>OY728155.1:1682356653-1683638985 GCA_963277665.1 Viscum album | reverse complement strand
GAACATGCATTAATGAAACAAATCTCCCAAAAAATATGATTGTGCACTATATTTCATGGAATTTGTTATAAATTAAAAAAATTTAGTTAAAATAATTCAAATATATATTTAAAAGCTAATTATTTAATTAATTATTATATTTCAATATATTTAACATTAAGTTCTAGTTCATAATGATTTGAGACCTTATGTTAAAGAATATCTTCAAATGATGATTTTTTATGTTGCGTACATTATATCTCAAACACAATTTTTATCAATATTTTATAATATGAAATTATTCTAAATTATTAATATAATTATCATATGAAAATACCGTTATTATTAACCCTTCCTATGATATATAAATTCATTTCAAAATTTTATTTACTATATGTTGACATTACAATTGTAAGTGATTAAGGGGAATTATTTCAACCCATAATACAATTATGTAACCCTAAAATTAAATATATGTTCATATTTTTTTCCTTATATAATTCAATATTTTAGGTACAAGAATTCTTTTTTATATTTGTATTTCAATGACTATGAACTACTCATTCTCCAAATATCTTTCACTAATTCCATAAAACACCATTTTAATGTTCATTTCTCTATCCAATTATGTACCCATTCTCATAAAATTTCCCAAAAGGGAAATTATATTTTCATACCTATTCTTATGTACTCATATATGATGTCAAAAATAATACATTCAATATTATCATTAGAATATTTTTGAAATATTCATTGATTTTGAGGTGACAAATGTTTATGAAACCCATTTCAGTGAATGGGAAATCATTATGATTATTCTGTATGATTGATCTCTATTTATGGAACACAAACACATATACATGTTATGAGGGGTTTGTGTTTATATCATTCAAATACATTGGTTAGTGAATTTTTTATATATTTTCTTCTTTGGGGGATAATACTATAAACCAAATCCATGATGGGACATGGTCAACCATGTTATATCATCATGGTCGTTAACAATGGATTATGCATTGGTCATGATTCATGTTATTCCACATTCCTGTATTTTTATTATCTTATTATTCAATGTTATCCATTTTATAACTCAATGTGATTATTAATACCCCTTTCATGTTATGAAATCATGTTATTCCATTCGACTCTTATGATATGATTCATTAACATGTTTCTTCTCTTTGTATATTTTATAGATCACCCCATTCTTTTCATTATTCCATAGGATATCCTATATAGAGTTAGAATATCAAAGTGACTTATGGTCTAATTGTGGATAATAATATATAGATTTTGTGTTTTAGTTTTTTTATGTATTATAAACATATCATTACAAATGCAGTAATATTTATGATCATTGGGTATTATTTTTTGGATGTTTATATTATGAAATGTGTTCTGATATGTGTAAAATACTTGGAACACATTATTTCAGTCATCATTTTTCTGTATCATAAATTTATTTCCATAGTAATTAGAACCTCAAAAATTTGTGTTCATCAATGTTATATTCCTTGTAAAGGAATCCACATAATTATTTTTATTATTTACCATCAGTACTCGATTTTTTTGAGTATAGGTGGACTAAAGGATATTTTTATAGAAGTCCCATGTCTATCATCCAGTTATAACCATCATTTGATAGATAATGTAATTCCTCTAATGAGCTAGGAAACCATTTAATTCCAATATAAAACAATGATTTAGTTGCTAAATTCCAGTAAAAAGATCACACCATCTTCTTCACTTAAATAATTAATTTTATGAACACTTTTGTTACTAAATTCATAACGATTAAATCCACATCCTACCATTTTTTGATTAATTTATGTCAGGTTATTCAATATTTTCTTCATAATTATTCTTTAATTCCATTCATATATGTATATGTATCCATGCCATTCAGAAAATAGTATCCATTAGAACCATAATAGAATCACTTAGTATGTGAAAGAGTATATTTTATTCCATGTTATTTCCATACCCATCCACTGCATTTAACCCTTTAACAAACTCACCCATCCAACATAAATAATTTTATTTTAAATCTTTAGGAACTCATAAAACCTTAATATAACTGATTATGATTATTCAATTCATCTTACATATACAACAATATATCAAATGTTAATAGATGTTTTTTCATTGAATGAATTTTATTTCTTCCATGTGTTACTACTGATGAATATCTTTAGTAGAATTCAATCACATTGTAGAAAACAAATCTCATGATGGAACCTAAAAATATCCAACCTATGAATTATTGTTTCTATATGCATCTAATAAAATCCCAAAAGAATAATATTATTATTTCGACACCAATTTCTAAATTTATTATTTCTATTCACCATCTATTTTACAATTCCCAAATGGTTCTCTAACTGGTGGTCAATTATGGTTATATAGTTTCTCACATGTTTAAATACACATTCAGCCTAAAAAACTAATATTTTTATCTCCAAATTCAATTAAATTAATCTGGATTTCCCCATTTTTTTCCTACAATGTAACGAAGAACAATTATTCCATCCATGAATATTGGTGACCTTCATTTAAAATTTTGTAACGGGTATATGTAATTTTCCTTCTGGATATTATTTTTGACAGACTTATTATGTCCCTAGAACTCATTGTCTTCATGTACTCTATAATATAGAAATCACATAATAAATTACCCCCATCATTTACTATATAAATGGATAATTTCATTACCTAGATTAACACCCATTGATACTCCAACTCAATGAAAATGTGGCTATTCTAGTCCATTTATCCCATTTCTTCACTATTCATGACTACATCAAGGATCCATCCTTCAAAAAATATAGTTTTTTCTAGGTTTTGAGTATATTTTAAATGTTTTTAAATATTTTTGAAATTTATTTATAAGGAAAAAAATACCAGGTCATATGTTTTTCTTTTATACAAAATTATATATGGTTAATATCCACATATTTCAAAATCTCATTGATGAGAAAAAACCCTAATACTAGTCAGATAACTTTCTCTTCACTCTCATTCCCTAAATAATCATACATTCATCATCATCGGGGTTCTTCTCCATTCGTTAATGGTAATTTTTACTACAATGTGTTTTTGTGAATGAACCCACATAGACATGTCATTTTGATATTAACAATGAATATTGTATTCATTTTCATCATGTTTCATGAAAACATTGTGTGACATAGAATTTCATCCTTCCCTATATATGACTAAAACATTATTATGAAAATCATTCCATAAATTACATGTTCTATTCATATATTCATAAGTATTTCAATTCTCATTTTCTTCATCACCATATATAGTTTTAAAATTTTCCATCACATTAAAAATCAACTATGAACCTTTGTTTGATGTAAAACACACATTGACACTTCGTTCAAAATAATTCACCATTATTATTCTTCTGGAAATGAGTACAATGTTTCATCATCCCTTCATTCGAGGTGTGCTATATAGAACACATAGTAGTGAATCATTGGTCATATATAGTTATATGAATTGTAATCATTAGAATATAATCCTTTTAATAACTAATATCATCATAAATTTAAATCATAATACATTCTTTATATAAATGGATAAAAATATACAATGATGGGGATCCATTCATAACCCATCAACATTGATAGGAAACTGAATTATTAACTATGTTCTCCCTTTAGAACATGAATAACATTATATATGATTCAAATATAAAAAAATTTCATTTTCTTTACTATAATGGAATCCATTTATCTGCATTCATATATTTGAATTACTATATAAAATAACTACAGACCCTATATAAGTGGATGCAGTAGCATTCTCTCTGCCCTTCATCTTCCAATAGCAGAACATCATGTGTGTTCCTAGCCATTTTAAACACTTAAATACTAAAAACTACCACTAAATTATTAAAAAATATACAAATCATGAAAAAAAAATCCATTTTTCATTCATAAATATTTATCATTCCACATAATAGTGGAAACCACTCGTAATGAACCAATAGACAAAAGGATATATTGTATTCAAGTATAATACGTGTAAAACCAATATCATTTAGTGAAATCCTTATTGTAATCTAATAAATTTCTTATTTTGAGGATTATATTATTCTTCCAACAAATTTATAAAAACTATATCAACAATATAATATAAGGTCCCATCCTTAAATGTTACATAATATTGAGGTAAATCAACAATTCAAATTAAGGATATTTTTAGGTTTAGAGTTTTAGAGAATTAAGACATTATTAATAAATATCACCCCATAATAATATAATAGGATATGATAAAAATTGTATACACTTTTTCCCCTCAAGTAAACCCTTTTAAAAATAAAACATGATTTATTTTCTTGGTGAAAATCATCTTGATAGTTTCCTTTCTCTTACTCATCTTTATATCGTATGAGAAAGTTATAAACACATGGGATGAGAATATTAAAATATAAAGGGATAAAAAAGGAATGAAAATGGTAGTATATGAGTATTTATAAACCCATGAATTCATAAGAATAATGAAAAACTTATTTCAAACATAAATCACAATGTTAACTTGTATAATTCATATCATACTTACATTTTAGCTTCCACTGATATATAGGGAGTAACCTTCATTGTTACATTTGTAATACACATAACAAAATATTCCATAAATCTCTTAATACAAAGATTAATGTTTACCTATGTCACATTAAAAATTTTATTGGAGAGCTGTCATTGGCTCACTTACCATCATATTATTATCGAACCACCCGTACACATAAGCAATTCCCAGGAACCATAATCATAACACATAAACTATGTAAAAATAAATAAAAACATTTCCAAAAAAATCAACATATATTATTGGAAGATGTTGATATAAAAAATTTATTCTAAAAATCCATTAAAATATGAATAATACCCAGAAAATAGAATATGTTATTTAATTTTATTTTAAAAATGTTATGGCTTGTAGAGTAATAAAAATATCAAATAATGGTTGCAGCGGCGGAGAACATGTTGTCACATCATATGTTTAAAACACATTCCATTTGTCATTTAGTAAAATGTATCATATAAAAACGATTACTTTTGAATTTTTTTGAATGAAATTAAAATTAAATTGTGTTGAATATACATATTATAAAATTAGGACATATATAGATCAAATTATTCCTTAATGAAAGGAGATTGAAACAAAGTCCCTTACCATGAGTCCGACTTATCTTGTTCGTTTATTAATTTATGAAATAAAAAAATTATTATAATTTATACATTCTTTATATCCTTTCAAATGTGCATTATTAATTTTATTTCTCTTATTACCATGTTATGACAATTAGATAATTATTTTATTTCATATCAAACATTTTGTCGATGTTTGGTACTTAAGTCAAAAATGAAAATCTTTTGATGAAAATTTCCCATGTCATCATTAGTCCATTATCTAGATAAATATATTTGGGATATAAATATCATATATATACAATATATATATATATATATAATTCCATAACATTTTTATATATGAAATTAAATGCACCGTTTATGGATACAGTAGGAAGTACGTACGCAAAAACGCGTCATTTATGTATTTTTCATATTAATGGAATAATAAATAAATTATACATATGTATATATTGATTATATTATAATATATATGTTATATATTTTACATAATTTCATTAATTTCATCATTTATACATACTATGTATGGTATGAGCGAGTCATATAACTTTAAGAAGGAGGTAATCCACACTTCCTCAAATGAAATTATCATATTTACACATTATGGAAATAATAGAGAAATAATGAAAATAAAAATTACAGAAACATAGAAACAATATAAATATAATACATATCATTTATTACTATAGTTACATCATAATGGCCACCATGAGAGGTGGTAGGATAAAATTGAAGAAACATCATTTCGTGAGGTAGTAGTTCCCTATTCAAAGAAAGAGTATGTTCTATATCTATTAGATGGAGGTGTGTTTAATTAAAGGCCAAAAACATTTATTAAAAAATACTAGTTTATTTAGGAAATTGATTTTGTTATAAAATAATTGAATAATTTTTATTTAGGGGGTTGTTGAATGAAAAATAAATTAAATGAGTTTAAGAGAAGACGTTACCACTAAATTGGATAACTAATTTTTATTTGAGCCAACACTCATTCTAGAATTTCCATATTACCATGGTAAGGATAACATCACTTTAGAATGGATTTTGGTAACTTATATGAGCATTATTTGTATGAGAAAATAAACCTTGATGGGTGAGTAAGTGGGTAGATTTTAGGTCTTTTTATAAGATTGCGGAGGGTAATATTTAGAATGTCTTGAAATTTTAGTTTATTATAAATTGATTTTAGAATTATAATATCTAAAAAATGGTGTATTTAGAGTATAAGATGAGTATTTGTATTAATAATCTCAATAAATATGTTTTAGAAAAGTATTGGTCAAAAATTTAATATTATCATTTGTCTTTAACCCTTATTTAAATAAATTAACTCTTACCATGTCTTTAAGTATTTTTAAACTCTATGGTTAATATAGTTACTATAAAATTACAACAGAACCTAAAGATGATCAATAATTAAATTTTTTAAATTATATATTTTATTTGGATTAATAATAATTTTTTTTGACTATTATATAATTTAATAAAATAGTATTTGTTTTAAAAAATCTTTTATGTGAATTTTAAAACTATTTAGTAATTGATTTTTGTAAAAGACATAACAACATGATTAATTTGAAAAAAAATATATTAACAAAAACATAACATGTACAAATAATTGATAAAATTAGTGTATGACATCAAAATTTTATATTACATTTATTTAAAAAAATTTAATATAATTTATTTTAATATTTCATTTATAAGGTAATGACAACATCATCTTTATCTCATAAATAAATTTATAAATTTACTGTATAAATCTATAAATAAAATAAAATTATGTATAAAATATTTTTATATTTCTAATGAGTATTTATAGTCAAATAGATATGTTATATAAACCTATATTAATTTTTTAGTAAAATGATACATTACTATCTCAAATTCATCTTTTCTCTAAATTAATTACTATTACATTCCATTATCACACCCAAGTGGATCCCGAATTCCAAAAGATCAGCTAAATTATTTCTTTCACCCATGACTCATCCAATATTATTAGGACACATGTTTGTGTTGTTTTTATGTTATTATAAAATTATATTTACCTTTATTTACCTAATTTAACCATTTAAATGTGCAAAATACAAAAATTATAGATGACACCATTTATATTTTCCTAAAATACAGGTGTATATTTACATAATTTGAACCCTTTTATACTAAATATGGAAACCTTTTTCCCAAATTCAAAACATATTAATTTTATTAAATAATTTAAATTTTATTCTCCTTGTCCAAACTAGAAAGGGTGTTTTTAGGAAGTAAAAACTATCAAAAGATTTACATGTAATTATGATCAATTTATATGTGAAATTACTTCTAATTACTATCATTAGATTAAACGTTTAAAAAATAATGAAATTACACATTAAAACCATTTAAAAGGATAATATAACTAAATAAATTAAACAAAAAGGATGTGTTTAATTAAAATCAAATATTTTTCACTATTCATTAAAATATGAATTTCAACAGATGAATACAGAGATTTCAACCCAAGTAAATTTTGAGGTCCCCCATCCAAATAAAAATTTTATTTTGAAATATAGAACATATAAAGGGAAAAAAATATTTATAAAAAATTGTTCAATATCAAAAGGGTTTAAAATGTTCTTTTAGTGAATATTATAGTGTTTTATACTTAAAATTGAAATCAATATCATTTTAGCCGCTAAAATTTATTAAATAAATTTAAAAACATTTAAAAAATATGAGTAATAATTTTTTAGTTTGTTATGTTTATTCCCACCAATAAAATGACTAGGTTTTAACTACCATTTAAAATAATAATATTAGTATTTTATCATTTTTCAGTGTAACTCATGTTGTGTTCAACGTAAGATTTCGTAGAAAATTATTTTTATGTGATTAGTGAGTTTTTAGAAAAAGCATCCCTTTATCGCAAAATTAATATATAATATATAAATTTTAATGAAAAAGTACTATTTAGTAAATACATGGGATGTTACATCGTAACGCCTTTTAGAAATTATGTTTCCAAAATTTTATTTACTTAAAAAATTAAATGGGGTATTTATCCATCAAAGAATTTTCAGATTCCCATGTTTCCTAATAATAAATATGGGATTTCCTCAAAACATTTACATGACGATTCACTTTATTTCACAACACTTTCTCTATATGGTGATGAATATTTATTGGATGTTTAACATAGGATACAATGATCCATTATCTCATCTTTATTTTCATACCAACATGCATGACACATTTCAATGGATAAATATTGAGAAATACATGATCAACTAACTCAAAAGAATGATCCTTCCTCCAGATATTCGCATAACTTTTCTACCTACTTTGAGTTGTCCTCTTGTCCTTCGGAATCAACTAAAATTTTTTCCATCTCCTGTACCAATTATGTTCCCACAAATTTACGTTAACCTATGTTCCCACAAATTTAATTTCACCTACTTCAACAAAAAACAAGTTCAACACTAATTTCAATAACATCCCATAAATGGTTTCACATGAATAGTGGAATTATAAATGTAATAATATAAAAACTCAAACAATGAAAGAATTTGATCCCAACTTCTATGGTAATACGTTGAACAAACACATAGAATACCCTCCATGTTTTGAATTTTTCATTATAACATCCCATATAATTGAGTATAAAATGATATACTGACATTTAATTGTGTTCCTAATGACTTTCAAGGCCATTCAAAATGATTAATGTGACCCTATAATAAAAATCATATACTGTGAATATGAGAACCCCCTGTAACATAACTATCTATTTATTTTAAAACCTAGAAAGATTATCTATATAAAATGTAACAACCAAAGTAAATGAAGAATAATATCTAATTAATATTTTTTAATATTTTTGAATTAAATATTAATTTTATTTTAAAGGGGTTTCTATGTTCGATAGCGTTCCCGATACGCGACAACAAGTTTCTTTGAACTCTTACATTGCACACTAATAATATAATATTATTATTATAAATGGTAGTTAACTTCAAGCCATTTTATTCTATGTAATTAATGAACTAACTAAAAAATCATTATACATGTTTTTTAAATGTATTTACATTTATCCAATAAAAGTTAGAGCCTTAAGATGTAGATGAATCTAATTTTTAGCGTAATTTACATTAAAAGGGAGATATACCGCATTTTAATGGAGAATCCTAATTAAATATATTTTTGGATAATTTAATACATTATATATGACCAAATAATTTCCTTCATTAGAATGGGGACATCAAAATTTAATTTATGTAAATTTTTGGACTTTTTCTAATAAAGTTCATTTTTAAATGATTTGTGAAAATATTTTATTTCAATTCAAAACTATGTTTTAATATAATTCATTTATATTGTTATATTATCTTTATAATTGGTTTTAAAGTGTAATTAGAATAAATTTTTACCATTTAATCCAATGTTGGTCATTTAAATTAATTTCACTTAGAAAATGGGCATAAACATGTATCAATCTTTTTATAGTAATTGTTTCTTCAAAACACTCTATTTGTTTTGATAACAGGAATTAATTTTAAAATTTATTAATTCTACTTCTATGTTTTGAATTTGAATAAATATAAATCATTATGAATTCAGAATATCAAATATATATTCGTCTGATTTTTTGGTATTTTTCTAAAAGACATCATTTTTTGATAAATAGTGAAACCACTTAGTGGTAGTAAAAAAACTGGTTTTTTCATCTAAATGAAATTTTACCACTTCAATGAATTGAATAAAAAAATCATACATAAATGGTTGTTATCAGGAAGTAAAATTTGGTTCATTAAGATTAAATGAGTTTTTGGTTAATAGTATCTTTTGACTTTTATTTACAACAGTTAAAGGTAAATAGGGTAATTCAAGGTTAAAAGAATATTATAATAATTCAAAATTACCTGAACACTTATCCAAACCTTATTAATTGAGTAATTTACTACCATAGACATATTTGAGGAGATTTTGGGACCCCATTTAGCCACTTGAGAGTGATAATGGAAATTTAGATCAATTAAATTAATGTAAATACAAAAATAACAAAAGAAAATATCATTTAGTAAAATAATTTTTAGAAGGTGTTATATAAATAATGATTTCCACTATAAATATTCATTAAAAATATAAAATAATTTCTTAAATCATGGATGTTTTTTTAATTATTAGATATCAAATAAAATAAATAATCTGTGACAGAATAATGATGCAGTATTTACCACATTAATAAATAATTTAAATAAATAAGATTATAACGATTAAACTATAATCCAAAACATGTCAATTCTTATTGGATTATTTTATTTCAACCATGAGTCATATTATTTTTTACTATAATGGTTTTTGGACCTTTAGAAAACCAATATAATTATACTATAAAATAATATTTTCACACTTTCCTAAAGAGCTCCCCCCCCTTATAAAAGGAGACCATTTCTATAAAATTCTACACACCTCTCTAGCCATTTGGCTCTTCCAAAATCTACCCAATTAATCTACCTACATCCCTTTCCTCCTCCTAGAAGTCATACCTTATGAATAAGGCACTTCAAGAAGTCCTTTTGTTCAAACCAAAGGGAGTTATGCAAATTAAAGGTAACAATTTCTCTTAAATTGTTTTCTACTATTTTACATCTCCAACCCCTAAAATATTTTTATTACATTATTTTGTAACAAAAACAGTATCCTAAATATAGTAGTATGGTTTTATTAGAATTATTAGAACTAAACTTACACACACCTCCATTTAATTGATGAAAAACATAATGGTTCTCTGGATGGAAAACTAAGGCCTCACGAAATGATGATTGTTCAATTACATATTACCACCTCTCATGGTAGTAATTATGATGGATCTATGTTTATATATGATATATATTATGTTTATAATTTCCTTATTCTTATATACTTCCCATTTATATCATGCCTATATGGTTTCCATAGTGCGTAAATATGATAATCTCATTTGAGGATGTGCGGACTACCTCCCCCTCAATGTGATTTGATACGTTAATGCCTTATGTGGGATTTATAAATGATGGTGTTAATGATATTATATATGAAATTATACTGGAATTATTATATACCTATGTATTATTATGTTTTTATTTCAATTAAAATAAGAAATTTAAATGAAAGTAGCGTTCATGTGTACGTACAGCTTACCGTCTCTATGAACGATGCATTTAATTTCAATCCTCTAAAATTTTTGTTCTATTATAAAAACATGTATATACGGGATATATGTGATATATATGATATCCAAGTCCTTAATATCATTCTGGATATAATTAACCTTGGACCACACAGACAACTTGAAAATATAAGGTGTTCATTTTTTACACAATTACCAAATATCGACAAAATGAAAGTTATTAACTTAAATGATATTATAATGTTTGTAACATGGTAATACGTGATATAAAAAGAATAATAAACTTGAAAAAGGTTTTTAAGAAAGAATAAATTAACTTTATTTTTTTATTCAGGAGATTAAAAAATGATTGAGTCAAGTTGGACACGAGGTAAGTGAATTCGTCTAAATCTCCTTTCATTGAGGAATTTTTTGTTTTGTACACGACAATATTTTATATGGTGTATAATTAACTTTCACATTTCATTTTATTCAAAGGGAATATTTTTTATATGATTCTTTTTACTAAATGAATAAAACGAATGTATTTTTTTTCAAATGCGGTGACAACGACCATTCCTCCATCACAAGTATTGTTTGACCACTGGCCTCCTTAACAAGACTGAATGTGTTTAAATGGATAAATAAATAACATATACTCTTTTTACATATATTGGTATTGAAAATTATTTTGAGAATATATTTATTATATCAATATATTTAAATGATATTTTATTTTTAGAACGTGGAAATGTTATCTTTCTTTTATTCTTATGTTATGTGTTATGATCATGTTATGGTTATTGGGCATTATTTACATATTCATGTTGTTCTGTGATAATCCTTGGGCGGGTGAGCCCGAGATAGCTTTCTAATGAATTGGGTAATGTGACGGAGGTAAACGTGAATGTTTCTCCTAAGAGACATAGGTAATATACTATGATGGGTATTCCAATGTATCTCTATGTTTAGTTGTGATAACTACAATGTAAGTTTGATATGGATACCACAAGTTAACTTTATGATTAATGATATATATGTGTCTTTAATAAATAATATGATTTCATTAGGTATGTAAATTATTTCATGTTTTGTATGTATTTATGAATAAATGCTTTCATTCTTTGTTTTATAACCATTACTGAGATTTTTAGGCTCATCCCATGTTTTGAAATGTTTTCATAGGACATGAAGATGAATAGGGTCAAGGATGGGATCAAGGAAAAGTAATGTTGTCTAAAACATTGAACTAGACATGACCCTTTTTTTGTAGAGTTTTAATTTTATGAAAAAAATGGAAATTGTGTAGATATGTCTACATTGTAATATTTTGTGATTGAATATTTATGTCTTAATTATCTAAAACTCTAAACTTGAAAAGATCCTCAATTTGAATAATTCATTTAATTCAATATTATGAAATGTTTAAGGATTGGTCCTTATTATTGGTATCAAAGAATGGTTTAGATATATTTAGGTGTTAGGGTATTGTTAAAGTAATATCCATAAAGTAATTTATGTTAATATTTACATCATATAGTCATTCCATAATACCATGTTGGTTCTCCTAAGATATTTTTGGGTTATGAATGGTTTTTTGCAGAGGAAACAAGGCAGATCTGTTGGGACGACATCAGGAGGAAGAAAACCTTCCAATTAGCAACCCGGGATGGTCGGAATCGGAACAGAAATGTTTGTTACATGGATTTCACAGTTGACTCGGGCTATAAATGGTAGTGGTATCCACGTACGAGGTTAGCAAGATCAACCACGGAGGAACATTTATGTATTGGAGCATTTCATGAGGAAAAATCCCCCATAATTCAAAGGATCATATGACTCTGTGCTAGCTGAAGGGTGGATTAATGCACCAGAGAAGATTTTTAATGTCATGGGTTGTTCAGAACATAAAAAGGCTAGTCTTGCTTTTTACCATTATGATGGTAAAGCTAATCAGCGGTGGTCGATGGTGAAAAATAACTGGGAGAGTGAATAGATTGATGCTCTCGGTTGGGATGAATTCAATGGTATGTTTCTTGAGAAATATTTTCCTAAGTTGGTTCGTCTTACGATGTAAAAACAATTCCTAGAATTTAGGAAGGATGATCACTCGACTGGCTTGGTATGCTCCAAATTTCATATGATATCTTGATAGTAATGTCAACTGTTTTTACTCATGATTGAAGCAAATGTATCTAAATGATTTAGATTTTCTTGAGTTCAAATGTTATTAAAAACATGTCCATTGTGCAGAGAAGGTAGAAATAGAGTATGCTGATGATCAGGTATTCTTTGGAAAACAACATAATAAGAGGTTGTGGTGGTAGGTGAAATGGAAGAACTCTTCAAAAAAGACTGATGGTAAGAAACTTATGTTTAAAGTTTGTGAAAATTGTTGTAAAACACTTGATGCAGAATGTCTTTTGAATTCTGGTTAGTTCTACCGATGCAATAAAATGGGACATAAGGCTCATAATTGAACTGAAAAAGATCTAGGTAATCGTAAGACAAAATCTGATTTACAGTCAGTAAAATGTCTTGTGTGCAATTAAATGGGTCACTATGCCAATGAGTGTCCAACAAAGAACTCAACCATAGGAAAGCTACCATACTAAAAATAGGAAGGGTTGGTGAAATCATATGCAACTACTTCAGAATATGTTTGACCACCAAATAAAGTTGTGTCAAGTACACCGTTTGTTTTTTCAGATTTTGCCAATGTGTTATTTGATTCAGGGTGTACACACTCTTTCATTTATGAGAAGTTTTCTAGTAAATTGGGAAATCCAACTCATGATATTAATTCTGAACTTACGGTAAATACACCTGGAAGAAATGTTGAGACAAAAAGAAAACATAAGAACATTCATGTCCTTGTGTGTGGAAAAAATCTACCTATTAACCATATTATTTTTCCTATAGTAGCATTTTATGTTATTTTGGGCATGGATTGGATTTCTATTTATCATGATATTATTGACTGTAGAGCTGAAGAGGTTTCTTTTCCGAATGATTTTCAGTTTGTATAAAAAATGATCCCTTGATGTTGATAACATATCAGGAAGCTGAGATACTAGTAAAATATAGAAATGAAAGTTACCTTGCACATATTGTTGAGAACAAAGTAATTGTTCAGATTAATGATTTTCCAGTGGTAAATGAGTACCTTGATGTTTTTCCGGATGAGTTGACTGGTATTATACCTAATCGGGAAGTTGAATTTACTATTGACTTAGTTCCTGATTCTAGGAAAATTTCAAAAACCCCTATCAGATGGCTCAAATTGAAATTTTAGAGTTAAAGAAGCAATTGCATGTGTTATTAGATAAAGGTTTCTTTTGACCTAAAACATCGACATGGGGTTCTGTTGTCTTGTTTGTTAAAAATAAATATGGTTGAAAGAGAATTTACATTGATTATAGAGCATTGAATAACATTATTGTTATGAAAATTTAGCCATTGCCTCATATCGATGATTTTTTTGATCATCTCCAGGGATCTCAATACTTTTGGAAGATTTACTTGAGGTCAGGGTACCATCATTTGAAAGTAAAATAAGTTGATTTTCTGAAGACTGTGTTTCGTACTAGATATGGCCATTATGAATTTGTAGTTATACCTTTTGGGTTAACCAATGAACCCACTATTTTCATGGATCTTATGAATAGAATTTTCCGTGAGTTCTTGGATAAGATTGTTGTTGTGTTCATTGATGATATTTTGGTTTAATCCAAAAGTAAGGAGGAACATGAATATAATATATGTGTTGTCTATAAAACCTTAATAATTCAGCATGTGTGAGTTTTGGTTACAAAAAATTTCTTTCCTTGGTCCCATTGTTAAAAAAAATGGCATAAATGTTTATCCTGCTAAAACGAACGATGTTGAAGAATGGCCAAGACCCACAAATATAACCTAGATTCATAGTTTTCTTGGTTTGGCGGGTTATTAGAGGCGGTCTGTTGAAACATTTTCACAATTATCAAGTCCAATGACTAAGATAACTCAAAAAGGTGTTAAATTCATCTGGACAAAATAATATAATGATTGTTTTCAAGAATTGAAAAGAATATTAGTGAATACCCCAGTTTTGGCACTGCCTTCTAGAAATGGTGAGTTTGTTATCTACAGTTATTCTTCGTTGAAAGGACTGGTTTGTGTCCTAATGCAAAATGATCATGTAATCTCTTATGTTTTACGTCTATTGAATCCACATGAGTTAAATTATACTACACTTGATTTGAAATTAGCTTCTATTGGTTTTGATTTAAAAAATTGGAGGCATCATTTTTCTGGAGTCAATTGTGAATTATATACTGATCAAAAAAGTTTGAAGTATATATTCACTCAGAATGATTTGAACATGAGATAGAGTAGATGGTTTTAATTAATCAAGGATTATGATTGCACGATCCTTTATCATCCAGGGAAAGGAAATAATGTTGATGATGCTTTTATTTGAAAAAAAAATACTTCATTAACCATGTTATGTTTAGAACGAGATCCTTTGGATTTTGATTTGATGAATTTTGTCATAGAAGTTATCGTTTCAGGAAATTCACCTGTTTTGTTTTACGTGTTAGTGAAATCATCTCTAACAGATTGAATTATGAAAGCGTAGATAGAAGACAGTGAGTTCCAAAAAAATGTTGTGTTGGTTCAGAAGGGTAATTTTCTTGATTTCAACTTTGATAATGGTTGTGTTTTGAGATATGGAAAGTGATTATGTGTGCATTGTGATTCACAGTTGATGAATGAGTTGTTATGTGAAGCCCATAGTTCTACGTTTTCAGTTCATCCTGGTAGTACTAATATGTAAAGATATTTTAATGAGTATTACTGATGGGATGGAATGAAAATATATATTGATTATTTTTCTAGGATGTGTATGACTTGTTGGTAGGTTAAAGTAGAGCAACAGTTACCAAAAAATGATTCAGCCTTTAACCGGTCTAGAGTGAAATTTGGAAAATATATCTATGGACTTTATTGTAGGATTATCAAAGAAATCTGGAGGTAATAATGAAATTGTGGTTATAGTTGACCGATTGACTAAATATGCTCATTTACCTCCTATTAGAGATAATTGTCTCTAAATCAACTTTCTTAGTTGTATGTTAAAGATATAGTAAGGTTTCATGAATATCCCCTCTCTATTGTATTTGATCGTGATCCTAGGATCACTTCTTACTTTTGTAAAGGCCTTCATAAGTCATTGGGTACTGAATTAAATTTTAGTACAACTTTTCATCCTAAATCATATGGGCAGTCAGAACGAACAATTTAGACCATGGAGGATATGTTTCGTGATTTCTCAATGTATTACCAGGGAAGTTGGGACCAACATCTTTATTTAGTTGAAGTTTCTTATAATAACAGCTTTCATTCCAGTATACTGATGTGTCCATTGGAGACATTATATCGAAAGCATTGTCGAACTCCAGCATTCTAGGATGAAGTAGGTGAAAGGAATCTAATGGGACCAGAATTGGTAGAAGAGATGGCAGAGAAAGTTTAGATGATTTAGATTCACATGAGAACAGCTCATAGTAGACAGAGAAGTTATGCACATAATCGGAAGAAGGATCCTTCCTTTGTGGTAGGTGGTCATTTCTTTCTCAATGATTTTCCCTAGAAAAGTGTGATGTGTTTTGGTAAGAACGGAAAGTTGAGTCCGAGGTTCGTTGGACCATATGATATTTTTGAGAATGTTGGATCAGTTTCTTATAGAGTGGCTTTACCTAAATGTTTATCCCAGGTACACAATGTATTTCATGTTTCGAGGTTGAGAATGTACATGCCAAATCCATCTAATTTTTTGATCCTAGAGATAGTTCAATTGGAAGAGAATCTCTCTTATAAAGAACAACCCGTTTAGATTCTTGACCGTAGAGAGCATGTGTTTCAGAATAAGTTGATTCACTAGGTAATGGATTTGTGAAAAAAACCATATGGTTGCTGAGGCAATGTGGGAATCTAAAAATTCTATGAGGGATAAATACCCACACATATTTTTATAACTGAATAAAAATTGCGAGGATGAAATTCCCGAAAGGGGGGAAGGATGTAACATCCTAGAGAAATGAAGAATGAGGCATAATTCATATTTATTAATATTTTTGAATTAAATATAAATTTTTATTTAATGGGTTTCTTTGTTTGAAAGATTACCTGATACGCAACAACTGGTTTCTTTGTAATCTTACGTTTCACACTAATAATATAATATTATTATTTTAAATGGTAGTTAACTCCTAGCTATTGTATTGGTGGTAAAGAATGAAACTAACTGAAATATGATTATAAATGTTCGTTAAATGTATTTACATTTATCAAATAAATGTTTGGGGCTTAAAATGTGAATGAATCTAATTTTACGAATAATTTACATTAAAAGGTCAATTTACGATATTTTAATGGCGAACCATGTTTAAATATAGTTTTGGTTACTTTAACACATTCTATATTTCCAAATAATATACCTCTATATAATGGGAACATAATAATTTAATTCATGTAATTTTTTTGGAATTTTTCTGATAAATTTCATTTTTTAATGAATAATTAAAATATTGTATTTAAATTCAAAACTATGTTTTAATCTAACTAATATATATGGTTAGATTAATTTTTTTAATTGTTATTAAAGTTTAATTATAATATGCTTTTACCATTCAATCCAATGTTGTTAATTTGAATTAATTTCACTTTGAAATTGAATATAAACAAGTATCAATCTTTTGATAGTTATTGTTTCTTAAAAACAAGCTATTTGTTTTGCTAACGGGAATTAATTTTACAATTTACTAATTCCACTTCTATGATTTGAATTTGGAAAAATATAAATCTTATTTGAATTTGGAATATCAAATATATCTTAGGATTATTTTTTGGTATTTTTCAGAAAGACATCAAATTTTGATGAATAGTGAAACCACTTAATGGTAATTAAAAAAACTTCCATTTTCATCTAAATGAAATTTTACCACATCTATTGATTGAATTTAGAAAATCTAACAAACATGGTTTTTATCAATATGTTATATGTGGTTTATTAAGATGAAAATAAATTTTTTTAAATATTATCTTTTGAATTTTATTTACTGCGGTTAATTTTAAATATGGTTATTCAAGCTTAAAAGAATATTATAATAACTTAAAATTAACTTAACACCTGTTCAAACCTTATTTTTTGAGTCATTTATGACCATGGGCATCTTTGGGTAGATTTTGGGACCCCATTGAGACACATTGGCGTTATAATGACAATTTAGATTAATAATGTTTATGTAAAGAAAAAAAATAACAAAAGCAAATATCTTTTAGGAAATTATTTTTTAGAATGGGTTGTAAAAATTATTGTTATGACTAAAAATATTAATTAGAAATATAATTTCTTTCCTAAATAATGGTATATTTATAAATTTTTATAAACCAAATAAATTAAATTATTTTTGAAACAATAAGGATGTAATATTTACCTCATTAATAAATAATTTAAATAAATAAAATTATAATGATTAAACTATTATCCAAAACATGTAAAAATTTGATTGGATGATTTTATTTCGACCATTATTCATAATATAATCGACTATAATGATTTTTAGACCTTTATAAACTGAATATAATTATATTATAAAATAATATGTTCACACTTTCCTAGAGAGCCCCCCCCCCCTTATAAAAGGAGACCATTTCTAACCAATTCCACACACCTCTCAAGCCATTTGGCTGATCCAAACGCTACCCAATTAATCTCCCAACATCTCTATCCTTATCTTAGAAGCCTTATCATAGGTAGAAGGCACCTCTAGAAGTCATTTGGTACAATCCAAAGGGAGTTACCCAAATTAAAGGTAACCGTTTCTTTTAAATGGTTTTCTTTTATTTTACTTCTCAAACCCCTAAAAACTTTTTAATCATTTATTCTGTAACAACACCAGTATCCTCAATATACTAGGATGTTGTTATGATATGTATTCAAACTACACTTATACACACATCTATCTAATGGATGATGAACATTATGTTTCTGTGGATGGAAAACTAAGACATCACGAAACGATTATTGTTCAATTACATTTTACCGCCTCTCATGGTGGCCATTATGATAGAACTGTACTTATATATGATATATATTATGTTTATTATTTCTTTATGCTTCTTTACATCCCATTTATAGCACGACTTTATGGCTTCCATTTTGGGTAAATATGATAATCTCATTTGAGGAAGTGCAGACGACTGCCCCCTCAAAGTGATTTGATTCGTTAATGCCATATGTGTGATGTATAAAGGATGGAGTTAATGATATTATATATGATATAATATTGTTATTATAATATATCTATGTATCACTATGTTTTATTTCCATTAAAATAAGAAATATAAATGAAAGTAGCGTTCATGCGTACATACGACTTACCTTCTCCATGAACGATTGCATTTCATTTATTGTCTCTAAACGTTATGTACTATTATAAAAACATGCATATCCTATATATATATATATGATATATATGATATAAAAATAATTAATATCATTTTGGATATAATGAAGCATTGACCACATGGTCAACTTGTGAATATAAGGTGTTCGTTTTTTACTCAAGTACGAAATCTCGAAAAAATAAACGTTATTAAGATTGCATAATGTTTATAACATGGTAATAAGTGATATAAAAGAATAATAAACTTGAAAAATGTTCTTATGAATGTAGAAATTAATTTTAGTTTATTATTCACGAGATTAAAGAATGATCTAGTCAAGTCGAACAGGAGGTAAGGGACATCGTCTCAATCACTTTTCATTGAGGCATTTTGAGTTTCATTCAGGACATTATTTTATATAGTGTATAAACACCTTTGACATTTTATTCAATTCAAAGACAATACATTTTATTCAAATAATTTTACTAAACGTCAAAAAATGAATGTTTTTTTGTAAGCAGTGACAACGACCATTCCACCACCGCGAGTATTATTTGATTATTGGCTTCCTTAACAAGACAAAATGCTTTTAAAAGGAAAAATAAATACCATATACTCTTTTTACGTATTTTGGTGTTGAAAATTATTTTGAGAATGGATATATTATTTCAATATCTTGAAATGATATTTTATTATTGCAATGTGGAAATGTTATCTTTCTTTTATGCTTATGTTATGTTTTATGATCATGTTATGGTTCATGGGCATTATTTATGTATAAGGGTGGTTCTGTGATACACCTAGGACTGGTGAGCCTGAGATATCTCTCTAATGCATTGGGTAATGTGACAGAGGTAAACGTGAATATTTCTCTTAAGAGATTTAGGGAATATATTAATATGGGTATTCCAAAGTAACTCCCTATGTAGCTTTGATATCTACAATTTATGTATGATATGGATGCCACAAGTTACCTTTATGGTTAATGATTTCTATTTGCCTTTCATAAATATATTTATTTCATGAGGTATGTAAATGATTTCATGTTTTGTATGTATTTAGGAACAAAGGTTTTCATTCTTTGTTTTATAACCCTTAATGAGTATTTTATTCTCATCCCATGTTTAGACATTTTTTTAACATTACTTAAATGTGAATAGGGTCATGGATGGGATCAAGGAAAAGTAATTCTATCAAAAACATGGAACTATACATGACTCTTTTCATCAAGGGTTTTTATTTTTTTTAAAAAATTGAAATTGTGTAGATATTTCTACCTTTTAATCTTTTGAGATGTAATAGTTATGTACTAATTCTAAAAAACTATAAACCTGAAAAGATCCTAAATGTGAATTATTAATTTAATTAAATATTACGTACTGTTTAAGGTCATATACCTATATTAAATATATCTCAAATTGAAATAAAATGATAATATTTAGTTAAACTATCAATAGTAACCCAAATGATATTTTTACCTCGATAAGTCTTTGGTATTCCCTATACAAAATCTATGGACATATATTGTAATTTCTTATATGGTACTAGAAAAAGATGATGCATCCCTTTCAGAAATAGCCCCTCTTCTTTAAACTGTTGACAAGTCAAACACTTCTTAGTAAAGTAAGCAATATCTATTTTCATTCCATCCCACCAAAAATACTCTTTCACGTCTCTATACATATTAGTACAACCAAGATGAACTGAAAAAAATAACTATGAGCTTCATAAAAAAACTCTTTCTTCATAATTGAATAACAAGGAACAAATAATCGCTCTCCAAACCATAAAACACAATATTTATCGACGTTAAATTTATGTAAAGTACCTTTCTGTAGTAGAACTACCTTTTTATGACACTCACTATATTCCATCTGTGGATTATTAATTAGGTCTAATTGAGGCGATTCCAGTCCAAATATGAGACAAAAAAGGAATTTCTTACACCAAATACCCACTTGCCAATGTTCATCAAATAATGAATTGAAGGGTCAAATTCCAAACATATGGATGTTAATGTAGCATTAATTTTCTAGCTCAATAAATTATCCACTTTGTTTTCATTTCCAAGGTGGTAATGAATTATTCCATCATAATCTTTGACTAATTATTGACATATTATCTATCTCAGGTTCAATAATTTCTTAGTAAATATACCATTCACACAGTTATGGTCATTTTGTAGGTCGCATTTTACTCTATATAGATCTATCCTAAAAATTCTAAATGAAAAAATAGATTTTAATTCCATATCAAGTGTAGGGTAATTTAACTCAATATTTTTTAACAGATGTGAAGCATAAGGAATTACCATGTCATTATGAATTAGGAAAAATCCAAGTCCATACAATGAAGAATCACAACACATAAAAAATTCACCATTTCTGGAAGGTAGTTCCAAAACTGAAGCAGTCAACAATCCACTATTTAATTCATGAAAACATTCATCAAATTTTTATCATAGTCCAAATTAACACCATTTCTAGTTAACATAGTAAATAAACTAGATAACTATGAATTTCTTTAACACACAACAGATAATAACATGCTAAAACTAGAAAACTGTGAATATTGGTTATATTTTTTTTATTTACATTCTTCAAAAACTTTTGTTTTAGTATGATCAATATTTATGCTATCTTGAGAAACAATGTTATCACAGAATGACAATGGTTGTTAACAAAACTCAAACGTGATGAATTTCCCATAAGATTTATTTTTGTTAATGATTTCCCAAAAAACCATAAATTACATTAATTCCACTCTTTACATTTAGAATATACCAAAATATCATCAATGAACACAACCATAAAATTTTTCAATAACTCATGGAAACGTTTATTCATAAGATCCATGTATATAGGAAGTGAATTACATAACCCAAATATTAGAACTAAAAATCCATAATGTCATTATCTAGTACGAAACATGTTCTTTAGAATGTCTTCTTCATTTACTTTCAACTTATTGTACCCCGACCTCATGTCACCATTTCAAACATGATAGTTTCCATGAGCATTTCAAACCAATCATCGATATGAGTCATAAGATACGTATTCCTAATAGTGATGTTATTCAAGGCTTGGTAATAAATGAAAAGACTCATTGAACAATATTTATTTTTAAAAAACAATATAAGACCACCCCATGGTGGTTTTCTCTGTGGATTGAAATCATTATCTAATAACTCGTGTAATTTATTCTTTAAATTTATATGTTCAATTTGTGTCATTAAATATGGGGTTTCTGAAATCAGCATAACATCAGGAATTAAGGGAAATGTAATATTAACGTTTTGATCTGATATGATTGTATAAAAATCGCTATGATTACGTCAATATAATATTTTACTACTACCACATATTGTACCTAAAAAGATATATTGTTTTCAAAAATATATTCTAGGTAACATTCATTTATATATTTTACTAGTTTCTCATCTTCCTGACATGTTATCAATTGTAAGGGTTCAATCTTGTACAAAAACAAAAATCCCTTTTCAAAAGTAGCTAATTTAGCTAAAAACTCAATCCTATCATAGTAAAAAGAAATCCAATCCTTACTTAGAAAAACATCAAAATCTACTAGAGGAAAATTAAAAATCATTTATAATAGATTCTTTCCACAGACAAGGAAAATATTATTCATCAAATTTATTTTTATCTCAATATTTTCCCAAGGTTTTTATCCATTTATTCTTGATTAATTTATTGATATGTAATTATATATATATAATAAAATTTCACAGAAACGAATGATTTTGAAGATCTAGAATCACACAACACACTATAAAAATATGAATAAACAAAACATATAACTGATACCACTTTATTTGATGGCCCTACATTTTCTGAAAAAGTTTCAAAGTATTGAACCAACATTTTCTTCTTATATTTCAGCTACTTCCCACCATTAAAATTCGTTATCAGAAACTCATTTGAAAAATTACAAATATCATTACATTTTAAATATTTCACGGTCTATATTTTTTATTTTTCCTTCCCATTATCTTTTTCAGTGTCTTTATGAGCCTTATGCCCCATTTTACTAAACCATAAGAACATACCAAAATTCAAAAGTCATTCCCCTATTTTCTTTTTACCACTATTTTCACAAATTGTAAACATTATTTTCTTACCATTAGTCTTTTTGAAGAATTTTTCCATTTGTTCTGTCATATCAACCTCTTATTTTGCTTGTTTTAAAAAGAACACATGTTCATAAATAACTCAATTTACACCTTCTCCACACATCAAAAATCTTTTCCAAATTATTAACTCATGAGAAGCCAATTCCCTTTAATAATTTGGATTATATACTTAGTAAAAATTATTAATTTTTATATCAAGCTCTCATATGAAATTGGAATCATACAATGTTAGACGAGCAAATGTTTCATCGTAAATAGCCACTAAGTCATCCTTCTGCCTCAATTTCATGAATTCATTCTGTCATAATTCAAGACACCTTAGGAAAATATTTCTCAAGAAACATTCCTTTTAATTTATCCTAGTAAAGAGCTTTAATATACTAAATATCCCTGATATTCTAAACTATTTACCACCACTGATCGGCTTCACCTTAAAAAAATTAAGAAAAATAACTAAAATTATTATTTTATGATCACCCAATGACATCAAAAAAAATTTCTAGGGATTTAATAAACTCTTAAACTATCATACGGTTATATTCTACTCTGAATGTTGAAATAAATTTCCTACTGAAATGCTTCACTACCGACATGTTCCACTATCATTGATATGGATGATCTCATACATGGTTACCAAATCCATTTATAGAATGATTCAATTATTTCATCACTATAATAAACTATTTAATTTTGATTCTAACCATCTCAGTTTATTTATTTGGAAGGTTTTTTCATTTGGATGTTAACCCATTATATTTTCCATGTTTCCAATGTTGAATTATTTTTTTGTACAGACATATATTATATGACGAAACATGGTAATACCCAAATAAAATTTCAATTTTACCATAATTTAATATTAACTTATGGATGTTTTAATAAAAAATACCAATGCTTAAATTTATCGTAACTGACCTTTGATGCCCACTAAAAGTCACCATCCTTAAATGTTACATAATTCTGACATTAATCTTAAATACACATTGAGTGTCTTTTTAGTTTTAGTGTTTTATAGATAGGACATTATTAATACATATCATCGCATATTCATACAAGTGGATACTATCAAAATATCATCCATTTTTTAAACTAAATGAAACCCTTTTAAAAACAAAGCATGATTTCTTTTCTTGATAAAAATATTCTTCACTTATTCATTTACCTTAATCATACATATACCATATGAAGTACTTTTAAAAACTTGATATGATCATAAAACATAGTATGGTAAAAAACACGGAAGGAAAATGGTAGTCCATGAATATTCATAAACCCATTAATTTATAAAAATTATTAAAACGTCATAAAAATACTAAATCACAATGGTTACATATTGAATTAATACAATAATTACATTATAGCTTTCACAACTACATATAGAGTAACCATAATTGTTACATTTGGAATACCCATCATAGGATATTCCCTAAATATGTTAGGAGAAACTATAAAGTTTACCTCTGTCACATTTCTCAATTCATTAGAGATCTATCATGATCTCACCCGCCATCACATTATCATGGAACCATCCATATACATAATAAATTCCCATGAACCATAACCATAAAATATAATACTTGTATAAAAAATAACATTTTCACATTTAAATTATAAGATATCATTTAAATATATTGATATAATCATTTCGTTCTCAAACCCATTTTTATACCAAAATACCAACAAAAGGAATATCATATTTACATTTCATTTAGAAACATTATGGATTGTGGAGAAATCCAAATATAAAATAATGTTTATAGTGGAGGAGAAGTTGTTGTTACCACATGCATTAAAAAATCCTTTCTTTGTTTGGTTAAATAATTTTTATAAAAAATATTTCATTAGAAAACTGTATGATGAAATTAATATACAAATGGGTTTAATATACACCATATAAAATAAGGTCAACTATATATCAAAATATGAGTCAAATAAATGAGATTGAGATGAAGTCCATTAAAATAAGTTTTAATTGTATAAAAAATATTCCATTGGAAAAATAATTAATGAAATTAAAATTCAAATGGGTTTAAAATACATCGTATAAAATATTGTCATTTATATATAAGAAAATAATTCATTGAAAGGAGATTGAGATGAAGTCCATTGCATTGAGTCTGAATTGTGTTGTTAATTCATTAATTGAATAAATAATAAACATATGTTATTTTATACATTATTCTTAAGCCTTATCAAGATTAACATTCATTTAATATCACTTATTACCACAATACAACAATTAGATTATTATTTGAATTCATATTGGACATTTGGTTGATGTTCCGTACATGACATAAAAATGAAATGGTTTTGATTAATATTAACCATGAGGTCATAATTAAATTATCTCAATAATTATATTAATGCTTTAGATATCATATATAACCAATATATTTGAGTTTATAAGTGTCTATAACATTTCTAGATAAGAAATGTAATTCATTGTTCATGGAGATAGTAGGTCGTACGTACGCATGAAATCTACATTCATATATTTTTTATATTATTGGAATGGAAAATAAATTATAATTAACAATATTATAATTAATGTATAATATAAATGTTATATATGTTTCAAAATATCATTAAATATGTCTTTTATATGTTCCATGTATGGAATTAACTAGTCATATCACATTGAGGGGGCGGTAGTCCACACTTCCTCAAATTAAATTATCTTATTTAAACAATATAGGAAGCATATACCTATGTAGTAAAAATATAATAGAATCATAGAGACAATATGAATATAATATATATCATATATAAATATATTTCAATCATAATGGCCACCATGAGAGGTTCGAGGATAAAATTTTCCAGTCATTATTTCGTGAGACATTAGTTCGTCGTTCATAGAAACAATATGTTCTATATACATTAAATGGAGTTGTGTGTATGATTAGGTAGATCACTAATCATAACAACATAATAGTATATTTATGGTACTAGTTTTTTTATTAATTAATTTAATAATGATAGTATTGTTGTTAGAGAAGAAAAATAAATTAAAGGATCTTGTGAGAAGATGTTACCTCTAAATCGGGCAACACCATTTGATTTGAGCCAAAATGATTTCTTTAATTATCTTCTTCTCTATGTAAGGATTATTATATGAGGGCAGCATTTTGGAGAGATTATTTTTTCATAATTTGGTCGATCCACACGGCCTTAGAGGTGTGAGTATGTGGGCAGAGTTAGTGTCCTATTATAGGAGTTAGGGGGGAACTTTAGAAAAGTTTTGAAATAAGTTTTTATTATAAACATATTTAAGAATTATAACTGCTCAAATGTCATATATTTCTATTATAATATGATTATGAGTATAAATACCCTCATCCAATAGGATTTATAAGAGTTTAGGTGAAAATTTTAATCATATATTTTGGCTTTAACCCTCAGTTAAATAAATTAACACTTACCATGTCTTCTTTTATTTTTACACTATATGGTTAATATAGTTACTATAAAATTCCATGAAATCATCCAGTCGATAATTAATGATATTTTTAACATTATCCAATTTTTTTTTTCATATAATTTATTTCTATGACTATTATTTTATTTAATAAAAAATTATTTTTTTTAAACTCGTTTATGTCAATTTTGAAATGATTTAGTAATTAATTTTTTTAATCCATACCAACATTATTAATTATAAAAAACTACATAATATTAAATATGACATGGAATAATAATCCATAAAATTATTTCATGGAATAAATATTTTCATATTACATTTCTTTATATTTATAATATCATTTATTTGAGTCTTTCATTAATAAGTTAATCACTATATAATCATTGTGACATAAATATATTAACTTATTTAATGTTTAAAATTTATAAATAAAATACCATAATGAATGAGAAATTTTAATAGTTTTGACTAGTTATAGTTAAAAATATTATTTATATAACCATATATTAAAATGTTTTTAGTAAAAATATACATGTTTATGTTATATTTTTTATTAATTTAAATTAATTATTGTAACACGCAATTAACACATCCAATTGTCTCCCAAATACTAAATGTCCATCCTATGGATTTGTTTGGCCTCTCATAAATCATCCAATAACATTACTAAAACATTTAAAGATTTTTAATATTATTATAATATTATTTTTAGCCTTAATAACAAAATATACCCTTTAATTGTGGTAAATAACATTAATTAGTGAAGTTACTATTCTTATGTTGAAAAATAAAAGGTGCCTATTTATATAATCTGGAGCATGTGATTCCTAATATATAACCCATTTTTTAAAATTCAATGCATATAATTTTCATTAATTAATTTAAAATAACATCCCTATTGTGGAAACATGAAAGTTGGTTTTTATGATGTGAGAACTATCAAAATATGGACATATGTTATTGTCCAATTTATAGGGGAAATTGCCTGAAATGAATAACATTAGATTAAATGATAAAATAAAAATCCAATTAAACATTAAAACCAATAAGGATAATGTAATTATATAAATGAATTAGGCAAAAATGCGGTTTTGAATTAAAATGATGCATTTTTTCACTAATCCTTATAATTTGAATTTCATCGGAAAAATACCAAAATTTCAACCCACGTAAATTTTGATATCCTGATTCCTTAGAGGAAGTTTATTTTCTAATATAAAACATTTCAATGTGTTAAAAACTATTTTAAATAATATTTCCTCCATCAAATGGAGTTAAATGTCCTTTTAAAAAGCATTATAACATTTTATGGTTAAATTTGGATTCATTCTCATTTGTAGCGTATATAATGTATTGAATACATGTATATATTTTTAAAAAACATGTGTAATAATATTTTAGTTTTTTATTTTTATTCTCTCTAAAACAAATTCCAGGCATTAAATACTATATAAAATAATAATATTAGTATTGTATCATCTTTCGGTATAACTCAAAGTTGTGTGAAAGGAACGATTTCATAGAAACCTTCTATTATTGTTTGCAAAAACCTTTTGGTAATTACAAAATCATAGAAATAAATCCCATTGATATGTTGATAAAAATCCCACCAAAAAAATATTACTATTATATGGTATTAAAAATTATTTCCACCTACTCGAATAAAAATAATATTAGGAGGAGGGGTATGGGAGACCATGGTGGATTAGATTCAAAACATCCATCATAAGCAGTAATAAGGCCTTATTATAAAACATCAAACACAGAAATATGTTCTTTATCATCTACCATGAAATCGACTTATGAAACTAAAAAGCACCAGAATCTTATACATAAAAACCTATAGACACTTCTAAATCATTTTCCGGTAATCACTCCTAGAAATAAAAAATAAAATGATAGATAAAAGATGATATTAGAGAACATTTACAATGAAAAGCTATGATTAACGTGATTCATATTTTTTTTTCCTACATCCATTAGAGAAACAAATCACATATTTCATACAAGTAGACGTTTGGGATATATTGAAATAACCTCATTACGATTACCTTTCTCAATATAATAGTATAATTATCAAAATATTGTGCACTTATTTCTACTTATGATACACGTTTTATGGTCATCAAACATCTATATCAAAATTATTGACCTTTGGTATTGGCCCCTAAAAAAATTGTGTGTGCTATGGTTGTCTTACACATAAGAGGAGATACATCATCCAATTCAAGACATTTTATACCCCAATTGTTCATAGAAAACATGGATATACCAAATGAATTGGTATATTAGTCCCCATTTTCATCATGTTACCACCACCATATAATAGATGTGGGAATCCCTCCATTTAATTTCACGACAACCAATTGTTTGTAACTAACAATGGATTTCCCATTGACTCCTATTTAGAATAGAATAATAGTTAATCCTATATGACAAGGATATTTTAAAAAAATTATTTTCTTTTATATATGGGGAAATATTTTAGATCCTTCCATGTGAATATTCATAGGATATAAACTATGGAACATTCTTCACCTGTCCTCTATACATCCATTATGCTATCAATAACATCCAATATTGTACACATCATACAATACTCTTAATTCATGAATTAATCACTGAGTAAATGAATTGATATATATTATTCCTCATATTTCTTATTCTTATTTCCCACTATTCTCTATTCATTGATATTATCTTTCTATTGTATATATTTTGATATAACAATTTGTGTACCCCATAAAACCTACATTCCACTCACATTTAAACTTCTTTGAAATGTACAAATATTTTATAAATCAATTTTGAATTTTTTTTGTGGTATTTCCACTCTAAAATATCCCCCAGGGTTTCTAGTATTTCATAACCTCTAGATCATCTATATTCGACCTATGAAAAAATCACACACAAAATTTATTAGTCGTAGGTGATGTTCGTATTACAATGATATTGTTTCCTATATAGTAGGCATATGACGGTTTTTGAAAACATTTTCCAATGAAATGTGTATCTTTAGGTATATAATATAATCATATTACATTACTATAATATTTTTTTTATTTTGATAATGAATATTTTACGTATTCAATGTGAGTAGATTCTTTTTTTTATTTTCTTATTATATACCAATTAAAGTGCTATATACTAATTGAATGTTGAAAAGGGGAATGTGATGAAACTAAGACCATGAATACATAAATTAATATAGTGAGAACAATATTATAGTTTAAATGAATATATTATATATCAAAATGATATTATGTTAGGATCAATCATATATGAACTGGGAAATGAAAATTTAAGAAAAAAGTTTTATTTTTCTATTCAGTATATATGAGAATGATGAAGATTTATTAAAATTAATTAATCTTCTACACTGATTCATATATCAAGACAAATTATAAGAAATTATTTTACCTGTTAATATATCCTATAGAATTTGTCATGGATAGTTGAATATGCATGATGTAATGTGTAGTTTTATTAACGATATAAATTTATGGCATTATACCACATTGATGGATTATTGTGAGTCTTTAGTTTCTAGAAAATTTCAACCTATTTTCTTTAGTGAATATTGGTGGATTAACGTCTAGATGAAATCAATGAATTTGTTTCCACTAATGGTGATATGAAATTGAAATTATTGTTAACATCCTCAATTAGAGTTCCATGCATAATCAAATGTATTTGTATAGTTTTAAAAAATCATATCATGTATGTGACCATGAGTTTAATTTAACTGTATTAGGGATTATATTTTTCACATTATTATTGATTAATTGATTTATGTATCCATTTATTTGATGGAGTATCATGTAATTTAATATAATTATTTCCAAAATTGAACGTACCCTTTTGATGGTATATCATCAAAGGATAATGGCGTGATTAACATTATTATAATTCAAGAATATGACAATTTTATATTTCTTTTAAAGGCATGGCGATTTGTGGATATAATAATGTTTCATGGGTTTTATACGATTATAGGCGGTGTATCAATTGATGATTTATGAAAAATATATTGTTTGGGTTTTTAATATTTTAATTTCATTTTTCTATTTTTAATTTTTTAAAGTGAAATTGAAATTTTAAATTGTAAAAAAAATAAAATCATTATCTGATATTTTATTTGTTATTAAAATGGGGGTTCCCCATAAAGATTAATTATTGGAATAATTTAAAAAATTGTTTTTTTCACATTCAATTATTAATTAAATAGGTAGTTAGTTTAAATTTCTAAGTATAACCCATATATATCCATATCCTCTCGGTGGAGCATAATGTGGTCACCCTTGTAGAGAAGGAAGATACTGAACCTCACTAATACCACCAAATTCATCTATATAGACAACTATGAACTAATTGTGTTGATGAACTTGGTCCACATTGATATACCAAACCAAACCCTACCCCCCTTGAAAAAAATGTTATCCAATGATTACAGAGGGTATGAACATATTCTACTGAGGTCGAATCCCAATTTGTTGAAACCATGATGGCCCTAACATTTAAGATCATCTAAAAAAATATCCTTGAGGAACCCCACTAGATCCCCTCCCAAGGTATCACTACATTGAGTGAATATGTTTAGTTTCATCTATCAACTTTTTACCTTTAACAAAATATTTTAATGTAAATAGTGTAAGTCCATACGAGATATGATGGTGGATCTCTTCCTCATGAATCTTTTCATATAAATCATCATCCATAAAATGAGATGGGGGGAATTATAAAGTATTATAAACAAAATTCAAGGATATAAAATAGTTATTATCTATTTGTAAAGGAAGTGGAACCCCCACTTATATTCCCACTTCATCGTTTAAGTGATTAATTCCTCACTAAAGTCATTCTCAAAGCTTTTCCCCAAAATTTATTCCACTTTATATTAACTGATATATTATATTAATAAATGATGCACTGATACCCTCATCTAATAGGCTTCTGGTAGAAACCAGTACTCTACCCCATCCTAAATTAATCAAAATTAAATCATGAGATCCATAAACTTATTCTCTATCACAAAATGAAATATTCAAAAACTATTATATATTTAGAGTTTTTAGTTAAAATGAAGACAATTTCATCTTACACTTATCATCCACCTCACCTGGGTTGATGTGTTTGTGGTCAACCAGTTTAGCATATTGATCCTCACCATCACAATCCACATGCAAGAGACTCTCCAAATCAATAACTGAAAGGGAAAAAATGTTTTCATGATTCCAAAAGAATAGTGTATTTAATGATTTATATTAATTCATTTTAAATTCAGTAATTAACTCAATTCGATTTGAAACAAAAATAAGATTGATTCATGTAACTCTCCTATTTCACTACCCTCTATAAAACACAACATCAGTAGTTTAATCAATGATATCATATTTTATTAATTTGATCATGAGGATCTTAAAATCACACCAAGGGTATACCTCATGGATCAATAATCAATAAATATGTACAACGACCATTGTTTCCCCCAACCATAAAAACCCATACTGGCAAAAACACTTAGTGTGTAATGAAAGACAAGAACATGGAAGGTATTAGCCTCAATTGAAAATTTCAATTATGGCATTTCATTATTATTTGTGAAAAAACTCTATAAAATATATATAAGAAAACCCTCTAATATTTCGTTAATGAATTTATTTTCTTATAAAATAGAAATAAAGTATCCAAGGAACAAAGTAAAATACTATTAAAACAACTACATAATCACTCCAATGCGCACAATTTTGAAGATCTATCTAATTTCCTAAAATCGACAAATAAAACTAGAAAACAATTTATATATTTTTTTATTATCATAACATGAATACTTTGTAGGATCATTCATGAAAAATCTCATAAAATATGAGAAGATAATTCTAATTAGAAAATGAATTAATATATGTATCAGCAATAAACTGTCAACTAAATTAAGTTCTAACTTTACAAAAGATTAATTATAAAATAATGCATCATGATGTAATAATATTAAAATAATAATATCATTAAACAGTTATCCTGATCTACATTCTCTTGGATTTTCTACTGTCACACCCAAATAAATTATGTCATGAAGGTCTCATCCCTTCTATATTTATTAACCTAATATCATCCCAAGCCACATCCTAAAATGAATTACCACAATCATTACACATGTCAATTACTTTACCACAATATCCTCATTATCATAACTCATTAAATAACTAACATATCATCATCATACCATAACTAGTTCCATAATATATGATAGTACGTTTAAAAAAAATTAAGGACATCAATCACATTCCCTCCAGCTACCTTGAATCCCCCGCAATAATGCACTTTAACCAATATGAAATCACCAACTCAATTGAAATATACATACAACAAATCATATCACGTCTATAAAAACATTACCATTTAAGGAAAATATGAGAGTAGGGAGTAACCTTCAATATGTATTTGTGAACATAAATATTTGAGGAATAAATTCTTATCCCAAAACCTTTTCTTTGTTGGTGTAAAATAAAGACTACAGTGGAGTGTGTATTGAAATCATAAATAATATATAATGTATAATAGTTACATAAAAGATGAACCTATTTGTTCATATAATAAAAGTCACCAATATAATAAAAACATTACAAAAATACTATATCATGTAAATATTGATACCACACTACTAACCACCCATATAGTACAACTTACATGGAACACAACCGGAAATCAACATCATAGTTCACATTATGAAATATTAATTACAAACAAAATTCATATTCATTCACCATAATTTTCAATTTTATTTTACCAGTTTATGCAATTTAACATTCCATAATTCACTGATTTCAAATCCCAAACTATTTATCCAAACCCATGATCATTTCTATTTATCCAAACCCATGATCATTTAATTATATCTCTACAATTGTTAAGTATCCCATTATTAATAATAAAATGTAAATCTAAAAAAATTCTATTATCCATTCCAAATAAATATATATTTTATTATCATCTCACATCATCATTTCATTACAAGAAAACATATGATAACATCTCAATGAAGGATGAGTTCATTTGGACGCCTCTACATGCAAGGATGCCTTTCACTCCATTTTCTAATCCTAAATTCCTCCCGGATTTCCTGGTGATATCGCTAAGCTTGAAAGTCCCTAATATACATATTGTTGGTCATCAGCTTTTGATGTCATAGTCAATGTTTCCGGAAGTATCGAGCCTTGTCTATCTGACCTTGGTTGCCCTATCCAATCACTGAAGGCCCTCGGTCGACCAATTTGATCGATTATTGATCAAAAAATGGGACCTATAGGATCGCATGTTAGTTGGGTACATTGATACGTGAAATCTGACTATTCGGTTTTCCTTTGAAGATGACCCAATTTGGGCCATGTCCAATACTCATTGTTAATGCAGTGGTTGTATGTTCTTTATCCTTCATTAGTCGTTCAATATGTGCATGAACTGCGACCCTCACTCTACCACAACATTGGTATGTCTTCCTCACCTCCCCGTACCCTTCCAAAACCCTACAATTATCTGCATGATTCCCAATTTGGTTGGCTACTTCTTATGCTCTGATGTTTTCACCTCTCCTATATGTCACCCCATCATTCCACCCATCTATGTTGAGGTGGATGTGTCGAAGCCCTAAATGAATGGATTTTTATTTTTTTGGAATGGAGTTTATATAGAGGCAGGTCGTGGTGTATGAGTCCTGGGTCAGATATTTTTAAACATGTCATCATCTGGGGAATCTCATTTCATAGTGCAATGGTGAAGGGAGGATAAGGATGACTGTTCTGACTATTAAAATGGTTGATGGAACGAGTCAGGTGCTCGGGGGTTTTATGGTATCTGATTTTGAGAAGAAAAGTGCAGTGGCAGTGGGAGAAATGGTTGTGGTCCCTTCCAATCCATTGTTCAATGTAGTCTTTGAGCGGCTCAAAGATGATCTGAGGGTGGAGGATGGTGCGAAGAAGGCAGTTGACAGGGGTGAAGGTTAGGGTTTCCATGGTTCTAATGGGTAGAGGGTTGGAAACAACATGGGTGTCAAGTGGGCAGAGTAAAAGAGTTCTGGGGTAGTGGGAATTTTAACTTCTACTGGATGTGTGGATCGGCCATCAGTCAGAACTGTGGAGATCTATTCTTTTGGGATTTTGGGTAATGTCGATGGAAAGCCTGGTGTGCTGGACTCTGTTCCCATGGGGAACTGGTTTCAAGGACAGGAGCTAGAGGATATGGGGGAGTTCTTGAAGGATTCCAACATGCAGGCCCAGGAGACATTGCGGGAGGATGTTGCAGTGTATGAGAGCAGTGAAATAGTGATTTTTTAAGGCACTAATGTGATGGAAAATCTTCAATTCATAGCTGTGATTGAAACCAATTATCAGATGCATCAGACCATAATAGAGATTTATCAGGATATGCGGATCCCTATTAAATGGAGGGATTTATCCGATATTGTCAATGAAAATGAGAGTGGAATGGTGAGAGCCTCATATAGAGACGTTGTTCAGGGAGGGAAGTAGGTGTCGATTGGGAGTCAGGATGATATTCTTGCATCTCTGCGAAGACATCCTTGGAAGGACTACTCACACCTACCAAGGACAATGCTCACTAGATCTTTTAATAAAGGTATGCAATTTACGAATGAACCCCTCTCGTTGGAACGAATGACTCTTTGAAGAAAGTACATTAAAGTCCTCATGCAATGAGAGAGATCAGAATGGGAATCCGCGACTGTGGATTACGAATTTGTTCATGGAGGTGGTGATGGGTTGGACTTTGATGGTATGTGGTGTCTCATATGGTCATGTGGCGCTTGTTTTCAGAAAATTTCTTTTATTTTAATAAATTGTTAGGGGCTTTACCTCTGACTAATCATTTGGGTTATTATAGAAACTGTGAAAACAATATCATGAAAAAAACCATTATAATTATGGGGGAGCATATGAATATCATATTTTCACACATTATACTTTATTAATAACATTAATGGATTTATAATTTTACTCTATTTTTATTTTCATGAAAAAATTCTAGAAAATAATAACAGATTCATGGAATTATGAATATTTCCAAACCAAATAAATATAACAGAATATCCTCTAAAATAAATATCATCAATCCAATTAAATAATAAGTGAAATATCTCCTTCAATTTTAAATTTCATTATTTACAAATAATTATCTAATATTGAAAAACTCTTACCATCCATAAAAATGGAATCAAATAAATTATTACACCATAGATTTATGGAACTATATAGGAAAATCGAATCACCTACCCTTGTTGGGGATTCATGGATAACCATTTCATGAATCGTAAATACAGGTGGTCAAAATTAACATGAATTGAATAGAAAACCACAAAATTATATCAATAACAACATATAATTAACCTATTTTTGTAAATTAAAAATTAATATATTGTTTATATATAATTAACATCTAGTCCTAAAAATAATGAAATGTGGATGATGACTAAATATTGATCCTTGGGTCAGGGGAACTCAATCTTCTAGGTGATTTGCTGAATTAATAATCAAAATATAATATTGAAAGAAACCAATGATTTATATATATATAACAATTTTTATATAGAACCAATGATATTGAAAAAAGAGAGTTTCCACCACCTATTTATACAGTAATCTTGAATTGCCTCGTGAATTCATGTATAAAATCCATTACAATATTGTATTTATCGGTTAAAAACATGTGATTCTCCCATGATTCTTTACCCATTTTCTCTGCTTTTTAAAATAATATTCTATACTATTTGAATACAAGAAAATAATGTGTCACATGTTGTGTTTTCCCTTTCAATTCCCACAACTTCCATCTTCTATATAATAGCAACAATGTCTCGGATTTGATGTCATCACCATGCCCATGAATATAATGTGGTGATCTGCAGTTCTATATTTCACATAGGTGATCATCCAAAACACCATGGCCCACACCACAACCATTTTTGTATATTTTCATGTTTTATATTTTACATAAAGTGACCACAAAATTTCTTTCCCAACACTGTGGGTAACCACGCCACTTCACTCATTGATCAACATTCTAGAACCTCTTGACTAACCCCATGAGCAATATATACTATTACAAAACTTAATCAACCATTATAAAAAACTCTATCCTGGATTGGTGTCCATAAAAATGTCCAAAACTTCTCTATACATATGAAGAACTCCAAACACCATCAAGGAGAAACCAAGTACTAAAAAAATATCAAGGTAGGATTTTTAAGAAATTGGTCCCTCAATCAGATACCTCCCAATTGATTCACATACATAAGAATACTAATAACATCTAAAAAAGAGGAAAAAAGGGTTGGTCCAAACTATAATAATTTTAGATACCTACCAAATTAGTAATTACAACTGAATCATATGTTTTAGTTAATGCAGATCAGTATATGTGAAAATAGATTGTTCTATATATCATCCACGAATGAAAAAATTAAACAAAACCAAGATAAACCTAAATTCAAGACAACTGGAGATATTGGGAATCAATATATGTTTCACACAACAAGTTAATCTCCAACATTTTACAATGAATCCATAAAATAAAAAATAAATAACTAATTCACTCATAAAATTGATTCCCTCAAATTACAAAGATCTCAACTAGTAGTTGATAAATATATCATTTTCCATGATATCAAACACTCAACATTCAATTATATGAGATACGTCACGAATATATCAATGATAATAACATATGTAGATGAAATTAAGAATCATTTATATCTATGGAGAAAACCAAACCGAAAAAAACCCCACCAATTCACAACTTTAGATAGAATTTTCCAATTAATGGGGTGAATAATTCAATCCCTAAACAAAAAACGGATACCAATTATTAAGGTAACCCATTTGGAATATATTTCCTCCAACCTAAAACATAAATGCCCTCTTTCTTGGATTTTCATATTACTAATTAAAGTATTTATTCTCTATCATCTACTGTTGAAATATCTAGACCATTTTATTCATAATTTTGAACTCATCAAAACAAATATTAGATGACAAATCAATTTCAATTCATCACATTAAGGATCAAAATGTCCTCTATTAAAATTCCTAAAATGGGAAAATGTCCATGGTTGAGTCGATGTTTTTATTTTAGGTAAAATCATATAACGAAATGTATTTAAAAATGGATTTTTAAAATCAAGGATTCACACTTTTAAAGTAACCATTAGTTTTTTATTATTCTCTAGCATTTATTCCATCATTTGGATTTTGGAATGTAGTTCTATGGTGTAATTAGGTTCTAAAAATAGTTTACAATACTCTAAATAAACTTTTTGTAAAACAAAATTCAAATGATATGTCGATAGACATTCTAACTCGACGTAGACACATAACATCATCCCCATTAACCATTTCTAGATCATCAATGACTCTCAACCGCATTTTTTCGATGAAGTGGTCTATGTTCATCAATTGAACCTTGATTTCCCATAAAACAATATATCCGCTCAAAACATGGATTAATATTGGTATAAAATCCATATATATTTATTCCCAATTATATTATAGGTTATCAAAAAAGTTATAAAAATGATGAATAATATGATGTTATTTCTTCACATGCAAAACAAAAAATCCCCATGATAGGAACATGGTTACTCTACATTTCTTCTCAGTTCACCAAAAGAATACCCTAAAACTATGAAACTTTATTGGTAATTTTGTTTTCACTACTAATGTATATTTGGGAAATTAAAAATGGACACTCTCACACATTGTAATTTGGATGATAATATGCTTCTATACATTCAATTAATATTGAATATTCTCTTACCATCCTTCTATAGAATCTCTATAAATCATAATCACATATCATATCATCCTCATGTTTACACCACTACTACTCCACCAGGTAGTGCATAAATGAGGACTACACCATCATCTTGAATTGTAAACATCCAACATCAACCTCCAAAATATAATGGTTCATGGATTCTAACAATATCATCTCTCTCTATATATTCAATGAAACACCATAAAATATCATATCAAAAATTTCTCCTCATTATGTCTGTGACGAAATTCCCTTACCTTATAGTGTACGTGATAATGAATTTTTATTCTAAGATATCCTTCATCAGCATCTATTATCATTGATTTATATCATGCTGATATATACATCAATCAAACTCATTTTACTAATGAAGTATTCAATGAATTCTATAATAATAAAATGTCACCATAGTATTAAGGAAAACCCCACTGCCTATAATTTTATACAATGAGTGGGGTAATTATTCTTATGTGGTGTATCTATTTGGGACCATTATAGATTACATCCCTCACATACATCAAGTTTCACAAAATAATAAAACATTAATATTCACAGAAAACATCAAACATTACCCATTCCTCATATGATAAGAGAATTGGGTTCTAGAAAAAAAATCATTTAATGTATTAAAATTAGGCTTAGAAATAATCAGTACAAATGAATACACAATCCTTATAAGTAAGATATATCAATATGTTCATAATCAGAATGAATTTTATCACACTACTTAATAATAACCAACAAGTCAAATATATCTATAGACCTACAAAACATTATCACTTTCAAAATAATATACAAACATATAAAAATTTAGGATATATACTAATCCTCTCTATTGAGACAGGACACATGAAATTAAATAAACCTATAAAATCCAAAAATAAATCACATGTAATACCACACTTAGGGTTGGTCAAGTTCAAGATCTTACAATTTAGTCCTTATATTGATTTCTTTATCATCATCAAATAACAAGAATAATAGAATTAATTCAATGAAAAGGATATTTAATTCTTATAAGAAATCATTATATATGGAGGTTATTAGTTTTATAAACACATATTGTAAATTTTTGACTTAATAAATTATATCATAAATTTTGAAGTTTATATTGTTTCTATATAAGGTGGTATTTGAGATACCAACCAGTTTTACCCGAAATTAATTATATCCAAACTATTGATCAATCAATGAAAAATACCTAAATCGTCTTAACTCATCAAATATAAATACAATCATCTAAATAGGATAATGATTCGTAATTATCACTTTATTAATACTTCGATTATTTATACATAACCTCAGACTACAATCTACCATTATAGATATATTATTTTAGAACCAAACAGTGAAACATTGATCTAGAAAAAATGGTTTCATCTCTATCTCAGACATGATATAATTCTAATGGGGTATAGATGTCGAGTCTTCAACAAAAGAATATAGAAATTAATAAAAAAAAATTGATCCTCCACTTTCTTAATACCAAATTAATTTTCAAAAATTTCAACCACCGAGGAAAAATGGGTTTTTACACACCATCATCTAATCAGATAACTCCACTAATTGATGAAAAATTCATGTTGGCCATCCATATAAAATGATATAATACTAATATTTAATCGATTGAAAATTTCACATAGTAAATATGACCAATACATGCCATTGATGAAATTTTATGGTTCTATCTACAGAAATAAGCGATCACCACATAGAGGATTCTTCCCCATAATTAGTGTACATTATTGGCACACACAAAAATAAGGTCAATCATCTGACATGTGTGTTCAACACTAAGAAAAGGAGAAGCATAATTATTTCTAATAATAAATTATATAATATGGAAAGTGAATAATGTTGTTTCATGATCCTAAATCAAAAAAATTATTTTTTAGGGTAGAAAATAATATTATCACAACTAATACAATATTTGTCCCCTCTAGTACTAGAATCAATATATAATGCAGTTTTTGATTCCCACCTACTATACCCCATTGTTCAGGACCTCCCCCAATATTTTACAAATGTATGGGTCTCTGATGATGAATAAAATCTTTATCCAAACCCTAAATAGTCCAAATCATAAATGTAGAGAATATTTTTTCCTTACCATTATCATGAAGTTTTTATTACACCCCACCATGACTAATGTAACTGACACTATCTATAAAATTAACCGAAAATTTATTTCATGTTTTAATTATGCAATTTAACAAATATTCTCACCACCAAGGAATAAAAAAATTTATTTCCTTGGATATTATCTTAATAATTATCATAATATTTATTTATTTTCCCATTACTGAAGCCCTAATGATACCCTCCTAGACATTCACAATAGAATATTATAATAATAATATGAGGAAATAAAATAATATAAATAAATTTCTGATATAAAAATCTCAGAAAGGTAAAACATATAAATATTTTTTCAAGGGTTAAACCACTTAAATATGACAACACATAGATAGGTTACAAATTTCTTATTAAAAAGAACATGGAATAATATTATTTAACCATATGTCTTGATATAAATACATGTAATATCAAATGAATAAATATATACAATGGATAAGTTCTGTAAATTAATGATATATTAATCCTGAGTTATGAAACATAATCATATGAAAAATATTGTTATATTATAATATGGGTTTAATAGATGAAAAAATCTCATAGATCAAGGATACACACAATGACATTCATCATTTTATAAGCCTTGTTCCACCACCAAACAAAATTATTTGGAATGGGAAAATCCCCCCATTTAAAAAAGGGTTCTGTTAAAACATATGATCTATCCATTGGTATTGGGACAAAACCCCCATATTCTCCTTTATAATATTATAAAACCTCCTATATACCACATGGTAATATGATAAATCCACCCATATTCCGATTTATAATTGGATAAATCATTATTTTTACCATTTATAACTCATGATATATAAACATGAAAAAATTGATTTCATATTAACATTGGACACCGTAAATCCCAATCCATATATATGTCTTCAACATATAATAAATCCTTAATATTTTATAAATAATTAATAATATTAAATTGGTGTGATAGTATTTCAAGATGGCCTCACTTAAACGTACCCCATGAATATAAATGGATGATACCAAAAATTCATTTAGACAAATATTTTATTTTATATAAGCATTTAGAATATGATTAACAAAATAATTTCAAAAGTAATTAATCATTTAGATAAAAATAAAAAATTATGGAAAAATCATAAAAGTGATTTTAGAATATGCATATATCATTTTTAAAAATGAATAAGATAATTATTAATTTCAAATGTCATTTTTAAAAGGTGATGTGCATATTTTTTTAAAAATAAATACATTTCAAAATAAAATTCAAAATTTTGTGTCTTAAAAACATATAATGGATTGAAAAAGGTATACTGAATGCATTTTAAAACTTCTATATTAATAAAAATTATTTTATAAAATATTTTTGAAAATAATATATTGTTATTGAAAATTAATGATTAATGGTAGATAAAAATTTAATTCCAAATTGATTGAAAACCATTAAACATTTTTAAAATCAATTGTTGAAACCACGCATTAGAAATATGCGACAAAAAAGATTCAGAAATATTTAAATTTATATATGATGGTCACATGACATAAAAGATATTGGAATTTCAATATATAAAGGATAACATTAGAGGGAAGGTAATTTATGGACAATGAGTTAAAATCATCCTTAAAGACTATATGAATTATTCATAATATCATTTATTTTTAGTGATGGATGATAAGTAACCAATAAGTATGATTTAAATAAAAAAAATCCTTTAAATATATAAATAGAATATATCATATTAAATGTAAGATAGATAATAATGAGAAACATTATAACTCATGAATATGACTCTGTTATCAAAATCATTTCATTTTACGATGAAAATAAATCATAGAAAATAACTACTAAAACATGAATTGAAGTTATTTTAAATTTTTCAGCTATATATTATGATATTATAAGAAAATTAAAAATTATTTACACCCATAATATGAATATTTTTGTATAATATCAATGACGTTCTTAATAAAGGTTGAATAATACAAAAAGATAAACCTTGTTTCCTTGATTAGACAAATTTACTCTATATTCCTACATATAAAAAAAATTAGATTACATATTTTTAAATTGTTCTTATATATATAACTAATTATAAATTTAATTTATATGGATAACTTAGAATTATATTAGAGTTGGTTATTATTAATATGAGTAAAGAAAATTAAAAAATATTTTTGGAAACACGATGGGTATACAAAAGGACTATTATATGGGATTAATGATTGATAACAATAGTATCTCATTTATATAATATCTAATGGATGGTGTTTTATTGGTCATGAAATTGTTTAATCATTATCCCATGGAAATAATAATGCTAATAGAAATATATTTCCTTGAATTGAAGGTGGATGGAGTGAACCATTGACAGATTTTGATAGCATGAAGACAATACAAAAAGAATTTTGAAAATGGATTAATGAGATATAAGTTAATATATCCTATTTTTATCATCATTTGGATAGTGAAATATTTATTTTGAACACATGGTGGTGTAATCATATGGAAATCAAAAAAAAAATTTCAAAAATTACCAATTAGAATCAAAAGGTTATAGAGCATAACCCTTACGTTTTTAAGACCCTTTTTAATGATTTTTCATAGAAATAGGTACCATATTATCTCAATTGAAGTATTTATAGATGAATATGGTGTGAATATTATTGAAAATGAAATTTATGGTACTGGTGTAAAGGAAAATGGGTTACTATGAAGCCTATTTTTTGACGAAAAACACGATCTTCTACGTAGAAACTATAATTTGTTACCGGGTAAGAAAAAAATGGGGTGGCAGGTGAGTTAGGTGATTTTGGTAAAATATATGTATAAATATTAAGTAATAAAGGAGGTTATGAAATTCATATAAAAATATTTCAGGTGTCTGCTAGTAACCTTTTTATTGTAAAAAAATTGATATACTCTAATTAACTATTTTATACCATTATTAATATTGTTTAAAAAATAACCATTATAATAATTTTATTTCGATAAATATAAGATGAACCTTATTAACATATTTTTATGTAATAAATATTGTTTTGGGTTCCATTTAATATAATTAAATATCATCAAAATATGGATATTAAATTATAAATTAAATCATATATTATTTTGAAAACCCATTTTTTTGGAAAACATGTTATTCATTATGAATCATTATCTATATTTTTTATGCTTACATAATATTTAAATGAATTTTAAATAATTATACCATATATATAAAAATCATAATAGAGTATTAATTTAAAATATATAAACAAAATATAAATAAAATAAATAATATTTAGAAAAAGATACGTCTTTAAAAAAACAAATGATTTAAAATTGAATTTTATTTTTACCTTGGTAGCATAATTTGATGCCTATAAAGGGAATTAAAATTATTACATAATATGAATACTATTATATCAATTATAAAAAAAATTATCAAATAATATTTACAATTTTTATTAATGTTATTTTTAACATTATGACATATATAAAATAAAAACCGTTTTTATAAAATAATAAATTTTAAGTATAAATATTAATTTTAGTTAAAATAAAACAATTTAATTCATTCTCATGATATAAATTTTTTATTAATAATATAATTATAGTTTTGTGGCCTCAATATGATTACAAACTTGAATATTACATTTAAAATGACTAATTAATAAAGACAGAGATGAGTTTTAAAAATAATATAAAATAATTAATTTTTTATAAAATGATGAATTTTGGTTTTGAATGAAAAAAATTAAATATGGAAATAAAATGGTTTTTTTACATTAAAAAAATAAATTAAATTAAAATTATTATAAACTTCTCATTATTTAACGTATATTAAAACTTTAATAAAGTTGGAAATTATTGATCAAACTGTAATTTTTTCAATTCCCCTAAAATAATAATTTGTCATATAATTATTCATAAAAATGTTATATAATATATTAAAAAAATATATTTGTTTCATAAAATTAAAATTAAAAAATTTATAAATATAAAGTTTATATGAATAAAATATATATAGGTAAAAATATCTTTTATTGGAAAATGACCACTTATAACCTTTTTGTTCATAATACCAATTTGTATGAATTTATAACATATGTTAATATATTTATTCAATAAGGGTGATATTTTTATTTTATTTTATTAAAAATAAATATTATATTACACATTTTAGATTAATGTTTCATGTAGATAGATCCATTAAAAATATTATTTATTTAAGGAAATTTATTATAAAAAATCATATATTTATTACCACGAATGGAGTGAGAACCAAGGACCACTTGGAACTGATATAGGTTATGACTATGTCACTTATAGACATAAAATTAAAGATAAGAAACCATAGGAAAAGTATGGGATCCACTAACTCTGGAGGGTGAGAAGGGGAACCTATAACACCACGAGATTTTATGAGAAATAAACTTTTTAAAATCTTTGATGTCTTGTGTTGTATGCTACACCACGATTAGTTTGTGTTATATGCAACACTTTATTAGCTTGTAGTATACGCAAACAATATACCAGGCTTGTGTTACACGCAATAGCAACTTTCCTCGATAGCTTGTGTTGTAGGCAATACCTAGTATTACTAAATAATGATATATTATAATATAATTATGAAATATCCGTTATGAATAGTATTAGATACATTTTGAATTTTATATCTTTATTATTTATCTTACAACTTTTCTAAAACATTTTATGGGGACAAAAATAATTTTTCAGACATAGGAATTATTTTTCAAAAAATGCAGTTTTGTCTTCTTTTGATGGAGCACCCATTTTGAATATAATTTTTGACAAGTATATAAGTTAAATTTCACAAATTAAACATCTTATTTTGAATCACGATATAAAAATTTACATTGGATAAAATTTTGACATTATTCTAATAACCTTCACATTATGATAAATAGTTAAAATTCAATAAATTTTAAATAAATTTTTTTTTTCATCGAGATAATTTATATTGTTAAATTATAATATTGAATTTTTATAAAGTATAAATATAATATATTTTTACCATTTAATATAATATAAGTCATTACCAATAATTTTACATTAAATTCATTGGTAAAAACATTTCAATCTTTTGCAATGTATTATCCTTTAAAATTCATTTTCTCAAAAGTAGGATTAATTTTAAATTAAATACTTGATCATCTCTGTATTGAATTTGGAAAAAAGGATTCCATATTTTTTATCAGTACGTAAAAATTATTTTAATAATATACTTTTTATTATTGGGCATTATGAATAGTAACTACGGTAAATTTTATTTACTACAGTAAAAGATAAATCAGCTAATTAAGCGTAAAAATAATATTATAAAATTAATATAAAACTTGTCGTACTATAATTGCATGATTATATTTACTCAAAAAATATACATGGGTCGAAATGGTATCTATTTGAACCCACTTGTTTGTGATTAAGACCTTTTATTTATTTTATTTGAAGGAAATTGAAATATGTCTCACTCAATATTTGATAATTAAATAATTTTTAATATAAGGTCATAGAGAATATATATTCTATTATAAATACTCATATGAATTCTAAATTTTTTTCTTTGTCATGGTAATTTATTTTTAATTTTTAAAAAAATTTAATTACCTTAATAGCTTATACAGTAATGATGTAGAAATTATTAATTTAGTGAAAAAATAATAAAAAAGTATTTATAAAAATAATAATACACATCAGAAGTCCCAAAAACAGGACCAAAACATTTTTAGTGTATATATAATCCATAATAATAAAATGGTATAATTTATAATCATTTTTATCTTTATAAATGGGATTATGAGATTTATATTATTTTATTTTAAATGATGTCAAATCCCCCACCTTCATAATTTAATAAATATAACAACATAAATGATGTGATTTTAAGATGATAAATTAGAGAAATTTTTCTTATTATTAATAATATTATATTAATATTCATTATAGGAGTTTATTTTTAATTTCTATAAAACAAATGAGTATATTAAATAATAATACAAAAATGTTGTAGTAATTATTTTATTAATAGAAATATCAAATAAATGGTTTTAAAAATATTAAAATAAATATTATATGAACTAATTAATGTTCTCCACAAAATTTTTAGATGAATAAGACATGTTAGGAATATATTAAATATTTTGGATCGAATATATCTTCTATTATAATTTTATTAAAATTCAACTAATTGAGTAGTGTCAAAATAGATACAATTGAAATTTTATAAAAATAAAAAATTAATAAATTTTTTAAAAATCACAAAAACATTTAAAAATTACTAATTTAAAATTACATGGTATAAATTTTAATATTTTATCTAATTATGGAAAATTCACAACACATATATAAGTATTTATAACAATTTATAAATTAGAATTTGTTTCCGCAAATAAAATTAAATAGATTAAATATGGATAAATCAATATGATAAGGATTAAAATAAAATCAAAACATGTTTAAATTTGATTGGTTTATGGGATTAAAACCCTAAATTACGTAATTTCGGAATTCGAGTTAGTTTTAGATTTTCTTTTGTGGGGATTGGGTTTATTATAAATTAATATTTTAGAGGTTCCAAAAGTTCCCCTCTACTATCTTATAAAAAGGGCACCTCCTACCTTTCATATTCACAACATTTTGAGCTTTAATTATCGTCCAATACCTGTACATTTATCTTCTCAACTTCCCTATAATCATACTTGAGGTCATGGTCACCTTGAAATATCATCTTTAGATCCCTAATAAGTGGTTTAGAAGAGGCGCATCGAAGAAGAGGTTATATCCTTTACCGATTATTTCAAATTTATTTCATCTTCTAATACCTCTTCATTATTAGTTTCATTATGATGTAATAACATAAGTATAACTCATATACTTATATGTTATTATAAATATGAAACAACCCTATTTCATTACATATCCAACCTATAGAAAATGAAATCCCTGCGTGTACGTATGCACAGAATACCGTCTCCACGTCGTGGTGTAATCTGCTTTCCACCACCACCTTACATGGATGTGTATAATATAGTAAAAAATAACTATATATGATTATTATAACATCATACTAATTATTATATATTATATCATCCACTACAATTCCATTCAATAATTATGGGAACGATATCATTGGTCGTGCGTACATATAGATTATTATCTCCATGACGCGATGAGATTCATTCTCCATGTTGACCATTAAAAAATGATCATAATGTATATATAATAAATAATCATGAAATAAATGACATAGTAATGAAACTATATTTTTTTATATGATATTTACTTACATCCATTGATTATATTAAGGAAACCAAAATAGATTTCATTGGTACGTACGTCCTACTGTCTCAATGAATGGTGTATTTCATTCCATTTGTAGAACTATTATATATATATATAATATTATGAATATGTTATATATAAATAAATTTTTACATTCTACAAGAATTTAATCATGATATAAAAAATCATATGAATAATTACAAGTCAAAACACTTACTATAAATGAAACGATTATACCCAAAACATTTCTTTAACATGGAATTGATAAATGAATGGGTAATGTAATGTTGAAAGTGAATCATATAGGGTATCAAAAATATAATTATGGTTTTCTTACAATTTAATAATATGTTTGAACCCACTATATATGATTTTTGGACACATATGGATGAAATTGGACAAATGTTAAGGGATAATTATTCCAATCTCGTTCTTAATCGAGATTGTTTATTCATAAGTATTTATTGGGGGTATATTTATCATCCATGTCCATGTTTTCTCAAAATGTATTCATATATGTTTACTATTCTTTCATTTATGTTTAATATTCTTTTTACCAATGTATGACTTTCACTACATGGTATGTAAGGAATCTTTCTTTTGTTTACCATACGAGACACTTTTTGGCTTTTCTGCCAAATGTACAAGGATAATGTTTTTTTTAAATTATTCGCCATGAATGGAATATTACGTTTTCATAACGCCTTATTTACATGAAGCCTTCTCTGCAATATTTCATAATTATTTTCAAAAAAAAATTATTTTAAAATTGCTTGGCGTTTTTTGAAAAGAGAGTAATTTCGAAGAATAAAGGATATTTTCCTCAACAATTTATTTGAAGGGTTTTATCAAAACTATTTTCCATGTAAGATGGAATTATTTAGTATGTTTATCTTTCAAGTATAATGTCTCTTTTACATGCATGGTTTAATTGATTTTATGATGAAATGATATCGATTTGTTTTATATGGATTATTTTATGATGGGATAATGATTATGAGACCGATATTATTCTTTATGTTTTGACGAATGATTTATGTTTATTTTGTGGAACAAGAATGAATAATTTCATTATGAGATGGGTGAAACCTATATCTCCCTCCAATGCCTTGGGTAATGGATTATATCTCATGAGATAGACATGGATATAATGGAAATTGAATCTGGTACAGTAATACATGGCTGGAATGGTAAGTAAACCAGTTTTATTAATGGGCATTGTCCACTATTATAGTTTGGAAGAAATGCCTTGGATAAAATGGAAAAAATAACATGTGTTTAATGGTTTTCCAAAATTACATGTTTTATCTCCATGATAATTTATCATGATAAATGTTCTTTTATGATCTATGCCTTGTGTACTACCATGTTTTATGTCATTTCCCATGATTTTGATGTTTAGATTTTATGTTCATGTTTTTATGTTCAAATTTTTAGGGATTGTTTTATGTTCCCCATGTTTACCCTTACTCAGCTTTAGAACTCACCCATTTAATGTTTTATTTTCCCTATGATATAATGAAACGTTTTAGGTATGAAAAAAGGGGAATATCTTTATGGGAGTTGTTGATGATCTTTCACCATGATTAGAATATTATGATCAAAATTTCCAAAGACACTAAACTAATACGGTCCTTGGGAAATTTTTTTTATATATTAATTATTCTGAAAAAGTAATGTAATGTCCCTGTATGTCATTCTTGGGTCTCTAAAGTTGGTATCAGAGGAATGGTTTAGTTAACCATTGGAAACTAGGATGTGAAAAAAATAGTGATATCCCTAGGTATTTTTCTAAGGTATGTCTAAGGATGTCCCTAAGGTTTATTATAATTATAGGTAATAGTCCTAGAATTATGTTGACTATCACGAATAACCTAGGGTAAACTGAATTTGTGATGGATTAAAGAATCTGTGATAAGTTAGACATCCCATAAGTGAATTTTATTGATTATATGGTTCCTCATTATTTTAACTGTTTCTAACATTATGGTTTTTGGTTTTAGTCAATGGAGGGTGAGAGAAGGAATTCATTTAACATTTATTCCAATGGAAAAATTAGTCACTATGATCAAAAAAATAGTGTAATTCCAGGAGAGAATGATATAATGATTTTTCCAAATTAGTCATTGTGATATATGATTAACATGATGACCTTTAGTTGTATTCATAAGTCATCAAATATGTGGAAGATGGAATTTTATTCATGGTCAAATATTGAGAAACATATAGGAATGAAGATTAACATTTCTACATATCGAGATTAATGGAAGAATAACATTTAGGAATACCTCAAATGGAGGGGAATATGTTATCGTTGTGGGGAAAAAGGGCATAGAGTAACAGACTGTTATGGAGTTCTATGTCTTATCTGTGGAGAACATGGTGATTTCACAACTAAATTCATTGACCTAACTGGTTACTTCTAAATCAACGAAGGACCAATTCCATGCCAATCATTGAAGAAGATGTATTTAAGGGCTTAGGTGTTGGAATTCAAGAATAATTTTGTTGAAGTACTTTTATGGTATATTGAAATATCTATGTATTGGTCCACTGTGGTTTTCCAAAAGAATATTGTATTAGTAAAAATGATAAGTTATTGAAATATTTTTTGGAAAGCATATGATGAGCGAATAATGAAGGGATAAGGAGAAAATAATATGTTTGATAGTATTTATGAGATAATGATTAATATAATTACAATGTGATATCATCGATTGAATATATAGAATATTTAGGATTTTTGTATGTTGAAAGAGTTAACTTTGGACAACATTTATGTCTTCACTAAGGTTCTATGGTAACTCATGTTTCAAGAGAATAATTTATTAAGGTATTCACATTTTTTTAATGTTACCAACAAGATATTTCTTATGATATATGGGGGATAAATGATGGTATTCACATTCTTGTTATATGACCATTATAGAAATTTTTTTCATTATACTGTGAGTTTGGAGATACGTAATTTGGATAAGCCTAAAAATTGGAGTGAATTAAGTTAGACATCAGATTGTTTTGTTTAATTCGAGAACGTATTTATATTATTTCTGAAATTTTATAATAGTATAGTTATAGAAAAAGGACCACATGTAGGATGGGCGACAACCTATCAAGTCGGACAAGGTTGCTATAATCAAACCCACAACCAAAGAGTGACGTGCCTTAATCACCTACCACTAGTCTAATGGAAATTTCCAGTTAGTAGAAATTAGTTATTTATTATAAAGTGGTATGATATATGAATTATAGGTCCATTTTGAATCCATATACGATTAATATCACCATAGATAGACCTATATATATATTTAATAACATGTGCTAACCTTTTTGTGAGAAACACATATGGAATGACCTATAATTCTATGACATGATTTACTAATACCTCAAAAATGAAAAATTAATATTAAGTTATTTAAATAAGAGATGAAGTGGATTTTGTTCATTGAATGACAAACGATGATATTTCACTAATATCAAGTAAGTATTTATCCTTAAGAAAAAATTAATAAACATTTGGGAAATGATATGAAAACCATAAATGTTGTCCTAGTGCTCCATCTATGATGAATCAGATGGTACCTTAGATCATCACAAATTTATGGTTGTGATTGTTGGATTTTTCATATCCATTTTCTCTACCACTCTTCTTTGGAAAATGATGGTTAGATTTATCCTCCATATACATATTTTCACCTATATTCTCTTATGTGGAAACCCAATTTTTAGTTACTTTGGGTGAATTTTATGTTTGTAACATTCAATTTTAATATTAAATTTTCATTTTTCTTTTTATGATGTGGGATTATATGAATGAAACATTCTTGTAGTAAATGATTTATAACCCTAACCAATTTCGAGGGAGGAATTCATATTATTGGGGGTAGAATATAACACCCAAAGATTTTATAAGTTATAATATTTCTAATTTCTTTGATGTATTGTGATGTACGCTACACCATGATTATCTTGCACTATAAGCAACACCATATTAGGTTTTTCTATATGAAAACAATATACTTGTCTTGTGTTACACGCTAGAGAGACCTTCCTCGATAGCTTACGTGGTACGCAATAACGAGTCTCACTGAAAAATGATATATTATAATATTATTATGAACTAGCCATTATGAATATTATTAACTAAATTTTTAGTTTTATAACATTATATTTCATCTTAATAATTTTCTAGAACATGGTATTAGAACAAAATTAATTTTTCGGATACAAGAATTATTTTAAAAAAATGCCGTTTTTTCACCATTTGATGGCACGCCCATTTAAAATCTAATTCTAAACATGTTTATAAGTTAAATTTGAAAAATTATACTTATTATTTTGAATCATGTTATATAAATTTACATTGAATAAATTTCTGTCATTATTATGATAACCATTATATTTTGATGAATAGTAAAAATACGCTTAATTTTAATTCATAAAATCTTTTTTCACCGAGATAATTTATATTGATAAATTATAATATTGAATGGTTTTAAAGTATAAATAGAATATATTTTTACCATTTAATATAATATAAGTCATTATTATTAATTTTACGTTGAATTCATAGGTAAAAACATTACAAACTTTTACAATGTTTTCTCTTTTAAAACATGTTTTCTCAACAGTGGGATTAATTTTAAATTAAATTTTGAAACTTCTGTGTATTGAATTTTGAAAAATGAAATCCATATTTCGAATCAATAGGTAAAATTATTTTACTAGTATAATTTTTATTTTATGGAATTATGAGTAGTAACTATGGTAAATTTTATTTACTACACTTAAAGGTGAATAATGTAATTAAGGGTAAATATTATATTATAAAATTACCCTAAAACTAGTATTAATATAATTGGATTATTATATATATTCCTAAAATTTACACAGGTCTTTATTTTATCAATTTTTACCCACTTTTTTTGTGATTAAGACCTTTTATTTATTTTATTTAAATGAAAGTAAAATATGTCTCACTGAAACATTAATAATTAGATTATTTCTAACATAAGGTTGTACAGAATATAAATTCAATTATAATTACTAATTTGAAAGAAACAATGTTTTTATTTTTCATATTAATTTATTATTAATTATGATAGAATATTTAGATACCTTAATAGCTTATACATTAATGATGTAGAAATTATTTATTTAGTGAAGAATCAATAATATAGTTTTTATTAAATACTAATACTCCTCAAATGGAACTAAACCCTGACCAAAACTTATTGTTCTTTTATATCTAAACCATAATCATACAATGGTAAAATTTCAAACCATTTAGAGCCTTATAAAATCGATTACGACACCTATATTATTTTATATTAAATGATGTCAATGTTGTCACCTTCATAATTTAACAAATATAACAATTTAAAGGGTTTGATTTTAAGAATATAAATTTGAGTAATATTATTATTATGAAAGGTATTATATTTATCTTCATCATATTATTTTATTTTTAATTTTATTAAAACAAATAAGTATATTAAATAATCATAAAAAATGGTGTAGTAATTATTTTATTAAAAGAAATAACAAATAAGTTATATTGAAAATATTAAAATAAATATTATATGTGCTAATTAATGTTCTGAACAAATTTTTCTTATGAATATGAAATTTTAGGAATCAATTAAATATTTCTTTTGAATAAATATTGTGTGTGGATTTTATTAAAATTAAAATAATTGAATATTTTTAAAATTGACACTATTGATATTTTAAAAAAATAACATATTATTAAATTGTTTAAAAATCACAAAAAATTTTAAAAATTGAAAATTTAAAACTATATTTCCTATAATTTAATAATGTATCTAATTATGTAAAATTAAATTCACATTAGTATGTATTTATAACAATTTAATAATTATAATATTATTTCGGCAAATAAAATTAAATAGATTAAATAAGGATAAATCAAAAAGTTAAGGTTTAAAATAAAATCAAAACATTTCTAAATTTGATTGTTTGATGATATTACAATAATTAAATACCTCATTTACAAATTTTATTAATTTTTTAATTTTTTTAAGTGGGGTTTTGGTTTATTAAAATTAATATTTTAGAGGTTTCTAAAAGTCCCCTATCATCTCTTTTGAAAAGGGAACATCCTCCCTCTCCTCTTCAAAACATTTTGAGTTTTCATGAACATCCATACCATATCTATTTCTATTCTACATTTCTCTAGAAACATACTAGAGGTCTTGGTATTCATCAAAAACCATCTTTAGTTCCGTAAGCAGAGCTTTAGAAGAGGCCCGTCAAAGATGAGGTAATATCCTTTACTGATTCTTCCAAATTTATTTCCTCTTCTACTTCATATTCATTATTTGTTTCACAATATTGTAAAAAAAAGTATTACTCATATAATGATATTTTATTATAAATATTTAAAAACTCTATTTCATCATCTATATATCCTACGTAAAATTAAATCATCACGCGTACGTACGTACGAAATACCGTCTCCACGCCGTGGTGTATTATGTTTTCCACCACCACCTTACTTAGATGGGTATAATGGTGAAAATAATTACAATATATTATTATTATAACATCATAGTAATTATTAGATATTATATCATCCACTCCAATTCCATTTAATAATTATGAGAATGATATCATCGCTTGTGCGTATCTACGGATTACAGTCTCCACGACGCCATGAGATTCTTTCTCAATGTTTACCATTTAAGAATTATTATAAAGTATATGTAATAAATAATCATTAAATATAAGAAATAATAATTAAACTATATTTATGTATATTTTATTTACATACTTCCATTCAATTTAATAATGAAAATGAAAACAGTGTCCATGCGTACGTACAACTTAATGTCTCCATGAATTGGGTATTTCATTCCATTTATAGATCTATATATATATATATATATATATATTATATTCTCAATATATTATATATAAATCAATTTTTACATTAAGGAATTAAGTAATCATGATCTATGTAATCATATAAATAATTACAAGTCACAACACGTACGATAAATTCAATGATTTTATGAAAAACATTGCATTAACTTGGAATTGACAAATAAACAGGTCGAATAAAGTCAAAAGTGAATCATATATGATATAATAAATATTATTAATGTTCTGTCACAAGTTAATAATATGTTTAATGCCACTATACATGAGTATCAGACACATACAGAAGTAATTAGACATAAGGTAAGAGATAATTATTCCAATCTCGTTCTTAACCGAGATTGTTTATTCGTAATTATTTACTGGGGATAGATTTATCATCCATGTCCATGTTTTCTCAAAATGTGTTCAAGTATGTTTACTATTCCCTCATGTACATTTAATGTCCTTTTTATCAATTTTTTACTTTCACTGCATTGTATTTAATGAATCTTTATTCTGTTTACAATTCGAGGAACTTTTTGACGTTTTTGAAAAAAGTACGAGGAGAATGTTTTTCTAGCTTATACGAAAAGAGTGGATTTTCACGTTTTTATAATTCCTTATTTCAATGAAGCTTCCTGTACACGATTTTATGATTATTTTATACAAAATACTTTTCTTTTAAAATTGCATGACATTTTGTGAAAAGAGTCTAGTTTTGAAGAAGAAAGGATTCTCAATAATTTATTTCAAGTGTTTTATCAAACAAAATTTCCATCTAAGATGAAATTATTTAGTATGTTTATGTCTCAAGTATAATTTCTCTATTTATAACATGATATTATTTTTCTTATGAGTAAATGATATACATTAGTTTTATATGGATTTTGTTATGATGTGATGATAATTATGAAACTCATATTATTCATTGGGTTTTGATGAATTATTTATTTTTATTTTTTGGCACACAAAAGAATGATTTTATTATGAGATGGGTGTGACCTTTATCTCCCACAAATTCATTGGGAAGTAAATTATATCTCATGAGATAGACATGTATGGAACGACACGTGAATCTGGTTCAATAATACAGGGCGAGAACGGTATGTAAACCATGTTAAATAATGGATATTTTCCACTTTAATGGTCTTGGAAGAAATGTCTTGCCTAAAATTGAAATCATAACATATTCTTAATGGGTTTCCACAATTACATGTTTCATCCCTATTCTAATTTATCATGATAAATGTTCCTTTAGGATCTATTCCTTTTTTACTTCCTTGTTTTATGTAATTTCATAAAATTTTGATGTTTAAAATTTGTGTTCATGTTTTTACGTTCAAATGTTTATGGATTGTTTTATGTTCTCCATGTTTACCCTTAATGAGTATTTGAGCTAACCCTTTCTATGTTTTCTATTCCCTAGGATCTAAATAATGGTTTAGGAAAGAAAAAAAGGGGAATATCTTTATGGATGATTTTGAAGATCATTCACCATGATTAGAAGATTATGTTCCATGTTTCCAAAGTCATTAAACTAATACGGTCCATGGGTGTTTTTTTTCATGTATTAAGTATTCCGAAAAAGTAATGTATTGTCTCTATAAGTCATGCTTGGGTCTCTAAGGAAATACTAAGGTTAAATTCACACAAGTCTAAAACTCAATTGCCCTACTATCTGAGATATGCTATAAATTATTTTACTTATATAGGAACCCCACTGTATCACTTGTAACGATATCCCTTATTTAATGTTATTATAAAAAATCACTTGTTCCTTCTTTTAAACCTCCAAATACATGGAAAATGTAAACAAAATAACAACAGAATTTAAAAATGTGTAGATTACTTCATCAAGAAACCACACATGAGACAACTAATGGCGGAAATTGTCATGATTATGACAAAACAATACCTTAATATGTATGTTTAGAGAACCATAAATAATTTTCCTCTAATTAAGTTAATAAATAATATATTTATTTTACATATTTATTGTGGAAATCATCAATTTCATCAGATTATTTTTCCTGAAATATTCCCTTGAGACATCTTCCCTTGTCTACTCCATGAGTAACAATATGAACAACTGACACACAATACACCACATTCGATTGACTACTAGTGGAACCCAATAAAAAACCTTATCCCAAATCAAAGAAGAAAAGATCTGGAGATCCTATAACTGCTGTTTCTTATTTAAACAAGAGAAATTATAATCATAATATCCAATAGCCTTCACAGGAATGGGTTCTGACGTACTATGCCACTAATAAACCTCCTTAATTTATTTGAACTTATACTAAACCACATGAACAATGTTTCTATAATCTTGTATTTATAGAATAAAATAAATATTTCATAAATCATATAGTACGAAAAAATATTTTAATTTAACATATTTAATTTTAAATTTACCAATTCAACCCATGAAATCACAAATGAAAATATGTATGGGGAATGTAACTCACATAGCTCTCTACACGATAAGGTACACTACTTCAGATGAAAATCAAACTAACTCTATTTTATTACATCAGATCCCATTATACTGAATTATATCATGTTTGAGTGAGTATCTATGGTTGCTATTATACATCAAGATATGTTGATATCATATCCCAAACTACCCATGCAGCCTTTAAAGGTCTATATTCCTATTAACAATAATATATATCAATTATAAAAATTTATACAATAGTGTATAAACCTTATTCTTCAAATTAAACCCCTAAAGGGAGGATAATTATGAAAAGTGGATATTTACCCCCCACCAATCCCAGCCATTGCAATCCCTATGTTGAAAACTCTCACTGATGGCATAAATAATGACACATATATGGGGGAATTATCCTACAAAATATAATATATTCAGGATATATGATATAAAAAATAAAACAACAATATAAAATAATGAAAAAGTGTATTTAAAATATCGCACAATTCCTGTAATGTTATATGAAAAAACTATAATATACATGTAAATTACAAAAATACAATGAAAGAAATTAAAATATCTAACCAATGTGACACCCAGTATAGTATCTCCAATCCATTTAAAAAATTACCCAGGAAAAAAAATATACATAAAATGTGAGTATAAAAAGTATTCTCTCTTAGAAATTACCATAAGAAATTCATGAAAAATTTGGAAGCGTATAGTAATACCCTAGTGATCCAAAAAAATCATAATAAAAAAACACTTATTTGGTTAACTATGATGAAAACCATACAATATTAACATGAAAATAATATTTAAATGTATAATACTATAAAAGCATGTATAATGATAAAAGGTAACCCACTCTAATTCCCCAACTTGTTTGATTCTCTTATTCCCCAACATCGTACATCTTATAACTCACATTACTTTTTTATATAACAACCAAACTCTATCAAAATCCACATTATAATAATAAATCCCCATATCTCAACACATTCAATTACTAAATAACAACATCATCCTAATCATATCATATGCCAAAACCTGTAAATCCTCATAATTTCATATGCACTTCCAAACACTTGAATATTAGGGTAATATGAATAACAAGGACATAGTCCAATTTCCCTCCTCCTCCCATACATGATCCAAAATCATAAAAAAACTCATCCTATTAAAAACAATATCCTTAAATTCACTATATTCCATGGAAACACTGACCATTCAAAACAACCTCACCTATAAGTGAGAGTAGAGAAGAGGGTGTCGACAACTATTCATCATCACAAAAGTATAAGTTTGTAGAAAACTCATGGATGCAAAACAATTTTTGGAGTTTTTATAAGAATATTTATATAGTTTCATGTTTATAAAATCGAAAATAAAATTAAAATTCATATTAGATACATACAATCATAATCAATGGGTTCGTACAACTATTACCATGCAACTACTACGATATCCACATCCATATTTTTTCTTATCGACATCACATCCACACTACTTAAAATCATCAATTTATGACTTTTATATATATAATTTTTATTTCAATATTATATTTTAAAATTAATTTCATTATTTTTAAATTACCATGAAATATGGTACACATTGTTTTATTTTTTAATATGGATTTTTATAAAAATAATTATTTAAGAGAATATATGTCACTTATAGATATTGGATCTGATAAAATAGATTAAATAATTGACATCATAATAATTAATACTACTAAATAACACCGACATAATTACTAGTCATTATAAATTTTAAAAATAGAAAAAATAACAGTACAGTGGAAGGTAAACTAGGTTAACCTAGTTTATAATTATGTTATGAGGACAAAATTTTCACATCATCTATTATTTGATAATATTATTTTAATTCATATGAATTTATAATATATATAAATAAAATATAGGGAACTTTACCATGAAAAATGTTTCATTATATTTTTATCCTCTTAAATATTCAATGTGGTCCCTTCCTGCCTCGAATATAAGGATTCCCTACCACTTTTTTATATACCATCCTGAGAATCCCATCTCAATCACACCCATTTAAATTATAATATAAACATGTATAAACACAAATTATTTTTTTATAATTCTTAAAATAAGTCTCCAAGGGTACAAGTATGGGGTACTAAATGAGGTCTTCTGAAGAAGATGTCATTATCTAACCTGATCTCTTCAAATTTATTTTTTCTACCAAATTGATATATATGTTATTCTTCGTAAGATAATAATTTAAATCTCATAAATATAATTAAATTTTATTATATCTATGGTTCTTCTATTATCTAGTAGTATTCATAAATAATGGGAAATGAATGTGTCTCTTGTGTGTATATGATTACAACAACATCCATGTTGAGATATTATCTATTTTCCATCACCATAAATTTTTTTTGGGTTCTAAATATTTATTAATGATTTAAATATTATTTTAATGAGATAATAATTATTACATATTTAAGATATCTTATCAACTGTTATGTATTTCCATTATTTGGAAAACAACAACCTCGCCCATGCATACAAGCCGATTACCACCACTTTGTTGTGACATAATTTATTTTTCATTTCATATCTATATTGATTTTAATGATGAAATATTAATAAATATATATAATTTATGATATATTAATGATTATATAAATATTAAGTATTTTTTTGCTTTTTTTTTCCAACAAAAATAACTTGAAAACTAACTCCACTGTATATATATATATAATTGTCTCCATAAAGTGATGTCATTTATTTTTCATCGCTGATTTATATGTACAAATATAATTACATTTATCATAAATAAATTTATTTTATTATTTCATGATTAATATTCTTGATATTATAAATAACTTACAATTTTAATTCAATTAGAACCGTTTTACCAAAACATGAATTGAAAACAGACAACTTTTGACAAGAGAGATCGTTATAATGAATCTATTTTTGATCAAAGCATGGTTGGAAATTTTTATTGAATGTTAAATATTAATATTTATTTTCGATATATTTATAATATATTTATAATTATTATACAATATATTTTAAATTGTATTATCAAATACTCAACATGATGTAAATGCTTCTTAGCTCACTTTTATTTCCCTGAGTCATATTAAAATTTCACCACTTTCTTTAATTATATAGATTATACGATAATAATAAACATCTAATATGATTAAAATTATTAAAATTAATTTTATTTCAAAATAATGATTTTTATATATCTTTTATGTGGTTATTATTCATATATTTCCAATGTATTTGGGTTTGTTCATTTTATTAATGTTTTATTGAAATATGTTTGATGTTATTTACCTACTAATGTTTTTTATTTCCCAGATGATATGTTATATCATATATCAGTCTTTATTCATGGGATCTATTAATTTGAATGAAAATTATTTTATATATGGGGTTGGTATTTGAAATTTGACAATGTGATAAGTGTTCATCATCTCAAATTGACTTCTATGGGACATATGTTATAGTGTACACCTCTATTATTTTATATGACTTATCTAGTTAAAATTTTTAAATAATTAAGATGAATATTCATATGTGTATCATATTTTATGTTTCATTTGATTTGATTTATTTTATGTGGGTTATGAATATAATGATACAAAAGTGGTTAGGCTTATTTTATGATCTCAATACTTTATGAGATTGTATATAATACATTTCTGTTTGGATAAATTATGGGAATCATAAACTATAATATAATGTTACTTTATTCTAATTTAGATATTCGATTGATATATATATATATATAATTTTCCACAATTTAGTACATAATATTAAGGTTATATTTAATGAAATAAAACCAAACCTTATATCTAATTTTATGGAAGGAGTTTTTATTTCATGTATATATTCATCAAAATTGTGTTCTTAATTTTTACAATTGTATATTTTTTTGTACATCTATCATTTTAATTTCCCTTTAGTATGTTTAGAAATGGAAAATTAGATATTTTTAAATAATTTATTTTTATATTAGTCTATATTTTATTTTTTAAAATGTGTGAAAAGAATGTTATATTTTAACTTCATCGGTATAATCCAAATTTATTATCTCCATGAATGTTATATGTTTTGATGAATCAGTTTTATTTATCTTTAATAAATTTTAAATATTTTTTATTCAGTAATATATTTCTAATTTTAATTTTAAATAATTCATTTAAAAATAGAATCTTATTTTCCTCATGAAATATTTTAGTCAACATTTAATGTTATTTTCATCTATTTTAACATCCTTTTATGTTACATTTTTATTACTAGGGATATGGTCTACTGATTTTATACATACTCACTACATGAATGGTTTATTATTATGAAATTGATATATTTATTAATCCCATTTGTTATCTATAGGTTATGTGATGACTGAATAATGAATGTTTTATGAAAACTATATCTATTGACTTGGTTATAATATGATTATATAAAAGACATATTCATCCTAAAAAAATATATAGAAGACAATGATTATTTGATAGGTGGAACCATGTTTTTATATCCCTATAAATCAATAGTTCTTGATAAATATATAATTATATTATAAGGACAACAATTGGGAGTTTTCCCAATTTATTAGCATACTATTTCCACTATGATAGTCTTTGGTGTAATAATTGAAAAAAAATTATAGAATGGTGTTAGGAAAAAATCCACCATGATAACCATGGAATAGATCCCCAAATACTGAAATTATTTTCTTTTCATATTTGTATTCCCATAACCCATGATTTATACTGATTTGATATTTTGATCAATCATGATCTTTTTTCAAGAATATTGTTATTCCATCAAGGAAATTCATGTGTAATATTCATAGAACCTTTAATTTATAGTTATTAAAGAAAAGAAAATAATGAAGATTAAAACATATTATAACGCAATAAGCATAGTGGGATGAATCATGAATAAATTAAACTAATTAATTTGGAATTTTAAATAACTAAACCTATATTCATTGTAATCAATAAGTTGTGAAGGAAGTGTGTCAAAAGGTAACATCAATGAGAAAAAATAATGGTTAAAAATAAATATGGAAACTAAATATCATAAAACCAATTACATTTATTCAATACAATAACTATGATAATTCGATAGTGCATAATAAATATCAAAATGTGAATAATTAAAAATACAGTCTATTTAATCAATATACTATGAATGAAATTAATCCATAGATAATATAATGGTAATAATGTCATGGATAATAAGAACTTAATTATGATGAAAAAAAAACGATTTATTTTTGGATTTCATGTCTTAGGAACATTAATCCCATAATGTACATATCTTAACATAATAAATTTTAAAACCGAGGGATAGACATGCATATAATAAATTACTTCCAAAAAATTTTCTTAATGAGGCATGTCAATTAATTGGGAGGATACCATTATATTTTACCCATACAAGTATCCATATCCAAATAATTCCTCATATATCAAACAATTTATTTAATTCATAAATAATTCATTATATCTTCCATTATCCAATTTGAATCAAAAATATGGTTTTATTGAAATTTCCCTAGATAAATAAATAACATTATATATAAACAAACCTATGTGGTAATGATATAAACTATAATATACAATCATATAAATTATACTTAACATGGATCATCATGGGAAATTTAATGTCTAATGATCATGTGTATGTTAATATTTCATAGGGATGTTAATGATTGAAAAAATGGTTCAATGAAGTGAATATAAATAAAACCCTTTGAAATAATAATCATAACCCCTGGAGAGGAATAATAACAATGTTATTAATAAATCATATACCCATTTGAGTTATAATAAAGGTATTTTTTCAATGATCAATATAAATACAAAAAATTTTACATTAAAAATTCAGAGAAAATAGCCTTTAATTTTAAAAATCACTTTTCTAATCATAAAAAATTATAAATATAGTTTTTTATTTAAAATAATATTTGATAAATCATAATTTTCAGAATATCACGTGAAACATCTTAATATTAAGTAATGATAAACATTTAAATAAATCATTAATGAAATTATATTCATGATGTTAATAAAATTATAACAATATATAAAAATTAAAATGAAAATTCCTCTTTGATAGAGTAAATGTTTTTAAAGTTTTTAGTTTGGAAAATGATGATAATATTCTGTTAAATTTATTTAAGGAAAATGGCTAAATATTATTTAATAAATCTTTTTAAAATGTAGACAAATTTAATTGGAAACATTTTTTTAAAACATGATTTTCGAAGATAATGGATTTTCAAACGAAGAGAGAAATGATGTTAGATTTTCATATAAATATTTTGTCAATTATTAAAGTATATAATAGTGGAAAAATGTTACTAATATGTGAATTTATTACTAATAAATATAATATGATTAAATTATATGGATAATTACAAAAGAATAAAATAAAATCTATTATTGGAAATATAAATATAAGCAATCTTGAATAGAATTAAATTGTGAAATAATCCCTAAAATGGATTATAAAATTTATGTAATAATTAATAAATTAATTAATTATGAGTATCAATGTAAATAATCATAAAAATGTTCAAATAAAGAATAACATAATCCATAGTAATTATATAAATGATCATTGAATATTAATTATAATGAAGAAGTAATATAACCAAATAAAAAGTTATTGAGTTATGAAATTCAATACAACTTTGAAACACTGAATTTAAACCCCATTAGATGAAATATTTAAAATTTATAATTATATTAGAATTAATTATTAATGAATCAGGATAAATAATTTCAATGGGTTAGTATATACACCAAGTAAAAATAATTATGTGAATAAATATACAATATTCCTCAATGATATAAAATTGAGATAAAATTGCATTCCATATGATTCCTTTTTGTTGAATGTTATTTAAACACATGTATAGTGGTTTTAAAATTCATATAATATTTTTAAATCCATATTAATATTTATAATATCATACATGATATCTTTATAAAATATTATCACCCATTCACTAATAATCATTCATTTTTACATATTTTTGGGTGTTAATTTACTTCACATGTTTGATTTATCATGAACGATCTGGTTCGTGTCCATATTACAAAGTCATATCGTCTCAATAATAATAATAATAATTAAATTTTAAACATATTTTTATATAAATATTAAATATAATTTCAATCATTAATGATGATTTTAATAAGTTATGTATGTAACGTTCAGGGAGATAGTTGGCCATATGTATGCATGACTAATTTTCCTATTATTTATCGATCATTATCAAAATGTGGTAAGTAATATTTTATCAATCCATAATAATAATAATATCTTAAAATCCATATTATGTATATAAATATACTTATATATATCACTCCTGTCATGTGGTTATTAAAATACAGTCACGTTGATTCATGAAGATGATAATCCTCACATAAACAATGAACATTATCAACATTAATTGTAAAAAAACATATTATATAATTTATAATTATAAACATGTCATTAAAATCATAATAACATCATGTTTGAATAATTTATTAATATTTTTCACGTCAAGATGCAGTATTCCTCCATACACGTGAGTGGTATTTTTTGTACCCTATGAAATGTAATGTAAAAAATTTATGAATGATAGCATGACTAAATTGTTATAATTATATTAAAAATATCATATATATATATATATATATTAATTATATCCATCATCATGCCAATCCATGATAGAGGTTGGGTAAAAAAAATGTAATTTGTTTGTGAGTCTCTTGTCCACCGTAGACAAGAATGGTTATTTCGTAACCCATTTGATGGAACTGGATATGGTTATAAGAAATTGAAAAATAAAACATATCATATTATATGGAATATAATTATTTTATTATATCATAATGTTTTAAAATTACTCAATGTATGCATTGGAAGAACTAATATAAAATCACTCATTGAATAATGTTACATCTCCTTTGGGTTTCCATTATATATTTGAACAAAAATCCATCTTAGGATTGAATTACGAGAAATTTTTTTATAATATGATTTTATGGAATTTATTAAGTTATATGGGGCATAAATTATTGTAATATAAAAGTTAATATAAAAACAGATAGCATAGGGGAGGAAATTTATATGTAAGTTGAGTAGCATACTTATGTTTTTTGAAATTATTCAACCATACCAATGATTCTATCATGTAAAAATTCAAAATTTTTCATTAAAGAATATAAAAGTAATAAATTATATATATGGTCATCCAAAGTGTTTTATATGTGATGGTAGGTCATTATAACCCTTATCAAATTAGTAAAGACCCATAATAAATATATTTTTACCTTAACTGTTGTAATTAATTTTAACTATTTTCACTATTCAATGTGGAATAAATTTGGTTGAACATATTATATGTTTAAAATTAATATTATTCCAAATATAGAATATTTTTTCCCAAAATCAACTAACATAAGAAGAATAATTTAATTTAAATTAAAACCTCATTATGCAATGTTAATGGGGGTTTTGAATGAGGAAATTTTCGAAAGTTTACAGTGATTTTATATCAAAATTCTCTAAAAAAATAATTCAAATTACCTAAATTGTATTTATTAACTTTTAATTGTAATAATTTTACAGAAAATGTTATTTAAAATATAATTTATAATTATAGAAAATTTCAATAAAAAGTATGTTTTTAAATAAAATTCCACACTTTTCACTATTCATAAAAATTGATTATTTTCATTAAAATCAAAAAGAAAAACCCATATATAATTTTTGTATTAAAAATCCAAAAAAATTGTAACTTTTCCAATACATTTTTTATAATGTTCTAAGTAATTAGTTTTTTTAATGTGCAAAAACGATAATTAAATAGTTTTTATAAAAAATATAATTTTTTCAAAAAATATTTCATTTATTCATTTAATTGATTATTAATTTATTGACAATAAATAGATAGCCAATAAAATTTTGTAAACCATATATTATCCAATGTTACATAATCCTATAATTTCCCACCATTTCAATTTATAGTGGATAACATTCATATAAAATAATAATATTAATACTATATTGTTTCTTAGTTAGTCTCAGTCTTCTATGTATAGCAAGATATTAAGGAAAATTGTTTTTGAATATAATGAATTATTAACTATTATTTCACGTCATACATGATATTAACCTAAAATTATTATTATTTTATACTTTTTAGTGATGCATTCCACCTAATTTAAATTTATGTCATCATCATATTTTAATATTGATCTCGATAATCAATGGATTGACTTTTAATGATGCAATTTTTTAAAAACACACATCATAAAATGTATATCAAAACATCCCTTTAATATTAGATAATGAGAAGTAAAATTTTGAAAGTGAATATAAAATGATTTATTTATACATAGGATAATAGCTGCGTTCTAGGATGATATTTACATATGTTATACACATAAATAATTATAGAGAGTGACTAAGGTCATTCATCATAAGAAATTGAATGAATAATGAAAATTTAAGGGCCAAATAACCATAAATTTGTGATCATTTAACAGTACAAATAAATAATTAGTTGTGAATATAATCGGATAATATTTTTTCATGATCTTTTTTATAATGTATAGTAATTCTGTTACTATTTATGAATATTAAGAAATATACATAACTGATATGATTCAACTTCACAATCACAACATTATTCGTTGGTAGTACTTTGATAAATTTCAAACTCGTCACATACTCTATGAAATAAATTTTAAAAAATTAATATCTTATTCATAAACCACTAAAATTCACTATAAATGGATTATAAGATATATAAATTAGTTAAATGTCTTTCTACACTCCCATAACTATTTAAAACTTTTAATATGGTTATAAAAATTTATCTAATATAATATAATAATATCTATACCACCTTAATATCACCACTAGTACATTATTAATTTATAATGATATAAAAATTTAATAAAAAATGATAACATATTTTTTTCGGTCATCATGTAGGCTAGTATATGGAGTTAAACCACTATAGTTCTTCGGTAAATAGTTCAAGCCTCGTATAATTGAAGTAAATATTAGGTGTTTAATGTGTAAGTGAGTAGTTGTTTTTGTAAAATGTATAAATATAATTCTCATCATTTTTTTGGAATTTTTTTTTGAAATACATTATATAAATTTAATCATTATATAATCATTTATCTATGTTTCTTAATACAAAAATTTTCATAGGGTATAACAATGCTATTTGACTATTTCTAAAATGTTATTAATTATCATGTTAAACCTAACGGTTATTTATAAAATCAGTTAAAATTATATAAAATATCACTGTTTTATTTATCTGATCAGTTTTTCAGTAAATGATATACTAATATAATGTGTTTTATTTCAATAAATTTCACCCAATATATCATTAATAATATTAAACTCTCATCCCATATTACTGAATAATGTGTTTTGAATTAATTAAACCTATGATAAACCTTAAAATCATAATCCATGATGGGGTTGATAACTATTAAGTTAATTAATACACATAATATTTTAAAATTGAAAATAAATCTTTAATGTTTCATGATTATATAAAAAAAATTCAATTACTAAAAATTCATATATAATTTAATTTTTTTAATTCAAATACATACATAATTCATCTATTTTATTTTAACATTGGTCCTTAGTTTCCTAAGGATTATTATTTATAATAGGGAATTAATTTAAATAATTCAAAACCTCTACAAATGTTACCCAATAAACTTTAATATCTTCCTTTGGATGACATGTTTTTCTTTTCATCATTCTATTAATTTTTATTTGGTAATTCCTAGATTTCTATAATTATAGTCTGCACCTAAAAACTATAATTCAATTTAGAAGCATTATTTAAATTCTAAGAAACAATATTTTTTACCTAGGTTAATATTATTAAATATATCCAAATTATTAATAATGGTTTTATATAAAATGTGAATTTTATAGGGAATATCTCCCAGGAATGACTAACAAGTTGCATAGAAAGGGCTATTTTCGTTAACAAGTTGAAGATATAGTCCAGATTAATGTACCTATTTTAAATTTATTACCCATACATTAATGTATTATAGAACCTTTTCAACATGTCTTATCCAGAAAGGGATAGTTTTTTTTAAAAACACATATTATTTTTCATAACCTTGTTTTAATATATTTTTTAAATACACATCCTATAAGTCTGTAATAATGTTTTTTTCATTATCGATGTTTTCAGAAATCTTATTTTAATTGTTTTACTAATCATACATTAATATTGACCATAGTAACCCAGACCCCTGTAGACCAGAGTCATTTCTATCTTTAGTACATTGTTATAATATTTAATGAATTGAATCACAAAGTACTGAATAGTTCATTAATATTTGTAAACTAGATACAAATATCATTTTTCATTACATATAAATACCCACATAATAAAATATTGTTTTCCTTAATAGAATTATTCCATATAGAAAATTATTTAATATCATTAATTGTACAACATATGTGTTTAGGAGAATGGAATGATAATATCATTGAACTCCAATGCATAGTAAGGGTTCACGATAATAAAATAAATCATGAATCATTAAGATTAATAAATATTTAAATGTGTAAAACATAACACACATTCCATGTAGTCAATAAATTGAGAAGGAAGTACATCCCGATATAAAATCACTATGAAAATATCATAGATAATAATAAACATACAATTTTAAATAAATGATAAATAAATTTCATTTAATCAATAATATTGATACGATAAATAGATTACGCATAATCAATATGCAAAGGTAAATAATTTAAATAATGATACATCTAATAAATATACTATGAATGATATGTACCCATTGATAATATCATAAAAAATATAGGGATATTTCTAAATGAATTATAATGTAAGGAAATTATTTATTAGTGGATGGCATGACTCTAGAACATGATATCTATACTTTCATGTTCAATCATTAATACAAGTTAATATAGACATGTTAAACCTATTTAACTAAAGATATAAAACAAATTTTCTCATTAGTCCTGTTAGAAAATCAAGTGGATATCTATAAATAGGTTCCACCAATTTATTCATATCTAAATCATTCATTATATGTCGAATAATAAAATTAATTCATAAAAAATATTACCTATCTTAAAATTTACATATTGGGTAAATAATATAAATTTATCAATATTTTCCCAGAGAAACAAATGACATTAAATATGGAACAATTTTTGATTAAATGATATATTGTAATAGAAATAAAAGTATCCATGATAATTAACATGGATATTTATGTGTAATTGTATTTCTAATTATCACATGAAAATGAATATTACAGGGGGAGATAAATACTACATAAATGAATCATGAATATAAATGTAATTGATATCCGTGGTAAAAATGGTCATAAACCATCCATTAGAAAATTAATTATTGTGTCAATAGAACATATACTCATTAGAGTTGTAATAATGGGTTTTTATGAATCTAAATATCATAATAATTTCATTTAAACATTTTTGAGGAAAATGACCATTTTATATTGAAAATTAGTTTTTATAACATAATTTTTTTAATGTTCATTTCTTTGAATAACACTTTTAAAAACTATGTATTTGTAGAATTTTATTAATTAAATTATCCTAAATAACAAATAGTAAACATGAAATGTATGATTAAATGAAATTATGGTCAAGGTAGAAGGATATTATATTCATACCATGCTAGTTAAAAATAATATTCCTTCTACACTATATTTTTTTGAACAATTCATTGATATAATAATTAAAGGAAGATAAATTTAAATTAATTTATTCAGTTAAAAATAGGAAAAGTTATCTTTATTAAATAAATTTTATTTTCTAAAAAACATTTATGAACTTTTTTATGGATGGTTTTGGAAGAAAATGGACTTCTAAGTGAAGATACATATTACATCAGATTGTCTTAAGAAAATTCTCAAATATTAATCTACTAAAGAGTGAAAAAATTGTATCTTCACATGAAAATATAATTAATAAACATACTATTATAAATTTAAATTGGTTTATTCAAAAAATTTCAAAAAAAATATTTTGGGAAATATATATTTATAATGAATTTATATTATAAAATAGATTGTAAAAATAAACACTTTCAATGACCATAACATTGATGTTAAAATTAAAACATGAATATATTAGTTTTATCTACTATAAATCCAAATAACATATTTTTAAATGAAATATATTATATTATAAATTCAATATATAGATAATATTGGAATTTCAATGACAATGAATATGTAATATTTCTAAATGAAAAGAAATTGAGTTTTAAAATTCATTGCCAATTGGTAATTTTCATGTTAAATCTCAATTGATTAAATAATTCAAATATACTTTAAAATAAAATTAATTTTTAATGAATATATATATAATATTTTTAAGAGGCATTATATACACCTTAGGAAAATAATTTTTTTTTCATAACATTACAAAATTTCATAATGAAATAAATTTGAGATGAAATCTCTTACCTAATTTTTCTTTTGGATTGAAATTAAATTAGCCTCATTTATAGTGGTTATAAAACTGTTATGAAATTATAAAAATATTAATATATATATATATATATATATTATTATATATGATCCATTTATAACATATCATAAACTTCACATTAGTAATATTTCAATATTATCATTGTTTCAGTTTATAGTTCCATAGTTTTATCATTTGTTATTGTCGTGACATATCTAATTCATGTAAAAATTATAATATTAAAATATATTAATAATAATATTAATCAAATAATTATAAAATTTATAAATAAAATTAACTGTTAAAAAATACTTGAAATTTGGTTTTGTGAAATGAATTATGTTATGATCATGTAGACCTTTGGTTGTACGTCAGTTGGAGAAATTTTTTAATTTTTCAATGAACATTGTGGAAAATAGATATGTAGAATTTTATAATATCATATTGATAATAATATCTTAAATACAATATAATTAATTTAAATATACTTCTACCTATCATCAATGTTGTGTGGTGGTGACAACATTATCACATCGTTTTGTAAAGGCGGTACTCCATACATACAAGAACTACATTATCATCAAAAAGTGAATGAAATAAAATAATATATTATCACATTATAATTATATTAATTTCATCAATATAATAAATTTTCATATATATATATATATATTATTAATTTATTTTATCATTATCAACATTCTGAAAAAGTTTTATTGAAAAATCAATCACATCACTCCGTGAGGTAGTAGACTAACGTACACGTGAGGGACATTATCTTATACCTTATTAAATCAAAAAAATGGTTATATGATATAATGAATCAATATGTATAAAAAATATATAAATATCATATATATATATATAATTAACATCACCATACATAGTAATTATAGTTGGTAATAAAAAATGAATGATATCGACTTGTGATGGGGTAGTCCAGTGTACATAGGAATGATAATTCTATAACCCATTTGAGAGATGAAATAATAGATGTAGGTCATTGAAATATAATTAAAAAATACTATTTTATGAATGATAATGATTTTTTATATAATACTTTTTGTAATAATTTAATAAGGAGGTACAATAAATAAATTATAAGGATCCACCATTGTAAGAGAATAATGTAATGTGGTTAGAGGCATTTCCTCAAAGTAAACCATTAATAAAGGTATTTGTGGATAATGGTTTTTCAAATGATATTAATAGATCTAATAATAACAAAAACAATGATACAATATATAAAACACAAAAAATTAATTTTTATTGTTATTGAAATTGATTGATGTTGGGGATTTTATTTTGATGATAGAAATTTTCAAAAATTAGGATATATTTTCAGTAAATATTCAACTAAAAAATCAATTATTGTTAGATTATATAGTGAAAATTTATAAAAATGAATTGCATAACTCAAAAAGTTATTTGAATATAATTTTTCATTCATAATTATTACAATAAACAACTGATAAAAAAACATAATACATGATTTGGATGGTGACCCTTAATAAAAGTGGTGATAAGAGATATCATTTTGATTCTTTTTTAAATATAACAATAACTCATATATTAGAAACTACAATATGTGAATTTTTTATTCAGTAGTGGGTAAAATATGTATATATTAGAAGTTTGACTTTTATAAGAATATTTTTAAAAATTATATAAACATATTTGTATGATTAACCTTATTTGATAATAATTTAACAAAATATTATCATGATTAAATTATGATATTTTATTAATCTATTATAAATAATGATCATCATATGACGGGAGAATAAAAATAGGTACCATGTGAGATATAAATATAGAGTTAACATATCAAATGATGGATTTGTGAAATTGTAAATAAAAATAATTGATCATGGTTACAAAATATAGTATCATGATCTACTTAGTTAAAGAATTTGATACAAAGCACATCACTTTCAAAATATAATTCTTGCAATATTTTTCAGTTATTAATAATTGATAATGTTGTATTAGAGGGTGAATAGAAATCATGGATATTTTGTGTATTTGTTGAAAAATATTTAAGTTTTTATAATCGACTGTGGATATTTCATTATATTATTTTTTATATAATGTATTGAAATATCATGATAGAAACATTGAGGGAATAATGTAAATAAAAATATCATGGGATAATTTTGAGAAGATAATGTGATCAAATTTAATTTATTATACATCTAGATGTAATTGATAATGTAATAAAGGCATAGATTTAAAATAGTTATGTTTGATGTTTATGATAGATATATATTGAATTATCCAATTGTATAAGAATTATTATATATGATTTTGATAATGAAGAATATGTCAAAATAAAGAGATAGACTAGGCCTTTAGTGAGTTATCTGGATGAGAAGGTTGAAAATTTTATTATTATTTTTTACCCATAGGATTATATTTTAATTTATTGGTTTTTGAATGGGAATTTTGAACAATAATTTTGAAATTAGATACATTGTGTGAGTTGAATATATAGAGTGTGGTAAAAAATATATAAAAATATTCATATATTGAGGAATCTGAGATGTACATGATAAGAAATGAGGGGAAGTTGTTTAACAATATTTAATATCTAATTTTGAAAATGTGTAACAGAATCAATAAGAGGAATTGTGTTATTATTTTATATAACTTGATATAATAGATATGACATACCCATAAGTAGGAAGCAGGTTTAGCTTTGGTGGAGTAATATATTGAGGATTTCTATATTATATGTAATAAATTTTATATTTAAATATATGATTGGAAAATGAAATTTTATATTAATAAAAATGTACGACACATATATTGGAAATCATCGTTTTTATGTATCTGTAAATCACGAAAAATTATTTTTATAATGATCTATGAGTGAGTTATGAACTCATACTCAGATCTCGATTGTATTCTACATTGGGTGAAAAAATAAAATACTAGTGAATATATATATATATATATATTATTTTAGAATTAAATTTATATAATAATCATTAGTCTTTTGTAAAATGTCATTAGTATCACACTAATAACTAATTATTAATGATTTCTATGGGATAGAAGGCTTAATTTTGTTTAATAAATTCAAATTTGATTAGAGATTCATACTATAATTTACAACCACTCTTAGGGGATTATTTATTTTAGCAACTATATATATAAAACAATTTAGGGTTGTGTAGTGGGGTTATTTTTTGATCGATAACAAGAAGGAGTAAATTAATTCCATAAAATAGATTGTATTCGAAATGGGATTGTGTACAATTAATTAACATTAATAATTTAAATTATATTAAACTGATGATTCTCACACTATATAAAATAATATATGAGACTCTCTCAGTATATTTGAAAATTTTTATTGTGTATTTAATTTTTCTCTTACCAAAAATATTTATTATCTATTATTAAAACAACACAAATTATTAATCATTTAAATTTTATCAATATATGTTGCAATATTTACAGTCCATTAAATAGTAATTTGGGAAACATCTTAGAAATTTTATAAATGACCATAGTTGAAAAATACTAGCAAGAGGGTTTGAGAATAAGAATACAATTTTGGAAGGGTTTCCCAATTTATTCTCTAAATGGGTTCTATGTGTGATTTAAATATGGAGAAAATAGAAATCACCAGTACAGTTTTTGGGGATGGAAGGAATTGGTCAATTTGAAATGATATTATAAGTAGGAGATGGTGATTTCTGTATATCAATGTAATAAGACTCATTAATTTCCACCACGAAATAGTCTATGAGAGAAAATATTAGATTTTAGAGTTATGTGGTTTTAGTTTGATTGTATTAATGATGTAATTGTATTAAAAATTATCATGAAATAATTATTATATAATAGTGTAGTGGATTAAGTTTATAATATTTTAATTATTTCTTATAATTTTTAGATAATACACAATAATTTTAACAAATATTAATAATTTATTTTCCCACTAAATATTTGGGTTTAAATTTAATGAAAAAATATATAAAAAAATTTATAATATAATGAGTTGATATTTCTTAAAAAAAATAATTTTATTAATTTTTTAATAAAATATAATTTTATACATGTATTAGTTCTCATGTTATATAGATAAAATTCATAATGGATAAAAAAATTTAATAATTTTCCAGGAAGATAATAAATTTATTTTTTTCAAAGGAGACATTTTTCCATGTAAATCATGTCATACACCACCCCATTAATGAATTTTTGTAAAACTATTAATGATAACTTAGAATTATTATAATGAATTATAAATATGTTTTAAAAACGTATTATATAACTACTATGTGTGAATAAAATAATTAATTTCGAAATATTTATTTTGAGTTTACAAATATCATGAAGTAATAATTTATATTAATAATGGTATTAATGGAAAAAATATATCCATTTAGCCTTACATGTAATATTTGGATAATATATTTAAATATAAGAGGAAAATTCTAGAACTAATAGAAATTTTATACATAAACCCATGTCTTTCATCATGGGGAGTACACATATTATTTATAAAAAATTATTATTAATTTTTTTTCTATTAACATTGGATAGTTTACTAACATGAATATAATCATAAATTACATCACCACATGAATTGAAAAAATATTTAATTTAACTCTAAATAATCAATATATTTGGAATGTTTATCATAGATCTTTATTATTTAAATTTATAAGGATGAAATATGACATACTAAAGAATCATACTCCAATAATTAATTTTCATTACCAGTTGATTATTTATCCCTTCTAGGAAAATAAATTCACATACTACATATATAGATCAATATAATAAGAATTTATTATATAATATAATTATTTTTTTATCATTAATTGAATTCATAATTATCTATTCAACAATATATGCAGTGAACATAACATATTTTCTTATTTTTATAGAGTCCTCAATTGAAGGACGAGTTATAATAACAATTAAGAACCTATATATTTTTTATTTTGCGGGATGCTTTACATAGTTAATTAATTTACATAAATTGAACATATGTTTACTATTTTAATACAATTGGCATCGTGGAATGTAAAATCCATAAAAATAAAACACATTTATATGGTTTTAATAGATTAAAAAAAAATTACCATAGCTGGTTTAATAATCATTATGCGGAATAATTATCTAGGATAACATATATCAGGATTAAATTCATTTTTATAAATGACTATGGTTAAATATTTAATGAGATGGATTAATGGATAGTATATATAATTTTTTGAACATACTAATAGTACATGAATTATATTTCATCTCTTTTAATTTTTTAATGAATGTTAATTGTGTTATAATTATAAAAAATAAGAAATAAATAACTAATATATCTATAAAAATTATTATTCATGAAAAAATGTTTCCCATAAATTACATGGAGTTATAAAAATGACCTTTTATTTTTTTAGAAAATTTTTATTTATTTTTTAATGATTATGGTATTCGTTTTAAATATATATTATATGGTGGGTTTTCATTTCATCTAATGGTGAGTTTTCTTATCATAATAATGATTTAGTTATATTCCATATAAAGATGGATGATGATATTTTAATCCTCATATGTTCAAATAAAAATTTTAATAGAAGGTTTTAGTGTTTCAAGTAAGAATCTTTCATATAGAGATGGTTTGTATGAAATTTATTTGTAAATTTTGTAAATTTTAAAATCTAAAAAATATAGATTCTAAAAATTTGGGATTTTTTTATAAAAAAATCCTTAAATATTCAATAGTTATGTGACAAAAAATGATAGTTTAAATTTATATTGTTATTTGAAAAAATATTCTTACTGATAATGCTTTATTACAAAGAAACATTAAATCTCAATAAGAAGAATAAGTCTATAAATATTACCATATGTGAATGAGAAAATTCTTATTGGAAAAAGATGTATGAATTACATTGGATGGAGAGAGAGATATTGATCAATAATGTTTCAATAAACTTAAACTGGAAATATGGAAATGTGATATTTACCAAAAAACTATGCCACTCATGACCAGATGATAAATATCAATGAATTGATTTTATAAGAGATAATTTTTTATTAATTTTTTGTATATGTTTGATGAAAAAATAGAGATGTGAAAATATATTCGAGAGGTAATTACATATGAACATGTTTTATTTTATCAAATAAATGAATCTTATGAATAGAACAACCTAGAGGAAGTATGAGTTTTCAATATTGGGAAAATATATAAATTAAATTTGTAGAAGAAAGTGTTTCGGTTGTGCTAAACAGTGAAAATTTAGATTAAAATAGAGGTAGTATTTTTTAATGATTTGTTCCATAAATTTTTTATCAAATTAATAATTACCTATTAATGTATTTAAAATGAATGAATCCGGACAAGGGAGCTATTATTTTGTAAGAGATAGAACTTCTATATAATTATACACTAAATAAATCCTTGTTTACATTTACCAAATATTTCAAAATATAAAAATTGTGATGATGCTTATGAATTCGTTAAAAATTCATAAATCTATCAATGATTTATAGATGATTTGAAGATATTGTTGTTTCCCATATTTACGGAAGTTCAGGTGAATAAATATGATATTGATGTTTCATATTCATTGGTAGTACTCAATTGAATGTTATGTTTAGTGGGAAATTAGATTTTAAATACCATCCTTAATCCTTGATTTTCAAAGTAATAATATCTCAATGAATTTGTGTATGTTTATTGAAAATATTTTTTTTTCAGAGAGTATATGTTGTGATATATTTACAACAAGAGAATCCAGATTGAGGTTAAATGGACATTTTGAATCAAACTGAGAAGCACCGAATAGAGGATAATATTATAGAGGAATACTATATAGAGATAGAGTAAAAGTTAATAGTGTAATTGTAATTACATTAACATTTATAATTGAAATTTAATTTCGAATTAATAAATTAGCTTTTATATAAGGATGTAATTGAAAACACCATAAATGCTAAGGTTATTTTAGACCATTATATAATAAAACCTTTCATATTTAAAAATATTATTACTAATAATAATAATCATTGATAATATATTAATGGTATAGAAGACATCAATATCTTTATATATTAAGGGTTATAATAAATTCTTATTAGTGTAAATAGAATAATTTATTTCCATGAATAGTAGGATTATTATTTATAATGTCCTTTTGATATATATTTTTTTTCGATTTCATAATCGGGTTATTCCCATGACGAAACCCATGTTGAGATTCAATAGTTAAGACAAAATATAATAAATTTTGGGGGAGAAGTTCATGCTCATCAATATCACATTATAAAACATGTTCACTAAACCACCATAATAATGTAACGCCATCGTATACCTCACCCATAGGGAATAAACTATTGTAATAAGGAATTATGTTTTTACATCCAATAAATAGGAATTATTCTCAAAAATATTTAATGGATATAAATATTTTTTTATTATTACTTATAAATCATTATATAAAGAATGAAAATTTCTTACACTGACTTGAAGAAACTAAAATTGTATTTATTCAAAATTTGTAGATTCTATTTAGAAAACTCTTTGATGAATTATTTTTAAAAAATAAACATTATTTTAAAAAAATATAATTAAATATTATTTATATAAATATAAATGGAAATATTATACAATGAAATAAAATGAAATTTTTATAATGAAAAAAAGTTTTCAGTGTTGTGAAAACATGTATTTTAGAAGAAATAAATATTATTATTTAATAGTGAAAAATAAAATTGTCAGAAAAATATTTGTTAAAAAATATTATTTTTGATGTACAAATTTTGAAATTATCCAATGGTTAAATTGCTCTAAATTTTAAATAGTCAAAATTATGGGTAAAAATTAAATACCGTATAAACTTATGGTATGTATTATGAAATTATATTTTTTAAATAGTGATATAATAAATTATTTTAATAGAATCCATGTCCAAATATATATTTCACCTTTAAACTAATGTTTTTCATCAATTATTTGATTAATTTTATAAAACTTATTGAATTTAATGATTCAATTTTTTTTTATTTTTAAAAATTAATTTTTTCTAAACATGACCCACTTCCACTTCGTCAATAATAATATTTTAATTTCTTCTTTTTTTGACATATAATATATTCAAATCCTCTCAAATATGGTAAAATCCAATGTTAAACCAATGGGTTTGTTTTTTGTTTGTGTTATTTTATCATATAGAGTCTAAAACTAGTGTTTGAAAATTTAAAATTAATTTCACTCTATTTTCATAAAAATACCCACCCATCCTCCAAGAAATATTAATTAAAACCCCATTAAAATGAAGTTTCCTTACATCCGACTCTCTAAAAATGTATAATGGTGTTAAAAAACAATTTACAATATCTTATTAGTTTTTTATAAGATCCTTCTAAAGGTAAGGGATCATCTTCTCTTTATTTATATTTCTAGTATAATCATTTCACCAAACCTTATAATTATAATTTTTTTATTTAATGTAGTTTCAAACAATATTTTACACATCCTATTATTCCGAATTAATTATATACATCCTTTAACTCTCATTAAATCCTATCTTTAAAATTTATGTACACCCGTTATGCTATCAAAATATACTATGATTTTTCATTCCAAAATCATGTGTTTTGAACACCAATTAAATTTTCCACTAAAGGGTATTCACATAAATGTATCTATACTAAATTTATATGGTAATTAAATTTGTTTTGAAAAAAATCCCTAATCATTAAATAATATGTGATGAATGAAATAGTATCTAATATTACTTATTTAAAATAAAAATGCATGAACATGATATTAAAGTTACTATAGGTCCAATAATTATATAGTCCTCCAATGATTTTGGTAATGTTTTTATCTCTTTAAATTCCATGTATGTTGAATGTTATTTGGTAATAAGAACACTATATATTTATATCACAATATTTATCAAAGACTTAATCTTACAATTTGAAGTTTTTTTTCTTCACAAGCACGTGTTCACTTGATGAAAACATCATAGGTAATGATTCAGTGTACATTTTTATGATCCTTTTCTTATTTGTTTGTCACTGTTTTATGCCTCTCGACTCACATGAATAATGATCACTAGGTAATTCAATTATTATTCCATTAATGGGCTCATCATTCACCCCATTCTATTATACATCTTCAGGTTATCCTGAAAAATATTTGAAGATCATTGTAATTTAGTGGAATGATATGGATTTTTAAAATAACAAAATTTACCATGTCTCATGTTATTATAAAATTTATATAATTGCCCAAAGTCATAATTCATTTCTATCTTATGGAATTTTATAAGGTATCTTATTATATAATATATTATAGAATAATGTTTATAAAAGATATGGGTTTTCATAGTTCATATTAGAGGAATGAAAATGTTATTTTTGACCATTATGATTAGAAATTATTAGTGAATTCATTTTGTATAAGACAAAATGTATGAAAAAACACAATCTTTTTCTAATGTATACATTATTTTCTTTCCATGAAACAATATCTGTTAATGAATATAAAAGATTTTATTTTTCTATGGAAAATTTATTTCTAGGGTTTACCTCCATGAAAAGGGTGCATTGGTTATTAAAATGATTTCCACCAGGTGAATAACAATGTGGTCATACTATAGAATTAATGGGAAACTCATGGGGGATATTCACAGTTAAAATCACAATAAGCCTATGAAACATTATAAAATGAAAAAATGACAAATAAATATTATGTTATAAAATATACAATTATAACGTATAAGTAAACATATAAATTCATAAGTTAAGTAATATAAGTAATTTATGATTTATCCCATAAATGTTTTTTGTTTCTAATTTATGTATTTAATTTTCTGAAAAATATCATTCATAATTTTTCGATTATTATATTCAGTGGATGGAAATATGTGGAAACAAGTAAACATATATTTTGAATGGAAATGTGAAGAACACCAAGATCTTATTCCCAATATAATGTGAGTACGAATCAAGAATATCATGATAATACTTACTCGATTGAATAGTTTTTTAATAAAACATTAAATAAGTGACACAACATTTCCCCCCAAATAAATATCTTGTTAAAGTTGATAACATTAGATGACATAGCCTTTGAATTTTATTTCATGGTCTAACCATTATGTTTGGGTAAAATTAATTTACATGATTAAAAATAACATCTTCATCCATTATTAAAATGAGAATGATAATGTCATCATTTTTTATCTTATGAAATGACATGTTTTTAAATAGTTTATTTTTTGATAAATTATTAATATCTAGGAAGAGAGAAAAGTGATATAGTGGAAAGATTCACGTAAAATATTTTTTCATAATGATTTTTCATTCACACTCTAATTTAAAATAGAGAGGGTGTTACTTGAAAATATTAAAAAATATGATAAATATACCAATGGTTATGTGAATAATTACACAAGTATTTCATGACATTCTTATGACCTAATAAATACCCCAAATAATGAATTTTAAAACTTCTTTTGTGGGATAAATATGACTAACAAGATCTTTGGTGATTCAAGACATTTTAGCTATGGCGAAATTGTAAATTATTACACGAAATTATAAAGGGACATTATTGAATATATTGTATAAGGATATAGAATTCATATAATAAAATAAAATTCAAAATGATCAATAGAGAAGCCGCATAATGTTTAGAAATTCATACACCGTAATTTTCAATAATGTGTGAAAATGAATCCCAGTAATTTCTTGAATGAGACAAATAGATCATTATGGTGTGGGAATGTAGGTCACATATATGTTTAATATTGATATGAGACACCGAAAAATGTTATGGAATGAATGAATTATCTAGTAATTTCTCATCCATATTTCTAAATTTTCATACTATAATGGATACAAAAACATTGAAAAATAATGCACTAAGCCAAGGGATGTCAATAATAACCACCAACAACCACCTCTAATTCTTGGAATGAATGCATAAGCTTATTATATCACAACAATATTGGTTGATCTCAAAAATTATGTGGTGAATGTAAAAAATTTATTCATTCATGTATATTAATCATATCATTTGATTGTGGTTCTATGAATTAATTAATATCAAACATGTTTTTAGAACTATTCAATCACCACATTAAAAATCCAAGTTACGAAATTAGTGGAATCATTAAATATGAAAATTAATTCATCACATGGATATTTCTCCCTTGAATTATATATTACTTATTTGACTTACTTATAGATAATTTTGATACACTCTTTAATTGAATTTAATTCTACTCTATGAATTGATTGTTATTCCTTGTATAGATATCACATAAATTACCATGAGAAATAAATCACCCATTTTATCACAAATCTCCCACTTATTATATAGAATTTTATGGAGGGGCATGAATATATATTTAAATAATCATATATATATATGGAAAATTATTTCCAAATGAATAATAATATCAATCTCAAATCAATTAGATTATGAAAAATATCATCGTTTATGACATGCCTATTATGAGGTAATACTCTGATGTTAAAAAAACAATTATGGTCATCCTATAAGCTCTAGAAAATTATGACTTGTTTGTTAGTATAATTATTTAGTTATATTCAATAAAATTCATGAATATGATATTTTTACGCTGAATTATTTTGAAGTTATTATTACAAAAAGATTCCCTTAATTTAAAAATGTTGTCTTTATATAAAGTAATTTCATATTATTTTGATGTCAGAAAATGATGAAACATTAAATTATAATACGTAATAGTTAATATGTTGGAGTATGGGTTATACAAATCCCAAAAAATATGTGTTGAAGTTATATATTTTCATTATAATGATATGAATCTAGGTTATTATATCAAGTCCATCGAACACATGTTGATCACATAAGTACTTTTTATCAATATTAGAAGAAGAGAATAGTAAAGGATAATAGTAAAACGTCATTAATGTAGTAATATATTGAAATTTATGATATATATCAGACTGAGAGAGAAATAGATCCACCCATCATTAATTCCCTAAAAATTGTAGTGTTAAATAGACAGAAGAATATAGTTTATAAAATGATCGAAAACTCTCATGGTCTTATGGTTATGAAGTTACTGAACTGAGTTTAGTGAAATAAGGTTTATTTCATTATTTAATATAGCCAATATTTTATAAATCAAATGTTCCAAATCATTAGATAGCTCAAGTTAAGCTAACATTAATGAGTCCATGAAATAGAGGAAATGTATAAAATCACCGTATTGCGGAATAATGATATATAATGAATTAGATAATCATAAAACAGATTTTACAAAGAATGTCTTGGGGTAGTCCATAATGTTTGAAATTCTATTTTTATTTGACATAGGCATCCAGATATTGTGAAGGAATAAAAATATTTTCAAGAAAAGGAATTATAAATTTAGGATATATTATAAATACACAATAAAGGGTATTTATTATTATTTATTTGATTTTTTACAACATGATAATTTTTTTAATCGATCTATGATATAAGCCACATAGACATTTTAAAGACAATAATTGAATTGATTATTAGTAAATAATTAAACTATTAATAATCCATCCAACACATAAAGAATATTTGAACATATCATTGACCCTGACACATACATATGTTGGTATGAAGATAGTTGACTATAGTGTTTCATATTCTTTTATTATGATTAAAAATTGTTTTCTTGAGTTAAAATTTTAAATATATCATCTAATTCTTCCCTATTTTTTCCTCTATAGTGTTCATGTATAATGGGGTGAATGATTTTTGAAAAAATTATGTTTTAGTTATAAAAAATAATAAGTTTTGATGTTTCAATAGAATGAACATATAGATGGTGGTGAATTAGGAAGAATTCACCAAAATAAGGAATATAGTATCAGATAATTTTTTTTGGAGTAAAAGTGTATAAATATAGAGGTGACCAAGATGGTGTATTATCATATATAGTGTCCTGAGTTATAGAATTTAGTTACAAAAATTTAGTGAGAATATTTTAGGTTTTAAATTTTTTATATAGTATCTTGAAGTAAATAAATCATTATAACTAATAAACTATAGAAGAATTTTATAACAGGAGAGAGAAAGCTATTTGTTGGAGTCAATTCATTTGTATTCACTTCATTATATTGTTTATTTCAATGGGAATATGTTAGATGAAATGGAATGGTTGATGTCAGCCACATTGGGGGTAACCTAGAATATATGTGTGTTCATTTATCTATTTTTTTTCATTAAATATTATTGTGGTCAATTTATAAAGGTGAGAGGATAAAAATTTCATATATTTTAGCTGTTAATTTCTATATGATGGATATTGTAAGAAATCAGTATTGATTTAACTGCCCTAATTATTTTTTAAATGCATTCTTGGTAACATAACTATTAATATAAGTAGAAAAAAATTTAAAGTTGAAATTTGTTAATATATCTCAAAACCATAAAAAATTATGTGTATCATATTATTTAAGTAATTTTACGTGAGGCATATGAGATATTTAGTGTTTATTAAACAATAATTACATCATTTTTATCAAATAAAATATTTATTATATGTTAAAAACACCCATAAAAAGGTGTGTAAAATGAGATTAGGTTATTTTTCTTCATTACACACAATTGGTAACTAACTTTATCTCACTTGAGAATATTTTGTGTTCAGTCACCCACATTTGATAACTCAAATAGTTTTCAATTAGTAAATATAATGAAACTTGTAGATTTTATAAGGAATTCACATATAAAAGTAAATATGAAAATGGAATGCAATCAGAATAAATGTATATGGAATTAATATAGAAATATTAATTGTCCTACCAAGATAATCAACTAGTGTAAAATTTTCTCATCTCATGTTTTATTTCACACATAACTAATGATCATACTCTAATATGTGTGTGGTCAAAATATTAAACCCAATATGTCAATATTTAATTCATAAAATTATTTCTATATACCACAAACATCCATGACATTGGTTTTACCGGATGACCACATATCATATTGAATATGTTCAAAATGTATGTATGATATTAATAATGACATGATTAAGGTTAACTGAAGGTTTTTCTCTTAGTTGTCTCACCATTTTTCAAATTTAATTTTTTAACATTCACTAAAATTTAATTTAATTTTTAAAAATTCTTTTATTATTCCAATATATTTTGAAAAACCCATAATAATTCCCTGTCATAAGTAGATAACTCAATAAATTTGGAATAATGTCTTTTTCACCATATAATATATTCATGTGATAAATCATAAGAAATAAATGGGGCTTTACTTTGATTAATATATTTATTACTTCTTCTAAACCATGAGAAATAAATGTGTCACTTATTAGTGTTGTTAATAATGATCATTTTTGTCTTTAATTCAATATTAAATTTCACTTTTTGAATTTTTTACTTCTTCAAAAACAAACAAAAACTTTATCACTTCCATCATTTATTTAAATTGAAATTTTTATCCACGTAATAACCAATATCGAGAGAAGGAAAAAGATAAGCTTATAATGATGAGTAATTCCATTTTATTGGAAATAGAGGTAAAACAATATCACAATATTGAAAAATATAATGGAAGTATGAATATGTATGTGCTGCTATGTATTTATATCTACTAATATCCTAACATGAACTGGAACCCGAACCTCTGGGGGTAGTGACTTTACTATTCATATATTATTACTCTTATCACCTAACCATCCACTAATTACAAGAATAAAAAAAATATATCATTACATTCATTAACAATAACTACATTGTTTTTTATAAAAAGAATTATGAAAACACCAAAACTAAAAAATCTGATATTTCTTTTGTTAATTAAAAAATCTTCCTTTTATATATGATACTATAAGATCTATAATGAGTCTCCAATAACTCCCAAAAATTCTTTAACACATTTTAACATTATAAAAAATCTAATTTATAAATTCCCATCATATACAATGGAGTGAAATCAAAATAAATGGGTGATCTCAAACACATAGTAATGAAATCCTAAAATTGAATCTATTAGAAAATAAAAGAATGGTATGTATAATAATATTTTAATAAATAATCATTTTAATTACATAATTGACTAAATTTTAGTTTATATTATATCCGTGAGAATAAATGAAATCATAGATTATTTTATTTATTATTGACATAATAAAGGAATGTATAATATAAAATATCATAAAAATGATATCATGGCCACATTCTGTGACATAATACTGAGATTGATAGAGTTATACAACATAATACAATATGGTTTGATATCGTAAAACTACATATACATGTAGGGGGGACATAATTTCATTCATGAACACATTAATTTTTTATGTTCATTTAATTCCACATATGATTAAATATGGTTTTTCATTCATTTCCACATGGAAACTCAAGATACATTAAAACCATAGAAATAAAAAAAACATTTCAACATAGATTAATATTTTTTTATGTAGTAAATAATAATAAATAATTATAACACATCCCTAGTCAATCAGATTTCTAACATGAGTATTAACCATCTAAATAAATTAGGTGGATTGTAAAACAATAAAAGGTATTTATTATAAAAATAATATATATTGGAATAAGAATAAATAGAACATCATTACCATTCTTACTGCCAGTAAAATAGAAAATATTATCCTAAAAAATCTAGTGGAAGAAGGTTTAGTGTTGAAAACTAAAAATTAAAATTTACAATTAGATCATAAAACATATGTATTAGAATATAAAAGATGATAAGTTTCAATAGTTACCCAAATAAATAATTACAATATATTTCTATATAAGTATCCCAGGAATTGAAACAGTATAGAGTAATGGTGTATTGTTATTTTCACAAAAGAATAATATGACCATAATACATTGAGAGGAATAATTTTTATTTTTTGAAAATAAAATTTACACCAATGTGTCAATGGTAAGATAATAGGATGTTGACATAGATGAAAATTATTCATTAAAAATAATTCATTAATGTTACTACCCATGAAGGGATTAATAATTTTCAGATCGGTACACTGAGTTCATTCCCCGAATAGTTAAAAATGTATTCTATTAAAAATAATGAATTCTTATAAATAATATTTTAAATTCATTGGAATATGAAATAAAAAATGGATGCGATAACATTGTTAATTTGGATATCATTTTGAACATTAATGTAAAATTTGATCTTATGAGAAACAAAGAGTTTTTTCAAATGGATGAGTGAACAAAATAATTGAATAACATTACTTTTAAAATTATTATTCATAAAATATTCCTTGTATATATACATGGATTATATTTTATAATGTTTTAGAGGAGTAAAAAACATATGAATGGTAAAGGGAAAATAGATTAAATATTTTTTTAAATACCAATAAAACCTCAAATAAAATAAATATAGTAATACCATATCCTTTTTATTAAAACATTATTTTATTATAGAGAATTATAAACAACCATATAATAAGAATTTATTTTTTAGAACCCTATTATAGAAGAGAAATGTTCGTTATAAAACATTTTAACTAAATAGAAATGGAGATCAAATGTATCAATTACCTTATAGAAAATATACTCTCTGAAGGAAGAAATATTTAAAAATGGTTCATCTATTTAAATTTGAAAAATGAGATTTTAATATATTGAAAAATATATTGGTATAAGTTTCCAAACTTATATGATATAATTAAAATATAAAGTATTATTACTCAATGATTTAAAATTGAGTTACAAAATAACCATACAAATGCAGTAACAAAAATGTTAGAATATATTTAATGAAACTATATAGGTTTTGATTAGTAATACAAAATATAATATAAATATATTAAAATATATATCTATGGATTCTGAATACACAATTTAAATGAAAATTGGGTGCATAACATGAACATCTCTCAAGGAATTAATGTTTTAGACAAATAACCTTATAGCATGTGTAAGATTTTAATCCAAAACTTGTGATTTAATAGGATTTTAATAGAAATTAATATATCATTCTGGAATTATAATTAATGATATTATTTATAAATTGTAATTAAATAAACCACATAACTGAAATTTGGTGCATAATCCAAAATATGCCTCAAAGAGAATAATTTGAGATAAAGAATCATATCTTGTTCCGGATTAATTCTTCATTTGGACCTAACATCATGAATAATGAATATAAGTTTATTATATACCTTATTGGAAATATTATTAATATATTTTTAATTTTATATTGACCATATTTTATCTTATGTTTTTTATTTATTAATGTGAGTTTTATTATGATTGAGTGAATACTTAATATGTGACGACTTATTATTGTACTTAGAGGTAGAAAATATAGTATTTTAATAGTATGTTAGATACTTAATATACATATTTAATAATAATAAAACAATGTTTCATATTAAATAATAATTAAAATATTATTTATCTTCCTATAGCCACATATTATATCATATTATGACATTGTTGATGTTGGCAGCAAAACAAACACAAAGATGAGGACACTGTATCTTGATGGTTGGCCATGGTTAATGAATTGTAAATTATTAATATAAAAAAATACTAATAATATTATCTATATGATTTTAGTCTTTTGAATCATATTTTAGGATTTTTTTTTAAATAAATTAGACCAATATGTAAATAAAAATCAGTACTTCCTGGAAGTGGAAATCCACACGAAGGATGTTTAACATCCTTTGATTTTTCTATATTGATGTAAATTAATATATTATTTTTGGTAAATAAATATATCAGAAAACATTTAAAATATTAATGTAGTGGTAATAATATTACAATATTAAGTATAGGATTGGAAGCTTAATATTCAAAGGAAATTGATAATTATTATACGATACACACTTTGGGGCATCAAACATTATAGTGAAAGTGTCTTTGAAAAATAAGGGATTGGTAATGGAAATGAATATTAGAGTCAAATTAAAACCATCAATAATGAAATAAATTATTAGTTTTTCAAGGATGTATTCAATTTAATGATTGTATTATTAATGGTTGTATGTGTCCATTTTATAATTAATGAAAATAGAATTTTTTAGAACCCCCTTAAATTAGCAATGATGTCATTACACTATTCAATGGTCAAAGACCAATGATATTTAAAAATAATTATCTTTTTTGTGAATTATGGTCGTTAAAAATAATAATATATATATTTATATTCATTTTTTTAAACATGTAGTAATTTAGTTTTTTATAGTTTTTTATATCTTTTTTTTATTTCATACCATGATAACTGATTTGTAACTAATTAATTGCTATTTTAATAAAAATATAAAATGGTCCAATTACCATATATAGATTTGATGAACCTAAATTAAATATCTATTTAATTTATTAAAAATAATAAATTAGGTAAAATATTTTTTTTAATTGTGTACTCTATATTTATTAACAACCATGTTTTTTTAAAAAAAATATTGTTCTAAATATTAGTTTTAATTAATGTTTTTTGGCATCGATTACCATGTAAATGTTTTCTAATATAATTATATATCTCTTTTAATATATATATAGTAGATTAATCATTTAAAATATATTATATTAATTTAGTAGATATTAATTACACAATTTTAATAAAATAAATTTAAGAAAATAGTCGTTTTATATTATCTATGTCATTCTCTCTAGTATCATTTAAAATAAATTTGTTCCCAAAAATGAATATGAAAATGTTAAATAATATTATCTTATTGATATAAAATATTAAATCCATTTCAATATATTTAGTTTATATAATTGACATATGTTATTTTTTATAAATTTGAATAAAAATTTTTTGACTAAAATATTTCTTATGTTTTTAAAACCATAGACGCGAATATTATGAATCCAAAATTGTATCATTAAATAAATTATTTTACATATAAATATATATTTTTACTTAATATTTTCAAACAAGTTAAAATCTTTTTTTATGATAGTATTATAGAAGAGTTAGTTTTAAGAAAAATCGGTATTTTGACACTATTCATATAAAAACTAATTATTTTATAAAAAATATGAATATTCATCTAAGAAAAATATTTTTGTCGAATTCCCAAATTTATGTTCAATTTTTAAAATTCATATTATTAATTTTATATATTCCAATTTCAATAAAATTTTATAAGATAATAAAAACTGTTTTTGATAGATAATGAAATTTTTATATATTAAAAGTTCTTATTCTTATTTCATAATATATACCATCTATATTTTGGAAAAAAAATTTAAATTTTTTTAATATAATAACAATATAAATCATATTTTTTTTGAAGTATAAAATCATATAATATAAAATTTATATTTAGAGAAAACATCATATTTATACATTAATTTATCATAATAGTCAATTAGGAAAACTTATGAATTTCAATCATATAGAAAGTATAAAACATTTTAATTATGAAAATTCTTTATAATGTTTTTTCCAATATTCATAATTTATAATTCAATAGATATATTTTTATGTTCAAAATTAATGTTATTTTTTATCTGAAAATCATAACTATTTCATTTATGTTTGATGTTGTGTTCGGAGAATTTTATTAGACACATTTAGATCATTTTATGGAAGCTATATATTAAAAATATAAAGGTTTTAAATAATTTAATTTCATGAAATGGTTGATTATTAAAAGAAATTCAAATAAGATTTATTCTTAATTTCATAACCATTTATAGAATAGGGGTTTTAAATGGACACTCACATGGATTAAATATATGATATTAATGTTATTTTAATATGTATTTTCAATGAATCAATCCCTCCAAAGATACCAAACTGAGGGGAGAGAGATAACCACCCATGAGTCCTGCCTTTAATAGAACTTGGATTGGTGACAACAAACAAAGGTGTACAAATTTCATAATATGGGAGGCATTACCCTTTATAAGAAACAACATTGGGAGATAGAAATAATCATCCAAAAAAATTATTAATATAAAAAAGAAAGGAAAAATACATCCCACAAACATTACAATGTAAAACTAACCCAACAAAATTATCCAAATTAAGTACCCAAAAGTAATGCTAAGAAGGGAAACATCAATTCTCAAAAAGGTCTGAGGTAGTAACACCCAACATGGTCCATGATATCCTCCTAGAAACTAGAAATATGTTTTAAAAATGTTGTGTGAGCATACAAGTATAATAATTAAGAAAATAAAAAACTATCATGCACGTATGAGAGAAGCATATTAATGCTCCTGTGAGAAATCAGTATAACCAAACAGCACCTAAACATGTATTCCAATTACCCCAACCTCACCCAGGAAAAAACAGCAAGTAAAAAAGGTCAATTAATATAATATGTCATAAATAACATTTATGATATTGAAACCAACACCACTTTCACAATTGTGTTCTGATATCTCCCAACTTCATACTTTATGGACCACCAATACCTTCCTTATACAAATCACATCATGCCCACACACACATGGTCCTCACAACACAACACACCCACACAAATATGTATCTCCCAACACATCCTACTCTAACACACTTGTGCCTCACAACACATCCATTTGGAACACGCCTAGGACCCACATGAAATTCCACCTACACACACATGGTCCACAAAACACATCACATTATTTTTAATACCAAAGACACACAAGAAATCACATCACCTCTCATCCTGAAGACACCGGGGACACCACCTAAATCCTCTCCCTTAAACACCATAGAAATCTCATCTCTCCTGAAGACATATGGCCAATCCAAACTATCAACTAAGGCACTAACAGACATCCAGTCATCATATTATTTTCTAAACCTATATCAAATGATAGAGAGATCAAAATATAGAGGGAGCTCAACCAGATGTTCTCCTCATTTAATGTAGGTTATAACACCCCCTTTGTGATGATGTAGGTTTTCAACACATATTGATCAACATGGGGGGTTTCATGTAAAAATATCAAGAATATAGAAGTATAGTTGTAGTATCCAATACTTTATCCCATCTTATGGGTTCACAAAAAAACAACCAACGCACAAAATCATCACCATTACTGCAACCTCTAAATACAATTACGAATAAAAATAATAGTCATATAAGAAGGTAATGAGACATGATAAATTAATGTGGCTTCATATTTCCCCTACATTCAACATGCATTCATTTCCCGATTTTTATTCAACCATATTTAATCACACAACATTCATTGTAATATTTCATTAACCACCTCCATTTCATTAATCAATCCAACCCAATTCATTACAATCGTTATAAAAAAAATAATTTATTCTACCCAACATATGGAACTATCAGGAATGACACATAACAAGAGAAAAAAGTAATATTAATTAAAAATCAATGAAGGAGGTCATATCCAATGTAAATTAATGCACAAAACATTAATGAAACAACGTACCATAACCTCTAGATATGGGGTGAATATTTATAATTATTTTTCATGGGGAAAATATAAGAGTATTACACATACCAATCACTAATTTTCTCTTTAAAACTAATCTTCATATTTCATATTAACCACAAAAAAAAAACCCCAACTCATAACCACCACCTACAATACAGTAAAACACAATAATAATCGTAGCCTCACTGCATAATCACACCACACCCATCACAGCCTCAGTGTACAACCACATGTCATCCACGTCATCCACACATAGACAAAAAACTCAAAAATTACACACATCATATTACCTCACATAAAAAATGAATTTTTATATTTAATAAGGTATCATATAATTAATTATAATTGTAAATTTTGGGGTTATCATAGAAACTTTTTGAAAATGGGGAATAAATTTATAATCTAAATATATGTTGTTAACCAAATTTTTTATATAGGTGTTCATCAAAAACAAAAAAAAACATTAATAACACAAACTATCTCATGACCAGAGAAGGAACCCTAATTTCCACAATTATAAATGGGTAACTATCCTGTAAAAATCAAAACATAAATAAAAAACATCATAGTGTGATCATGTGTCACTTTTCACTAACCCCTATATATTGATTTTTAAACAAATTCTATTTTAATTATTAATATTGAATAAACTATCATCATAAGGGAAATAATCTATACACCCACACCATAAGACGTACAATTAAAAAATATAAAGGAAAACCGACTTTGAAGAAAAGGTTATCGAAACTTTCTGGTCGGTCCAAAACAAGGGCACACATGTAGGAGGAAGGACTCAAGGTAATCATGAACCAACTATTACAATATTTTACTCGACTATTATTGGAAGAAGGATTCAGGATATCCTATGTTAAGATAAATATATAAGGAAGAAAAATAAGAATTATATAACAGCTTTTGGATGATCCAAATAGATCTACTGGTTTATATAATGTTTTGATTTTTCAATAATGGTGGATCTGGTCAAGACCACACATTTTGAAAAATTAAATTCCTCTACTCAAATAAGGAATTAAAGTTAAAATTTAATAAATTTGAATTGGTCCCAAATACATTTTTATTTTTAAATTAACTCATGTTAAATCAAATATAGATGTAAATAAGGAGAAATTTGGTGAACTAGAAACACTATAAATGAGGCACCACCAGAGAAGAGTATTTGGATGAGGCACCACTGAATGAGGAACCGCTAGGTGGGGATCTTCCAGAAGATGCAACGTTAGGATGGACTATATACAACTATTAGTGACTCACCTCTAGGAGAGACAATTCCAGATGAGGGACCACTGGACAATGCTAAGCTGAATGATAAACCACCAGCAAGCCACTACCAGTGAGTGACAGCCAGGGTGAGATGCTATTATCAAGATTTGTTGTTGGCATGGGACACTACTTGGGTGGGGAACCATCAGTGAGGCACTCCAAGTGTGAGACACCTCTAGTGAGCCAAATCCGTGGTGAGATAAATCTAGGGTGACAATTCATGTGTGACACTACTAGTGTGATATCATGAAGGTGAAATTTCATGGGGGACACTGCTATGGTGAGACTCTATTAGGGTGACACTGTTAGTAAACATGGAAAATAAGTAAATTTGAAATGTATTGAAAATATTTTCAATAACTTCATAGGTATCCATAAACACCATATATCCCAAAATTAAATGGACATAAATGTCAATTTAATTACATCCTATACCTCTCAGACTATTCTCTCCCAATAGAATTTAAATCTAACCTAGAAGGATAGAGAGGAAGGGTTCTAACAACCATCCATCAAGATAAATCTCAATTATCACATAGCACATAAAACTCAGTTGTTAAATAAACTCATCTAAACACATCAATGATAAACCACATTATGATTTTTGAAAGATAGATTGGGAAACTTTATACCCTAGAACTCCTCCTCTAATATCATCCAACCAAGCCTTATCATCCTCATAATTGAAACTTCAACCCAAGTGACCAAAATAAAACTATACGACCACACAAAAATCATCATCCAAAAAGTAATTAGGTAATTCCATCACCCATGCCATGATACTATACTCTATTGGAGGAACTCAATCACCCACATAGGTTTAATCGAGTCAAAGTTAATGCTTCTTGATTTGGAATCAGTTCCTACACCTTCCATATGTTAGGAAATTATCAATCATCACAACACACAAATCACAAACCAATATAATACAGCTGATCTAATATAAAATAGGGTTTAAACATCTCATCACAAAAAAACTTAAAAAATAAAAACTACATCAGATACTAAGAATGCATATTTGTATCTCTATTCTAATAGCTCTCCGCTTGGCCACCATGCCTCCACAACACATGAACTAATGAAATTTTCCATAAACAAAATAAAATTTATCCAAGATCTTGGGTTTCTATTATCCCCTCCACAAAATTTGTATCATCCCTAATATTTTACTCCCCCCATTCAATGACATGGGATTCATTGTAAAGATACTGATGATGCTGACAGATGTGAAATAAGGTGTGGATTCTCTCTAACTACGGTGGAAATGTGGAATGATATTCCACCTTTCCAACTCACCCCAATAGTAGAAATGGATTGGAAAACATGAGGGAAATTATAATCCACCCTTACAATACTTGAATACCCTTATCAAGGGAAAATGTTCACGAACATATGGTCCCCAACCTCAAACTCCAAGGGCCTCCTTATGCGATCAGCATAAAACTTCTGCTAGATATTTACAGCATTCATCCTCTCACAAAAAAGATAAAGTTTCTATTTCTTTATATGGACCACATTAGGACTGGAAAGGGTTATCTACCCAAAATCAATCAAGAATAAGAGATAATGTCATGGTTTCCCTTACAAATACTCAGATGGAGAATTTTTAATTGATGAGTGATAGCTCTTTTTATAAGAAAACATCACCAAGGGCGGGTGTCCTACCTGTGTTTCAGAGAATTCCAACGTGCATGCTTATAGAATATCCTCCATTATACAAATAGTTTGTTCTATCTTCTCATATAGCTAAGGGTGGAAGGAATTGTTGAAGCATAGTTGATTTCCAAATGGATACATAAATTCCCTCCAGACTCATATGGTATAACATATATCCTAATCTACAATTATGGGAATTAGAAGTATACCTAACTATATTACATAATCCATGTACTTCTTAGATAAATCATCCACTAATCCCTACTCCTTGATCTATATGAAGTGAGATTATTTTATCAACTCATCTACGATAACCCAGATAGCATCACAAACACCATGAGTCTTGGGTAACCCTGTGAAAACAAATCCATTGATATATCATTCCATTATCACTCATGAACATCTATATATTTTATAAAACACCAATAACATGATGATCAACATTTACCTACTAGAAAAAATACACTTCACAACAAAATATTCCACTCCCATTTGATACCTAGATAAAAAATGGTGTCCTTGAGCCATGACACATCATAGAAATTTCTAGGGGTACCCCCAAAGGTGATCTTCTATACTCATGAGGAAATCCATCATGCATTGTCTTGAGAACAAATATCTTTTCACAAAATAACAAATGGTTATGAACATCCTATGATAATCCCTCTAAAACATCACAATATAAAACACAATCATGCATCTCGTCTTCCTCTGAGTCACCAAACTGACACACCTCCACATGATACATTAGATAAGACTTCACTATCATCTAAAACAAAAAAAATTATACCACCATATACTATTTTATATATGTACATGGATATAAACTCTGCCACATCTCTCCAAGAATTTGAATATTCTAGAACAAAATTATTCTGTGACATTTTTCTCAAATCACAAGCCCTAAAATTCCACTTTTCTAACATATAAGAGACCAAAAAATGATTGTCGTCAAGAAAATACATACACATCCACTATCACATATTTACATAACACATGTAAAATATGTGCCTCAATATTTTTTGACCATTGATGGTTACAAAGCACTATCTAATGATTTAACGCATCCACAACTTCAGAGGAAAAATCACTACTGCTATATCTAGATCATGGGTAGATTTGTTACGTTCACTAGGAAGTAATTTCCTAGAACCATGAGAGACCACATATCATTACTTCATAAGCATGCATCCCAATCCCAAATGGGTATTGCTGCAAAACACCTCAAACAATATTGCTTCCTCGGGCCACTTGATGAGTAAGGACCTAACCAATTTCCACTTAAGGGAACCTAATGCATCTTGAAACTGAAATAATTACACAAAAGCATGGTCTTTACTAGTCATTGATGTGAATGGGGCTATAACTCAACATAAATTGGTTACAAACACCTGATAAAAACATTTGAGAATATTGTAATGACAAACCACTTCCACGTTCTTGGGTACTACCCAAGAAACAACTACTTTAGCTTTTTATGGGTCTACTGCCATGAAAATCTAAGACACCACATACCTATAGAAATAAATATCTTTTTTCCAACAATTACATTTGGAAAACATTTCTTATATATTTTATTATCAAATAATCTAAAATATAGTTTTATATGCTCAGTAGGCCTATCCTCTGATTATGATTAATTTAAGATGTCATTAGTGATTATGATGATGGACAAGTCTAAGACTTCATAGATGAAGTATCTTATAATCCCAATGACCACAAATTCTGTGTTATTAACATCGAATGGAATGACTACAATCATTTTGTGCTCATAGCCACATTTTAAGGGAGTCTTTTGGATATCACCCTCCATCACCCTTGACTGATAACATCCAGACTCTATATCAATATTAGAAAACCAAATATCCCCTCTAAACTAGTTGATGAGATAGTCTATTCTTATTAGGGGGTAATAGTTTCATATCTTCACTAGATTCAACCTTTAGTAGTCTATCTACAACCCCATATCATAGTCCTCCTTCTATGGGAACAACACTAGAGTACCACACATTGAAACACTATGTGAGATAAAAAACAATACCAGTAGATCATATATCGGAATTCTCAACTCTCATACCTCAAAAGGTTTCATTTGATTAGGAGAATCAATATTGGTGGAAATTATGACTCCATTTCTATTGCGAACTCAAAATCAGATTTAGGGGGTAGCATAACAACCTCCAATGGACAAAATCCATGAAATTCCAAATGACTTTGGGAACATCTAAAATCCCAAAGTGCACTAATTCCAAAAAAAATCATCCATCAATGAATAAAGGAGATTCATACACCAGCTTCCCAATAGGGAACTCTTTTCACCAAAGAAAACACATGTTGGGCATTAATATTTTAAAACTTGACTATCCACTAAATATAGTTTATAATTGAATGTATACAATACTACCATTTATGTTGAGGATTACATATTATAAATACATCTCTAGAAATAAAATATCCCCATTAGACTGATGTGGTCCCATCATTAGTCTAAACCCCTGGAAGACATCAAAAAATATGGTCTATCCTCTAACTTCCATACACAACAACAAGGGTAAGGGAAGCCTCCCAATGTCTATTCCTAGATCATGTGATAGAGTGAGTGAAATAGTGGAGTGTAGTGCTCCTAAATAAAACATGTCACAAAAAAGGGCTCTAAACAAAATTATCATACCTTTGACTATATTTTTCCCGTCTAGAATTATTACCTCCACTGCATTCCACTGCCCACACCCAGATCATCTTCCTCCCTTATAATGACCACCGCCTCAGCAATGATCAGGTCAAAGTACTTAAAAATGATGAACATTCTCAGTTTGGACTCTACCCACTCCATATATACTTGGTGGATAAAAATCATGTTTCATGTGATGCAGTAATTGTCTCAATAGAAATGTCTGCTAAGGATGACAACAAAAATGTCCTCCTTTGCCAAATAGAAATCACGGAACCACATGGAATTGGTTCTTGTGATGACCATGTAACCCACAAGGAAAACACACTGGTGAAAGGATCCAATTAAATTCATGAAATCCACTGGCACATGAAGACTAGAAAGAAAGTTTCTATTGTCAACTCCCTACCTGTCGAATCCTAAATGTTTTTGGATCCTTAGTTCTTACGCTTACAATTCGTCCCCTCAATGAACTTTTCCTACTTCCCTCTCATGGTAATCCTTTTTCTCATTGCATCCCTTTTTCACATATTCCTTATTATTAACCTCTAAATAAATTGGAAATGTAAAGGGAGTAACATCATAATGGATAGAAAGAAAATGTTCCAACTCATTACATCAAGTAAAAGAGTCATCATATAGAAATAGGTATTTTTAAATACACATAAGTTCCTTGAACATGATCCCTATCATACACAATGACATACTTCCATGCTAATGGTAATTTATCTTCTGCCTCTTCTCAGCCTTCATGGTTTTCAAAACGAACACAACCAGGAACTCCATATAAAATTAATCCATATAAATTCAACCTCCATCCGCTCTCAATGATATAGCATCCACTACTATCATGAGGCTCCATTCATTGGACTGACTGAAAAAGGGACCAGGTACCCATTCAGGGCACTGGTTAAACTGAAATCTATCTCAAGCTCCTTCAGATAACTCTTTATCTACACATATGAAATAGTGGATACACTCTTCCCCAAAGACTACCACTATAAATCGAGAAACGTCTTCAACCACTGATCATCATCCTCAAATAGATAAACCTAATGACGATCATCCAGATCACCCTATTATACCTCAACTGCCTAAGCCACATTAAAATAATGAGCATGAGCTATATATGAAAGGTAAACAAAGGCCTCCAAAATCCAAATAGTATAGAGTTTTCATTAGGATTTATTTTATTTCATTGATTTATATTTTCCATTTTAACCTCATCAAGACAATTTAATTAAAATAAAAACACAATAAATTATGATGAAGGTACTTTTATATGTCTCATCCAAAAAAAATACATCTCACATTATCATTCAAATAGCTTAAACCCATTCCACCAGATCATGGGGGGGATAAAATCCTCTGTTCTTACCAGTATCCCTGGACTGTATCAGAGAATAAGGTAAAATTGGACTTTTTCAGTACTACATGATGAAAGCCTCATTGTTCATAACTCCAATATTCATCTTGTCTCTCTAACATCAGCTATAATACAAAATTATCATAACACCCATTGTCAGAAGATACTATAATGAGGGGAGATAGATAATTACCCCCCATGTCCTCTATCTTGTAGTCCTCGAGTTAGAGACTAACAACAAGGTTGTATCAAATTTTAAATATGTCAGTTATTACCCTTCATATGTATAATGATCAGGAAATATAATGATTCATCTGAAACAACTCTAATGAATAATATAATATAGAAATCCAAAAAATCATCCCACATGAATTTAAAATTATAAATGACACAAAAAAAGTATCCACCGTAAATAACTAATAATAAATATATGTAGGGACAATGAAACTATCCAAAGGTTCAAGCTAATAACCCCTAGCACAGTCCATGAAATCCTCCTATTGACATAAAAGTATTAATATATACATAAAGTGATCATACCAGTATTCCCAGTAGGAAAACAAAAATCTCCCATGCACATGAGAAATAAAAAAACTAATTTACTTTGTCTGTAAATAGATGAACTTTACAAACACTTATATAGGGAAACTAAATATCCCAACAACATGAAGTCACACTCACCAATGAACACTATACAAGTAATATAAAATCCTATAAATAACATCGATGATAGTGTACCATGCACCCCTTTTTCATTGGTATGTATCTATAGATTAAATATGTACTCCTTTTCACTCCCATCTCATCTATATACCAATTCCCATATTATCAATACACACTTGGGCCTCGAAATATAGAGTGCTTCCACACACTAGCGCCTCACAACATATTTCACACACACACACACATGGGCCTCCCAAAAAATCCCTCCTACACACAACTTGGCCTCACAACACATCCAACAACCAATAATAGGGCCTCATTACACATCACATAATATCTCTTCCGAGATAAACATGGGAAAGAACACCACATATCACTATTAAGACAACATGGATAGTAAAAACCACCTTTGCCACAAACACTTGGGCTATAAAATCTCACCCAATGACACCTATTCCATCACATCTATCATCTAATGTACTACCAAACCTCTAGTAATCATAGCCTATAAAATACCTATATCTCCTAGAATAGTTAGAAAAATATAGTGGGTACCTAGCCATCTGTTCTCCTCACCAAATTATGGGAATAACACCCCCTGTTGATGAAGTGGGAGATTAGCACATAGTTCTCAACATGGGAGGGGTGAGTATATAAACAAAAATTATATTATAGTATATGTATAGTATAAAACACTCCATCACAAACTATAGTTTATCAAACTAACAACCAAATAACAATACTATCACCTGTGCTTCTTCCTCTAAATGAATTTATTAATAACTTCAATTGTCATTTCAGATGGTTAATATCCCTGATATATTAATGAGGATTTACAATTCCAAAAACATTCTACTGCATTGATTTAATTGTTTATTATCAACCATATTTAATCACACACAAATAATTTTAAAAATTAATTAACCACTTTTATTTAATTAACCAATCGAACCCATGTTAGTCTAAAAATTATGAAACAAAAAATAATTTATTCCATTACTACGCATGAATCTATCATTAATGACACATAACAAGAAACATATTATTATTAATTTATAGTTATCCATTGAATGAAGATCCATGGAAAATTAAATCACATCACATTAATAAAACATTGTACCATGACATGTATATATGGGGTGAATATTTATAAATGTTATTAATGGTGAAAACTCAAATATTTTTACCCATACCAATCACTATTGTCCTATTTTGAAATCATCCACCCAGTTAATCATGTCCAAAAAACTAAACCGCAACTCACAACCATCTCTAGCAACACATAACAACACAACTTGTTTCGTAGCCCCGTAGCATAATCACAACACAACCATCCCAACCCCATTATACAACGACATGTAATCCACTTCCCCCATTCGTACAAATGAAAACAATTACACACATAATATCACATCACATACCAAGGTAAAAAATAGATTTAATAGCCCAACCAAAATTTAATTCTACTTCAATATTTTCGTGTTATCATACAAAATGTCAGATCATGGGCATCCATTTATTATCGAAATTTATGTTGTTATCCAAATTTTATAGAAAGGTGTTCAAAGAACAAAACAATATTCATTCCATAAACTATATCATGTGCAAAAAAGGACCCCAATAGACCCAATTATGAGGGGGTAGTCATCCCATAAAATCACAATTTCCATAAAAACACAATAAAGTTTGATCATGTATCACTTTTCCCAATCCACTATATATTTATTTTTAAACAAATTAGATTCTAATTATTAATTTCAAATAAAAAATCATTATATGATAAAATATATATATACCAATCATGTAAGGACCTGAACCTTGTTACCCGGAGTTGGCTCATTATTCTATAACATTGGCATGATCAAAAGAGATCAAGTCCCAAAAGACTGATTAGTTTAGTATCCTTGAATGTACTAGATACATACATATGTTTTACATTACATTATTAAATGGAGAAACAACAACATTTTTTCCTCATTGAAAAAACACATACCACTTAGAATTTCCTATAGTTTATTCATTATATACTTCTTTACATACTGGTAAAACTAAAACATAATATAAGTGGGGAGCTGAGAAGCTCAGTAAGGATAAAAATATAGATGATACTTTAATAAAGAAAAATAATAATTTAAGAAATTATATAAGACTTAAACACAAGCCTTTTAAACTTAATCATCAGCATAATATGGAAAAGATAAATCAAATAATACCATTTATTTATTCAAATAGATATTCTACTAGTCGAATAACTAAAATTAATATCAATAACTAATTTCATAATAATGGCATTCTTAATGATATACATCGTAACTATATTGTCTAGGCCTTGTGCCAAGACTACAAATAATATTTTTTCAAGGCCAAGTTCCATCACACTATTTTGTATCATGGGACCTATCGACACATCAAGTTTCTAGAGTGGTCCCCACCTTTCACTTTCTATGTCCAATTCATTCCTCATATGAAAAGGTTGAAACATAACATAAACATTATTATTAAAACTAGAATAAAATATGTTAATACTTTAACCATAAACCATGAATGGTATAAAAATAATACATCCACAATAAAACATATCAAAATACCTTCAATACAATATAGAAGATTGTATCAGAATAAATCAACATCAAGCTAGTGTAAAATCCATCAAAGGATGTTGACATAGATGAAATCAAGAATATTTGAGAGAAATATCTCATTATATTTTGAAATCATTTAAAATTTGTATAATTATAAAATAAAACTTTTATTTTAAAAATATTATAATATGTTTGTAATGTATGATTTGAAGGTGTTATTATGATGCAAAATTTCCCCACCCATTGTATATGTTAAAAAACCTTCTAAACATAATTTGTCAAAAGGCCAATATTTACCTTGTTTGTAAAATGACCTAATGAATCCTTTCAAAAAAATTTATAAAAATTAAAATAGGGGTATAAATGTCTTTAAACGAAATTATAGTGAATAGAAAAAGTGTTACAAAATATATTTAAAACATACACAGATAAAGATGATAAAAAATTCCCAGTAGACGCTTACGTATACACAACCTCAAATAATAATGAGATTGTAAAAACTACCATTACCATAGACATTACCATTGTCGAGGATAAGTTAACATCAATAATAATAGTTAAATAATTGATATTAAATTATAAAATAAATAAATACCTAAATATGATATCATAAAAGATCTTCAAATTTTGTTTGTTAATAATATTTCAGTAGTGTCATTGGTTCGGATGTTAACTGAATCGTTTTCCATTATATATTTTGTTATATAAGACTTTTTTGTTATGGATAGGATGTATTTTATTAATATCCAAAATTATAATTAGTTCTTAAACATTATTTTTAATAATCAAATGAAAATTATTCTTTAATGGTTATTAGGGGTAATGAATCTCATCATGTTCATGGAGACGATAATCCGTATGTACGCCCAAGCGACAATATCATTCAATTGATGGAGAAAAAAACATGTAATTGAATGTTATGTCATATATAAAAAATCATTAAAATGTTATACTTATTATTTATGTCAATTATACTCATTATTATACCCAACCAAATAATGAATTTTTGAATGACAAACTACACCATAACGTGGAGACTATAATTTGTACATATGCAGGTATAGAGACTTTGTCAATCATAGGATGGATAGAATAATGAATATAGTTGTACAATATTTTTAATAAAATCGCATTATATAGATGGTACTGGTGTTATTATTTTTGAATGGAAACATTAATTAAAGGGTAACAGGAAGAAGAAAACAAATTTGAAAGAGATGAGGAAATTATTACCTCTTCTTCAAGTGCTTCCATTTGATTTGATCAAAAGGGCTACATAAGATGGATATATGATCCAAGTAGGGGCATTAGGTTGAAGTGATGGTTGTTTTCATAATATTTGAGGAGGGGTTGGCTGAGTCAAATGGCTATGGAGGTGTTTTTATTGAGAGAATGGGAAGTACCCTTTTATAAAAGAAGTGAGGGTCACTTTAGGAAAGCATAAAATATTATTATACTCTAAAATAATTTCTAGTTTATATTGTTTTAAAATTGATTTATATCTAGTATAAGGTGGGGGTGGGTCTAAATACTCTAAAAAATAGATTTTAGACATGTGTAGGTAATAATATTAACATTATCATTTTGATGTAACTCTTAGTAAATAGTTTAACTTTTTCAATTGCTTCCTATATTTTTATATTACATGGTTAATAAACGTACTATAAATTTCCAATATAACCCCATGTGGTTAATTAATGACATATATACCATTATATGAGCTGTTTTTCCAAACCTCATATTTTTAGGAATATTATATTATTCAATAATACAGTATTTGTTTTTAAAAACTCATTTCTGTATGTTTTGACAGTATTATTATTCGGTTTTTTTAAAGTAAAAAAAACATAATGACATCGAACAAAATAAATTAAATCAATCACAATGTGTTACATTAACCTATAAAATAAGTGTAATTCATCAAAGGTATCAATTTTTATTTATTTGGTTATTTACAATATTTCTTATTTTAATCGTTCATTTATAAGGTAATTAATGCATCCTCATTGTGTCATAAATAAGTTTAATTATCTAATTTCTAAAAATTATAAATAAAATAACAATATTTTTGAAATATTCTTATCATTATTATTCATATTTATAGTCCAATATATGTTATTTATAACCATATATTAAAAATTTTGTAGTTATTAAAATTTGAATGTAAAAAATTTAACTCTTCTTTAAATAATATAATAATAAATTTCATAATCTAATCAAGGTGGATAAAAAATGATAATATTATATAAATAAGGTTTATTTTGGTATAAATACACTAATTAAATAGAATTATGAAATGTTTTAGGCAAATTATAATATCACATTGCCTTTAGTTACCCTATTTATTTTTAACCGTGGTAAACATCATTCAACAGTTACTATTCACCATAAATTATTTTCATCTTAATGAACCACGTTTTACATACTTATTTCAAATGTGTCTCCTGTATTTTTTTAAATTCAATTCACAGAAGCGATAAAATTATTATTTTTTTCAAATATTCAAATGTGCCTATAAGGTGGGTAAAAGGCATAAAAAAATATAAAAATTCTTATATATCATACATTGTGAGAAAATGACTCAAATGAATTAAATTGGACTAATATAAGTATTATTTATACATATCAAATTTAAAATAAAATTACTGAAAAATAATTATTATTTACATAAAAAGTCAATTTTTATATACAGCGTAGTGTTTTTCTATATCCATAAAAAACTGAATATTTTTAGAAAAATATCAAAAATTAACCCTAAAATAAATTTAATATTCCAAATTAAAAAATGATGTCTAATTTACCAAATTTAAAACATACATCTATCAATAATTCAGTTCAAATTAATTCATGTTGTAAAACCAGAAAAAAAAAATTAATAATTAAAAGCAATCAAAAGATTGACTTGTTTTTTATACCATTTAAATGTAAAATTTCATAAAATGACCTAAATTAAATTAAAATATAATCTTATTATACATTAAACCCAGTAAAATTCATAATATAACACAATAAAATATTTTTATTAAAAATTAGCTTTTAATTAAAATTTATTACTTTTCACTGTTCATAAAAATATTAAATTTATCAGAAAATTACCAAAAATTTATCAAAACTAAATTTTTATGTCCCTATTCAAAATAATAATTTAATTTCATTAAATTTAATATATAAAAGTCACCAATAATTTATGTAAATGTATTTCTCCATTAAAAGGTAGAAAAACTGCATTTTTTTTAAAAATACATCTTTTACTTAAATATTTTAATTTGTCCTTATAAGATGTCTAAGAAACTAAAAATAAGAATGTTATAATATTGTAGGATATATATAAAATTATAAATGTGATTAATAATATTCATAATATCTTTTTAAATGGCTAGTTTGATAGGTTGTGATGCACTCAAACTCGGTCTTGTGTGTGTTGCAAGCTATTTAATTACTTTAAAGAGATAATGTACTTTGAAATATTGTGGTGTTACATTCGACCCACTTTCTATAAATTGTGTCCTATCAATTTTAAATTTTTGTTCGAAAATAAAAGGTTTAAAATAGAAAATAATTTTGTGGAAAACCCACATCAGAAATAGGGTTAACAAAATTTAGTCTTAATAAGAGGGAAAGGGAAATGAAAAGGTCACCACGAAATTAGAGTTTTAAATATTAGAACCTTGGTGGAAATTATAGAAACATAATTTTATGGAAAACATAAATATTAATTGGGAGTAATTTAGGTCCTCAATCACAATCATGTGAACAAAAAAATGGAAAATTGGGGGCCTCAAAGCCATACATCTATGATGATTTAAAATATCATCAGTTCAAAAAAAACATATGGTTTTAAGATAACACATTTTTTGTTTATAGTTCCTTTCAATAATCTTTATGAATTGATTTATTAATCTAATAATTAAAAAATGTGATAAGTAGAGTTCCATCCTTTAAATAATTTCTACCACAAACTCATATTTGACGCTAAAAATATAACAGAACTCCAAAATATTTTATTTAACATAATAATATAGGGTTTTAAAAAATGAATTTCTAATTCATCTTTCATAGAGGTTTTATAAAAAATTATACAAAACACGACATCACATAGGCCAATGGTAGGTGACACACCCTAGTCACCATTCGTTTGTGGGTTCATGTCTCACGACCTTGTTGGATGTGAGGGGTTGTCGCCCAACATTCTGGTTATGCTTTTTATAAATAAACCAAAAATAATCCAATGAAATATTATAACTATAAACCATATTATACAATGTCCAACTTCCTAAATTCCAGTCACTAGACATATCCAAAATATCTTTTTCTAAACTCATATTCCACAAATTTATAAGGAAGGTCAACATAACATAATGAAGATCTCTTTTGCCACATAATATCATGTGAGTACCTTCCTCATGTATCCACTTATTAGATGGTAACACCCTTAATTACTATAAAACCTTACTGATTACATTAATGTTCTATTATGCCTTATAGAATACTAGATATATACCTTATATTTAAAAAATTATAATACTCCAACAATAATGGAATAAACAAACCATTAATTAGTTCTAAGATAGTCATGAATGTCCTTTATAATTTATCCAAATCAACTATCTCTTAGTCCAAAATCTCTACCTTAGTATCGGTTCCATATTAAGGTTTATCATTCCTTTATCCATTTATTTTCAAAAACATTTATCTTTATGTTGATTCTCTGTTCATAGTACTATATAATCTCAAATCCTCAATCAAATAGTATTGTAGTACAATCCGTATTTATTCCCATCATTAATATGATCAGTACATCACTAATATAACAATAAAATGACATAATTCATTAATAAAAATATATGCACACTAATAATTCCACATTATCTGCAGTAGTATCATAACTTGATTATCATCTAATAGCATCAGTTGGGCTATACTCATATTATTGGTACATTGATTCGCGTAGTGTCAAAAATCATTGCAGATGAAGCAGGGTACAAATGAAACCCGTTTCTTAACCCTATAATCATGTACTTGGTGTCCTATTTCTCCACACATATAATAAAATCTCATTACCTTCAATCATTTATGCAAGTGATTCTTTCCATAATTATCACATATGGTAAAATCCTTCTTTCCATTATCCACTTTTTCCAACTTTCTCTCTACCGTCCTTTTCTTCTCTGGATTCCCTTCAAATTCATAAGGAGAAGAGATTTATTTTCTTATCTTTTTACCACATTATTATATTTCATCATATTATGAGAATACGTGGGAGACTCTTTACCTATTAATTTTTGGCTTAAGTCCATGAAATATATGATCCTTCTTACCCTATGGATCATGTGTACTACTAGAGTTTTAATTCCTTATATAGGGAACCATTTCTAAAAAATGGCATACAATAGGTTAGTTTATGAATCACAATTAATAATACCAAACTTGTAAAATATATAACATAAATTGAAAATATTATGTATATAATCCATATTCCTAAAAATGTTTTCTATGAGGAAGTATTTACTCACGAATTCATCATATTGGTTTGTAACAAAAATGAGAATTATTCTATGCATATACCCCAGGAGTGTCGTAACTAAGAGTATAGCAAGGCATGTTGTCATGCACGATTTCCTGTTCGAGTCTTGAACAAAGTGGTGTTTTTAGGTTTTACCCCTATATGTATATGTTCCAGAGCCGCCTTTACCTGCTCATTTCTAGACAGAGATGTATGGAATGGAAGCTTCATAAAATATATACCATACCAAAATTCTTGGAAGTTCTTATATATTAATCCTCAAAATTAATCTTTGGGTAATTATCTATAATCAAATTTTTTCTAAATCTAGTTTCCATGTTTTTTACTAGACTTCCTCTAATACACACTCTAAGGCCCTGATCCTAATTACCAAGAGTTGGTTCATTATTACATAACATTTTCATGATCACAAGAGATCATGTCTCAAAATAATGATTATATTATTATCCTTGGATGTACTAGATATATAAAAAGTTATACATTCCATTATGAAATAGAAAACAATAACATTGTGTCCCCATTGAACAAACTCATATCCCTTAGCCTATTATTTTAGGTTAATCATAATATAATTGTTCACATCATGGTAATAAAAAAACATAAGAATGGGATGGTCTCTGATGCTCAATAATGATAAAAATATAGAGGAAACAAAAAAATTTATGAAAATGTATAAGACTAAATCACCTGACTTTTATAATTTTACTTTATCATAATATTGAAAAGATAAATAAAATAATTCCATTTACTAATTCACATAGATATTCTACTAGTTGAATAATCACATGTAATACTAATAGATAATTTCATAATGATATAATGCATAATGCTGGACATCATAACCACAAGTCAAGGCTTTGTTCCTAGACTAAAAATAATATTTTTTTCATGGACTTGGGTCAAGACACTAGTTTGTCTCGTGAATCCTACTGCAAAATCAATGATCTATATCAGGCTTCACCAGTCACTTAATATTTTTAATGCATTCCTCATATTAAACAGTTGAAAAATAACATAAAAATTCATATTAAAACTAGTATACAAAATATTAATAATTTAACCATTAACCATAAATGGTATAAAAGTAACCCATATATGGTAAACCATATTACAAAACCTCCCAAACCATATAGAAGATGTTTTCATTATTAATCAACTTCACAAAATAGAAAATCCCTCAAAGGATATTGACATAGTTGAAATCAAAACTATTTGAGAAAATATATAATTATATTTTCAAATCCTTTAAAAGTCACAAAATTATAAATGAAGAAATCTATTTAAAAAATATTATTAATATTCTGTAAGGGAAGCTTCAAAAGATTTATAATGGGGGAAAATAGATACATCCACCAAACAAGTTAAAAAATATTATTACCTTAATTTGTCTAAAATATCATAAAGTAACTTGTTTGGAAAATAACGAAAAGATTCCTTTAAAATAAAATTCTAAACAGTAAAATAAGTGTATAAATGAATTTCACACATATTCTAGGAAGTTGTAAATAATTTTGAAATAAATTTAAAATAAACACATATGAGGATGATAAATAATTCCTTGTAGATTCTTACGTATAGATAACCTAAGACCATAAAGAGTTTGTAAAATTGACCCTTAATTTGTACTTTTCCTTGGTCGATGGTACGTTAAACTCATGTATAATAGTTAAATAATTGGTATTAAATTACATAAAAACCACATACATAAAAATTATATCATATATGATCTTCTTAATATTTCATTGTTTATAATATATCAGTATTATCATTGTATCAGGTGTTAACTGATTCATTTTCCATTATATGTTTTGTTACATAATTCATTTTTCTTATGGATATGATGTATTTGATTCATATCCATAATTATATTATGTTCATAAATATTATTTTTATTCATCAAATTAAAATTAATCTTTAATGGTAATGATGGGGATTTATTCTCTTCATGTTCGTGGAGACTATAATACACACATACTCACGAGAGACAATATAATTCTATTAATGGTGAAAACATATGTAATTGAATGGTATATCATATTTGAAGAATAATTAACATTTTATGAATATTATTTCCAAAAATTATTCTCATTATTATACAAATCTAAATAGTGAAGTGCTGAATAACAAACTACACGACATTGTAGAGAGAATATGTCGAGCGCACGCACGTATGGTGAATTTTTAATTCATAGGATGGATAAAACAATGAATATGGTTGTACAATATTTATAATAACAAAAAGTTATGTACATGTTAATATATTTATTATTTTGTTATGGAAACAACAAATAGTGGATGTGGAAGAAGAAAATAACTTTTAAAGAGGTGATGAAATTGTTACCTATTATTTTTGTACTTCCATTTGATTTGATCAAATGGGACTCTTAGGTTGGCTTTCTGATCAGAGTATGTCCATTAAGATGAAGTGAGAGTAGTTTGGAGGATATGTGAGAAGGGTTTCTCTAAGAAAAATGGATTTTGATGTGTGATTTTGAGGGAAGGGGAAGTATCCTTTTATAGGAGTGGTGAGGGTCACTTCAAGAAATGCTTGAAATATTTTTTTATTATAAAATAATTTTAGGTTTATAATGGCTCCAAACAAATTATTTCTTGGATAAGGTGGTGTTGGGAAAATATCATCTCAAACAATAGTTCTTAGAAAATTTTAGGTCACCATATTAATGTTATCTTTTAGATATAACATTTAGTTAAATAGTTTATCATTTACAATGTCTTCTTGTATTTTTTTTACATTGTTAATAAACATACAATAAATTTCCAATAGAACTACCAAGTGACTCATTAAAAAAATATAAATCATTATATGATTCACTCTACAGAACCATACATTTTTAGGATTTTTATATCATTCAATCATTTAGTATTTGTTTTAAAAATTTATTTTTTTCAATTTTTACACTATTAAGTATTTGGTATTTGTGAAATTCAAAAAAACATGATTAATTTGAAAGAAAATGCATTAAATAAATCATAACAGGTCACACTAAACTATAAAATTAGTGGAATGTGTAACGTCCCAGATCTGGGTGCCACTCCGCGGGTGCCCCGAACCCTGTTGGTCACATGACCTCAAGCGCAATTCCCCAAATGTAAGAGGCTGCCGACTAGTAGTGAGGGCCCAGGTCTACTAGTGGGGAATCAATTCCCTCGTTTGTCAATGTGTTTTGCAGTGGAATAAAATTTAAAAACATAAAAAAATAGTTGATGTCATAAATAATACATATTTAAAATGAACAACTACAGTAAATGAAAACTAACAGTCATATAGATAATGATGAAACATGTCTCATGTTCTAAGAAAACATCCAGAACATATTTCACAACAATAAAGTAAAATAAAATACCAATCATGTATAGGTACATCAGAACAAAAGAGAATAGTCGGTAGAATCGCGAGACTATTCTCGGTCCCATGCTCCACTACTCCTTAGAAATAGTCAAGAACCTATATAGGGACCCTCGCCCTTATCCATACCAGCATAAATGTAATCTGTTTGGGGCCAAAATCATGACCCAAACAGGGTGTCAAAAATAAATCCCAGTAGGCACCCACTAAAGGCCTCTGTCCATATAATTGAATATATGCAACAATAATGTGCATTAGTAAATTTAGTAAACTAGTATGTACTCAAAAGTAAGTATCTCAATTAGTTTATTTTCTATTTTAGTCTTAACCATTTATTTTAATGACATTATGTGTTCATCAGAACCAAGCCCTCAAGCCAATCAGAATGTTTCCCTCAGGCTAATATAGCAAAACCACAGACTTAGGATTTCCCTCAGGATAATGAATATTTCACTCAGGCCTTCATAACATTGCCCTCATCCCATTCCCTATGGCCAAATAGAATCTTTCCCTTAGGAAAACTAAAACGAAACCCTTAGGTAATAATAATATTTCCACCAGGCTAAATAAGAAATGACCTCAGGCTAACCAGTACCTTTCTCTCAAGCTAAAAAAACCATTCTCTCAGGCTAAAGAGAACACTTCCCTTAGGCGGAAGTAACCGGGCCGAGCCCCAAGAAATAACATGCAATTTTTATACAATTACTCTCGAGGAAAATTTAATGCACAATATAAAGGTGGCATACCCTCGGGTATCCTTGTCAAATGGCTAAACATAGGAACACACCTCCGGGAAGGTCTTGGATCCAAGAAGCGATCCCCAAACAACAGTTTAATATCACATTTTACTACATATACAATTATAGTTATTCAAAACAGCCAAGGCCTCAGCCACACGACACCTCAACATGGATTTGTAGGAAAATGTTATACACGAACTCACAACAGTAGGGATTTAAACACCAAGCCACCGACCTCGATCACCCCTGATCCGTATACACCAACGAAGATCCTTGAATCGTCCACGGACTATTTAGATCTGAGGTGAAATAAATACATGTTTAAATTTAAATAACATCCACTCGTGAAAGAATTGGAAAGAGCGGTTCCAGGAGAAGGAAAGGCATACCCACACGGTTCCAACGAGATCGACATAGGATGAATCATATTCCCGTTAATCGATCAGGCGGTCTCCGAAGTTCCGGTCGTATCTCACATGCCCTCCTCCGGTTCTAAGCCAGCCCTGTGAACAGGGGAGGCTGCTGCCTAGTTTAAGCAAAAATGAAAATTACATGGCGTGTTCTATTGACTACACAACGTGTAATTTTCTCATTTAACTGCTCCTCTAGTGGCTACCTTTCCCACCACCACATTTATCATCAGTCAATAAGAGTAAAAGACATGTAATCCATGAGTAGACGATGTGTACTGATGCTCAGCTGGTGGTTGCCTTCATCACCTTACTATATGCCTGCCGACTGACAACATAGCGTGTATATACAAACTCTACACCATGTAGTTAGTTTTTACACCCTTCTTCATGGACATTTCTACACACCCTATGTACACATCTCACACTGCCAAAGTATATGATGTGTGGAATAATACACGGTGTGTAGTCACAAAATTTACGAATTTTCTCTATTTTCCTTATTTTCTCAAAAACACTTAAAGAATAAAGAATATAAGATTCCCATACCTTAGGAAAAAGAACCAGGTTCATAAAAAAAATCCCCCTTTAATGCAATTCTTCCCTGACTTTCCCTTCCAAGGGTGGCGAAGATAAATTTCAGAAAAACTTTAGCCACTGAGCACGTACGTCGGTCTCCTGCTCCTAGGTTTCATCCTGCACTCGGCCAAGCTGCCATAACACCCCTATGAGAGGAACTGACCGTCATCGGAGAACCATCGTGCTCCTATAAATGATACTAATCGGATACTCCTCAATGGTCACATCTATCTGAATCTCAACCTCCAAAGGGATGAAAAACGTGAGACATGTTTGAATGATAGCGGCACAACTATGATACATGAAAGACGTCATGCAAAGCTCGATACCTCTCTAGTAACTGCAAGCGATAGGAAACCACCCCGACTCTCTCTAGAATCTCAAATGGCCCCACATACCTCGGTGAATGTTTACCATTTCTCTTAATCTGTCTATGTCCCAGCCTCGTCTAAACATGCAATGAAACTTGATCCCTGACCACGAACTCCAAGGGACGTCTGCGGCGATCGGCATAAGATTTCAGACCAGACTCTGTTGTGGCAATCCACATTTTAATCAACTGGACCTACTCAGAATTCTCCTACACAAGACTTGGTCCCAGTAATGTTTCCTCACATGCCTCTAACCAGCACAAGGGTGATTAATGTCCTACCATATAAAACTTGTAAGGTTCCATCTCAATAGTTGCTTGAAAAAAATAATTATAGTCAAACTCGACTAGGGGTATATGCTTTTTCAAGAACCCCATCGTCTAGTACGCATGCACGCAGCATGTCCTCTAAAACCTGTATTGTACGCCTTAACTAACCATCAGTATGTGGGTGGTAAGATATGATCAGAAGCACCTGTGTACCCAGTTCCATCTAAAAACTCTTCCACAAACAAGACGTAAAATGGGATTCTGTATCTGAAATGATAGAACGAGGGACCCCATGAAGATGTACGATATCTAGAATATGAAACATCTTAGGATCATCAACACAGAAAGTCTCCTTGATTGGAATAAAGTGATGTACATTAATGAGTCTATCCACAACAACCCACACGATATCATTGCTTCGAGGTGACCTCGGAAACCCAGTCAAGAAGTCTATCATGACATCATCCCATTTCCAATACGGGATGGGTAACTACTGTAACAGATCGACTTGCCTCTAATGCTCTTCCTTCACATGCTGATAGGTGGAACATCTTGTAAAAAACCAGATATCTCCCTCTTCATACCTGGCCACCAGTAATGACGTCCAAAGTCACGGTACATCTTGGTCACTCCGGGATGCATGGCTAACATGAAGCATGAAACTCCCGCATCATCTCCTCACTTGTATTCCCTGTAACCCACACTCATTGATGGAAACACAAAACCTCATCATCGCCCATCATCCAACCAGGAGGATGGTCTTCACTTTCCACTGACTCTCGTAGAACTAGGCCTTCATAATTCGATAGATGTCTCATACTCACTCAATTCAGGAGGGTAGAAGTCATAGCTAAAGAAGAAAGACATGTTTTACACTGACTGTCGTACTTCTCCAAATGCATCTCAGAGAACAAAGCCATGAGCTGCCACTAACCATTGGTCTCCTACACTGCCTGTATCTGAGTCCTCTGGCTCAGTGCATCAACGACTGCCTTACCTTTACCAGGTGTATAAGCAATCTCAAAATTGAAGGAATGAAGGTATTCGACACACCTTCGCTGACTCAGATTCATGTAAATCTGAGTAAAGATATATTTGATACTTTTTTGGTCGGTGAAAACCACAAAATGCTCTCCTAGGAGATTATGTCTCTAACACTGTAACACATGAACAACTGTAACCAACTCGAGATCATGCATCAGTAATTCTCCTTGTATGGACTCAACTGTCGAGACCTGTAAGAAAAAAAATGATCGCCCTACATCAATAGTACCTCTATCCAAATACCGGATACTTCATAGTAAACAATATATATATTCCCTTACTCTAGAAGTATCAGAACCAGTGCTGATGTAAGCCTTTGTTTCAGGTCTTGAAAGGCTGTCTATCAAGCTTCTGTACAAACAAAATTGACACCCTTTATAGTCAAACTCTTCAATATCACTGCTTTGCGGGAAGAGTCCTATATAAAATTCCTTTAGTAACTATCCAGACCCACGAAACTCTGTATCTCAATCATGTTATTAGGCTACTCCAATGAAACTACTACTCTTACCTTCTCGGGGTCTACTACAACTCCTGCCTTTAAGATGATATGACCTAGCAAGTGATTCTAGTCCATCGAAAAGTGGCACTTTGAGAGCTTATCATATAGATTATTCTCTCTCATTGTACTCAATACGATCTCAAGATGGGTGACATGGTCATGTATAGTGTGAGAGTACACCATGATTTCATCCACGATGATTAAAACAAATGAATCCCGGTAAGGGTGGACCACATGATTCATCAGAGCCACAAAAATTGGTGGTGTGTTCATGAGTACAAAATTCATAACCAAGTACTCGTACAGACCATATCTGATATGAAAGGCTCTATGTGGTATATCTAATGGTCTCATGCATAACTGATGATATCTCGATATTATGTCAATCTAAGAGAACACTCGTGATCCATTAATTTTATCCAAAAGATTGTCTATCCTCAAAAAGATATATCGGTTTTGACTGTCAATAGGATTATATTTCGATAATACACATACAGTGTGAGGGTACCATATACCTTCTTCACAAAAAGGGTAGGAGAACCCCTTGGAAACGTACTGGGTCAGATTAGAACCCTTGACTATAACTCCTCTAATTTCCTCTTGAGATAATGCAACTCAGGTGAAGCCATCCTATAAGGAGTAATGAACACCATTACTGCTCCTAGAACAAGCTCAACAGAGAAATCCATCTCCCGCTCTGAAGGTAGACCTGAAAATATGTCTGGGAATACATCCTTGAAATGATCAAACATTGGTGGAAAAATTTTCTGACAAGTCACCTGATCATCCAGATATAAACTCATAATCTGGGCTATCAGACCTCCTCACCCACAATCCTCTGGTCCAACTCGACTTTCCTTAACAACCCACTCGCCCTTGTATAGAAACTCTCCTCCCTTTGGTGACTTGAAATGCACCCTGCTACGATAGCAGTATCAAAAGACACTAATGAGATCCAACCAGTCCATCTTGAGAATGAAATCATACCTCATCATCTCCATGACAAAGAGGACCCAAAGAAAGTGACACCCACCAACATCTAGGGGGATCTCCCCGCACTATCGTACACCAGCCATTCTAGTCCCCAACGGAGTGTCTAACATCATAACATTAGAAGAAAAATAACCAAAGAGCCGAAGGCTCTCCACGAAGGGTACAAATATAAAGCTATGTGTATCACCCTTATCGAAAATTATTGAAGATAAAACAAATGATACTAGTATATTATCTCTGATAGTAGAAGGTCCAGGATCATGCTCCTGCTGGGTCGGGTGCACTGCATATGCCTGCCCATTGCCGCAGCCCTGCAACATAGCCTGGATACCCTGAGATACCCCGCCCTAATGCCTATGAGATCCTAGTGTCTAGCTTCCACAGCCACGACCACCACCTCTACCTGTACATCCAGACGTATCCCATTTTCATGACTACTAAGAGTCTAGTGGTCCTGCTCTCACTCGAGGAGTCTGCACAAAACCCCACTCACTATCCACTGGTCGACAAGCCCTACAAAAGCACTGCAGATTTTCCAGCTTGCCACAAGCTTGGCACTCCACTGGGACACATGGACACTACGGTCACTTGTTCCCCTCTTTACCACACTGGTAGCACGTGACAGTGCCTCCAGATGTAATCACCTGGCTAGTACTGCCACCGTTAGAGAAACTCATTTATCGCTTCCTCTTCCGTGTATAAATAGTACCAGAAACTAGTGTCGAACCACCCTGGCACACACCAGTAGCTTCCCACAGGTTCCTCTCAGTAATCAGGGCCTAGTTCACAATAGAATTTACATTTGGAAATGTGAAAACATTCACCAGTGCTTGGGTGTCATATCGAAGAACATCATCAATTCTTCTGGCCCTAAAAGTCTCATCACCCAATAGAACGGGTGAAAAATGCTGAATCTCGGTGAAGCGAGTTGAATAATCCATTACTGACAAAGTGCCCTGCTGTAGGTTCATGAAATCTCAAGGTCGATCTGCCCTCAACGTATCATGGAAGAAGAAGTTATAGAAAGCTTTCTTAAAATCATCCCATGACATGTCTCTGTGATTATCTGTCTGAGTGGTAACATCCTACCACCTCTTGGAGGAATCACGTAGAATATTTATCGCGAGATTGACCCTCCACCCTGGAGGTGTCTCAAGATGCTCGAAAATCTCCTGCATAGACCCCATCCAATACTCAGGAGACTCTGGTCCGCCATCCCCAGAAAATGTATGTGGATGTTGCTGCTGGAAGATATGAGTCAGCTCTTCCATAGATGTGGCATCCGGCATTACCCCTCAAATGGTCTGTAAGAATTGCATAAAGCCTTCAGGGAACTGAGCCTCCGTCTTTTTGTCTGGTATAATGGATGGAGCTGCATCTGGCCCTGGTAGAGGATCCACGGGTAGCCCATGGCCCACCATCACTAGAGTATAATCATTTCCGCTCTCCTTGCGAACTACAAGTGGTCGTCTCAGTGATATGACACTACAAGGTCAAACACACACATTTGATCAATATTATCAAAAATTTCAATGAAGGGGCCAAAAGGGGAACCAGAGGAAGATGGAATTTCAATATTTCCAAAACAATACTACACGGCGTGTATAATGACTTCACGGTGTGGAACTGACTTTTATTCCCCTTATCAGGTCCTTCTACACGGCTGAGCTGCACGACTCCCGTTGAACAAGACTACACAGTGTGTATGTCATCTACTCGACGTTTATGGCTTAATTTACAACTATCTGTGTCATTCATGACACAACTGACAACTCTTCTAAGACTACATTGTGTGTGAAACCCGCACATGGCATGTACACCGCCACGTTTCCCAGCCACACGGTCAGGCCCACACAGTCTATCACCGGTCAAGACTACACAGTGTGTCCCACAGGTAGATGGCGTGTTCAATAAGATGTGACACCAACCCATGTTTTTATGTTACACGTATGAGTCCTCATTCCAACCTACATGACGTTTTCCATAGTGGACACAACGTGTATGTCATAATGCATCCTACGTTCGTGTTGATTGTTACACGAGCAGACCCTTGGTCAACACTACACGGCATGTACATCTAGTACACAACGTGTTTTCCCAAGAATTTCCATACCCTATATCCCCACCCACATGGTATATTACATGGGAAGAGATTACATGGAATGTACTGACAGCACACAGTTTGTACTTTAAAAGTTTTCATTTCATCCCAAACAGAAGAACACATGGCATGCGTCCGAGAAACTACACAACATCTATACTGGGTTTTCCAGAATTTATTCCTATGAAACTACTTTGGAACCTAGAAAAATACTGAAAACAACACCTATATGCCAAATTCTGACCCGTGTTGGACCATGCTCTCCGTGAATCAATGTTTGGCATCTTATACATGTTATAACATAATAAACAGTCATTGATCCACGAAATTCCGGTCAATGAGGGCCTGTACTCCCCAAAAACCAGCGTTTGGCATCCAATCTATAAACACGATCACAAAGAAATACCCTATCACATAGCAGGTATTTATCATAGAAGTTATCAAAACATCATGCTTTTCTAGCACAATAACTATCACAACAACATGAAATTTGTAATGCACCAACATGGCATGGAACTATGCATGGCATGTGATTTCCAACATTTTCCTAAATTATGCATGAGATGCCAAACCCTCATCTCATTGGGTTGCAACTAAATAAAACCCATGGATAAAATATAAACAACACAATCACAATTGCGTCACCCAATAGTGAAATAAAATCAACTGTAAAATTTGGAAAATTAATAGAATTGAAAAAATACGAGTTAGACTATATTTTCCATGTACACAGGTTAGCTACTCCTAGACACAACTTATTACTAACTACCATTTCTGTCATATCCCTGACTAAGGCTCTAAAAAATAAGTCAAACAAAAGAAACCCTTTGATACCATTTTGTAAAGTCTTGGATATGGGAGCCACTCCACGGGTGCCCTGATCCCGATTGGTCACATGACCTCAATCACATTTCCCCAAATTCCAGAGGCTGCCAACTAGCAGCGAGGGCCCATGTATGATAGTGAGGAAACTGTGCCCTCAATTTTCAAAGTGTAGTGCAGCGGAATATAATATACAATCATACATCAATAGTGGACACAATAATCCAAACACATTCTAAATGAACAAATTTAGTAAAAGATAACTAACAATCATATTGATAATGATGCAAACATGTCCCGATTTTTGAGAAAGCAGTAAAATTATTTTTTTATGCAAATTTTCAAATGTTCATAAAAGTTGGGAAAACAACGTTAAAAAATCTAAATAAAATTTTATAATTCATATCTTATTATAAAATGACCCCAATGAATTACATAGTTCTAATATAGGTATTATTTATTTTTTGGACATTATATTAAAATTTTATAAAATTAAATATTATTTAAATAGAATGTCATTTTTTATCAACAACGCAGTGCTTTTACCTATTAATTGAAAATTGAATGTTTCTAGAAAAATATCAAAAATTAATCCAAAGATAAATTTGATAATAAAAATTCTAAAATGATTTATATTTTACCGTATTTAAAATATATAAGTTTCCTTAATTAATTTAAAATTAATTCCTGTTTTCAAAACCAAAATGTGGGTTTTTAAAAAGTAAAAACTATCAAAATATTGACATGTGTTTTTATCTAATTTAAAGGTGAAATTAATTAATATGCACTAATTTATATTAAAATTTAATCTAATTATACTTTAAAACCACTCAAATTCATAATTTAATTGTATATGGTTTTTCATTAAAAAAAGTAGGTTTTAATTAAAATTTAGTATTTTTCACTTTTCATAAAAATATAAAAGTTATTAGAAAAGCTCCAAAAATTTATTGAACTTAAATTATTATGTCCCTAATATAAATAAGAATTTAATTCTATTAAATTTAATATATAAAAATAAAAAATATTGTATTTAAAAAGGGATCATCGTTAAAATGCAGAAAAACTGCATTTTTTTTAAAAAAATACTTATTTTAGGTAAAAATTGGACTTTTCTTTATATTTGGTCTATGAAACACAAAATATGATTGTCAAAATTATATATGGTATATATAAAATTTAAAATTTGGTTAATAATATTCATAATTGCAATTTAAACCCCTAGATTGATAAGTCGTGATGTACGTGAACTCAGTGTTTCGTGTAACACAAGATATTGAATCTATTTAAAGTGATAAAATACAATGAAATATTATGGTGTTACATTCATGATATCCAATTATGAAATTCAAATTAAACCTACATGGAAAAATTTTATAATGGGAATTCTTGGTTTTACCCAAATAGGTGTGTGTATACAATAAGAAAGACTCTATGGAATCACAAACCAAATATTATAGCATTTCACTAAACTCCTACATGATTATGGATTCAGGGCATCCCATATGAAAAAAATAATGAATGAATAAAAAGCGTAAATATATCTCGACTATAGGAATATCGATAAAGTGACATGGGTTCAGATATAGTTTTGATTTTCAAATAAAGGAGGATCTGGTCAAGAGGACATGTTTTGAAAAATTAAAATCCTTAATACCCTTACGAAATTAAAGAACCAATTTATAGAAATTTAAATTTTTTAAAAAACATTTTAAATTTGTCATTAAACTCATATTACATAAAATAAAGTCATCAAAATGGAAATACAGTGAGAAATGTAAACACTATACACAGGGCATTTCCAGCGAGGTACCACCATATGAGGCACCATCGAACAATTCATCATTAAGACCGACTGTATGGATCCATCATTGAGTTTCTGCTAATAATGACACTACCATAAAAGGCATCACTGGAAAAAACACTCATGGATGAGTGATCAATAGTGAGAAACTGCTACTGAGCGACAGCCACGGTGAGACAGTGCCAACATGAGAAAACCTTGAAACAGGACATATCTAGGGTCAGGAACCAATAAAGTGGAACCACTAGGGTGAGACACCACTATTGAACATTGTCTAAGGTGAGATAGTTCTAGCATGAGGCAACCTTGGAACATGACACAGTCAGGGTGAGGTACTAAAAGAGAGGGACCAGTAGGGTGAGACCCCTCTAGTGAGCCACCGCCAGGGTTACACAACTACTGTGACAACAATTTTGTGAGAGGCCAACATGGTGAGATGCCATGAGGGTGACACCACCAAGATGAAAATATGAAAATAATTATTTTTAATGTGTTTAAAAGATTCACCTTGACTTCCTAGGACAACTCAAACACAAGACTTCATATAAAGCAATGTACTTGAAATGTTTGATCTGTTACAGGATTGGTCACATTTTGTAGGTCATAAAATGGTTCGATATTATAAAAAATATTAAAATAAAATATTATCACCTAAATACCTATCTAATATTTTTTTATAAAGGATATAGATACACATTACATGACTCTGTTACTAGTGTCCATACCATAAGAGATAAATTTTCATAAGAAATTATTTTAAAGGGAATATATTTATAACCATTCTTAATGCTTTAATCCAATAAATGATATCATTGTAACATAATTTTTTAATGTTTGATATACAATATAAATAGATTTATCCTTGTATGTTATGGAATAATGAAACCCCAAATATTTTGAAATATATTTCATTTTTAAATAATATTATATCCCTGATAGTACTAATTACATGATAAATTGGTTTTAAATAACTTATTAAATATTATTAAAATATTATTATTTAATAAAACATTTATCAAAATGAAAAAATAAAATCAAAATTATGAAAAATTATAGTTTACACATGTATAGAAAAATGTCATTGGTATTAACTGACAAATGTGTTTTCATGTAAATAAGTGGTTATTTATGAAAAAAAATATCTATGTGTGATGTGTTTTTATCATTATAAATTAAATTTATCACTATTAATTAATATTTTTATTTCAATATATATATTATAAATTCAATAAAACATTTTCATATTCATATAAAATTTATTCTAGGAATGGGGTGAGAATAAATCTAGTTTTATTATAAAAGAACATTATTTAGAAATGATATTCACTTCGTTATTCATTCATATTTTGAAATGGATTTTCCACTTGTAGAAGTAAATTCCATAAAATCCTTATATATTTTGAATTTTAATTTTTGTATTTAGTAAATAATCCCATTTATTTTGATCATTATAAATAGTATGCATTGAAAATATATTTCAACTTGGTAAAATAAAAATTAGACAATTTATTGTACACATTGAGATACCAAATTAAATATGACTAAAAATTAAAAATAGAAGATTTTATTAGATTAATTTCTTCCTTATCATTCATAATTATCACATGTGTTTACCTGGTTCAATTTTTCATTGATTATATCCTTTATATTATTTTATGTATAGGATAAAAATAAAATTTACCTCTCTTGATTTAAATTTCTCTTATAAGTTAATAACGACATATAAATAAAATTATGATACAGTAGATATGGTTACATGAACAAAAATAATATAATATTATGTTATTAATTTTTTGTTAAATTTTAGTAATTATATAATAAACTTAAACCATTATTAAACTTTGATACAATGCTTGTGAATGATGTAGAAAAATGAAGGTAAACAATTTTTAAAACAATAAATTAATATAATCAAGAAATATTGTTGAGTGAAATTATTTAAATAGATAATTTTCATGAATTAATTTTTTTTAAATGTATATATTAAAATTAAAAATATATATTTTATTCAATCAAGTAAAATGAAACGAGTAGTCCAAAATATGACATTAATAACATTTTATGATATATATTATTTTATAAAATTATATAAAGATAAAAAACAATAAATATTTCAATTGAGATAGTAAATAGGATAAAATTTCATCTATGGAACATTTTTGACTACATGAAACCGTAAAATAAAATTTATGGCCCTTAAATACTAAAAAATGTGTTATTATGATTGCTGTTAAAATAGTTAGTGATGGTTCTAAGAAAAAATATGAATCATAAATAAAATATTAATATTTTCTAAATTTTAATTAATGAATGTATTGAGACCATATAATTTAATACAATTAATATTATTTATATTTGAATCTATATCAAATTATTATGATATATATTATATTTAAATCTTTTTCGTAATTCCATGTCTGTACTTTCACTCGTTTATAAAATGGAACCTCCTCTGATCCATTATTCACATTGAATGAGCCTTATAAATCTGGTAATTCATACAGTAATTTCATCATATCTTCCTTTCCAACATCATATAACTTTTGGCATTTCCCATGAAATATTCATTCAATGACTAATATATATGTTAAAGGAGGTTTCTCAATAAAGAGTCATAAAGCATAATGTAATACATTTAAATTTATTTCATCTATTACCACCAATAATTATATTAGATAATGTAAAAAAATAATTAAATATTTTAAATACATTAATAGTTATTATGATGATGTAACAATTATTATCCCCCTACATTTAATTTTATAGGAAAAGAAAACATAATTGTTGCATATGTACGAACTACCGCCATGAAAAATTAATTGGTTTTTTTATTTATCACTAGATTACATGAATAGTTATAATTTAATGATTATTTATGATAATTATTACATGTTTAGTATCCTAGATATGATTTAACAATGATCATAGTATAAGGATATAGAATTCCAAAACCAAAAAAAGCTTCAAAAATGATGTTATCACTCAATATTGTGATTCTAGTAGAGAATAGATAAAAAAATGTGATAATATGTTATATTTAAATTATATATGGAATTATAGAAATTTATTATCTATATTTATTATAATTATATATATATATATATATTATAAGAGTTCATAAAAACCATATGAATCAATAGGACTCATGGGGTAAGGGTGACTCTTTTCTATTTTATAACTATTGGACATATATCATATTCGTCAGAGATTTTTTTTAGTGAATAATATACACATGAATAAATTTTAGGAAGGGTATCATGAATTTTATATGAATTCAATATTTTACCTAATGTTACCTCTATCATGGTAATTTGAATCAGAGGGTACTATAGAAGTAATGTTTCCTCATATCAATATTGTTTGAAGGAGATATATTTGATTTTTTGAACATAATTATATTTATTAGGTATATCTATTAGCCATCTATATTTTTATATAATTAATATAGTAATGTTCATTAAATTTAATGTCTCATTTTTAGATGTTTTTTAGTGGATTGTGATTCATATGTTACTAAGTAAGTAACTCTTTATGATAATATGTTGTTTATTCTAAGGATTATCCACACTAATTTTTGTTTGTGGTAAATTCCATATATATTATCTATAAATTTCCATGTATTTTTATCATCTATATATACTATTAATTACTATGTATTTCTATCATTTTCCACTCATTGTTACTTTAATATTTTGATAAAATATTTATAAACAATATCAGTCATCATTTCCACTTTGGTTGAAGAAACTTTTCATCGATCTCTTTGTTCCCAACAATTTTTTTATGAATGATATTATGTATACCTAAAATGATTTAAAAAATCAATTTTCTCTACTATTACTAAATATTATATTTAAAAAAGAGGAATATATTTCATATTTTTTGAACATGTAATTGCTTTTCATTACTCAAAAGTATGAATTATTTTTTAAAATATAGGATATGAATTGATTATATAGTAACAATGACCATTATTTCTATTCAATATTATTTGAGATGTTTCAAAGTTAAATTTAATTTAAAATAATGTTGTCAATCTTCCATGAATTAGTTATTAAAGGTTTATCAAAGAAAAATTATATTTTATCAACATTTCTATGAAATATTCTAATGAAATTTTATAGGTATTATTCATCTATTTCATCATATTTTATTTATTTCTAAACATAAATGGTAATATTATTTAATGATAACATCCAATTTCTTTCATTGGATGGATTATAGTCCTGATAATTTAAAAAATACTCTATGAATCCCATTTTTTATAGGATAATTAATTTTCGGTGAAACATTATGAAACCTATTTCTTTTAAATTGCTTACAATATAATTAAATGATAAAATATTTTTAAAACAAAATTACATTCCATTGGCTATGATATAATTTTTTTATGATTTCTTTTTAATCTTTTGTTACACATATTTACAGTTTTTATTATGTTATAAGTGGGCCTAAATTTATATTTCAACCCAATAAGTTATATAAGATCTTATATTTAATGAGTTAATTATTATAAATTAGATTATTTATTTCATCCACTATGGGAAATATATAGAGATTCCTAACACAAACTTAATTTAGAAATAGGTAGTGATAGCTGATATACATTGATATGGAAAAAATTATTTTCATTCCTCTTTTGTATGAATTACTCAGTAGATAACCTTTTCATATGAAATGGTTTCTCTACCGATGATAATGCCTCATAGTTATTATATATTTTTTTCCTTGTGAAATTAATTCAGGTATAATAATTTATTTTTAATGATTCCAAAATCTAAAGACATGTTAGTGTTATATTCCATGACAAATGATTAGGATATAATAATTTTTTGGAATGGTTTTCTTCTTATAATTTCATGTTATCATACTAATATGATAATGAAATTATTTCATATGATCATTGGTACATATCATCAATGTTTACAATTATATATAACCTGTCCTCACTTTATCAGAAGTTTTATTTTCTCCAAAGTTATAAAGAGGGGTAATGTGTATGATGATTCTATGAGGATACACTATGTAATGAATAATGATAGATATTTTAAATATTGTAAATAAAAATAGGTTCATGTATCAATTATATATTTACACAAACCATTTATAGTTATAGGAAGTATAATTTTATTAAAAATAACATCCCAATAAAAATCTTCTGATACGTATTTGACATAAATAATTTGTATCATTTGGAACACTCCCATGACCTTTTAGTTTTAGTGTTATTTATAAATAAGCTAAAACATGACCTACTAAATCTCATGTAATTCTTAATTAATGGGAATTTTCTCTTCACATAGTGAGATAAACTGCATAATCCTTAACATGTATTCCAAATTTCTACAAAATTATTGTCATAATTCAATCATCAATACACATATTATTTATAAATTTTATTTACATAATTTTGAAATGAAGTAAAATAAAAGGGGAAAACATTGATGCATAGAAATGGTTATAAAATATATAAAAAATCAATGATCCCAAGTGAGCATAAGATAATATTATGGGTATAATAAGGATTTCTAATAAATTCATAACCAAAAAAACATATATCATGGAACATTTGACTAAAAACACTAAATATAGAATTAAAAATTTTAATGATCAATATTCTTATAGGGAAGAAGAAAAAAACAGGATGCATAAATCTTAATCCGGGAATATAAGAAGGACTTTTTCTCAATAATAGCATATAATTTTTTATCCTTGTAAATAAGGTTACCCACCATTAAATTAAGAAGTAAAATTTTGATAAAAGATAAATATAATCATAGTGACCCTAATCCAACCAATATATTTTCAAAGATATTCATAAATATAATCATGAGTAATGTGAAGGACCCTAGAACACCCTAATATGGGATAGGTGAATCAGAGTTTCAACTATTACTTTAAACTGATGGATCTTGTTACCACATTGGATGGAATCAGTTCAACCTATCAAAGAAATTTCTTCAAAGAGAGGGCACAAAAATTTTACTTGTTTCACTGTGAAGGGCTACGTACATAGAGCATACGTCGACAGTGTGTTATTTTACCAATTTCCATTGATCTTCACTAGTTGTGGATTACAATGTTTTAGTCACAGTAACCTTATTCCAGACACACTGGCTTTACAGAAGTCTAGGGAATAATCATTGCATCTCTTGAATCACATCTTTCAACCCCCCCCCCCCAAATCTCTACTGAGAGAGAAGTCTAACACAGTTTATTGACTTAAAGGTTTCATAAATTATTTGGAATTAAAATCATTGTCCATGACATTTCTAGAGAATCTTCATGCACTGTAGGATTTAATTGATTCACACTGAATGCCCTACTAACTCAAAGACTGATAACCAAAAATTACTTTTATAATGCTCCTTAATAATGATCCATTGCAATGTTAACTACTTCATAGAGCGCCCAATTTCACAGAGATCACTCCATCAAAATGACCACTAGTTCAAAATGATCCACACATCATAGATATATGGCTATAGTAGTTTTAACACCTTCACAATGCTTAGATTCCATTAAAGAACTAACTTATGTTGAAAAGATACCTACCTTAACCGAGTATCCTCCTTCAATAAGCTCAGTGAACCAATGGGGAACCCCCTTTAATTTCAAAGAACCTATTACTTTGGTTAATTGGCATTAGTGTGGACAATAGAAGTATTTTCTCAATTATTATGCTCTCATATAATCCACGTTTCAAAGAGAAACACTTGCTTTTTGAAATCAAAGAAATTCAATATTTAATATCTGATGTTTGTGTTGAATAGAGAGGTTGGACTCTTATTTATAGGACTGGTCGAATGTGGATCTCTACTTCTTCCAATGCAATTTTTTTATTGGAAAAAAATTCTTCATGGTGCATCTCCCTTCGTAATGCCCTATTAAAAGTCCTCATTTTCAGTGCTCATTGTAATTATAGAGTTCAACGTCAAATATCTTCACGTCACCGCAATGCTCCACTCATAAAGTCTTCCATCAATCCATCACGCATACACAATGCTCAAATTCTCATTATCTCAATGTAACACTGCCTCAAATTACAAGGCCTAATTTCTTCAAAACCCTTAGGCCAATTTTCATGACATCCATGCTATTTTTATATTTGTTAAATGGTGAGTTCATAAGAATACCATTTTTAAAACTCATATTCTTGTAATCTTAGAGCACACCATCAAAATATTCATGTCTTCTCAAAACAGACCCACCACAGGGTGACACATAGTGGAGTCCTCTATAGCCGGTAGTAGACAGATGTCATAGAGGTCCAAGCTGACCATGCCATTTAGTGGGAGTCCCCAAGATATAGGTTCGGTTGTGCGGGTCACACAAGACAGAGCCAGCCATACAAAGAGAAGGCAGTGATATGTGTGCGGTGGGCAGGGTCACATGGCTTGTGACTACCAAACCTGCCATGCAGATAAGCAGCAGACAGTAGAGGGACCTCCCAGGAAGAGGCAGAGGTTCGACCATGGTGGTATGTCGGGAGCTGGCAGAGGTGGTAGAGGAGCTGTCTGAGCAGTGGGTGGTGGAAGATGTTTTGAGGCCCTACCACCACCACTACAAGGAGCTCCACCCCCGACCACAGGGAGCTGGCGGACAGAGGAAAGCATAGCTCCAAGTAGTCGAGGCCTACGACCACAATCCATGTGAGATGATTCTAGGTACTATCTAAGTGTACTCCTTCCTTTATTCAGTACTTATAGACACAAGTGCAAGTCATTATTTTATTTCCACTGCCCTCATTCGAAGCATAGATATTCCGACGGAGCTGTTGGCTCGATCCCTAAGGCTATAGACTCCTACGGGATCAGAAATGAGGATTACGGACTGCTTCCAGTAGTTTTAGCATACTAAAGGAGGCGAGATATTTGATTGGGATCTCCTCTTAGTGATGTCATGGTCTTACTACATCATCTTGGGTATGGATTGGTTATCCACAGTTCATGCTCAGATTGACGGCATTAGGCGCAAATTGCGGTGTGTCCACACGGATGGGACCACGTTTAACTTAACTGGCGAGAATGGAGCCTTTACAGCATAGGATGGACTTTCCCATTGGAGGGGGCATCAGATCACACATCATTTGGTTAGCCTTATTCTCGGAGAAGTTGATGTGCAAAGTCCGCGTTTTCTTGTTGTGGTGGAATAGTACACTGATGGTTTCCCTAACAATGTACCAGGACTACCTCCACACAGGAAAGTTGACTTCTATATTGAACTGTACACCTAGAAGACACTGATATCTACTCCATCATATTGGATGGCTCATGGAGAGCTTTATGAGCTGCAAGTATAGCTGGTGGACTTTCAGGGGAAGGGATTTATCCGACCCAATGTTTCACCATGGGCATCCCCGATTTTGTTCACCATGAAGGCTGATGGGAGCTTGTGTATGTGTTCTGATTATCGGTGCCTAAATAAGGTGATCGTGGAGAACAATTACCAATTACTGAAGACTGATAACATCTTTGATCAGCTGAAGGGATCGTGTTGGTTCTCGAAGATAAATCTTCTACGGGCTTTCAACATATTAGAGTATGGGATGAGGATGTGCGAAGGATGGCCTATAAAAGCCGGTATGGCCACTAGGTGTTCATGGTTATGACATTCAACATATCTAACACACCATAAGTGTTCATTGGACTCATGAATAGGATCATTCAGCCATACCATGATAGCATTGTGGTAGTCATCATCGATGACATTCTGATCAACTCATCTACAGAGGAGGAGCACGCCTACCATTTTAGGGTAGTACTGGACACACTACAAGAGCACCATCTTTATGGGATGATCTAGAAGGGATGGTTCTGGATCTAAGAGGGACACTTTCTGGGACATTTCATCTCAGAGGCTTGAGTTGTAGTGGATCCAGTGAAGATAGAAGCAATACTTCCTTGGGAGCCACCTAGGAGTGTGATGGAGGAACTATATTTTCTGGGACAGGATGGGTACTATCAGAGATTTGTGCCAGAATTCTTCAAATCCCCACCACCACTTTTAGCATTGAAGAAGAATGGGAAACCCTTCATGTGGTAAGATTAATTCAAGTAGAGATTTCAGTAGCTGACGCAGAGGTTCACTAGTGTGCCCATCTTGAGGCTAATGGAGGAGTGCGTTGGGTACGTAGTTTACTAAAAAGCATCAGGGACCGGACTCAGGTGTGTCCTGATGTAGGAGAAAGCAGTGATCATGTATGGTTCTCAGAAGTTGAGACAGAATGAGAATAACTACACTACCCATGACCTGGACTTTGATGTTGTTGTCTTCGACATAATGATTTGGGGGAACTATCTGATTGGTGAGCGTTTTATAGTATACTATGACCACAATAGTCTCAGGTACATCTTCTCACAGAAGGATCTTAACATTAGACAGTGGTAGTGGCTTGAGTTCCTCCAGGACAATGACTTCGAGACAGTTCATAATCCTGGGATGCAGAATATTGTAGCAGATGCTCTCAGCAAGAGATCTGGCATTCAGCTGCTAGTAGAGGCGTCGTAGCAGTTGGCCGCATTGCAGATATCTTTTGTCGATAGAGATGGAGAATCCTTTCTATAGTCCGTTACATTCACTCATCCCCTTATTTTGTGAGTCTTGGAGGCACAATGTGGGGACATTGAATGTGAGATGCAACGTGCTCAGATATCCACAGGGCAGGAACCTGATGGATTTTCTATAGGTGGGGAGCACGTCATTCTCTTCAGAGGACGTACCATTATACCAATTGCACATCAGTATGAATTTTTGAGGGAGTTAAACACATCCCCTTTAGTGGTACATCTAGGAGTGGAAAAGATATAGTATGACCTCCAGAGACAACACTGGGGGTCAGGTATGAAAAAGGCAGTAGCATAGTTTTTCTCACGATGCCTCACTTGTCTGCAAGTGAAGGCGAAGTACCAGGTTACGGCCGGATTAGTTCATCCCTTCGAGGTCCCAGAGTTGAAGAGGGATGATATATCCATGGATTTCGTGATCTGATTTCCAAATACATCCAGAGGACACAACTCTATCTTGGTGATTGTTGACCGACTCACTAATTCGGCCCACTTCAAACCAATCCGAGAGCCGGGATCAGTTGAGAGCATGTGATGCATCTACATACGAGATATCGTACCACTTCATGGTGTGACATCGAAGATCATCTTCGATTGATATACTTGTTTCACTACCTGAAAATTGAAGTAGTTGCAATAGACATTAGGTACACATCTTCACTTGAGACCACCTTCTATCCTTAGACGTATGGTCAGACTGAGAGGACCATTCAGACTCTCAAGAACATGCACTCTGCATGTTTCCTCAACATTGGCCACAGTTGGTGGGATCATTTAATATTGGTAGAGTTTGTGTCTAACAACATATACCACTCCACCATCAGGATGGAACCATTCGAGGCACTTTACGGCCGACCATTTAGATCTCCTTCATGCTGGATTGGCCCAGGGGAGTCAGATCTCATGGGACTAGAGATGGTGCAGGCTATGACAGATAAGGTGCAGATCATCCAGGAGCGGATGAAGACTGAACAGAGCATGCAGAAGACATGTGTTGATAGGAGGTGGAGACCACTGGAGTTCAACGGTGGCGACCATGTCTTTCAATGAGTCTCACCTCGATGATGTCTATAGAGATTTGGATGAGGCATCAAGTTATCTCTGTGATTCATCAGGCCGTTCCAGGTCCTCAACAGAGTAGGAGAGGTGGATTTTTGCATGGAACTTCGACCTCAGTTGCACCAACTGCACGACATCTTCCACGTATCTCAGCTGAGCAGATACGTGCACAACCTGTGCCACATCATTGAAAATGGGAAGCTGGACATAAATGATGGGGCAACATTCACGGAGGTTCCAGTAGAGATTGAGGATCGATGGGAGCAGGTCCTATATGGACGATCGATACCTCTGGTGCACGTTCGCTTACAGCATGTGAACCTCCACGAGAGCACATTGGAGCATGAGTCTCAGGTTGGTGATCAGTATGCCCATTTTTTTGTGTGTGTGTTATAGCTTATAGGGACGTAAATCCCAGAGGTGGGGGTGAATGTGATGTCTTGGAAATTCCGCGGAAATATTTTTCATATATAAATGGAAATTTTAAAAGTCTGCAGTTTCTTGAAGACACTTGATTATGAGGCATGGTGTTCCCAAATTCAATTTATAAAGTTTTTTTCTGGTTAATTCAGTAAATGAACATGTGGGATTGTATATATTTTGAACTGATGCTCATAAATGAAATTTGAGGGCACCATTAAACTCGCAACGTCGGTGATTGCTTAATGAGGCCATCACTGTAGTTGCGTTCCAATAAGACTAATGATAATTTTTAGGAATTCTAAATAAAATTAAATATAAATAAGTGTACTTATTTTTATTATTTAGTGGTTAAAACCTCCAAGTGAAGGTTAGAGGTAGGGCCCACCACACCCTAACCTCCCTTAGGTGGATTTTACTAGGTGGGGCCCACATGATCCATTTAAATCATCTAACCCACTTTAAACCCTTTGAGCTCCCCATAAATGTGGGAAACTCTTGAACTTCACCATAATGGTCCCAATTCACCTAAAAATTTATCAATGAATTCAATTAATTATTTTTTTTGAAATCTTTTGAATTATTTGGATTTCAGGACAACAATAAAATAATATACCAAGATATTATTTTATATTGGTTGGAATCCCCCTCTTTGGTGGAGAATTGGAGAATTTCGGAAGAATTGATATAACATCATCCTATAGATGAAGAACACGAAGAACGATCCTCACCTCAAATCAACGATGACCTCCTTATTATTCCTTCTTCAACCGGGGCAAGAAAGGGAAGTGTCATTACACATGAAGAATGTTGACGATGTCATCTCGACTCATCTTCTCTGAGATCTTCCTCCTCTGACATTGACGGAATCACGTCCGTCTTCCGCAACTCCATCTTGGATCACTAAAATCGATGTTGGGGTTTCAGTTGAAATTATTTCAATTCTTAGTTGTATAAATTTTTGTATGAGAAACTCTGATTGTTATCACAATAACATGGATGGGAATGGACTGCACCGACATGGCCTGACACGCCCCCCTTTGATTACCGTTATTGTTGACGATGGATGTGAAGCGACAGTGGCCGGCGTTGGGCCAGCTATGAAGGAAGGTGGGGAAAGGCCACTGAAAAGGCGCGGAACCATCGTGCTACGTGGAAGAGCCGAGGGACACGGCCAAACAGGGCCGCGACGTTGGTGGTGTGGCACTGTCGCGCCACGTAGAGGACTAGGGGGCCTCATCCAGGCCTGGTCGTGGCGGTGATAGAATGACACAGGTGTGCCACACGGAGGGCAGCAGGACCACGACGTCGACGCACCGTGGTGGAGCAGAAGTTGTGGTCAGCTAGGCCGACCACCATGAGCCGGAGTGGCTGGCCGCTCGGGCTAGCTGGGAGGAGTGGGACCCCTCCGGGTCCCGCATGTGCTGGACTGTTGCCAACGGGCACCGGTACAGCTCATACCCGAATGGCTGAGCCATTTGGGTTCTAGGGTTGAACTCCTCCTCCCCCCAGGAGAGGCTAGGGAAGGTCGTCGGGCCTCCCTCTGACGGGCCTCCATCAGGCTGGGCCACCCTTTAGCCGAGCCGCCCTCAGGTCGGGCCGCCCTCTGGTCTGACCGCCATTTGTCGGGCCGCTGTCGTGTCAGGTCGCCTTCAGGTCAGGACGTCCCTCGGACTGGGCTGTATCCTCGGACCGGGTCGGACCCTCAGATTGGGTGGGACCTGGTCTGGACTGGGTCTGGCCGGGTCGCTCCGACAGGGTCAGACTGGACCCAGACCCGCTATGGCCAGTTTCCACCTTTCTGCAAATATGTTGGGCTATGGGTGTCCCAACAACGAATCGTCTATGGTGACTGAAATATTAGAGCAGGGAGGTTCTTTTGGAATACACCACTTGAGGTTTCGACGCATTTGTGGAACATCTAGGCTGGTTTGAACCTAAAAACCAATCGGGCCCCTAGAATGGAAATGCAAATAACTCACAGACCGAACGTCCGATTAACGCGCCGTTTGTCATGTTGAGTGCCTTCTGATGAGACAGATCAATGGAATTCATCAACTCCATACTGCATGGTAGTTAATGTATTGACACATGGCTTGAGGAGAAGACCCTCCCGGAATTGATATTGCTTTGTGCGGGGATCCTATTGCTGGCTGCGACTGAGATGATAGGATCCTACGTGGACCTACTACTATACAAGGATCCTCTGTGGGTTCGACAGCAAAGAAACTATACTAGGATACTCCATGGTTTCGACAATGAAGAATTTTGTACCGAGATCCTCCGTGGGTTCGACATAGATGAATTCTGTACCGGGATCCTCTGTGGGTTCGACAGCACTGATACTGTTCCAGGATCCTACTTGGGTACGATAGAAGAAATGATTCAGAGGCTACATCTAATCATCTCTACACCTCATCATGAGTTGTATACCTGTGTGAGATGAGTCTTGTCTTTCAGTTTTTTTCATTGAGGTGATTGACTATACATCCTTTATGGAATGGGTTGTGCTTGGGCTCCAGAGCTAGAGATGGGCTTTGATTGGTAACATTGGTATATGTATTAAAATATACCTAATTAGGGTTGGTTGATACTTAATGATTGTATTTTTACAGTTTGGTTTATCCTTGGTGGATTATGGGAGAACATTGGGGGTCTGTAGGTCCCCTACTGAGTATTGTTATACTCAACCCTACACGGGCTACACCCGTACCTTGTTCTATTCTGTGCAAAAGACGGTCAGAGGTGATCGAGGCTATGGGAGATGGACATGAGGCTACATGAAGATGGACCATTCCGGACATACTTCTGGGATGATTTGTTTGAGATCCTAACCTACCCTTCAGGTAGGATTCCCTGGTGCACATTCCATGAGTTGTTTTTCACATTTTACTTGTACTTGTACTTATTGTTTAGTTGGGTTTGTATACTACCCCACTTACTTTCATCACACCTTTCTTTTCTATATTAGTATTTGTTTCTTCTACTGCTTGTGTTCATACCGTGTGTGTTATAAGTTTAAATACAATGCCTTCTCTTTTTATCAGTTTTTCTCCTTCGGTGCTAGTCACCAGCCCCTGGCCTATGGATGGCGGGAATTGGGTAGTCACAGCACGGGCCCCGAGGATGTGTAATGACATTATTACACAAAAATAAATTGTTTACAAGAATTATAAATTATTAATTTTTGAACAATATAGGTTATAGTAATAGAATCATATATTTCATTCAGGATATAACTTCTAATATTATAGATTCATTTATATATTTTGTCCGAGATTTCGGGATATATTTACTTACACAATTATAATAATATATACAATCATAAACCCTAGTATATTTATATCCTAATAATATAGTATCCATAATATTCCATTCCCCAAAAAAATAAATATACATTCTAACAAACTAAAATGAGGTTATATATTAGGTATAATATTAAATATATATTTAACCCTAAAATGATTCTAACGTCTATTCCATAAGGTTACACAACCATTAATAAAAATAATATTCCCAAAAATTAGAGGAACATAAAAAGAATTTAATGAATTGGTAGTTAATCACAATGTTAAAAAAACATATTAACTTAAATTTTAATATTAAATCAACCCATTAATTTCACAAACATCTTGTGTAGAGGAAAAATAAGGATTATTTGTAACTCCATCATGTGTTCTTAAATAGTTATCCACAAAAATATCAACCTGAAATTTAGTCAATTATCAAGGTAATTAAATCCATTTAATATGATTTTCAAAATAAATATATAATAACTACTGATGAGTAGACTATTGTTTTTTATACATTATTTTCACAAATCCAAAAATACCATCAATAAATTAATCTCACTAATGAAAATTAATTTCATTATATAAATTAAATTCAATTATGGTATCATTCGTAATATCATTTATAAGACTTGGAAATTCACTATTTTGTTTATAATATTAATATACTTATATTTTTAGCAATTTATTTATTATTTCTTATTCAGTTATAAAAAATATTTGTTTTTTGATACATACAATTCTTTGCACCAACCTCTTTTTTCTTCATCAGTCAAATAATAAAATAAAATTTAATATATAATATCCAAAATAATAATGGTAGATAGATACTATGCTTTGTCCTATGCTGACTTCTTGAATTTAACCTTATTTTCATCCTATGATACTTCAATTTGAACAATTTCATGATTGATTAATCTTCCAAATATCTTGGTTTATCCTTTTTTAAGTTATGTTTCTTCTATTATACTTCAAAACATAATCCCTTAATGTAATTATGAAATAAATCCTTCATAGTCAAACTATATATGATTAACCAATCCATATACTTTGTGATTGTCAAACTATATGTGCATTTTGGAAATCTTATCATGCACTATATCATGGATGAGTTAATATAAAACACACCCTATTAAGGGATATTTAAACAAGGAATAGTGTGGATAGATCCAATATCTAAATATATATATATATATACAATGATTCATTTTCTATAAAACCACATGTCATTTTCTATAGAATTTTTTTTGAAAACTGTTCTACACTTATATAGATATCTATCATTCTACTCTATGGGGTTTTTAGTAATGTTATACTATCCTAATCAACAAATTATTCCTTACTATATCAATTAACCAAAACAATCATCTTTAATGCTGAAATTACATTAAACCATAACTTATAAAACTATGCTGACATTTCTAATATCAAATTATCATTATCCAATTACATCCTCCCAACCATTGTTTTCTTACAAATACTATAATACAAACAAAAAGAAGAAAAACCAAAAAATCGGTAATTAAATTATATAATGAAAATAAATCACGAATATTTATTTTGGGACCTTTTAGGTATATAGTTAGGGAGAATTAGAAAATAAAATTAATCAATAAACTAATGTATCATTCAACTAATAAACATTTTTATTTTCCACTGTGATAGTAGTAGATAATCCAATATAATTATTCCAAATATCCCAAAAGTATTCTTATAATATTCTAATCTAGGCATATGTTATATATTAAAATTTATAAAAACCTGGAGAAATGAACTTATAATCCTCATTATGGTAATAGAAGTAAGTATTATGAATATCCCCTTCCTTCACCTGCATCTAATGATATCCTGACTTTAAATTTATTTTTGAGAACCAACATGATTCTGTCATTTTATTTTATAAATCACCAATCCACATAAGAGGATAATGTTTCAAAAATCAATTTTGGAAGAGATTATAATGAATATAAAGATGAAAAATTTCTTCATCCTTCATCTTGAAAAAAACTGGTGCAGCATAAGGTAAAAAAATCAGCCAAAAAAATACCTCTACTATTAATAATGTTTTACTCACACATATAACAATTAAAAACGTGACATACAATATACATACATCGATATAGGATAGACACATGGATGTAGATTGATCAAAAACATGATCTCCCATTGAGGGGGTAATGTTACATCCCCTGATCTAAATTTATTAGTGTACTCTTCCAAAACCATGGGAAACATAGACTATTGATCCTCTGGTGATCACATCTTAAACTACCCCAAAATGAAAAGATAAGATCAAAACATACCTCCAACTCGTATGGGGTACTTTATAAAAAAAGAACATTAATGGATATCCATTAGCATCATAAAACACAACCAATCTCAAAAAAATAAATCTGTTATAGATTTCAACAAATACATCATGTCCATGCCATGAATGATTTTATATGTTAATATTCAAAAAAAATAAAAAATCGACCCATGGAGGTCCTCCGCCAGCACTATCTCACAATCTATTTATACTTCATAAAAGACGGCATGATATCCAACTGATGTAGTCAACTCCTAGGGAAATGTAAGAATATCTACCTCAAGTACCAATAGATTGATGAGGGTAGGTGATATAATAGTGTGAGTCACTCTTGAATCAAAATATTCATGTACCCACATGGATAATAAGAGAAGTGTTCCTTGAACGACGTATAATAATCTTGGAAATGGGATAGATATTGTATAAAACTAACCAATACCAGATCCATGTCCACTCTGACCCCAATAAAAACCACATTCATAGTCACACTCCACTCTCTATGGATGATGTGTATCTTGGGGATGTACCCAACTTACATTATGTCTACTCTATTGATCCCAAACTAGATAACCCTTCTACTACTACTTTGGATGAAACTGCATCAACGGAAGTACCAAAAGGGGAACACATAGAACCCGATAACTACTAAAAATACATAGTCACACTCTTAGGTGACAACGTAGGCCACGAAAATAAAATCACACATCTAATACCATGGATGATGACTAAGAGCCATCGCCCCACATTAAATGAGATGCTCAGGTCTTTGACATGCCCCCAAATGACAAAAAAATATTCCTTATTGAAAACTGGGAACCCAAAATTGTGACTCTACTTCAAGGATAATCCTCACAACTCTCCTATCATTGTGATACAATTAATTTTTTCATCCTCTCGATAACATATTATATAACTATTACTTTTTATAGGACATTATAATAAACAAGATGATTGAGATATTACATTAGAATAAATAGGATGACCAAGCACTAGATCTCTGGATATAAATCATCCTTGAAATAACTCTCCCTATCATCCTCATCTAGAAAAAGATCAAAGAATATCACAAAGGGTTCAAGAAGTAGATCCCAAACATCCGCAAACTTGATCTCCCACAACAAAGGTTAAGGAGTGACTACTGATTGGATTCCTTCTTGGTAGAAGAAAGAATCTCTACTCAATATTAGCCTCAAAACTTTTCCCTTGAGACTATTGACTCCTCATGGTCACTGTAGAAAAAGAATCCTATCTACCACAATAATCGACACATCACTGTCACAACTAATGAAACAAGGTACTCCTTTATATCACTAATGAAACTGAAAGATAAATACTCTTTTTCCAACTATACTATTGTGAATAAAACAAAGATGGATTCCTCGTACTTATATTGCCTCTACAAAATATGCTCTTCATGCGTACTCCTAAATATTTCTTCATAATATACCTCTATTATATAGCAATATACTAACACTTCCTACTAACAATATTAATTGGGAATAAAATGTGGATATCGACTAGGATCCAATGTATTCAAAAAAACAAACAGTTTAATATAATAAACCTATAATATAGAGTATTTAACGATAATTAATTATTAAATTTATTATATTGTTTATTTTTTATCGTATCCCAAGGCCTAACTATTTCAAATAAAGGTGCAAAGAAGAATGATGTAACATCTTCTCCTAGATCTTTACCCCAGAACTGGTATAACTTTCTTTAGTAGTATCAATAAAATTGCAGGTTTGTGCATCATATCACAAGGCTCCCTAAAAACCCATTTCTTAGGCAGTGTCCCATTTTTACATTGCTAATTAAATATAACTGAAATATTTCCCCAACAACCCCATGATACATCAAATTTTCCTAACTCCAAACTCAATCCAATCACCCAAAATGAACCTTTGATAAAAATCAGTCACAATCCACCTCCATGTAATGATAGTTCAATGAGGATAGATAGATACTAACTGCATGAATTACACCTACATTAGGCCCCATGTTGGTGACTAGCACCACGTGAATAATAAAATTTAAAATAATATCCATTAACAACTAAGAGAATAATGCAAAAGTGAGAGATAAGAAGGTTATAGAAAAAAAACCAACAGAAGAATATATATATATATATATATATATATCTATATATATATATATATATATTAACCCACGTGAAAATATGAATTGAATGGAACTACTATAAAAACTATATGTTAATCTACAATTACTAAAATGGAAAAGACAACACTAATCATGTAGCCCAAACAACTCCTCCAAACCACAAGCTATAAGTAACAATCTTGTTCTCCAACCATAACTAGTTGACCTCAAAAAACATTTTTATTTATGTAGAGTGATAATAATTTTATACTACATAATATATTACCTGAAGACTCTCTTGAAAAATATAAATTAATCATGAAAAATTATTGATAAATTTTGTTAAACTCATTACCTAAATATGTATACTAAGATCCCAGTATTACGATATAAAATTATCAAGAAGTATCACATACGATAGATAATATAATATAATAATGAAACATCAATGGTACAACTATCCTTTTTCCCCACTATTTTTCAACTCAAACAAACAACTCATGTCCGAAGATATCACTCTTCAAAGTTAATCCACAGCTGAAAAACCTGGGAAAGGATTCACATCATGCACCTTATGTACCACTTCATCACAGTCTCCCATACACATAGTAATATATAGCAACCAATTATTTTTATTAATCCCTCAATACATGAATTATATGTATCATGCATTACGAATTATACGTCAATATATTATAGCGTATATATTGATTGAGTATCTCAAGCCATCAAAATCTATAAATTTTGTACCTATGATAATAATTTTGATACTATATCTTAGAATAAATGATATTGAAATAACTAAAATCCATAAAATCCATCAATACTCAAATATGTGGAAACTAACTACCATGCATACCAGCAGAAGTAACAACCAAGATAAGTGAGAGGGTCCATAGGGGTCGTTAGTCATCCATCCTCCCACCCTAATGGTGGGGACCCCCCCCCCCCCTCGATGTATACTTAGGGAATGTTTCCCAAACCATCATGGGAAAGGAAATTTTTTGAAATCAAGACATATAAATGAAATAATATATCTCACAATAATAAAATGGGAGTAACCCAATTATATACACAATATCTCCTAACGACACTTGATCTCCATGTTACCACAACTAAGAACAATTATCCTATAATTATAAAATCATTTTAGAGAGATACATTAAATTTATTCTTTTTATTTTCTCACTTTTGAGGTGATAATTAATTCATCATTCATTAATTGAACACTATAATTATTACACATGAAATTACATTAATAATTAGAGTAATGTCAATGCCCAACATGTATATTCCAAAATGAGGAATTATTTTATTCAGATTAATATATTATTGAGTGTTCAATACAATAGTACCAACCCCATGGCATATTTGTTAATTATTAATTCATTGTATTAACCAATAACCATGTATTATAGGATTCCATATAAATCATCCAAAAGAGGAATCATGCAAACCAGTGTACACACTTTCCATATGTCGTTGGAAAATAAATGTATATAAAATAGGAATACCATACACCGACCACGAAACTGATTCATAAAAGAGAATATATTCTCCCAAAATAACATAAATGACTAATCCAAAGTTTTTCACATTTAATAACCTATGGTTCCATCCGCTACACCAACATGTATATACTGAAGCATCATTCAATCATAGGCATCAATTAATTCCAAATAATCTTGGCATTATTTCCCTATCACATCACCCATCCCAGGATTAGAAATCCTAGGATCACATTACATTCGTGAATCCCTGTAACATATAACATCATCCATACTAGGATCAAGAATAATCGGGATATAAAACATTAAATATACAATATAACATCTATATAACATCACAAAATGAATAATAAACAAACAAGGATACCCAAAAAATAAATATATTCCTTAAAAAGAGAATCCAACATTAACACATAAATGAGCTCTCACGCCTCCAACATCATGAACTAAACCTTCTCAAGATGATGATAAATATAGTTCATGAAGATAATTATTTTAAAATATTCAGAGCATATTACATCACAAACTTACTGATTCATTTATCACAGTTTCCATATATAGGGAATCTAAGGCATCAAGATATATCATACTATCAAAAGAAAACATTCCCTTAGACTTTAATGTGGTTTTAAAAAACTACGAGATATACAATTTAATAAAATATTTTTATTTTATCAAAATGAATAATCATGCTTCATGTATATTAATGAATTCAATTAAACATGAATAACTGCATCAATTTGATTGATATCAGGTAAAAAAATAGATTATAACATTCCACTTATTTAATTATTTTTAAGATAATTTTTTATAATTAGTTATTATATGAATTTATTTATCATTTCTGTATTGATACTCCAATCATAACAACATTCTAATTAAATAAAGATATTATTTCACACTATCTTGTAAAAACAAGACACAAAAATATAATATTGTATAAATAAAAAAATCAACAAGTGATCTCAATCCAATTTCACTGTACCATTTCAAATATTTATATAGTTAATTCTATTTCCATTGAAAGGTCAAAATCATGAACAATTTTGGATTTTATGTATATTTAAGAGAAAAAATCATTTCCCTAAAGGTGTAAACCTTATTCAGAAGAGAAAATACCAACATTGAAGATCCTAATAACCTCTCCCGTATGATTTTATATCCATCCAAGGATGTTGGGGAATAACTGCACCAATAGTTAACCATGTAAACCCATTAAATTAATTAAATATTAATCTTCATCTCATTTTAATAAGAAATGTGTGTAAACAAGACAAAATAAGGAAGCATGTGAAATAAATAAATATATAACACACCACATATCATCTCATATCACCAAGAAACTTTTATGAGAATCCAAAGATCAATTCCCCTTAATTTAATTCCAAAATGCTAAATAAAAAAATAATGAACCTCCTAGAATCAAGATGAAATTCTAGGGTTTGAGTAAAACTTGAGACATTATGGTTTTTAAGGACCTGAAACATTTGGGATTTATTTCGCTTATAATTCTTACACATCATGTCATTATCTAGTATAATGATTCACAAAAAAAGATATATCCTCAATCCTTTAACCCAAAATATTTACATGTTTTGAAGTACCCTATGAATAATAATTCACATATCATTAAATTTTCCTTCATGATATGAAAACTACCTACATGTTATGATTTCTATTGACATCCATCTTCTCACATCTGGACCCCTATAAACACACTTCTTGTTTCTTCTGAGCACCCCAATACTAGGAAATATAAAAAGTATCAGACAACCCTTATATAAAAACATTTTTTTACATCACCCCTTTTCACGTAGGTTTTATATACCTGATGTGAAAACATCTGAAAATCAATTTTTCACATTGGTTATTATATAACCGATGTATAAATACATTTTCGATGTTTTTTCACGTCAATTATATAAGGACCGATATGAAAAAATCCATTTTATCTGATTTATCACTTTAGTTATATAATTACCAATGTGTAAAATCATTTTACACATCTTTTCCACATATGTTATTTAATAACCGACGTGATAAATTCAATTCCATGAAAATATATTAGATTTTTTTCTTATTTTTAACATCGGTTATTATAAAACAGATGTGAAAAATTGATTTTTATCACCATTTCAAATCAGTTATTTAATAACGGATGTTAAAAGGTATTTTTCAAGTTAGTTACTAAATAACTGATGTGAGGAAAAGATTATAAAAATTTAGTTCATTTTCCAAGATTTTATTTGTCAGGTCACAAAGATCAAACTGAGTTATAGATTTGAAGTTATGTCCTTCATATGTTGTTCTACCTTAAGAAATTGTTTAGAGATGATCAATTTTTTAAGAACATAACATTTAATACATAACACTATTTGAGGTTCGTGACATTTAAAATTAAATCTTGGGAAATGAACTACTATTTTGTAATGAAATTTCACTTTTTTTATATAATAACCAACGTGAATAATACTTTTTAATGTCGGTTATTAAATAACTGACAAGAAAAAGTCTTTAAAATCAATTTGTTCTCATAGGTTATTTAAAAATAAAATAGAAAAAAGGTTAAAAAAATGTATTTAATTTACCAAGTAATAATTTGATCAGTCACGAAGGTCAAAGAGAATTACGGATTAGAAGTTATGGCCTTCAGAAGTTGGCCATCCTTAAAACATTGTTTAGAGATGATCAACTTCTGAAGGCCATAACATTTAATCTGTAACTCCATTTGAACTATGTGAGCTGTCAAATTAAATATTGGGAAATGAAATACATTTTTGGAAACCTTTTTAATGTCGGTTATTAAATAAAGAACATGAAAAATCCCTTTTAACATTAGTTATTAAATAACCAATTTTAAAGAGTCCTAAAAATCAATTTTTCACGTCGGTTTTATAATAACCAACATGCAAAAGTGATGAATACTTATTTTTCACGCCAATTTTATAATAACTGATATGAAAAATAAGTGAAAAGTTTAATATATTTTCAATTCGGTTATCATAAAACAGAAGTGAAATATAACATTAGTATCCCGCAAATGTGAAATTTCAATTTTTTTACATCGAGGCATCGTAATTTTGAATTTCCGTATAACATTTTTAATACTGCATTTCTTATAACATCATAATTATATATTTAATTTATACAAATATCATAATTTACCAATAATTTATTTCAACCATTATCATTCCCCCAAATCTACTATTTTGATCCTCAAAGTGAATCAATTATTTCTTCTTTCCGTGATCTCTTCAAGGTATGATTAATCATATATCCATGATTCAGGGTTTTTATGATTTGTTTATTAATTAATATTCCATTTTAAGATCATATAATTCAACCAAAATCATTCCATAAAATCAAGTTTCTTTATCTTCTACTTGAACCAATGATTTCTTATTTCCGTGACCTTGTCATGGTATTTGTAATTATTTCCCCATGATTTATATTTTCTATGAGTAATTTTCATAATTAATATACATTTTAATAATTATTAATTTATTATAATGATTTTTGATTCTCTATATCATGGTAAAACTACCAATCTTCCCACATAATCAAATATTATTTCTAATATGAAGCTACGATTTCCTTATTCATTCTTTCCTCGAAAAAAATATCAAACTTCACAGGGTCATAACATTGGATCCATAACACCGTTTGAGATCTATACACTGTTAAATGATATCATAGAAAATTATCGAAACGTTGGTTAACATTTTTAACTTCGATTATTTAATAAACGACGTTAAAAATTACTTTTAACATCGGTTATTAAATAATAGACTTAAAAATGGGGTTTTAACGTCGGTTTTTTAAAAACCGGATGAAACAAATGGCTTCTTAACTCCATTTTCAGAAAGTATTTCACATCGGTTTTTTAAAAACCAAAGTTAAAAACCATAAAATTCCATTTTTTACCTCTGTTATTAAATAACCGACGTTAAAATCATATTTTTAATGTCCCTCAGAATAACCACGGCTAAAAACCGACATTAAACAGAAAAAAACCGATGTAAAAAAATGTTTTTAGACTATTGTACATGCAAATAGAAAATTACAAAATCATTTAAAAAAAGAAAAATGAGAAATAAAATTTCTATGTCAATTATTTTATATCCATATAAATACACCTTTATCATTATTAAAACAAATATGGACCTTGATGAAAAATATGTTGAAAAAAAAACATTAAAATATTTAAATTGATGTTTTTAATGTAATGTGTACCCCTTATGAAAACAATAAAAATTAAACATTTTATAAAAATAGTAAAAAATTGTACACACTGTTACAAAATAATTATTTCCATCCATATAGGATTAAATAAGAAATATTCATAAAATTTTTGAATAACATTGAAAAGGAAGAAAAATATAGTTTTATGTGAAACATAAATAGTGGAAATTTGGAAAAATGTCATCTATGTTGATTATAGGTCATCATGTATGGCCATTATATTATACACTAAAAAAATATTTTAGATATTTAATTTTCAAAAAATAATATTCATGTTTATTATTATATTTATTTATTCTTTAAAATCAATTAAATAAAAAATTATGTTCACATCAAGCGTTTTGATTGTATTAATATAATATATTTAAAATGATTACAATAGGGTGAGTATGGTGGAAGATGAAGTTTTTCAAACTAAATTTTATATTAATCATGATAGAATTATCATTTCTCAAATTATTTATGTTTTGAAATCTATTCATGTAATATGGTTATGAAAATTGAAATATATAAAAGTTATAGAGACAATAGGTCATACGTGTGAATGAGTAACCCTTCAATTTTTCAACGATCATTATGAAAAGACTGTATTCATCATTTTAAATATATATAAAATTCATAATATAATTAATACAATATTAGTTATTAAGTATAATAAATATATACTTATAATCAATTTCATAGGGTGATGACAAATGAATCACATCACTTCATGGAGGCGGCAGTCCATTCATATAAATAAATACCATTATCATTTTATATTGAATTGAACAGACAAATATAAAATGATATATTATTATATTGTATTTATTAAAAATTCATTAATATCATATATATATATATATGTACATTAAATATATAATTACAATCATCCATTGGTGGTGATGATAGATAATGAATTACATTTTTCTATGAGACTGTAGTTCACCACACGCATAAACGATGGTTGTTTTCACATTTGATAAAATATGATATGGATATAGGATATTACATTAGAATAAAAAAATATAAATATATGAAAGATATAATTTTCATTATATCATTTTTTTATAAGATTAATTTTTGTGGTAAATGAAGAATTAAAATAATGAATCTTGATTAAGAACAATAAATCTTCTATGAACAACCACATCAAGATTATAGAAATATAATTCAAAGGTTTGTTTTAGGTAAAAATAGATCCCCCTAGGATGTGGTTATGGATGAATTAGATTTATTGAAACAATAATTTCATAAACCAATATGTTTTTAAAGTGTATACAAAATAGAAAATTGTTATTGTTTTATAAAAGAGCGGAGGATTACTATTGGAATTTTACAATGTACTAAATTTATATAAATAAATTTTCAAATTGAAATGAATATAAATGTATAATATTCAAATTAATTATGAGGGCTAGTTTAAATCATATAAAAAATAATAATAGGACCACTTTTATAGATTTTTTATTTTTAATATTTATTTTATCTCATATTAACACCGTTTTGAAAATTATCCATGTATTAATGTTTTTACAATTTAGGGGACATGCGGGTTTCTATATAATGAATAATATCCCATAAATGGAAAATGAATAAAATTATAAACCATATTAAATGTAAATTTCAAATGATAATTTCTTTAGTAAATTTAAATCATTCAATAAAACATTTTTCATTATAAAATTCCATTAATGTCAATTATTACACTATTCATTTAATTTTAGTTTTAAAACATCAATTCAAAGACTGAAATAAAATATAAATCTTTCTCAAAAACCAATATTTTATAGTTATCAACATAAATGTTGGTACACACTAATTCATTCTATTTATAGTTTTTTATATTTTTAAAATTAGTTTTTCTATTTTTCTGTTAATTGAATAAATATAGTGTCAGTGATATATTAATGTTTAAGGTAATTATTTAATAAATAAAAATTATAATTAAATTAACGTTATATAATAATCATTTATATTTAAAATTACTATTTATAACCAAACACACCTTATTTTTATCACTTTGTCAAAAATTAAAATACAGTTAGACATATTGAATGAAATTTTTTCCTTTTCATAAAATATTATAGGATAATATCATATTAATGTACATGTGGTAAAAGCGGACATATATTCAATTTTTTGGTGAATTGTGTAAGAAATATAAAGTTTAATAAAAATTAGAGTACGTTTTTTGGTTAATTTTTCGAACTTTTCAAATTATTTTTAGTAATTGATTAAAATATCTTTTATTCACTATGGTAACATATTTATACCATTATTACTATTAATATTGAATGAAAATAAAAGGTAAATATATACAATATTTTTACCAATTAATACAAAATGAAAAATAATTTTTAATGATTAAAAAATTTATATTTGGTAGGATTTAATTTTTAATTCATGTGAAAAAATCATTATTAAAACATATGTTCAAAAAAACTCTTTTAAAAATTAATATTATTTTTAAAATATTCAATTAAAAAATTGATACAAATAACTATAATAATATAATTTTAATTCAAAAAGATCTAATTATATTTTTAAGATAATAAAATGTTGAATTTGACTGTGTAAATACATTAAATTAAAAAATATTTTCCTATAAAAAAATATATTTCATCATTTATTGAAATATAAAACTTTTCAAAAACATTCCATAATACTTCCAAATCTAATTTTGTATTATAATTCAAAAAAGAGAGAATTTTTATCATGTTACAATTATAAACTTCATTAAATTGATTATAAAATATTAACATAAATCTAAATATAACCCTTTTTGAATAAATGTATTTTCACATAATTAAATGACATTAATAAAAATTGACTGATTATTTAAAAAGAAATTTTAATTATATTTATATTTTATAAAACCATTTTATATATTTAATAATTAAATTAATCTTATTCATAACTTTATGTATAATAGTGTGGATATTTCAACAATATTGAAATAATATTATTTTAGGGTTGTTTAGAATCAGTGTTGCTTTCCACATTTTATATAGAACATAGATTTATTTTTCAAAAGTATTAAGATGTCATGTTCTCCCCCACTATAATAAATTTAATTCGTTGAATTTTAACATGATCTATGAAATTAGTGGTGTCACATCTAAAATTTTCATCTATCCAAATCCAACATCATAATAATCATTACCAAAACATCCACTTAAAAAGGGGGAAAGTGAAATATGGAAGTTAACTATAATAACACATATCTATGTTTCAGAATAGAATAAAGTTATGGTGATGTAAAACTATTTACGTGGAGAAAAAATAATGTCAAAATAGTTATAGAGAATTATGGAGATTTTTTATTAGCATAATATTAATGACCAATATAAAGATAACTACCAAAAAATAATAAACCAAAACCGAGTGAAAAATGCTATAGAATAATAAAAAATGAATCTTATATCATAACATTTTTTTTATGATATTTGTAATAGATTTTAGAAATTCCTTTACTATATATACATATCAATTAAATAAATAAACTTACTCGGCAAGAATAATTTCAACTTTTAATCAATGTTTATAGTATTTTCACAGTTCTCCATAATCTATGTGTATTAATGTTGAATTTTATATGCCTGAACCACAAAAATTATCTTTGAATTGATCACATAATACCATGGATGGATAAAAATATATCCCACCTATCATTAAAAATTAACCAAAACCATAATTACTAGTACACCGTAAGGTAAACCCCACATTGAATAAACCATAATATTATGAAATATATCATTAATTTCCTCATCCTTGAAAATAATACCAAAAGTTCAACATAGTGAATATGATAAATTAGTAGCCATAATATTTTTTATAATTAATTAAATCAAATAAATGAGAAGGAATCGGGAATCAGATTCTTTAAATATTAATTTTAAATTTACCTCCATTCAATATTATTCACTCATAAAAATAGACATGAAAAAAATTATTTCATGATCATATAACCACAAAAATTTTATAATCGTTGATATATATAACCAATATCTCCATTAAAATAATATTTAATTCTGAAAGATAGTTATATACTTATTCCACAAATAATATCCGATTATATTCTATTTACCTCAATCATTTATGTTTATAAAAATAGTAAATTTTTTTGAGAGATAATATTGATCAGTCAATTAATAAATTCATTTAAAATAAAATTGTACATATATGATAAATCATATGTTCCTTAATTACCAAAATATAGAAGGTCATATAAAATCTAAATTTTATCAATATATTTAATCTTATGTCCCCAAAATTAAAATTACATCTTCCTAAAATTACACGGAACGTAAAACATAAGGTTCTCATATACTACAACTAAATAATACACCATGCAAAATTCATTTAATAAAATTATACATTCATAAAATTAAAAATAAAAAGAGTGTCTATTTCGTTTAAATTTTGTTTGACTTTAAACATATAAACTAATGTAGGTATACATATCTATTAACCTAAGCTCTCAAGAAAACATCATAATATCCCATGTTCTTTAAACCCTCCTTTGATACAAACTACACATACCTGATAATAATCATTGAAAAAATATGGTGTTTTTAGTAAATATTTAATTTCATAGACACCTGGGGAACATTAAAGATTGGTTTTTAATAAAATTAAGTCATATCAGATACATAAAAAAAATATTAAAATTTGGACACTCTTGATCAGTTATAATGTGTCATGTAATATATATAAATTAAAAACTAAAAAGTTTTATTTTCATGGAAAATCATCATGACTCTCAGCATAACTTCATCATTATTCATACCCATTATTAAATCCTTTTAAGATCAATTTATAATGTCACACGAGCATAAATATATTAGTAAGGGGCATAAAAAAAGAAAGTGAGAAACGTGGAAATCAATTTTCAAATCCTGAAATCACAAAAAGGGTTTCTATTTAAGAGAATATACATTAAAATAAATCATTATAATTTATATAGACATGGGAATAGATTTTCAACCCAATATTTTTTATAAAATGATTTATTGGAAAATATAAAAAAAAGCATAATTTGGATTGTTTCGTTGTAAACATGAGAACCCATGAAAAATATTTTCATTAAAAAATAACTTTTTACCCATAATGGGGATAATAAATCCTTCAAAATAAAATATCTCCATAATACCATTTGATATAAAATAATTTCCATGATAACTAATAATCATATATATAATTAATGTTATAATATCATAATATCACTTTCATAGAACTCATAAAATAACACTGATAGTTTTATGAACCATATCATTACTGATTGAAGTATAGAGAAAAAATGGGGATCACCAGTATGAAAAGTTGTTTTGGTATCATCCATTCCACATGAGCTATAAGGGTGGTCAACCAATCTTATAAGATGTAATATGATGAGCTATACATCATAAGATATAATGGGGACCAACAAATAATATAATCTATTTTGGTACCACCTATCCTCAATAACAAAATGTCAGGTCCATATCATTAATAAAACATTCTAATATTGGACCATTTCATTTAAAAATATATTAAAATATTCATTTTCAAAATATTTTAAATAATGTATTAAATTACATAGAACATTTTTTTATAAGTTTTTTTTCATATAAATATATCTAAAAAATAAGTTCGATAAATAATGGCATGGAATAAAAAAATTATAATATAAGTATTCAAAATATTAAATATCCATTTTTTTATATTAATGATTCCTTTATGAAAAAAAAGGTAAAGATTCATTTTTAAAACATTTTTAATAAATACAATTATTGTAAGAAATGATCATTTGAAACAATTTTGGAAAAAATACTAATTTTTTTGTAGCATTTCCATGAATGAGAACTTTGAAAAAATTAAAATATTAAACGGTGATATAAATTTATAAAATTTAAAGATTTATTATTATTATGTGTCCAAATCATAAAAAATGATATTAATATTCTATGTCACGAATTATCATAGATTCCCTGATACATTGATAATTGATCTAATCGTAACATGGCTCAAATGGAATTCTCAATCTCCATGGGTTTGAAATAAGAAACTAACATAAGAAAATTAATTTGGGAATGATTTTTCCCCATTCACAATAGAATCAAAATATTCAAGTTAATATGGACAAAATAATACTCCATAGTGAGAAATATACCAGAAGATAAACATGTATAAATAACTCAATGTAAAACTAAAATGTTCAATAAAATAACATAAAAACCCATGTCTCAGCTAACACAGTTTCTCAAGCCCAAAGGTCAATGACTACGACCACCATGAAGTGGTTATTTCCGCATTATCGATTCTATAATGAGGAAATATACACACGCCCATGATCATTGGTTGCATATGAGCAAAATATCCCAATACAATCTCAATAAGGATTCCATAACATGTTACTGCAAATAATTTAAAAATTATAGATTTTAATTTTATATAAACATTGATGGAATTTAAAAACAATATTTTTAAAATTCTGGATTTACATTTAAAATGATAAAAATAATTTTAATAAATATATTCTTAAAAAATTTATATAAAATGTTTTATTTTATTTGACAAGGGAAAAATGAAAATATTTTCAAAAAATTGCATATATTTCAGATCCTTAATAGTAAGAAACATGGTTATCTTCCACAGGGTATAAAAATTATAATAAATGGGATCCTCACTAGCACATAAAATGAAAATGGAAATTTTCACACATGTACCTTTCAAAAATTCCATAAAAGAAAAACCAATATTCTATTGGGGTTAATATTTTTAATATGTATATGTAAGAGTTATAAATCATAAATCTGGTTCAAGTTCATTGTAATTCTTACATTTTCTTCCCAAATAAGTCAAAAACTACCTATACTTGAATATTCTAAATAAATAATCAGTAATTGAAAATTTATTTTAAAATACATTAGAATAAAATTTGTCCCATTTTTATATTTCAATATGAAAATTTTCTTTTAACAATAAAAATTATTTTAAAACTAATCATTTTTTTCAACATAAAACCAATTGTTTTTTTCAAAACCATTAAATTAATTTTCTCAAATTCAAATACATAATTTTATGTGAAAATAAGTTTCTATAATCATACCCCAATTAAATATATTTGAGATGTTTTACCAATTTTAATGCAAAATAAAATCCAAATCACTAATTAAATGGAATTGGGTTACTAAAAATTAAATTTAATGAAATAAAATTTAATTCAATAAATTAAAATGAAATTTATAAATTTAGTGTGAATCAAATGGAAAATTGGAGATTAAAACACCTTCCTTAAGATAATGGGATCCCGAATGGAAAATACCAAGAAGGGAAACTCCAAAAAAGCTTGTTGAAAATAGATATCCGAGATTAAAATCTATATTCAGGATCTATAATAACATAGATTAGATCCACCAAAATCAATGACATCTATCACACCCTATGGAAGAGAAGATAAGAGAGTGGTAAATAAGTGACGAGATTCAAAAACATTTCAAAAATGAATCTAATGATGATTTCCACACTTTAGTTCACATCATAAGGGGTTTGGAGGAGCTATATTAGGTACTTTTGTGCCCCAAATTAGTAATAAAACGTTCAACCCTATGTTAGGGCAGAGCCTGGGTGAAAAAAGTGGTTTCAAAAAATATTAATCAATTTTTGAATTACATAAATTTCGATCACATGTTTTTTTGCAAGGCCACATGGTTATTCAAACTATGCACCCTTACCATTCAACCCTACTCTAAGGTTTCATGATTTACCCATATTTGGAATATAGTTTGTCAAACTGTGAGTCAACCATTCAGACCACCACTTCTTGGGATATCATGATTTTTACTAGAACGGCCCATGGTTTTCCAAAAAACATGTGCTGGACATGAATAGCCCATAATCCCTTGAAAATTACCAAAATTTTACATGATGTTACCATAAATGTGAACCAACCAAATAATTCTCAAAAAATGGCTGAAATAGTTCATAAAAATGAAACATGGTTTTACAACCACCCCCACCAAAGAAACATGATGTCACAAATTTTTTTTAAGATGCTTACTTATCAAAATGATGAGGACATTACTCCCTCTTTAGTACCTCCATCTCCCATGTCTCATGGGATTCTAAACCGTGAATCCATGTCACTCAAACCAATAATATCATCCCCCTGCTATGTACGTTGTTTTAAAAATATTCTATCAATATGTGATGTCTAGTAATGGGTAAATCATCATTGACAACAAGATAGTTCCATCTCAGAATATGATATGGATTCAGTATATAATTTCATTGATGAGATACATGGAACACATTTTGTATCGATGTCAACTAGGGTAGATGTTCTAGATTCTAATGCACTTTTCCAACCTTCTCAACTATCTTATTTGGTCCCACAAAATGAGTAGAAAGTGTCCATTTCTTCTTGAGCTATAAAATACCCCACCTATGTGATACATCGAAGAGAACCATATCACCAACTAATAATTCAAACGGTATATAAAGAAGATTATCATATGAATTTTACAAGATATATTTTGTCAATAATATCTAATTAATTAAAGGAATCGTTATTTTTGAATCTTTAACCAAGCTCAGCCGAATAATAGACATTCACCAAACTCCGAATAGCATAATATAGATTTACCAAGTAAGCCATGCAATACATAAATATTGATCCATTATGATTATTGATGGGTAAATATTGTTATATAATAACTCATATATCCCCATATAGTCATCCAAATCCCCACAATGTCTTGAACGCAAGTGTGGAGAATGTCATTAAGAATATATATAGTTCATTATATCTAGTCATTCGACTGTTCATGGTATGGCATGCAAAATAAACATAAAATTATAGGGCCTCTTGATGAACTCTCTAAAAATGAAAAGGTAACCAAGGATCATAATATGAGGATAATGAATATAGAACTCCATGAAAATAACAATAAATTTCAAATTGAAATTTTCCAACTCCTCAACTTTGCTTGAATCATGAATGGGTCCGATGGGAGCCAATTTAGTCATCCTTTTTATCCTAACCCATATCAAATTATTCATCCTCTCAACAAATGGAAAACTATCCATAAATTATATTTAGATATCATCCCACATCCAAGATGACAATGGATGTAAGTGAAGAAAACCCAATGTTTTCTACTACTCATCCATGACCTATTGAAACATATACCAATATGATACAAAATCAGTAAAGATCATTCTAATCCATGACCACCATATTATATATATCTTTTCATATAAAATATTTGTGGTTCTTAGGATCACTACCCACAGGGAATTTTGAATTTCCATTATAACAAGTTTCTTAATTGACAATATAATAAAAAAACGATTCTGATGTCACTGAATTCACTCCATGGAGAAAAACCACTAAGCAACAGTCTCCCCACACTAAAAAGATACTGTAATTAAATTAACTTCATTGTCAATCTTATCTTTTTGGAGAATCAACTTGAGTTGGGTGGAGTTCAGTTGAGAAATGGTTATGGAATCCTCAAACCCAAATTCCCAATCTTTTATATTCAAATATTCAAAATGATAAATCAATATCCACTATTTGGAAGATTCTTTCATGGAATGGGTCATAAATTTACTTCCCAAAGAATAAGTGATGAAATTAAATTTTACCAAGGAAAATGTAATTTAAAATTAAATATATTGTAGGTATTCATCCTAATACCTATGTAGGGTATTTAAAATGTTTTGAGAGAAGATATCACTCGAGATCATGTGGTCTGAAAACATAATAAACAATTCTCATAAAATTAAATATCCTCAAATCATAAACACATGCATCATATTTTCATCTTCATGGTCATGGGTCAGAAAACCCTCCCCATGTGGACTATGCTATAGAGACACATAAGCAATGACATGATCACCCTTCAATATAACACCCCCCCAAATAAGAACTCGATGCATCCCTGAAGACCGCATAGACCTCATCATCTCTTAGAGGATTCAACAATAGAACAGTTGTAAAAATATGCCTCATCTCAACAAAAAACCATAAATTCCAAATTCTAATAATGTATAACTCCCTTCCAATTTAGACTAATCATCGTTGAGTCAAACTTTCATAATTCCATTACAAACTTATGATAATACCCAGCTAAACCCTAATTTAATTTTATCACAGGAAGGTTTCATGGTTTCTACCAGGTTATAACATTCCTAAACTTATTGATATTAACATATATACCTTGTTCGAACACCATGTTTCCAATGAAATTCACATTCCAAATACAGAAATCACATTTTTATGTCATGGAATAAATTTGGTGATTTCTCAATAATTCTTGAAATATTCACAAATAAAGAACACGATCCACATTAGAAATAGAGTAAAAAATTATTCCCTTGATAGAAACCACCAAAAAATAATTATGATACTTGTGTAATATCATTTTAATTAAGTCCATAAAAACTATTTAATAATTGGTTATACCAAATTGCATGAAAATTTACTCACATTTTCCATTCATTCTCTCAAACATCATTTTTTAATATTAGAATCATTTATTCTCAACTAATTATAACCATATCAAATATCAATTTTTGAAAATATCTTTTCCCCTTTCAACTAGAAAATAATTATAAAATCATGGAAACATATTATTTTTTTGTACCATGAGTCTATTAATTTTTTTATAATCAATGCAAAGTATAAGTGACCCATCATCATTCATAGAAAATAGATTCGGCACCTCCCAACGAGATACAATCAAGATTAAAAATAATCTTTATAACATATCATCCCAATGTGCCTTTATCTCTTTCATTTCATCGATTTCCATATAGTAAAAAGGAATACAAATTGGTAAAGTACCATATAATAAATAGATAGACGATATTCCTCCATTACCGGTGGAAAACCCTAAATGTCAGAATGAAAAATGATAGTAAACATGAAAACTATTGGACAAAGACCACCGAGAAAATATTCATTCTCAATATAAAAAGTGAAAATTGATATTATATTCCCAAACACTAGATAAATATTTATGAAATGAAATGAACTTAGGTCTTATTTCCTATGAATGACATGGAACACCCCAACAAGTATAGTAAAGGATACACAAGGATGATAACAATCAATGGGGTGTTTATTATAAATGAGTTAATCCGTCCCTAAAAGGACATCTAGAAATTTCATGTTGAGAACTAGAAAACTCAAAGAATGATCATTATCTGATATCAATAAAACACCAATAGGACTATGGAGACCCTTATCTCTATTCATTTGGTAGTGGGTGTAATAATATTTCACACATAAGATAAAATCAGAATAGTAGTATTAAGAATATTGAAAATAGTTGTTCAAATAAAAGAATTATATACACCATATGGAATAAAGAAGTAAAAAATGAAGAATATGAAGTGATTGTATATCTCACCGTTGCTGGACCCATATCTAGATTCTATTGAGACCCTTCCACTGCGTAAACATGATTTCCTCTAGATTCTAGTGTCCAGAATATCACTGTATGTAAAGCATCTAATTTCACCACATTTTTAATAGGTGTTGATGATCATGTGCCATAATGAGGATTAGAATAGTATGATATTATTTTGGAGTCCCAAGAACCTACAAGATCCACATATCATAGGTGACTTATTAAAAACCTATTTTGAATACCCTAGCTCGCCACCCTGGTAACAAAGAAATTCATATTCCAAAAACTTTTAAAGGTCTAAAAATAACCTATTATTGAGATACACATAGAAAATAATCTTCCTTCCTCTTCCCATTATAAGAAATCCCACTATTACTAGTTGGATGAGTAACTCCAATAAAACCGAACATAATATTCATGTCCATTTCGATGATCAATGTTATATCCATCACATCAACATAACTCGGATGATTCTGTAAGAAAAAATTAGAGTGAATATCATTTCAAATTACCATCTCGAAATGGATATTTAACATTTTCTCATTCAAAACAATATCAAATGAAAACAACCCAAGATCATCATGATAGATTTCATATTATTCAACAATAATGTCATATTAATGGATGTTGAAAAACTCTATATACATATCTAACACCATAAACTATGTATATAACTAATTTTTGAAAACATACATAATTCCTTTCAATAATAATCCTCATTATTATTAGTATTTACCATTGCATCCCCCCATCTACTACTTGTTACCTCTAGTTTTATAGTCCCATATTTCACATTTATTTTAACTAGAATATCTACGAACTCACACAAAAGTATGGTGGTTCTCAACCATTCCCCATCTAGATGAGGATTATGTGATCCTTGGAACACTAGATAATTTGAGTGAATGAACTTCTAATCATGGTTTTGTAAAATAACTCATTGAGGATAAACATATGGATTCTAAATGGGAAAGTGTAGTTGGTTTTTCCATAGTATGGAAACCAAATAGTATAATCTCAACCGAGTTCTATTCCACAAGAGTATTTTCATGCTATGCTTCATCAGCAGCTTCCACCTCAATTATATTCACTCATCTTCTTGGGAGGATGATGCTACACAATATTAAGGATTTCATAATTACATAGAAATGTGAGAAAATTGGAAATTAATATAATTATATAATAACACAATATTTTGATTTCATACTATCTAAATCAAGAATATAAAAAATACAAAAACTAATCACTAAGAATTCATTCTCATGCAGCCCTTGGGGATACAACTCTCATTACAGTGATACCTGGCTAGACACGTAATCATAAATAATTTATATTTACCGTCATGACTAATAAAACTAAATCGATACAGAAAGGTAATATGATTAACCCCCCCATTGAAACCACTTTTTCAATAAACATATCAGATAACATAGAAACATGATAACGAAACTGGTCATGACGTGGTCCGAAGGGAATTATCCATCCAAAGGGCTAGAGAAAAGATCTTTGAATAATAAAATATTAATGTGAGAATGAATTATCCATAAACACAACCAATAAAAGAGACAAAAATCACTATTCAAAAAATAAACTCCACTAGGAGAACTATAAAAAAATTAAAAAATGTATATTAGAACCCAAGGTGAAACTATAGGTTATCCAAAAAAAGGATAACAACCCATGTCTTAGTAGACTCAATAACTCAATCCCAATGATCAGGGACATCTACCATCTCCATTTCATTATATCCTATAACATAACTAGGATGTAGTAAATCTATATATGACCAAATTCATTGTAATGGTGAGAGGTAAAATCTTATTAGGGTCTCACCAAGGATTCAATATAAATATTCCACAATTAATTAACAAATTAATTAATTCAATTTTAAATAAATAGGAATCGAATTTCGAATCTACAATTAAAAAATATCATTATTTACATTTCAAATGATTTAAATAAGTAAAAAAATGGATTATTAATTTTTTTTTCATAAATCATTTCACATAAATTCACAAGGAATGTGTGAAATGTTTTACAAATAGTGGAATATAGTTTAAATAATTAACAATAATAGACATGGTCATATGATGAGATGTGTGATAGTTCCAGGTTATGGGATCCCCACAAGTATATATATTGAAAATGAAAATTTAAACACATGTCACATTGAAATATCCATAGAATCTTATACAGCATACCACATGGAATTAGAATCACCTAATAAGTTTTTGTTAGAGCTATAATTAATCAATATTGTGCAATGGAATTCACATCCTAGTGTGTTTGTAACCAATAACTCACTATCTGCATTGAATTTCATTTTCTAAAACAATAATCAATAATGGGAAATTTATTTAAAAACTATTTAAATTAAATTTTACCCAATTTTAAATTTCAATATTCCAATTTTATTTTAAAATCCAAAATATATTTTTAATCAAATCATTCCTATTTATAGGTTAATTTCAATGGGTTCATATAAAAAAATTTATTCAATTATTCTCAAATAAAAATTAATAATCAATTTCAAAAATAATTTTCACATTTCAATTTTAAAATATAAATTCCAAATTTTAAATTTCATAAGTTATTTTCACACATTTCCATAAATATTCACAAACACACGTCAATTCAATGGTTTTGGTGGTTTTCCCTAATTTTCATGTCTAATAAAATCCAAATCACTAATTCAATGGCACTAGGTTTTGAACAACACAATTTATGGAAATTAAATTTGAATCAATAAATTTAATTTAATTAATTCAATTTAAGAAAAATCAAATTAATAATATTATTTGAAACTACCAACCACAGGATCACAAGATCATGAAACATACACATCTAAATGGTAAAGTCAATAAAAAGAATGATAGAAATGATGATAAGATAATATAACCATGATTAAATATGAAAATTTTTTATATTAGATCCTCCAACAACATGGAGATATAAAAAACCTAATAAAGAGTGGATATGAGAGTGGGATATTGAGAACTATTAAGTGAAACATATGAAGAAAAGAGAGAATAGTTATATACACACTTTCATTAAACTATTAAGAGTTATTGATTAGATCAAATTTGATATTCGGGACCTAAATATCTATGATAACGGTCCACACTGATTTACCAATGATCGGGGAAAAATATTGGTTCAATAAGTTTTTAATCATTTTTTGGGTCAATTAACAGTACTGTGCATGGTTTCTAGGGAAAGTCCACATAGATAGACAACGCATGGGACAAATCCATGCACCACCTACTATACGTTTTAACAGTTACTCCGTGTTATGAGAAATCATTTTTATATTATTCACAAAATTTGAATATCCATAAAACCATTTAAAATTTCTAAAATTTCACCCGAGGCACCACTAAATTAGATTCAAACAAAGCATTGCCAAAATAGGTTGTTAAAAGTACCCGAAAACATTATCATGATGTTACATTATTGAATAATAGAAATAATCTAATTATTTACTTGATTAAGAAACATTTTCTTGTTGATTTTTCCTTTTATTTCCATGTATTGATAAATTACCAGATCAATTATGTTCATATAGGTTGTTTTTAGGATACTACACTGCTATGTCCAAAATAAAATTGGAAAATATAATGTATGAAAATTGGTAATTATTTTAACATCACTATGATATTAATTATAAAAAATTTTTAATTAAAATACATAAATTAAAAAATATACAATAAATCAATAATCATGGTTATGAAAATTGTACTACCTTATAATAATCACGATGTTACTATATTATTACCTATATGTCATGTTTCTACTTTAAAACAACCAATATTGAAGGAATGTAAGTATAATTTATTTTTCTAAAATTTTTGATCATATCAACTTTACCTTATTATTTCTTTATATATAATTATATATAACGTCCATGTGTTGTGGTGCTGAAGAATGAATCATTTCACATCATGGGTTGGTTATCCATACATATATACGAACGATGTTATACCTTTCTAGTAAATATAATTCTATGTTAGTAAATGATAGATTTTATTTTCATAATGGTATATAAATTAAAAATAACATAAATATAAAAAAATATTAAATCATTCAATCCAACCATCCATAACATGTGGTTATGGATAATGAATTAAACTAGTCTGTGATGTGGTATTAAATTGTATATATGAAATATGGTATTGATTCAAATTTTAGCGAATAGGAGATGGATATAGGATATTACATTAAAATAATAGATTATCACTATTTTTAAGATAATGTTACAGTTGTTTGAACTTGTTTTTTAAATTCATTATTGAGGTATAAGAAGAAAAAACAAAAATATTCTTGATTAAGATTAGTAAATATTCTTCGAGAACCATATTAAAGATTACTAGAAAATAATTCCTATGATGGTTTTTTATTTTAATGTTATCATTAATGTAGTTAAGGATCTAAATAACTTATTTGGTTGGTTAATGTCAATACCAAAATCTCCTAGATGTTATAATAAAAGAGGATTGGAGGATATATTATTTAAGAGAGTGGAGGGGAACTATTTGAATTTTGTAATATATTACATTTATATTTGTTTGTTTTCATACTAACATGAACCGAAATTGTTAGGATTAAAATATAACATGATTTGGAATCTATATCCTCTTATAAGATGATAAATTAATATATTTTTTATATTTTTTGAACCTTATTTTTTAACCCATGTAGAACCCCTTTTTTAAAAATTACAGCATTGTTAATGTTTTTATACATAAAGTGTTAAAATGGTATCTGTACAAGGGAAAACCACTAATGTTAAATGTTGAATCATATAAAACATAAAAATTTACATTAATGAATGTAATATTTTTTTTATTTTATAACATTTAGTAAATCATTATTTATTACAACATATAATTAATAAAATGATTTACCATATTCATTTAATTTGAATTTTAAAACACTTGCAAAAAGATGAAATTCGAATATTATCATTTCACACAACACAAATAAGTTATAATTTTATAAGTAAATAGAACAAAATGATTCAATATAAATAAATTAAATTAAATATTGAGAATTTAATTAATTTCTTTTTTCTTTTAATTGAATAAATATTATATCGATATTGTGTAAAAATTTAAGGTAATTATTTCATCCCAAAAACTGAAAATTAAATTACCATGATTAAAAAAGAATTTATATTTTAATTTACTAATTATAAAATAAAACTCATTTTTATCCTTATGATAAAAAAAATTATATATAGTAATATAATGTGAATGTCATTTTTCAAATTTGTCTGCATAATGTATTATAAAAGTCACAAAAATGGAATGGGTAATAAAAATTTCATATATTCTAATTTTAAATAAATATATATTACAGATAGTCATAATTTAAAAATAATGTTTTTGGTTACATTTTAGACATTATTTATTGTTTAACCTTAACTATAACATTTTACCACAACCATGGTATCGAATATTTCTACTGTCAATGTTCATAATGACCAAAACTAAAAGGGACCTAATTAAAAAATTATGAAATGGTAATTAAAAATATATATTCTATATTTCAAGATTTTAAACACCATATAGGATGAAATAAAAAAACAAACTCTTGAAACATAATGAAAAACATTTTTTTTCGAAAAAAATATTTTTTTCAGAATAAATATTTGTGTATTATGAATTCAATTATAAAATATATTCAAAATAGTATATTTAAATTATTTTATATAATATAGAACTAATTAAAATTTAAAACTAATTAAATATATAATATGTCATTTAAAATACATTAAAATTAAAAATAGTATACAAAAAATATCACTATTTTGAAATATTCGTGGAAAAATCAACCTTTTTAATAAAATTATAAAAAAATATCCTATGGTAATTTCGATATGATTATTTGAAAAATAATATCCTTTTTATCCAATAAATTTCTATAATATCCAGAAATTAATTATAATACATTCTAATAAAAAAATAAATAAATATCATATTTTGAAATTGACCATATTTTAGAAGAATAAAATTATAATACTAAACATTGTGTACAAATTTTCAAAAAATTTACTAATATATTTATATTTAAAATATAATTTATATACATTTCATTTTTTAATTGATAATCTTCATTCATTATAATTTAATATCTTGGTTACTGTTGTGTATTCTATATAATAATATATGAATATTCCTTAAGACTTGGTGTTGTGTGTCGTATGCAATGTCAAACATAATTTTATTTTCATAAAATCTAAGTGAATTACAATATGTAATAATTTAATGTTGATATCATACCAATTCCTACATGAAATACCTTGTATCCAAAATCTAATATCTAATGGTAGGATAATTGGTTCTTGTAGTAATAGGTTGTTATTTAGTTTGAATTCATTTCACATAGATTTTGATGAGGTCATGTTTTTCCAAAAAAAAAATTTCTCAATGAATATCTATCTGATTTAACAATGGAATGGGTATATGGAAACCATAGAGATGCCTCCTCTTTCCAATGATCGTAAAAGCAGTGTTACTAAGTCAACCCATGTTATGTGAATCCATATTAACTATTTTAGAGTACAATTTCATATATTTTTAGTCTTTTTTTACAGAAATATTTAACAATTATATTTAAAATGGTCATATTTCAGATTTATGTTTAAAGTATAATGTTTTGTACCATGTTTCAATTATTATGAGGCATTAATCGTATTATAAACTTTATTTTATGTATATATCAAAATAATTGGTGTTTACATTATTCCCATAAATAAATTTCATACTCACAATTTTAATTAATTATTACTAATGAATATTTTTATGAATATTAGAAATAATTATATAAAATATAATTATATATATATATTAATATCTTATAATAATTAATGTACTTATATTTTCCACATAAAAAATTTTAAAACCATGTTCCATAATGTGTACATGTCTTAATAATATATATATGACATTCTATTCCGAAAATAACATATATCTTCTTGTAATGAATCCATATAACTAATCATATAATCTACCAAATATAAATTCTATATTCTATATAAATTCGTTTTACATTATACTTCCTAAAAATTATTATAATATATATACCATAATCCAAAAAATGTGACTTACATAAAAATATTTCAAGAATAAACTATCAATCACATATTCAAAAATTCTATCTTAATTACATATTAAATAAAAGTAGTGCATATTTTTAATCCAAAATAAAAAATATATGAAACATACTTGTTATTTTAAAATGCAATGATTTGTTTACCAATACTTATAACCAAAATATAATCATGATATGTAATTACTTTTAATATTTTTCTACCATTTATGTTATGTTTATAGTACAATAATTATTTATTAATTCAGAAGAAACATTATATATTTCTCATAATTTTGATTATTTTTAAAATTTACCATAATATCATGGAATAATAAAAATAACTATTTAAAATGGGTAGGTGTATCAGGAAAAAATTCTTTTAATATATCATCCCCACTACCTTAGTAAAAAACTATAATACATAATTATTTCAATTAAAACATGTATATAATAAAATTATAATAAAATTTGGTGTGGTACATTTTTTAGTTATAATAAATTGTGGTTTTTATAAACAATGAATTTCAAATTTATTTTCATGATAATCTTCCAAAAATAAAATGAATTTAAATGGTTACCAGTAATATTAGAGAAAATGATCATATGAAAATGAAAACTCAATAAAAATTTGTTTTCTCTAATTAAAACTAAATTTATTATTTTTATTCACTAAGTAAAATACAATTTTCCATAATTTTTTATATCATGTACTTATTATGATAATCCGTTAAACTATATACAAAATCAATAATTAATAATTATTTTTAATTTTAATGTGATTAAAGAAAGAATATACCTTGGTAATTTCAGATTAGATCATAATTTATGTTTCCCTTTTATGGACCCACCGATGATTGAGTTAATAAATAGAACACACTTTTTTGGATTATAATCCCTATAAACAACTATTTTAGATCTAACATCCAATTGTAATATCTAGATTGGGGTGGAATTTCTAAGAAAGTCACACAATATCTACATTATAAAAATTTCATGATGTTATCCTAAACATAGACATTTCCAATAATCATAACATTATGGTTTTTAGTAAATTTTTCATATATTATTTACTATAATATTTTATCAAAAAATTAAGGGAAGTTTATACCGTTTAAATTATTATCAACCATAACATGTCAACCATTTACTAAATTTCTAACTACATAATTCTTAAAAACTGATATATTTTTAATATATAAATTTATGGAATCCCTTAACTACTATCAACTGGATGATCCCATGTATGTTTTTATCTATATAACAAGATTGAATTATAATATTTCATTTCAATACATTAAAATAACATTTTAGGATTTTATTATTTATGACATCAAACCTTAAAATGAAGAAAGCATTTCATATCTTTTAGATATAAAGTGATTTTTTAAAAAATATATAAACTACATAGTCTCCAAAGTCTCACTTGAATTATTCAATTTAAATACCATTAAATAAAAATATTATATAATTTTTTGAGATATAATATGAATTGGGTGAGAATATAATATAAGTAATGGTAAACACTGGAAATAAAAAATCAGACATCATAATTGAGAATAATATGATTTTATTGATTTAATCAGTATACATAATAATGTTGTAACCAACAAATAATAGGTATTTAATCATCACATAAGAAAAAATTAAATAACTAAAAATCTGTGGAAAAAATGTCCATAAAACAATATCCACTAAGGTGTAACAACCATATTACATATAAAAAGTAAAATAACATTTTTTAAAGAAAATACTTCTAGGAGAAACATCATTGGTTCCCATGAAAATTATAAACTAAAATGTACTCATAATTACCAGTCTCATGAGAGAATGACTCAAAATAATTCAATTTAGTTCCATACAAGACCCCACATTTCATCATCTATATATATGAGTGCCACTTGATATCAAAACTAGTAATAATAAATCATTAAAAATATAGATAACCAATGATATTAAATAAGTTTCAAGAAAAAGTTAAATTCAATAAAGTTAATAAAGAGTGTAGAATTAAAACCATATTGAGAAATGGTATACGGTTAATATATTAATTTTCCTATCTAGATGATGTATTCTTACTTGGTATATACCATTCTATATAATTAATGTAAAACATGGTAATCACAAACTAAAGGTAATGTATGGAATATTATTCCCAATCATTATGAATTGTTATGGAAGAAAAAAGAAATGGTATAAGGCATCATTGATAGAGAATAATTTTGTATAATCCATACACAGAAAAAAGGTGGATGGTTGAGAAAGAAAAAATCATTATTGTATCTAATGAGACTTGTAATGATGGTCACATATATAAAAAATTTCATTGTAAAACAATGCATCATATGGTATGAAAAATTAATTGATAAAAAATAGATTTGTTTTATAACATAAGATAAATCCCCAAGAAAAATCATAAGTGGATAAATTAAGAAAATTAAATACCATGACTGTAAATCCTTTTGAATATGTAATGTAAAATGGAGTAAAAACCATAATGTTAAAAAATAAAACATTTTTAACATTGACCTAAAATAAAAACGTATATATGAAATTAAAAATTATATTTAAAAAAGGGAAAGAAAAATATTAACAAAACATTGACTTCAAAAAACTAATATTCAATACTGGATCCTTGAATATTACATATGTTTTTATATATAAAATTTGATGACAAATACAAAAATTCGATTCTAAAACTATTTTATTTAATATAATGAAATTACATTTTTTAAAAACACATTGAAAAAATAGTCATAAAAATTCAGTTAAAAAAACATTATTTTCACAATGTTTATTATATAATACCCTATATTAAAATAATATATTGAGATAAATTAATAATTTAATAAAATTATTGAGGATTATATTTTATAACTTAATTAATTAAAATCAACATTAATTTTATCTCTTGTTGGAAAAATACTATGTGAATCAAGAAATATTTGACTAGCGGTTTATGTTATAAAAATATAAAAAATTATAGAATGTCTCATAATATATGAAATGGAATTAATTTACCCAAAATATGTGAAATATTTAATATAGAACCATCAATACTCAATTTTTCAAAATTGACCCACCAAAAACTCTTACGATGGGGGAAATATATCAGTGAATTAAAACTTGAGGAAAATAAAATGATTTGGATATGTGTATCCCAAGAATTATAATGAAATAAAATAAATAATATTAATGAAATAATAAATCATTTTAACTCTATAAAATATATATATGGTTAATAATATGTCACATGTCTCATGTAAATATATTTTATACCATGAAAACATTATAACATAAAAAAAACCACGTTAATCACCTTGAAGGTTATGAATTAAAATGAATCCTTATATATCATAAATAATTATAGGGTTGTGAATATTGATTCTAAAAGGGTATTAGGTAAGTCATAAAAATGAAATCAGAGAATAAATAAAATATATGTATCAATGTGAGATGCAGTGTGACATTTTACCATGTATTTTTAAGGTAATTTAATAGTAAAGATTGTCGAAGTGAGCGATTCAAGTAAATAAATCATTAATTAAATTTAATAAATCATATTTTTTATATAAATATAAATTAGGTAGTATATAAACAACAATAATTAAATTAGGCACATTATACAAAACATGTATCCATGAGGAGAAATTGAGATGAAAAAACCATTACCTCATGTTCATGATTACTCAAATGTTCTCCAATATCCTGAATAATTAAAATAAATATCCAATTAATTATCTAAAAAATTAATAAAAAACAAAAATATTTTTAATTATTTATATATACATTTATGAAAAATTTATTCTCTTATTAGAGTTTATTTTAATCATATATAGTTGTACCTTTTAGTTGTCTTTTTCATTAAAAGACATCATGAAGACCGGATCAATTCTCACTAAGTGGTTTCAATTTAATTACTCAAATGTGATTAATTATAAAATAATAATTTATTTCCAATGAGTTCTTAATTCCAATTTTCATTTTGGGGAATAGATAAATGTGTCTTGTAAGAGTAGAAATCAGGATTAACTAGCCTTAAATGTATTTAACAAACAATAGATGATATATTAATAAAAACATTAAATAATAATAGAAAAATTATATAATCATTTAAACTCCTTAATAAATCAATGTTACATGGTTCTCACATTATATTAAATTCCTTTATCATATTTTATATAATCATTTAAACATCATTAAAACCCTTTTTAAATTATCCCTAATGGTAACATGTTATAATGATTTAATGGTTAATGGGGTCTATTAAGTTAATGATAATGTTAATCATATTGAATATTTAAAATATATTAAAAATTGTGCATCCTCATTAAATCAATTTCAATAACTATAAATTACATGTTGTGATGACAAATGAAACTTTTTAATCGTGTATGTGGTAGAATAATAATTAGGATTTCCCATGTATTATTTTTAGATATTATATGGATTTATTTCTAGACCAGGCGCTAAGGCTACATGCAATTCCAAGGTCTAGTATTCCTGAAAAAATTGTTTGAAAAAAAATTAAACTTTTAATTTCATGCATGCATTATTTTCATAGAAAAGTTGAATAAATTTTAGTTGGGTGAAAAGATCAGATATTTGAGGCCGCAGTTGAACAATTTATTGTGGTTTTACAATAGGCACGACATAACATTGGTCGGTACCGATCAACTATGAAAATATCATAATGGGACACAATGAGAATAAATGTTGTTTAATAAAGAAACTTTAGTTGATGCAATGACATTTCTCTTTTAGTTGACAATTTTTATGAAATTTGTATTATCACCATAACCCATGTATTCTTTTGATATGGGAAGAAGTGCCTCTAGAGAAAAACATATCAAACGATGAAGAATCGATGCGACCTCAGATTCAATAGATCAATGATCTATAAAAAATGACTATGTAGATTTGCTCTTAATAAACATTCATTCCAACTAATGGTAAGCAATTTGTTTCTTTTTTCTTTTTCATTATTCAGGGTTTTCATGATGAACGCGAGTAAATCCACAAACAAATTGACATGTGGTTTGATTTTTGTGGGATTGATAAATATTTTAGGGTTCACTGCAGATGATATATTTTTCCTCTTCATTTATTTACTCTAATGACAATGAATTGAGGATGACCCAAACAAATCCAATGTTCTTTGTTTGAGATTTTTTTAACACTCCTATTCATGTCAATCATCCATGTATGACCCTAGTTGAAATTGATCTACTTGCTTGGAGGATCCAAATGTGATCGAACCCCCTGGAATAGAGGAAATTTATTAATAAAGGCTGGATATGTGTATATCAAGACCCAAGAAACCAATATCTACAATTGATGATGATTTTAGAGCACAAGAATTGGAGATAAGTCAGGAAAAAGTGTCCAAACTCATGTCGTAGACTGGCGTTGCAGCAGAGATACGTGGACGCAGTGGCCCAACCATGTGGATACAACATAAAGACCACGGGATGTGGTGGGCTTTACCAGGTATGATAGCCGAACTGCATGGACACAACATCCGGACCATGGGACGTGGTGGACATTACCAGGTACCTTCCATATGGTGAAGATGTGATGTGTTAGCCAGTGGACCAGGTATGCCACATGGGCTACACCGGCCAAGATTATCAGACCAGGACATAGTCTAATAGTCTTAGTGAACCAGACCAAGCTATTCTGAAACAGGCTGGTCCAAGCTAGTTCGGTTCAATTGGTGGGTCAAGTCGTCTAGTGGGTCCGGTCAGATCTGGGTCAGACGTAATTCCGATCTGAGTATAAAAACTAGATTTCTTCAATGATCCATAACATTAAAGCAATGCGTCAATTAGAAGGTCAATCTACAGCATTGGGACCGTTGTGATGAGATAATCCTCTTGATATATTATTAGTCGAATTTTTGGAAGTGTATTGTTAACATAATGGATTGAGTAGTGGGTTCCCCTAGAAGAATTTTATTATTATCATAATCTTATGATTGGTTGTGACCTTGGGAATTCATGAATTATCGATATTTTGTGTCTTAAATACAATGTGTGTCTCATAGAGACTGTGTCTATTATCAAGACATTGTATCTTATGGAATATGGATGATTATCTTATTGTGTGTACTAACGACATATACCTGTGGGAGCTTACTATATTTTCCTTTGTGTTATACTTTTTGTTATTTTATTTATTTTATATTTCCTTTCAGGTATTCTGTGTGAGATCTTCTTTTGAATATTCCAATGTGGTATTAGGTTGACCTACTTAGAAGTATTTTACTCACCCATTTATAAACTTTTCCCACACATATTTTTTCTTCTGTAGACAATAAAACATTAAAAATATTTCATGGAATCCTAGAAAAGGAAGTTCATTGTGATACCAAACAAGACGAGGTGTGTACTGTATTTATTTCAGACAATGTCCACAACACTGTTTCTATCAGCTTGGATCGGGGTGGTTTTTCTATAGGTGAGTTTCAGGAACTGTTGGTTACATACTATTTCCTTTTGGTGGGATTTTATTCAATCCCTATATACATTTTATTACATTCATTATTTTACTCAGTTTTGGATTTATTGGTTTTCATGCATTGTTTACATAGTGTTTATACATTTCAGCATTGGTGTCTTAGATATGTTTGGGTTTGTATAGGTACGAAGTCAAATTCCTATCATTTATGGAATATTCATACATGGTGCTAGTCACTATATGCTCGAATATTGTAGGTTGGAATTAGGTAGTTATGGCATCAGACCCTCTGGGAAAGGTCATGAAATTTTGGCATCAATGGAGTTTGGTTCTACTTTAGGACAGCGAGCATGTAAGATTGGTTTGGGAAAACAATGTTATGTGTACAGATTACATCTTTCAGGCGAGGGAATCCGGTGTTGTTGTGGCAGTCAGCATATCCATACACCCGGATGATAGACACATCTTTTTACTTGGTACATGATGACACCAGTTGTAGGGAAAGTAATGGTACATCCATCATATAGGATTTGGGCGTGTTATCATGTCCTTCTTGAGTCATCTCATGAGGTATACTCTATTTATTATTGTACATCCTATTTTATTCTCAGATGACTCCATGTATATAGCCATCCAGGATTCCATTACATGATCATAAGGTTGATCCACCTTGAAATGATTCATCAGTATAGGGGAATATACCATAGATATCACTCTAGGAATTTTACCTTCAACACTACCAGCTTTCGAGTAGTAACTACTACCAAAATTACCAGGTGTGAAATCATCTAGAGTGAACATGTTTCATGATTTTAAGAGGCAGTTACCTTTATGGGTTTAGAGTGATCTATACCCCTACCGGATGATGATTTACTAGAGGTAGTTACATGTGAATTTCACCTTATGAGGATGCCTACTGACCTGATGAAAATCTATTCCGAGAGTCTTCTTCTAGGATATACATGATTATGGTGGATATTAGTGACCTAAACACATAATTAGATGAATCACACTTGGATATAAATAAATCATCTCACCAAAGAGGATTTCGTTTCATCTATGTTGTGATCTGTACAAATATAAGAGCTTATGCATCTACAACTATGAAGAATGACTATTAGAACGTATTCAAGGAGGTTTACCGATCTTTCTCAGTACTCCATAAATATGGTACAAGAACTATTCTTCAGGTATTTCTCCTTAAATAAGTTATTATTAAGGTAGATTAATTAATCCATTATATAGGTCATTAATAATAATTTTGTTGGGGTACTTGAGCGAGCTCTTCAAGTGGAGATCTTCCTAGAGGAGCATACACCGGTAGTGGGAGCTACCATGGGCCACCAGGAAGCTGATACATTGGTGCTATGTTAACGATGAAAATGAAAGGTCCTAATACGTTTAGGCACATTAAGGGATGACCCCATGCCAAATGATCAGCAGTGCGGGGCTCCCATGGAATATTGAGTCAACTAAGGGAAAGGTTGTGTTACTCATGAAAAATTTAGGGACATCAAGCATGTTATTGCCTAACACTTAACATGATTGATTAAAAGGTTTTAGAAGTACATCTGAGGTAGTGTGTGGTGTGTATGAAGGGGTGGGACCATGTATTCTTTATAAGTGAAAATTATACGTAGTTAGCGCATGATAGACTCACACATTTGAGGGTAGAGTTGATTACTCATCAGTTGGCTAGTCCGTCCCTCGGTGTTGTGGATGATAAGAGTCAATGGACTCATATAGTAGTGGAGGAGTCAGAGGACATCATCACTAAGGATGTTTCAATATTACATACCAATAGATATGTAGACTTATACATTGATCTACAACATAGGATAGAACCAATATAATTTCCATCATTTTAGATGACTATCTTAGAGATTTGAGATCTGAGAGTATAGTTGGAGGACTTTTAGAGGAAGGGCATCTTATGGGCCAGTGTATCACCACAAGTAGCCCCGGTTTTGTTTTTCAATAAATTATATGGGATCATGGGGTTATGTATCTACATCGTGTACCTAAACTAGGTGACTATAATGAATAAGTTTCCACTAACGAGTATTGATGACAAATTAGATTAGTTGATAGGGGAATGATTGTTCTTAAATATTGACCTCGCATATGGATATCACCAAATTTGTGTACGAGATGAGAATATACTGAAGATGAACATCATATGTCGATAAATCCACTATTAGTGATTGGTGAGGCCATTTTCTTTGAATAATATGTCAATAGTGTTCATGGGAATCATGAACATGATATTTCAGACTTATATATACTGGTTTGTGGTGGTCTTCATTGATGACATCTGAGAGTACTTAGCGATCTAGGAGGAGAATGTGAGACACTTAAGGATAGTCCTGGGCACACTTTGAGATATCCATATTAATGGTAAGCTCTTAAAGTGTTAATTTTGGATTCGAAAGGACTATTTACATGGAATAATAATTTTAGACGATGGAATTGTAGTGGATCAAGTGAAGACTGAGATGGTACTTTTTTGGGAGACACCCAGGGGTGTTACCAAGTTTACGGAGTTTCCTTGGTTTGGCAGGGTAATACCAAATGTTTTTACTGGGGATCTAGAGACTCGAAACACCCTTTAATGCTTTGACAGAAAAGGGAAAGCCTTTCATATGTATAGAGAAGTTCCAGAAGAGTTTTCTACAATTTAGGCATATATTTATGAGCACTTGCATATTGATATTTCCATAGGATGGTGCTGAGTACCTTGTGTTCATCAATTAATTAGTAACCAGGCTTTGTTTTTTCCTAATGTAGTGGGATGTGGTGATTTCCTATTGATCACACCAGTTGAGACTACACAAGTATAAATACACAACACATGATATTCAGTTTTTAGTAGTAGTCTTCACATTGTAGATATGGTGACACTATATGATGGGGGAATTTCTTTTATCTACTTTGATCACAATAATTTCATGTATATCTTCACTTTGGAGGATCTGAACTATAGATTGATGTGGTGGATATGGTTACATTTGGAAAATGATATTGATATTTTTTTTATTTATATGAAGGTGGATGTGGTAGAGTATGATCTCCGTTGGAGAACCATTATGAAGTTATTAAATGAGGCATTAGAGAATTTGTCCCCTTTGAAGATATCCTTTATGGATAGAGATGGAGTAGATAATCCTAAGATTATAGTTTCCACCCCTACATTATTACAGCTCGTTAGGGAGGTACTGCATGGGGAACCTAGTTCGATACTATATATGCTAATATATCCATAGGGAATTTCCCTCATGGATATTCAAAAGGAAGGTAGAATTTTGTTATTTTCCTAGGATACATTGTAGTACTACTTTCATTATGATGGGAGGTTTTTAGGGAGTTCCATTAATTCCTTTTGTTGGTACATCCAAGTGTGTCGAAGATGTACCAAGAACATTGATGTCAATTTTTGTTTCCTAGGATAAAGAAGGGATTTGAAAATTTGGTTTCTTGATGCCCACTTTTCTACAGGTCAAGGTCGAGGACCAGGTCTCAGTTGCTTTAATGTAACCCATTAAGGTTCTATAATGGATGTGGGATGAGATATCAATGTAATTCTTGACATGGTTACCACGTATAACTAGGGAACATGATACCATCTAGGTGATCATTGACATACTCAACAAGTGTGCGCATATTCTATCTATTTAGGAGTATTGTTGAGTACAATACCTGGGACACCTCTACATACTATATATGGTTTGACTCTATAGAGTTACAATAATGATAGTCTCATATTGTGATGATCTCTTCACATCCTAGTTGTGGAAGGAATGTCAGGGGGCTTTTGGGGCTCATTTTTAATTGATCACAATGTTTCAACCATAGAAGGATGGCTAGATAGAGTGGACCATTTACATTCTACAATACATTCTATGAGAATGCATGTAAGAGTATGTCCACATATTGGATGATCACCTACCTTTTTAGGAGATGGAATATATCAATATCTACCAGTACACCATCGATATTACACTATTTCTGGCCTTGTATAGGTGACTATGTCGGTAACCACATTGTATGACTGACCATGGATATTTAGTACACATTGTCCCATAGTTGGTGTGGGTTCCTCTCGAGAAGGTGAAGTTCATATAGGAGTGGATAAAGGTAGTAAAAGGCCATCAGATGTATTTTTTTGACTGAAGACAAGGGCATTAGGATTCCGAAGAAAGAGACCACATGTTCCTTTATGTCTCACCTCAACACAGATTAGGGTGATTGGGAAGGACAAAAAGATATCTCTAAGGTTCATATAAGGCCTCATGATACTATATAGTGTTGGAGAGGTGGAATAAAAATTGGATCTACATCCATAGTAAGAGTGGGTTCACGATAACTTCCATTTTTTACATCTAAGAAGGTATGTGCATGACCCATCATGTTTTATTGATTAGGTAAATATTAATATTGATGATGGGGTGACTTTTGTTGAGAACCATGAGGAGATAAAGAATCAATAAGATATGATCTTTAGAGGTAGGTTGATTCCTTTGGTGGACATTTGGTGGAATAAAAGGAATCTCATGAAGAGAACATGGGAGTGAGAGGCTCATATTTGTGCTCAGTACCCTCATTTGATTGAGTAGAATTTTATTTTCAATTTAGAGACATAAATCACCATGGTGGGGGGAATGTAATGTCTAGAATATTCCCATGAATTATTTTTATATATTATATGGATTTATTTTGGGACCAGGTGATGAGGTGTTGTTTGATTCTGAGGTCCTATGTTCTTGAAACAATTGTCTGTAAAATATTAATCTTCTAATACCACACACAAATGGTTTTCAAGAAAAGTATAATAACATTATAAAGGGTGCCCGAATAAGAAATATGAGGGAACTGTTAAACTCAAAATACTGATTTTATCAAACATGTGAAATTATGCTGGTTGGGGAAGGAAAACAATGAAAAAGTTATTTGAAGGTGTAATGGAAACAAAAAAAAATTCATAAAATTATTTTATTTGATGCAGTGATATTTCCCTTTTAATTGTCCTTGGTTAGGGAATTCAGGGTTGTCACCATATCCCTAGAAATCCTCGAAGATGACAAGAAGGAACTATAAAAACTGTTGGAGAATGATTATTTATTGATGCATTCTCTAATTTGTTGGATCAAGGATCGACGAACAACATTGACACAACTTCATTATTCATCAACGATCATTCTAACTTGATGTAGGGTGATTGTTTCCTTTTTGTTTTTCCCATTCTCTGTTTTCATTAAAAAAATTCTTCAATAAACAAATTGATTCAACTATAGTATGATCATTATAGGATGGAAAAATCTATGGGGTTCATTAATGTAGATTAATTTTCCCTCTTCGTTTATTTCCTCTAACAAGAACGAATCGAGGCAGAAACGAACAAGGAAAAGATTCATTATTCAAAATTTTTTGAAATTTTCTCACACATATTTTTTAATTTCTTCATAATTGTACCCCTAGGGAAACTGATAAAATTTTTGGAGGCTCTGAACGTCATTGGCCCCGTAGATTAAAGGAAATGAGTCAACAAAAAATTGTATCTATATAGATTGGTACTAGAGAAACCTGTATTTATGATCAGTTCAGATTTTGGTGCACCATAGGAGAATTGGTGGAACCCAAAAGTGGCCACCATCATGCTAGAGCTGGAGACTCACACAGTAGGTGGCACATGATGAAGGTCATGTGTCGGAGTCGGCATGTGTGCCGGTGAAGCACGTTGTGGTGGAGCCACATGGACTTGGTAGCTTGGACTCTTGAAATCCATGGATATTAGTCACATGGGATCTGCATGAAATGGCTATTGGACATGAATGTCACTATGGGGGAGAGTCCACAGGGTGATGACATGTTGTTCTAGCAAGCATTCTAGGTTGGTCTAGTCTTCCATACTGTGTCAGGTTGATCGTAAAGTCAGCATAGTCAGCATGATGGGTTGGATCCAGGTCAGATGATTATTTTTATTTAAATTTCCATAAATTTCAAAACGTAATCCTTTGGATGATCCATCTATGGAATTGGGACCCTTGTTACAAGTATGTTCTTTCAAGATATCATAATTGTGTCTTCTTAGATATGTTAATATGACCTAATGGATCGACTAGTGGGTTCCCTCAATCTAAATGAACTATTAGCAGAATCATATGCCTGGTTGTGACCTTGAAACATCATGATTTATCAATAATATGTGTCTTTAAAGTGATTTTGTTTCTTATCGAGAATGTGTTTCTTATCAAGAATTTTCATTTTTTGGAATGCAGTAGATAATAATATTATTTTTTATATCAACTTATACTTGTGTGATCTTACTATATTTTCCAATGTGGTATACTGTATGGTACTTTCTTGGGGGTAAATTTCCTTTATAGTATTCTATGTGTGATCTTCTTTGTGATATTCCTTTGAGGATTCTGGGTTTCCTAGTGAGTATTATTTTACTCACACATGTATGATATTTTCCAATGATTTTTGTGTATTCTATAGATGAGTGAAATTTCGATGGAGTTTTTAGATGACTAGGTCGAGATGGTTCTTGTTACACTGGATAGGCCGAGGTGTGCTCCATCAGCATTTAAGACGATGGTCCCAACACCATTCGCTTCAGGTTTTATTAGGTAGTGTTTTATATGGATGTTTTTAGCAACATGTGGATATATACTCTTTTATTTTGGTGGGATTGTATTCTGTACAATATACATTTCTTTATTTTCATTTTTGTATTTTGGTTTGGATTTAATGGTTTGCATGCATTGTTTGCTTGTTGTTTTTACATTTTAGCATTTGTGGAGTAAATTTGTGTATGTGAATACATTATATAGTAAAATGAAACCAATTTGTGGGATATTCCTACATAGTGATATTCACCAAACCCTGGCCAATTAGAGGTTGGCTTGGGGTCATAACGTCTTTGGCCCCTTTAGGACGTGTCATGATAGGTAGTTTGTGGTATGCATGATTAAGGATCTCATTTCAAATAGATTGTAAAAATGATATTAAATGAAAAATGATCATTAATGGTTTAATTTTTATCATATTAAACATATTTTTTCATAAAATAATTCCTCATTAACATCCTAGAGTGGCAGTGATCAAAAATGAAAACTATTTCTTTTAGGAGGAGGTATTTTGCATATAATCATGTTCAATGTTTTGGTTTCTCTTTGTCAATGGGAGGTTGTGAATAATTGGATTTAAATTATGAGAATAACATATTAGTATACTAATGATGTTGATTTCACATTATTTACAATTTCAGATCAAATTCTGGAATGAATGGAGTAATATAAATGAATAAGTTAAAGTAATGCTCATGTTGTCATACTGAGTTGTCTCTTGGGAAACTCCATGGAAATGAGGACATAATATAACTAAAAGACACCAAAATCGTATAGAAATAGGATATGTTGGATCAAAATATGATATTTATATACTCAATTACAATATGGGGTGAACATGTAAGATTAAAAGCAATCATTTTTCACCTTAAGGATACTTTTTTTTAACAAAGTTAAACAAATAACATTCACAAACTTGTATATAATATTTATCAAATAGAGCCGAAGGGTCTATTGTCCAAAAAAATTAAATTATAATGAAATAAACACCTAGGTATACATAAGTAAGATTCAAAATTAAATCATATAGAATCATATGTTAGTGTTACAAAAAATGAAAAATTTAAAGATGGTTAAATTTTTATTTATAATTAAATGGGAAGGAAAGAAAAGTACATGTAAAGAATACAAATATTTTAACCCAAAGTTTCAGGTATCCATAACACTACGAATAATGAACCATTTAATTGTACTTTACTGAAATTTTTTCATAACCACACTAACGTAATCCCTAGATATAAATATTGGAATCAATTTTTCTATCCCTGTAAGCCCACACTCTGTAAGGTGACTAGCACCTATTTGTTACTTTATCATGAAATACATAGATTGTATACATCAAAAATTGTAATAACACAAGTAAAATGATTATTGTTCATTATTTTATTTATATAGAATAATTTGTTCATAGTTTAATCATTTTTAATGGTTTCTCATGACGAGAATATTGAAAATCCAATGTAGAGTACAAATCATCTCAAAAGTTCCCAGCATAAATCAGGGTTGAATGATTGGGTATTTATAATAAATATCTCTAATGGTCGAATTTCCCTCCAATGGTCATATTTTTTCTAAAATTGTGATGTGACATGGATAAGTGGATTCATAATGTTTATATTATAACTGAAACAACAAAATCGTTTAGATAACCTAAATTGTCACATGTCATATTAGATTTTCAATAATTTATAAGAATATAAATGTAAGAAATATTAAATTTTGATATTATAGTAACATTAAGAATGATATAAAATCAAATGTTTAATGAAGAATCACATGAAAGGAACCATGAGAATCAGATCTGAGATATAATGATAAATCGAATCTAATAAAATTGGGAACCGTAATACAACAAAAAAGGTAATGATAAGTTGATATTTTATGAAATTCATGTTTTAAAAACATGAATTGGATTCAAAATTCTATGAGAATCAGAATCTATTTAACATGGTGAATCATAAATAAAGAATAAAGAATGAAATTTTATTTTTAGAACGAATCGTAGTCTATGGAATTTTGAATCAGATTCAATTTATTGGATAATTCGGAGTTCTGAAAGTGAATGATTCTAAGATTTATTAGATATTATATTTGGTTCAGTAACTATTCCGAATTAAAAACATATGGTTAGACATAGCTATAAAACAAACATGAATATAAATATCCCTATACATATAAATATGTTTTATATAAATTACCTTAAATATTGAATCAACTATTATGGAAATGAGTTTGTGATATTCAAATCATAAAGCAATGGAAAAATTCAAAAAAAAATAGATTTGCATCAAAATATCCCCCTTTTGGGAAAACAAAAAAATTAATTTAAAATAATAATAATATTAAGATAGTAATATTTCATATTTTAATTTTAATAGAAATTCATATATCTCCCTTATATTATGACATAAACTAAATGTGACTAACTCCACCATAGATTAATAAATCTCCCGAAGGATTATTTTTGTTCATTATATAATTTTTATCCTTTCTTAAGGAAATATATTCCACTTTATTAAACATTCCGCTTCTTAGTGAAATATTTTTATAACATTCTTCTCCTCCTTCCTAATTTATAAAAAAATATAAAAATGAATAACATACCAGAAATGGTTAGGAAACAAAAACAAATAAACATTGGATAACATCATTTTGATTAAAAAATGTTTTTAACATCAAAGTTCAATATTAATCTAAATAAGTCATCATTATTTAGAATTAATTTTTTGATAATAGAATTCATGTTTCTCAACTCCTTGTGATCATCATTGTACTTTTCAATAATCACTTCTTGATCCCAACTCTTGTTTTCAAAAAATTAAAACTTTTATCAATTAATTTTAATATTATCATCCTAATATGTAATATTCTAATCCCCTTTATCCCTTTTATCATTTATTCTGTTAACATAAAGAGTGATATAGTAGAGTTTCTCATTCAGATATCTAACATATTTAAATCAGATGCTTTTCTCTTCCTTCATCTTCGTTGAGAATATGTTTTAAAGTCCTTTAATATTGTCCTCATATTCTATGAAATCTCTATTAACTAACACAATATATTCATCAAAAAAATTATGATCATGGTTTAATTTCATCAACCACTTTTTTATTTAGATTCTTTAAATCCAATATGAATCCCAATTGAGAACAATAGATTTGAAATCACCTTCATGCATTACCATTTTAACCATGAAAAGAGTTATAGAGAATAACATCTATGTTACTAATTCGTGAATAAACTAGCATCTTGATTCAAGGTTTGGAATATAAGGAATTGAGTTCAACAACATTCTCATCGATTGAAGAAAAATAGTCTTCTCTAAATGAGGATCATGACTATTTGGAAATCGATGAAACTACCTTAGATGTCCCAATATCTACATTATTCCATTTTTCATTCATTGATATTGCCTTCTCTATTATGTTAACTATTTGAATTTCATCAAAAACATGAATGATCTGATCTTCATCATCACCATCTTCATCATATTTTTTATTATCATAACCAACATTGACATTACCACCTTCTTTTTTATCATCACCATCATCATCATCACCATAATCACTATCTCCATTATCACTATCAAATGAAATTTGATATACTTAATTGTCAATAATAATAAATTTCAGAATTGAAGAAGATTTATGAACTATTTAGTGTCAAATGCAATATTGGAAGACAAGGAATTAGAGGTTCTTAAGGATATCTTGTCGAAATATATCCTCTCCAATGTTTCCCCAATTTTTTGAATCATATATTCACTATCCTTATATTTAGTATTTTCCTTTTTCTTCTCATTATTCTTCTTGAGTAGGATCTTGAACAATTTGAACTATTCTTGGAACAACATCATTTCCCATTGTTTAATAGGGTTACCACTTTTTCCATTTGTTAAGAAGGTTAAGGATGTATTGTTTCATGGATAAATTATTCTTTATCTTGAATTAAATCTGAATCTATTTTTGAATCGTTACACAAATCATTAATAAATTCTTCTTCATAAATATTATTCTTCAGCTTCTTATCATTATGCTTCTTCTAAATATCTTCACTATAATGAACATTAAATGACATAGCTTTAGTATCATCTAAACCAAACACTAGTTATCCTTATTTTATTTTCACATTTAGTTTTCCTTATCCTTATTAATATTCATTAGATTATGTTTTTTGTTTATTCGAAATTGGAGGTTCAGATGCTTATGATGGTTCTGATTCCTGAGGTTTTATTTTCATCATTTTTGAGTTTAAACATTATCCAAATTGTCCTTCCTTGCCCATAAGATCAACAAAATCATTCTTCTTATCACTGAAATCATATTTCATTTAATTCATTGTGTCATCACATAAAAAAAGGTTAAACTTCTTGGAATTTTCCTTTTAAGGAGTGTTAAAAAATGTTAGATATCTTATAATGAGGGTGGACAAGATTTCTAGATAACTAAGAATCTATGACTTGATTGTCCCATCATTTTTATTTTTGATTGAAATAATGATATACTTCACCATGTTAATATCTCATATATTAACTATAAAATCCATTATTAATATATTTATGATATTTAAGGTATCTTTCTCTCATTTCCTTGGTATTTAAACTCATTGAATCTGTGATGCAATGATTATGATGTTGGATGAAAGATTGTAAATATTAGGTTTCTTTAGTCACTTAAGGCCTAAAAAAATCAATCATATTTACTTTATGAAATGATATTTCTTGAGTATAGTAGCATGTGATATAAATAGTAACCTTCACCATCAATCAATATCCTAGGAACATTTTTGGCTTTCTAATATTATTAGGAAGAGATCTTCCCACAACTCTTGAATTGAAACTTATACTTTTCTCTTTAAATAAAGTACTCAATTTATTGATATAATTAATTCATATTAATGGAAGATCAATTATACTTATACCCTTTATTTTTTTGTTAATTTATTCTTTTTATCCATTAAACATTAGTTTTCAATAGGTATCTTGGTGATAAGACCAATATACATTTGTTTGGAAGATTTATTATTTGAAGATTCATCAGATGAGTCTCTACCACTTGAATTATAAAAATATGTTTTCTTCAAGATTTTATTCCCCTTAGGATTGTAATATAATTTATGGTTCCTCTCGTAATTTGTATCTCTCCTATCCATTCTTTTATGATAAGGAAAATTAGGTCGGATATGTCCACCTTTCATGCATTAATCCCAAGTGACTTTAGAATCTTTCTTATCTATCTGGTCTTCATATTATATATGTATTGAATGTCCTTATCACTTACAATCGTGTTCATTATTATAAAATTATTGGATAACTCATTATTTGACTATTCAGATTCACATGAGTGTAACTGAAAAACAACATTCACAGACTAAGTTGATATAAAAACTTTATCAGGATTTTTATTATTCATTTAATTGAAAGTCATTGTAAAAGAAACACTTTAAATTTTTCATCATTACTTTATAAAACTATCTCCTTATTCTATTCTCATTTTGTATGATATTTCCAAATAACTCATCAAAAGTAACTATTGTAAAATTCCTTGACTCATCAATATCAGTTCTCATTGCTTCTCATTCATTATTTATGATGTCAATAATCTTGTCAACAAGAATCTCATCATATAGACCTTTTTCTCCCATTTAATGTAGACTTTTTACAATAGTCATGAATTACTATTGAATATAAACTATATGTTATCTATAGGGAAAAAATCCATGATAATATTCTCTATGTATTTCTCCTCATGTTTCTAAAACAGTCGTTGTTCAAAAATGTGTAACATCACGTTTTGTTCAAATGTTGTTAGCTACTTGAAATGATTATATTGGGATATATATATATATATATATATATATATATATATATATCTGTTTATAGAACAATGAAAAGTTGTGTGTACCTTATATTTTATCTTATTTTGATTTTATTCATGATTTTTAAAAATTCCGACTTCTTTTTCAGGAATATGGTATTCTCTAGTAATCATAACAAAATTTTCAACACAAATATTAATAAGAAATGTCTTAATTATATATATAAAATATTCATAGTCACTCCCAGAAAAAATATATGTTCTTGTGGGATTCAGATTATCTAAATATGTGATGTTCATTCATTTAATTTTTTAAAACCAAAACATTCCCACTCCACACATTAGTGCATGTATTTTTAAAAACGAGATTATATAATAAATTTATAAATAATATCTATAAGTGATAAAAGGTTAAGTAAATTAAGTAATGAAATTATACATTGATACTATGTGTAAGTATCTGAATCTCAGAGACATGCTATGATACCAATTGTTGGATCGAAATATGATATGTATACAATCAATTATAATATGTGGTTTAATTGGATGTTTAAAAAATTTCGGTATTAACCTTACGGTTTTTTTTAAAAAAATTGTAAAAGAAATAATATTCAAAAAACCCTCTACTATATTTAATAATTAGATTGAAAGGGTCCATAGACTGAATAAAAAGGTATTATAAATAAATAATAACACATGTATCCATAAGTTTGATTCTACCTTAAAGTGTGTAGAATCTTATATTAGAGTTTCAGAAAATGAAAAAGTGTAAGAATGTTACACCTTCTATTTTTTAAAAAATGCAACAGAAATAAAACTACATGTAAATAAAAGTCATCATTTTACCCTTGTAGTAGGGTATTTACAACACCAGGGATAAACATCGCTTGATTTATACTTTCAGGAATGTCTATATTACTCACACATGGGTAAGCCCTCGTTAAAATGATTGGAATCATTCTTACTATCCCCACAAGCCCTCAGTCTGTAAGGTAATCAGAACATATATCTTCATATAGCGTGGAATACCAATATTGTACACAAAAACAATCATAATTGCACAAGGAAAACAAATTTTATTGAATAATTATGTATATGGAACAAGATTTTGAAAATAGAAACTTATTCATAGATTTCACATTAATAAAATGAGTAACATATCTAACATAATAAATATTCTCTCAATGGTTCAAATCATTTATCACAGTCAAATGATTGAGTATTTATATGTGACCTCACTAATGGTTGAATTTTCTTCCAATGGTCATATTTTTTTGAAATATCAAAGTGAATTGGATAGGTGGGATTCATAATGGAAATAATGTAACTAAAATAATGTAACTATTTAGATAAAAAAAACTCTCGCAAGTAGAATTATTTTTTCAATAATATGTTTGAATATGAATGTAATAAACATTAAATTATGGAAATCGAGTAACATTAAGAAATAAATAAAATCATATCGTTAAAGAAAAATCATTATCAATGAGCATTGAGAATTGGAATCTAATAAAATTTTGAATCAGATTCTAATAAAAATGGTTAATTGTATTTGATATTTTACGAAATTCGTATATGAGAAACATGAAAAAGATTGGTCATTCTATTAGAATAAGAATATAAGAAACATGGTGAATCAAAATTGAATAAAGATAAATTTAATTCAACTTTATAGATGATTAGGGGTCTTAAGAACTGTGAATCAGATTCTATTTTCTGGAAAATTTGGAAATGAGAAAGTGAAAGATTTTGAGTTTTACTAAGGATCTGTTTTTTTATAACTATTTTGGATAAAAAAACATATTAGTATACTTTTCTATAAAATTAACATGTATATTAATTTCTATATAGATATAAATATGTTGAATATAAATTTTATATTAAATTGAGAAAATTATTAAGGAAATGTGTTTGTGATTCCAAAAACAAATTGGAATAGAAAATGTTATAAGGAAAATTTTTACATAAAAGGATAGAGTTATATGAAATATAATTTTTTATAATTTAAACATCAAATTTAAGAAATTTCTACACCTTGATGTGTTAACAATGATACATTTTTTTAAGTAGAGGGAATGATAGTTTTAGAAGTTACCATTACAATAATGATAACATAACAAATATATTCATTGGTAAATTGATCCAAAATGAGAAAAATTGTAGAGGAAGTGTCTTTCGGTATATATTCTACCCATACTAGGATTTTTGTTACACCCATTATTATTTTATACTTTTTTCGTTTCGTTTTTATTGATCAATCTAGTGTATTCTTATATTGGTAACTAATTGTTATCCTTATTATGTAATTTTAATGATGAAATTAAAATTTTTCATTTTACATAATTGTAATTTTTATATAATTTTATAATTATTTTATCGAGTAATATTTCTAAATTTTTAAAATTTAAATTTCTATATTAAACATGTAATCATGTAAAAGTGTTTTTCTAAACAAAAATTATTTTTCATATTTAATATTTATATAATATATAATTATCCTTGTTACTAATATTAATGACATAAATGGACATATAAAAAATAAAATATATTATTGAAGGATTTCAACAAGGGAAAAATTAAATAAAAATTCAAAATTTTTGATTAAATGAAATTTCATAAAATTGCTTTTATTAAAGTAAAATTATATTTTATTTCTATAAAAATTGGCTATATGTTTTCATTGATATATGATTATTTTAAAATTAATAATATTTATACATAATTTAATTTTCATTCCCTTAAATGTTCTTTAATATCCCAAGAAAATGTATATACATAAAAAATAAATTATTTTTTAGAAATATAGAATTTTTTATTCAAAAGAATATTGTTTGAAAAAATAAAAAAAATTCATAAATTGAAAATATTTTTACAGATAATAAACAAATAAGTTTATTTTATTAATATGAAATGAAAAAAAACTCATAGATATTTGTTAAAATATATCTCAACAAATATACTATAAATTTTTAAGCTATATTTTTTAGTATAATATGAACATATTTTTATTAATTGTCAATAAATATCAATTGTATAGATCATATATTTTTATGTATCTAAAATGAATATATATAAGTGATATAAGTAAATTTTAATATAGAAATTCATATGTTATAAAATTTAATAATCTCCAAACTTATTATATATTAATACTCTCATTTGATTTTAGATATTGTCATTAAATATTTATATCATACTAAATTTTACATCCAAAACCCTTGATAATTGTGGTATTAGATCTAAGGGAAATATAACTGGTAATGGAATTAAAGGCTACTAATTCAGATGACATTATGTTTTTGAAGAGTTATACAATCCTATGGTTTCCCAACAAAATATTCTCATAATCCATACACAATTGAGTTCTTTTAGGATTTATTTATAAAACAACCCAATGATATTATACCTAATACCAATTCGCATAGAAATGGGATTCATAAAATCAATTGTTATTCTTAATGCAATATATTATATTCATCAATATGACATTAGAATATGCTTACTCATTTTTATACTATCAAATTTAATGGTTATGTTTATAAAAATCATGCTATAATTAATTGTTTTTGCGAAATTATCATGTTTTTGTTTTATTATGATTTTCTGGGTTTCATGATCAAGGAAGATATTTATTATATTAATATTATGTATACACAAAAACCATGGGATGATACACTATTAACATGTATAATGGTCAACAACACATTTCAAGTCCTATGATGTGGTAAATGATTACCTATATCGATAATTATAAATAAGTTAAGAATTTTATGAAATATAAATATGAATGTCAATTTAATATATATGAATAATAAATAGAAATTATTTATACAATGATTTTATTCACGTACAACTATAAAGAATCTCGAGTTATGGTTTTTTTAATTAATCTCCCTTATTTGAGTTGTACAAATTCTTTATTAACTACAATATTCTTTTTTTGAAAATCTAACAATATGATTGTATTATTTTTAATTTCCAATTTTTTTGTATAAATTTATTTGTAATTACATGCATTAAAATTGTGTCTTAATTAATCAAAAATAATTTTTTAAGTGGTTTCTCTTAATGTCTCTACTAAATCGAGATTCATAATTATTATAAAAAATTGACATATTTTTTTCATTTTCATAAAAGTAACGTATCCCCTCTTATTTAGTTTTTTAGTCATTAATAGAATTTCTATTATTCTCTTTTATTATTAATATTTTACCCTATTTAAATATTTTTAGTATTTTATGTACTCATGATTCTTTTCATTAAGTTATATTCTCTTATCATTTTCTATGTTATTATATGATTAATATATTCTACTATATATTTTATATATAGTATTTAATCATTATATAATAAATGAATATATATAATTACCAAAAAATGAGAATGTATATTTTACATCACAGTTATTTGTTATTATAATTGAAAGACTTTCAATTTTAGTTTTTCTGTATTTTTACTCCAAATCTATAATTTTTAATACAACATATGGTTCATTTATTTAATATATATATATATCTATGTTTATGTGTGTGTGTTATTTTCCTCCAATGGGCTGGCGTGAATTCCCTATGTGGCTAACCCACATTATTTAATTTTATTAACTCAAAAAAAAATTAATCTAATTAATTATAATGTAATAATATTTTTATTGGGATTAAACAAATGATAGATTCAATTTTGTTATTTTAGGGTTTTACAACAAAATAGATGAATTATTTTATAGATGAGAGAGAGAGAGATAGAAAGAGAGGCAGACTATTTTCTGAAAACCCTCTTTGAAGGTTCTGCCAATTTTTTTTTATATTTTGGTATACATGTTAATGGATTATGAAATTAATTTTTTTAATATATGTTTAGGTAATCTCCTTCTTAGACAGAAAAACAATATTTCCCGACATCAAATAACTTATAGATTTAATGGATTCTGTATATTCTAATTCCGTAATTAAGCATATTTTAAATATACTATTCAATGATAATGAAATAGTTTAAATAATGTAGTTGTAATATTATAATTGATACATTATATATGTTTTTCTTAATGATCATGTATGAATAAATATAAATCAATTGGAATTTGAAATTGGAAATTGCCTTAACACTAAATGAATATAAAAAATAAAAAAAATCTAGAAAAGACTTCCTTATTTCTCTATGTTAATAATGAACAAGGTGGTAACTTACCGTATTCTAGTAATGAGGGAGTAACTGGTAAGAAATAATAAAAAAGATAGTATAATTAATGGATGAGAGAAAGACTATTGGGGGACAATGTATCCATACAATAACTCATCCTTGGATTTGGGGTATAGATTTGATCCTTGGTATTAGTATCATCTTCTCTCTATTTATAGTTATTTACAAGTTCATGGGGTTAATTTAAAATTCCAATAATTTTGTCAAAAATTATAACTAGTTTATTAATGGATATCTTGGTCAATTTTAAGATAATAATGTTTTTTCTTTCACTTCCATGAATAATCTATATGTTTATTCGCCATCAAATAATTTTACACCTTGAGTAATGACATTACATAATAATATATAACACACAATTTCAATATAAGTGAATTTATAGCATAAAAGGATGTATTGAAAACATTTGGATGTATCATGTAGAGACACATATGTGTCAGTCCTTGGCCATTATGCTTCTTCTCTTGGGTGTGTTATATATTCCCGCCTTGGTTTTACAACTTGTATCCTATCATTATTAAATCATATAATAGATACTCCTGATGTGAGATATACATTTTGATCCCCATAAACTTTTGTTATCCCAATTAAAAGTTATAATCCCCAATATTTTACTATTATCAACCCCCAACGTGGAAATCCATATTTAAGTGGATATATTGAACTTTTTTGTCTCTATTAACCCATTTTCATAAATTTTTTCTTCATGTAAAACAAAATCAATTTCGTCGAATATATAATGAAATTTTTACATTTTATTTCATCAGAGTAATGAATTTCAATACTAATAATTATGTGTGATATATACATATCAAATCCCCTACACATGTTTTAAAAAATTACCTAAGTTATGGAGTCTCCACAGAGTAAAAATTATTCTCACTATTTAATTAATTATATTAAATATAAATAAATGTAATAGATAAAATATGTAATTTAATGTTTGATTGTGACATCAGTAAAATAATAAATGTATCACTTTTTAATGAAGCAAATAAATCAATTATTTTAATTTTCTTTTTTTGAAGCAGTTGTACTTTTCATTTATATATTTTTTTGTTTTTTATTGATTATTAATATAGATTCCATTTTTAATTTACCTCAAATATTATATTTCATCTCATTATCATGGTAAAAAGTATGATTTAAATTCCTCATATACCTAAAATAAAGTCACATAACATATTCATTCAAGAAATATTGTAACTCATTCATGTAAAGATAGAACCAAAAATAATTATGTGGGATTATTGATTAGGTCCAAATTAATATACATCTAATGGGTATCTGATTAATGGTGGGAAAATACTAATGATTAAAAATTAGGTTAGACACTATATCATAATTCGTGATATCAAATGGTATGCTAAAATAAAATGTCACCATATAGATTTTATCACTCTGTTATAACCAAACTACTCAAAGTGTTATCATAATTCATATATGAACACACAAAATGAATCTATTTCTATTTATATATTTTCACTATTTTTTATATATAATATTTTTTTAATATCATTTCGAGGAAAAATATCACATCAATCACCTAACCACATATAATCTAAAGAACATAGATATGGAAATTGTGATATTTAAAACTCCCAAGACAGAAAAAATTCTTTTATTTTTAATTTATTTTTATCAAGATATGTGCATAATAAAATGACATAAATTCTAACAAGTCCTCCCACAAATGAAATAAAACCCCCATGTTATTGTATTTTCAATGATGTATATCACATAACCCATGAAATAACTATCCCCTACAATTTATTCTTTATGTCATGAAAATATTAAGATGAAGTTATAAATGGATAAAATAGTCTTTAATGTTTTTTCTTTTCCTTAAAATTATTTTCATCGATTCAATGGTATTTTGAATGAATTAATTTACAGTTGGTCCAAGTGTAATATATATGTCATAATAAATTCTTAAATAAAATGAAATGTGATTTTATTCAGAAATAGATTTTAAAAGATACATGCATGTTCTAGAAGAGAACATTCCTGAGACTCTCAATAAATAATGTATGGAATGAAAGAGGAAAAAATATTCCCAAACAATTATCTAGAATAATATGAATGGTTACGAAAACTACTCATAGAAATTATATTAATAATAAAATAAACTAATTAAAATCTCTAGTATTTAATAACGGAAAAATATCTAAAAATCACATTTTATGAAATCAACAATTATCCCAAATTAATTATCTACTAAATCTAAAACCATATGTTATCCCTATTATGTATTTATCATATTCTTTAATTCAAATTAATTGAAAAAAGTAATTTAATATTATGGAATGTAATATATCCAAAGTAGTATATATCTCATAGTTTATTTAATTTTTGAAATAATCAATGAAATTAATGAAATTTGTAGATTAAAACAATAAAACCAATTAAATATGGAGAGTATAGTGTAAAATTACATATTGGATTTTTATACACCCCTTTCTAATAATGATTCGTATTTGATTGTGTAGGATATTTCATCTATAGGTTATTGACATGAATTTTTTTTATAACCAATTTTCATAATTCATACCAGTTTCTATATGGTCTGGATATATGCCTAAAAAGTGTTTTTTATATAGTGATAAAAATCTACAGTAAACCAATATTTTTTATCATTCACTTCAAGATCTTCTTTTCACCACAATAATATAATTGAAATTAAATATTGAGTATTTTTTCAAAATATGGATAGCTAGATATTGAGTATAAATAATATTATATCCATCTAAACATGGTAAAATTGATATTCATCAATGATGGGTTATGTTTTTTGAATTTATTCAAACACCACTTCAGGTTATAAAAATCGGTACATAGTTTTTTATATTGTTGGTTCATTTTTATCATATTTATTGAATTTGTAGGGGAAAAATATTTCTTCTTCCTCTTCTTGAGGATTTAAAAACCCATAAATTTTTTTTTGTAAAAAATGGTATCTATATATTATTGTTTTTTTACAATTTAATCATTTTCTTCATTGGATATGACACCCAAATTACATGAAATTGGTGAAATACGTAGTATACATGGTCCTTAATTCTTGATCTTTCTCTCTATCCTTTTTTGTTTCAATAAATTATTCATTGTTCTTCTCATTTTCTACATCAATATAACATTCTAATTCATTATACTAATAATGTAAAAAATCCAAGGTATTTTTATAATGATAAAGGATATAAACTAAAATGATAAATATATATGCTTCGGTAACTATGCTTATTTTCTCATGTAGTGCCTCTTAAAAATTCATCTCTTTTATATGGGGTGTTGCATCATAATATATTGGATATGGTTTTTGGAAATCTTTTGATTGAATATCCATTATTTTAATCTCCTTTAGTTTCTAAATTATTTCCTTCGGTACGATGGTGAATCTATAATTTTATTGTATTGTTGAAATCATAACCAAAAATACAAAACATAAGAAAAAAATTGAATAAAATAAAAAAAGTTAAATCTAAAAAACCTAAATTGAATCTCTCCACCACAATTATTCTAGAATTATGAAAACCTAAGAGGTATTAATAATTATCTATAGGAATAAAAAGATGTAATATTTTAATATACTCAAACTATTAAAATAAATTAATTAAATTTCGTACATATTATGTTGGAAATCAAATCCTTGAGATAGAGAATTTGTTTTTTTAAAAATATTTTCTTTATACGAAGAGAGAGAGGGAGAAGAAAGAAAATTTTATTTTAGAATTCATGTTTCAAATTAATCTTGTGGATTTATAGATTTTATTATTTCTATAAAAAATGTTATTGAATATAAATTAATTAATTAATCTTCAGTGTTGGAGATGGGATGAGGATGATCTGAGGGTTAGGGTATCCCATATTTTTTTCAAAAATACCCAATTTCCATTTGTACAGTTATTTTGGGTCGTAATGAAATATTTGAATCCTGATACAAAATTTAAAACTAATTGACTTCTAATATTAAAATGTTATGAAGTACTTTTTGGAAAAAAATTAAAATAAAATTGTGACTTTCAAGAAGATTATTTAAAGATTATTTTATAATAAAAATAAATATATTGTAATTTGAAAATATAAATTTGAAAAACTAAAAATGAAATAAAATAAAATTTAGAAACATCGTAGAAAAGATTCTATATTACCATAAAAATAGTCATTGGTTACCCAGTCATTCTAGTAATGTTCGTTTAAGACGAGAGGAATAATGAAGAAAAAAAATAATAATGAAAATCAAAGGGAAAGACTGGATAAGGAAAATACAGTAGCACTATAACTCAACCCAATTGATGGTTTCTGGATATGATCACTGGAAATAAAATCTTGGTCCACTATTTATATATCATTTTTTGTTATTTAATAAATTTATATTCCCACGTAAATAAATTAAAAATGATACTCATCCATTTAATTGAGGTCCCATACCATTTCAGTTCACCATTGGGGTATTCTATAGAATTCCACAATGAATATTTCCACATGTGTCTCTGTCATATTACTTCACATAGAGAATAGTCATTAAACAACATAATATTTCATGTAAAACATGATGAAAGACATTTTTTAACATAAAATGATGTTTCTAATAATTTATGGTGCCTTATGAAATGATTTATATGTATTATAGCAAGACTCATTGTCTCCACATCCCATATCAATTTTCACTCAGGACATGGTTTTATGACTTCTTTCCCTACCTTAATAAACCATAAAATAGAAAAATATGGCCTAAAATTTAATTTTCATTTAATAAAATCTCAAAGACACCCTTATTACTCAGTTGTAACCAACAAGATCCATTGATGGTTATCCATCATTATGGAAAGCCATTATTTAGTGGAATTAACAATTTTTTATCCTTTTTATTATTTTCCATAAATTGTTGCATACTTCAGAATTTGAAAAATTATAATAATTATATGGTAAGTAATTATATTATTTATCCATAAAGGTAAGGATTTTCAATATAAAAATATAATTCATGAAATAAACATATCAGTTCTATTTTATTCTAATGTCTGGATCTACTACCATATAAGATTTCATAATGAAGGGAGAGATATGATAACCCCTAAGTCCCAATAATAGCAGGCCCTAGGATGGAGACTAGCACCGATGGTGTAAAAATATAACAATATGGGAAGAATTACCATTTATAAGGAAACCATATTAGGAGATAGAATGAATTAAACAAAAATCCAAGATATATATAAAAAGGAAACAAAAAATCCATCATAAAATACATTTGTAAATAAAATAAATTCAAGTAAATGTGTCTAAATAAAAACAATAAAGAAACAAATGCTACAGAAATGAAAAATATACTATCACAAGGCCCACTCTAGTAATTCCCATTAAGGTCCATGTAATCGTACTAGAAACCTGAAAACCATATTTATACACCTAGGGTGAGTATACAAGTATACTCATTAGGAAAACCAAAGACTCTCATTTACAAGTGGATGAAGAATACTAATGCACAAATGTAATATTATTAGACCCATAACTCACCAAAAAATGTATACTAACAAAAACCCCATCCTCGTTAAGGCTTACTCACCAAATAATGCATCTATTTATAATAAAATATTATATGACGAATGGAAGAAATAGGGTACCCCCAAACATTTACAATGATTATAAACTCTCATAACCCAATGAAAATTGTCATGGGACTCTAACCACTTCAAAAGAATATCACATCAAATCACATCCTACCTACACACAACTAGGAAACCCATTGCATTTTATCTTGAAGACACCCTGGGAGGACACCAAAATTCATCCCAATGAAACTTGGGACCACACATCAAAACTCATCCAAGATACAACTGGGAGAAATCATCCTAACACACCCAATGTAACCTAGGACATTATCATCTTGAAGAGGAAGTAGGGAAGAGAGAGTGAGTAGTCATCCTTCTTTCCACTAAGACATTTGGAATGAGACCCACATGTTAATAAGTAGGTTCCAGTACATAGTCCATGATGTGGGTGCGGTGCATATAAAAATGAAACGATTATATAGTATATATAATTATAGAGTTATAGAACACAAACTCATCTTTTAGGTTTACAATAATAACTAATCATCTCACATAATTCACACAATTAGTTCCATATAAAACACATAAATTCACACAGCAAAAAATCAGTGATCACCTTTGAGTGTTTAATAATTTTTCTAGATCCATTGTATATCATTAAATTTCACTTTAACATACTTTATAATGTATCTACCCAACATATATTGGATTCCTATTTCATTTACGAAGACTCATTTTCTTAATTCCAGAACATTAGTTTTTATAAAACATTAAAAAAATTAATCTGCACACCACATCATCAATTTTATCATTAAACATTGTTATTTGAAATTACTAATAGGAAGTTATAATTACATTAATACTTCATTAAATATAACATAACCAATCATACAATACTACAGTCGAACTACCACGTCCACATCATTTAACGACCACATTCTCTTTCGCAACCCTATTGCATAACCATACCACAACCAAAATCATCACCCCACTACACCACTATACCATAATGACCATCATATCCCAACTACCACATCACGTCTTATCCACTTCCCACAAACACACAACAATATATCTACTAAAAATTACATCAGTCCAAGACACACACACCACAATCATACCACACATAACATCACATAACACAAAATCACCTATTTTTTATTTAGAAATGAAACAAAACTTATAAAATTTTACTTACAATTTAGGGTTGTTATGACCAAATTTATTGGATCTTATGGAATCATTCAATTAACTGAATATACAAGGATAACTAGTGATTTATGATGATACAATTCAAAAAAATAGAGGGTCTATTAAAAGTCACTAAATCATAACCCCGACACTAATAAACACATCTTTCCACAATCCATTATTCCAATATAATCAAAATATCAAAAAAATAAATTTTGAACAATTTAGAAGTTGTAAGATCACACTTAAAATTCCCCCATTCCTTTTATATTTGATTTTAACAGAATATTTATCTTTATTAATCTGTATTTTACCATATTCCCATGAAATAATGAATATTAAACCATCCTACAAGATAAACATATGTAGAAACGAAGGAAAAACTTACTTCGAAGAAATAATCACATCACCAAATTGATGAAACAAAACTGGGGAACACATACGGGAGAGATCTTATTTATGGGGGACTTGAAACAACTACATCACCAAATTTTAGATCTCCATTTATGAAGGATATGTAACATCCCATATCAAAATAAATAATAGATAATGGATTAATGGAAGATATCAATCTTAGAAATACTATATCTAAAACCACAAGGATTTTAAATGGTTTAGTTGACCATTAAAAGTGAATTTAATTAAAACGTTGTGTTATAATCATTATAAAGTAATAAAAACTTTTTAATAACGTTTTATATGATTGATAAAAATTTAAATGGATTTACAATTCATTAATTATGTTATTAAACCCATTTTACATAAAAAATCATAAAAAGTGGAATACTGAAAAATTATGAAAAAAATGAAAGTTGTGAGGATGAGTCACTACCATGATGTGTCACCACTAGAATGAGCAACGAAAAGGATGATTCATCACTAGGATGTGTCACTGTGATCATGAGTTTCCTCCAGGATGATTCATTTCCATGATTATTCATCTACAGAATGAGTCATTATCAAAACAAGTGAGTGTCAGAATGTGTCACCATTGGAAAACTACAAATTTGGAAATCTGTTGGAATTTTACTATGTTGAAATGATTTAAATATCCAAAATAATCCATTAAATTCTCCTCAAACACCTTAGAAATTAAATTTATGGTCATGTTATGGTCCATAATTTTCTATAAATTACAGTATATACCTAATAAAATATTAACTCCCTTGAGAAATAAAAACCAACCTAGACGGAAAGATAGAAAATGTCAAAATGATCATCCCTAGAGATAAATATAAATGATAACATTTCACCTAAAATACTATTATAAAAAACCTTTTAACCCAAAAAACATAAAAAAATTGAACAAAACATACTTCCTTGAACATAGGAATAAGGAAATTTTGTCCTCTTTGTTAAAATATTGTCTCCTCTGGGTAGAACTGACTCACACATATGGGTTAATTTCATTATAGTAAAATGTGCCTAAATTAAGAGTCAGATATTCCCAATTTATCATGTCATGACATTATCACACATCACAAATTATACAACACATCATGGGGAAAAACATACTTTATAATATAATAAGGTTCGATCATTACATCACCAAGATAATAGAGAAGGGAAAACTCAAAATAACATTAGTTACTACGCTCTCATCTGTGTCTCATGCTCTCAATCACTCAAATAAAAGAAAACAAGCCTACATATCACAAAATCCACATTAATTTTTTATCATCTATAATCAATATAAAAGTACATAGAAATATAATGGTTCTTCGAACAACCAAAACATGAGATACCTACCATGTTTTTAAATATGATTGGAACATAAAAATAACTTGGCAATGAATATTAAATATAAATAATTATAAAAAAATATTTTGGAACATACCTTCCAAATAAGAATAATTCTACACAGATGGTTATAAGAAACACATCTATAAATACAAAACATGAAAAGATAATGTTGGAATAATCCATTTTATCCAGATGTATGAATTCCAAAAAAATGTTGAAACGTTGTTCACTGGGACCATATTAATGAAAAAAATTTCATAACATTTCCTTACCAAAAAATAACTCATATTAATATAAAGATGGTAACTAAAATTATAGCAATAAAATTAACTCCTCCACTGCACTAAAATTTTCTCTCCTATGGATGACACTATATTTCTCGCATGATTTTAAAATGTGTCATAATATAAATCATCTTGATGTGGAAAATAATTTACATCTCTTCAGATGTTTGAGATTATAGTAATTTTAATATTGATAACATAAATCACAATAAACCCAACCTACAATATTGTAGTCATATTTTCTCATCACATCCTTTATTAAAAAAATTATACATAGGAGGCAAGGCTATCTTTGCTAAATATTTTAATTTTGTATTTTTATGCTGACATTAAGTGATTAACCATTTTAAAAGATGTGATGGAGTAAATCAATACAAACATATCACAAAAACAAAAAAAAATCATCCGCCACAAAAACCAATCATCTCTTCCACCACAAGTCACCATCATTACAATAGACATTCATTGTACAATCTTACCGACAAATGAAATCATCCACTAGAAATTTCTCACAGCCACATCAACTCTCCACCTTATAATCCACACACATCCACCCCTTTCACATAATTAAATTCTCCATCTCATTATCCACACATCCCCAATGGACTATCACTATTAGCATCACACAATAAAGCCCCATGAAAAAAAATCAAGGAATTCCCTCTCCCATGTCAATATATTATACAATTTGGATTTTAGTTAATCGACGTCATGGTTTTATTCATGACAAAGTATAACATATATCTATCTGGGATAAGGTTTTCTCCTCTCTATATACAGTAGTTTTTAATCACACATCACACAAGGAATATTAATAAGAACAATCACACATTGAATCAACATGTATCATCTTCACCTTTATCTAGGCACATATATTATGTCATCTCATTATTTATGATGTTTAATTTCACTCAATTTTAAATTCTCTATGATGGGATTAGTTAGTTATCCAAATTTTATTTATTATCATTTTTATACGTGTATAGGATTATCAAAAAGTTACATCAAGGCTCTCATAATACCTAAGAATAAATGATCATTCATTTTTTGACAACTATAATTTTTTCGCATGGAATGTCAGCATTTCACTACAATGAAAAAAAAATACAACCATAAAAATCATTCAAAATTTCACGGTTGATTCTTGGGAAACATAATTCCATGCATTCAAATAGTTCTAACATGAGTTCACGTTAATGAGAAAACTACACACATGTTTTCTACAAAAACCATTTTTTATTTTCTTAAGCAGAACATTATTGGAAAATCTTATTATCAGAGGAAATGAACTTTCAATCATCATTTGAATATTTTTACATTATAGGTTCTTATGTTGTATAATAATAAAACATTAAATACAAATTATTATTTTAAAATACTCAAAATAAAACATTTCTTTTTGATATAATTTAAAAACTAATTTTTTTATTACTATGTTTTATGATTTTTCAAACATTGATTTAACATTATTTAGTCGTTTAATAGGATCCTAAAAGAACACATAAATACAATATTCTAGATAAAATTCATCTACATATTTATTTAATTGAAACATATTATAAATAATATATACTAAATTCTATAATATTATAACTTCCCTAGATACCAAACCAATTATTTCAACATCAGTAATTCATCCAATAAAAATCAGATTAGGACTTCATATGATTGGTAAGGTTATCTTAGAACATAAAAATTATTATCAACCATAAAATAGTAATTTTAATAAATTAAATACTTTTAACTCTCAATAACTGACTACAAATCATACTTATCATTTTACAAAATTTAGAAATAAATTTCGCCATAATTTATACTCTAACACATTCTTATAATGTATAGTTAAATAAATAATGTAGAATTAAAATCAATAAAAAATAAAGAGAATGTTATTATTTTAAATGTTTCCAAATTCAATGGAATTATCATAAATTAAGAGGTTAGTTTTAAACAATTTCATATTTTTTATGTTTAAATCCACAGTTTAGAACAAATAAACAACAAATGCTTCTAATAAATTAAAAATGTAAAGAAATTCATGTCATATTATCTCATATGGTAATAATAATACATATAAGAATGATTTTACAAAATTTATTTTATAATGATAGTGTCGAATCTACCTTAAGGTAAAATTTTTCATAAGGGTCTTCAAAATAAAATAGTTGATCGCAAGAAAATACATTAATAATATTTTTCAAACAATTAAATGTTTTTAAAACTAGTGGCATGTTATATATTTCTAAGTATGTGAAAAAAATTCAAATCATTTTTAATCGTGATATAATAGGAATTAAAAAAAACATTCAATCTTTAAGAAAAATTCAAAAAAATATCCCATGTTATTAAACCATAATTTCACTTCTTCTTTTAATATTATTTTAATAATTCAGAAAAAAAAAATTATTAGTAATAAAATAATGGAAAATTTCAATGAAACACACATATAATTTTATGAATAACATAATTATTTTCAACTTTCCCCAAAAATCCCAATTCAATCAATACAAAAGTCATCATGATGCACGTACCTCTCCTATGTATCTACCCTGAAAAATTCCCCATATCACATGTTCATTCAATAAGCTTAGAGACCATACAATTAATAATGTGGGATTAAACGATAGGACACAGCTAGTTTCCTTTAACTATGCAAATAACCAAGGTTAAATAACATTGTTCCAATGCAAACTCATACATTATTCACGGAGAATAACTCTAAACTCCACCCTATCAATCAACCATCAGCATAGATTCTATTCTCCCATGACCCCCTCCAACCAATGATTCCATAATTAAGGTAAGAAGATAATGACCTCCAGGTACCACATCCAATAGGCCCAGGGATGGAGACAAGAACCAATAGTGTAGAACTCTCACAATATTGGAGGTATTTCCCTTTAGAAGGAAACAATATTATGAGATAGAATTAATCAACCATATATAACTCCCAGATATATATAAAAAGGAATCCAAAAATTAGTCCCAAAATTCTTGTGTTATTAAAATAGATACATGTATATGTCCCAATATAAAATCCCAAAAATACTTAATCTAATGTAGTGAAATAACAACAACCCAAAGGTCTGAGCATGTAATGCTCATTAATTTCCACATAATCCTCCTAGAAACCTAAAAAAAGTTTTTATATGAATACGGTGATCATATGTGTATACTCAATATGAAAACAAATGTCTATCATGCAAAATTGTTAGGAACATACAAATTCACCCGTGTGAAAGATGTCGAACGAAGAGAACCTAAACAGGAATAATAACCAAGACTCCATACTCACCAAGGAACACACACCAAATAACACATCCAAATATAATAATATTAAATATGAATCAAATCAATGAGAGAGTACCCCATAAAACATTAACACTGATTATTTTCTCACACACCCCAATAAAATACTTTTTTATACTCCTACCTCTTAAGAATAAAATCACATCAAATCAAATCCTACCTAATAACACCAGGGCCATTATGACCCACACAAAAACACATGTTCCATCACATGACATCACATCAAATCCTACTACCACACATCTAGACAAATCATTACATCTCACCCTGAAGAAAACTGTGTTAGAACACCACAACTCATCCTGAAGACACATAGGACCACATATCATAACTATAAATAATGGCACATGGTACCACGCATCCCAATTTTCCTGAAGACACCTGTGTCATTATCACCTAGAAGATGGATTAGGGAAGAGTGTATGACCATTCATCCTTCCACCCACTAAAATTTTGGGAATGACACCACTGCATGACAATGAGGTTGTAGGAACATATTGATCGACATTGGTGGGTGATTATATAAACCCATTGAATATACCATTTATATACATGTTGGGTTAAATGACACAATCCCAGCCTATGGGTTTACAACAAGAACTGAAGATCCTATAGAATTCACAAGATTTCTACCACATCTAAAATCGAAAAACCTCACAAACAACACATAATCCAAATTTCATATTCTAGTGTTTAATCTAATTTCCAGAGTCTCTATATATCAATAAATTTCACATTAAAATTCCTTTTAATTTATTTAATCAACATATTTTATCATCCAATTTCATTTAAGAATACAAATTGTCTTTAATACCATCACATTAGTTAGTATATAAACATAAAATAGTTAATAAACCAATCCCATAATCAATTATCTCACAAAATAAGCCCAATCGATATTATTAAAATATAGTATTAATTTCATTAATTCTTGGGTAAATATAATAAAACCAACACTGCATCACCCATACAACACCACAATCCAACCTCCATATCCACATAATTTTACAAACACAGTAACTTATATATCCCCAATGCATAACCATACCATAACCCCTATCATATACTCATTGCACCATTATAGACAAAAACCATCATATCCCAATTGCACAACAACATCTCATCCACATTACCCACACACACCACAATATTGATACAACAAGATAAATTAGTATCGCACACAAAAACAACATCCATTAACCAAATAACATCACATATAACAACATAACCCATTTTTATGATTTATAAAAATTACCCTTTTTAAATTTTAATTCTTTTTTTAAAGGTGTAGTCATAAAATCCATTGGGTCCTTGTGAATCTATTCCATTAACCAAATATACATGGTTAACAAATTAAAAATGATGAAACCATTAAATATAAAAAATAGAGGGTCTATGAAAAATAACAATTTCATAACACATATTCCAATAGACACACTATTTAAGAAACCATTTAAGTAATGAAATCAAAATATCACAAAAATCAATTAAAATCAATAAATAATTGTAATATCACACTTAACATTCCCTTCCCCATTAAATTTGATTTAAACCATTTTTATCATAATTAATCTATATTTAAACTTATTAGTGATGGATAAAAATAATAAATATACTCATCGTTGTACACATAAGAATAAATGAATGAAAACCCTGCATTGAAAGAATAATCCCTTCACCAACTTGATACACCAAAATAGGGGTGTGAGTACATGATGGGACTTCTTCAGGGGGGACTCAAACCAAATACATCACCATGTTCTATAACTCCAAGGATGAATTATTTGGATCCTCTCATATCAAGGTAAATAATATGGAATTAATGAAGGAAAATATTTCCAATAGAAAAGAAAGATCCAAACTAGATGGATTTGAAATGATTTAGATGGAAATTAATGAAATATTTAATTAATCCCAATAAATTTAAACATATTAATGGAATCCAGGCTTCATAAGAAACTCAAGATAAAATTATCCATTTTAATTTAAGTTTGTATTAATTAACAATGTTATTAAACCTATTTATAATTAAAAAAAATACATACAAGGGATAAAATGTAAATTTTTGGAAAATGGAAATCTGTGAGAATGATTCCCTGCAAAGATGAGTCTACAGCTTAATGAGTCACATCCATGATTAGTTTCTTCCATGATGATTCACCTCCAAGATGATTACCTTCTATGATGATCCACCACCGGAATAAGTCACCATGATGATGTGTCTCTACATGGATGTGTCACTATAAAGATAAGTCACTACCAGGATGAGTCACCACTAGCATTAGTAACCCCCATGATTATTCATTTCAAAGATGAGTATCTGAGTGGATGATTTATCAGAATAATGGGTCACCTCCATAATAATCAATGCTAATGTGATTCACAATTAGAAAACTTGATATTTGGTAAAACTGTTTGAATATATCAATGTTGGAATGACTCACATGTCCCAAGACACAACAAGAAATCCCTTGGACACCTAAAAAATAATATTTTTAGTAATTTAATTTTCAATATTTTTTGGGCCAATAAAACCCTTACAATTTTTCATTACCTCTATTTCAAAATAAAAATTATAAATCATTCATTGATGTCGGTCTCCTTAAAAGGGTAGAATATTTTAAAATGTTATATCTTCTAACATATAGATGTTTTTATAATATTTTCCAAATATATAATCCTTTATCATTTATATCAATTCAATGGATTCTTAAATAGTAAATTTCCTCTTAAAATATTTTTTAAAATGAATAGTTTTTCATTTTTGATTGTAAATTTAATGTATACTTTAATTTTTATGTGATAAATTCCAAAACAGTATGTAATAAATAATCTTGTTTTCTCTTTCATTTTATTATATATCTTATAATTATAATTTCTAATTAATCTAATATATTTTATAACATTTTTAAACTATATTATTATATTAATATTCACGACTTACTAAAAAAAATTCCCTTTATTTTATTATACATATTACTATTTCAATATTGGATAACTAATAACATAAATATTTATTAAATATATTCATACTCATTATCATCCAGTTATGAATTTTTCCCCTAATAATACACACTTATGAATGATCCTTATGATATGATTACTATAATTATACTATTTTTTTCAAAAATATAATATTATGGAATAATAATTCAATTAACAAAAAATTCCTTGCATTATTGGTGATGATGAAACAAAATCATGATGAAAATAATGATAAATCATTCCCACTATTTATACTGATCTACATCATTCTATTAACATAAAAAATATCAATTACATTCCTTTGTTAAAACCTTATAAATTTTTCTACGGATTGATGTGTATTCACCAAAATAATTTGTCCATTCCATTGAATTGGGAGTTCTATTTTCTTGAAAACATATATTTAGAGTATGGGTCTTTGGTGATTCAATTATTATAAAATAATATATTACTTATTTTTCATGATTATGATGTGATAAATATTATGATTAAACTTATAATATCATATGTTTGACTAAAGAGACATCTATTAAATAAAATGTTTTATAGTGGTCATAGATTAATGAAATTGTTTCACTATTTCACTGATTAAGACATAGGTTAAACAACTCTTTTATAAAATAAAAACCAATAATTTCATTTTACAATCATTTAATATAATAATATTATTATTACTCACAATAATAACATTGGATTAAATTAATGGCTAAAAATATAATAACAATACCCAATTAAATCATTTGTATATTGATGAAATATATTTGTTTGACCATTAAATCAAATAATGTCTGAATGTGAATAAACATATTAGAAATTGTATTTTTTCCCATGAAAATAGAATATAGTAAAAATATCACTTTTAAAAAGATGTCGATAAATGGTTTACAAAAGTATTTTTTATAAAATATATCTAATCCATGCCCCTAAAAACTCACATATAATAACATAAAATCTTATATAATAAGAATATTACTTTGTAAAAATGGTCAATACAAATAAATTAATCATCATATACCTATTACGAGGGAAATATCTAGTTTTCTAGTATAAAATAACGAAATGAGGATAATATCTCAATAGAAATTATGTCTCCTATTATAAAAATTTAAAATACATCCTTAAATAATTTCATTATAGAAAGAATAAAAAAAATTCATGGATGTAATTTATTTGATGTTGGAGATTTTAAAATTATTTATTTCATTTAGTGACATTATTAATTATTTTACATTTTCTATTATTTAAAATGGAAATATACATGGGTGGAAAATAAAACATTGATTTTTATGAATAATATTAGAAAATATATATTCACATTTAATTTTATATTACAAAAAAATTGAAACATTATATCATATACAATTGTATATTATATTTAATAGATGTTTACATCCCTCAAAAGTTCATAAAATGAAATAATAAAAGTGTATAATAATTTTTTTTATTAAAACCCAGTAAATCCACTGGATTATTTCAATCATAAAAAATACAATTGGAATAATTAAACCTACAATGATAAAAACATCATGAATGTAGAAAAGATTTTTAAAAAATATAATAAATTTAAAAAAAATCTTAGTTCAAAACATGGAATAAAATGACTTTATATCTAGTAATGGGGGTAATATAGACTTTATAAAATTGATATAAAATTATATATTTTTGTTGGTAAAATACTAGAAATCATATCACCTTTTATAATTATATGGTATGTTGCTTATATGAATGAATATTATTTTAATGATAAGTATACTAATTTGATTTATTAATAGTTTTTTTGAAATAAAAAACAATTATATTGATAAAGATTATAATGAAAAATGTTGACCTATGAAAACACCTTTGAATATAAATGAGTTATTTACATGAGTTATTTATTTTTTGATAATTTAATAATTTATACAGAATAATTTCTATACAAAAATTGATTAAATTAAAATAATTATTATTAAATTAATTAAATCAAATAAATGAAATAAAAATAATAATTAAAATTAAATAAATTATTATGGGAAAATATATATTTTTTATTTAAATATTTTTTATATATATTATTTTTTTCTAATACAAATTTTACATTTTACATTTTTAAATTAATATTTTTAATGGAATTCGTTATTTAAATACATAAAAATCTATCACGATTCATATAATAATTATTACTTGGAAATGAAAAAAATATAAATTCCTTTTTATTCATAAAAGGATAATTTTATAAATATAATGTTTTTAGTGTTTAATATTTGTATTTAAACAGAAAACATATTTTATAGGTAAATAATTCTTTTAGTAAAATGATGTTTTTATATATATAAAGAATGATATTAAAAATAGTGGAATGATTTTTAATGGATAAAAAATACTAATAAAAATCATTATGTGTAATGTATAAATTTTCTATAAAAATACGCTTTCCTATATATTATATGGTTTAATTTAATTATAAAATATCACTAACATAAAAATTAAAACTTGATTAAATGGATCCCATATTCATAATCATCACATAATAAATTATTTAGAGAAATTGTTATATATATTTAGAAAACAATTTATTTGTGTTCTATGTAATTAAACAAATAAAATATGATTAATAGAAATATATATTAATTTTTATGAAAATAAATTTATATATATTCAAAATGAAACAACATTATGAGTTGTGGGAGTCATTCATAAAATTCCAACAAACATTTCCTTACCTAACTCCCCTAACACTATTTCAATTCAATCATAACACATTAATAAATGTATTATAATAAAATATAACTAATGGTATTATTTGATATAAATATTATAAGAGTTATTATATAGATTTATAATAATCATAATGTTCTTATAAATGGTGTTATATAATGTATGATTAAGTAGGAATCTAATGTGAGTTACTTTCCTAAATCAACATAATTTCATTGAATTATAAACATTTTTTATAGAAACATTTATACTCTGAATTATGTATTAAACCATATGAATTTTTTAATTATATTTTCTATTTATTTGTTGGTTATTTACCTATCTTTTACATAAAAACTTTTTTAATTTATTATTATGTTATTACGTACTACATGATAAGTAATTTTCACTTGATATCTCTTATGATTTGATATTCATATTGTATTTTGGTAATTTTGGAATTTAAATTTAGATTATATATAAAATGTCTATTTTATTACACCTATATATAATTGAAAATACTTTTAAATTTTTAATAATGATTTACTTTTATTTCAACAATTATGATGATGACAAGAAGATTATTTAATTGGTATTATTTTCAATGAGTCTTTCTATAACGTCTTTGATTATATCCTTTTATGTTTTAAATATTCATCTATTTTTAGGTCAATTTTTTTTACTTATATTATTATATATTGAATATATTTAATTATAAAAAATATTCATATTTATCATTTACTTCATTATTTAATTTGTTATCAAAGAAAAAATATCATATTCTCTTTAGGGTAAATTTCTTCTATATCCATGTAATTTATTACATTTGTTATATGTGTAGATATAAATATGTGTCTAATTCGATACCATTACTATTTGTATTTATCTCTATTTGAAAATGGAAATTTTATTTTTTCTAAATTTATTATTTTGGTATAATTTTCAAAAGATTTTAAAATAGAATTTCATTCCACTCTTATAATATAATTATCATAAAATCTAAATATATTATAAATTATACATTATACCAATTTGATGGTTCTATTATTGATAAATGTACTCTTAAACATGTTTTTAATTTTTTTTCATCTTTTGAATATGATTTAGAAATAATAGTTACATTTTATACAATAATATCAGTAATTTTATCAAAACATTTTCCATGTTTTCTCTTCTGTTTTCCTATTATTCTTATCAATGTTCATTTGGAAAAAATAATATTTCATGTCATGGAGAATCTAAAAAAATATTTAGATATAATTATTTTTATCTTTAATAAAATAATATATAAATAAGATATTTTATATTATATAAATATATGATAATTTAATTATATGAATGTGTAGTTTTTTATCAACCTAAATTTATTATTTTCATATTATGTATGTTAAATTATTTTTCTATACTTCTAAATTTCATATATGAAAAATGTTTTACGATATAAAATAGAAAATTTCTATAATTATGAATGAAAAAGGAAAAGATATTAGGTGTGATGGAATTGATGCATACTAAGGGAATACCATCAAATAATGATAATATAATCCAGTGTAAGTGAACTAACACCTAAATGGGTGGTAAAATTAATTTTCAAATATTCATTAAATGTACGAATATTGGATTCCATATTCACCTCCAACAAAATATGAGAAATCATCAAATCATACTGAATAAAATAACAAGAAGTATAATAATTTCTATAATTTCTAATATGATTCTCCAATAGTTCATTAACAAGAATTTAGAATTCAATTTAATCAATTTAGGGAGTCATATTATTCTAAATACATAGATAGATACTCGTAATCATTTTGTTGGAATATCTATATGAGTGGAATAATCTATATCTACATATATTTTTCCATATCGACATAATTTTCTAATGGTATCCTTTTGATCATTGAAATTTCTTCATGAGTACACAATTCTTATTTATTATGATTTAAGGGTATTGACCAAAATAATTATAACTTTTTATTTAGTCGGGAAATATATTTCCATGACAATTTATAATTTTATATTAATTGTTTAAAATAAATAATACATTGATTTTTTCCTTTATTCATATTTAACAATGCATCCTCAATCATTATTTGAATGTGGTTTTTATCATTAATTGTTATATATATTTCATAAAATTTTGGAAGTTGTTTAATAATGTTATTTATTTTTTGACCACTAACCCTCTTTATAAAATAATTTTTTTATTTTCCAAGAATTTTATTTATAAATTCATCATTAATTATAAAAAATAAAATGAGTTTTTATAATCTATAATTTCTCAAAAATCACTAAAAAGTTCTTGTTAAAATACTTTGAATAAGCATTGAAGAGGTTTAAAAGATTTCAAAAATGTATAGTGAATAATTACATAGTAAATTTATTTTTATCATAATGAGTTATTAATTGTAATGAATCTAATAAAGAGAATATAAGAAATAAAAATATGTTTCTGATTTGTGAAATAAAAATATCATACTGAGATGAGAAATAAAACATTCATAATCTATTTAGAAATAAAAATCTGTAAATTAAAAAAAATGTAGTGGAATGATAAAGAATAATTTAAGAAACTAAAATATTGTAATAGAATGAAAAAAAAATATAATAATTGAATATATCATAATTAAATGAGAATGAAAAAAACATAATGAAGTTGAGAAAGGAAATAATCATAATGGGGTGAGAAAGAAAATTTTGAGAAAGGGATAGATTGTAATGCACTGAGAAGTAAAATTATTGTAATGAAGCTAAGGAAGAAATAAATTATAATTGACTAATAATTGAATGATAAATTGAAGTGATCAACCATTAATTCAAATTTTTCATAACTATAAAAGAAATATAATGAGATTTGAAGAAGTCAGTTTTGATGTCATAAATTAAAGAGATATTCTGAGATTTTGATATTTTAGGAAGAATGGAATTTTTTCAAGTCCTCACCTTTTCTTTTGCTGCCTCCTATAAATAAATGCTTAAGTAATTCATCATTTCAAATCATTTTAACATGTAAAAATGGTGTATAACTAATGAAATCGAAGTGAACAATCGCAATTGAGTGAGGAAGAATTCTATTGATCATTGTTTTTGAGAATGGGTTATGCATTAAAAAATTTAGTTCTTTATATTTTTATATTTGGATATAGAACTATCATTTTCAGGTACATGGATCAAGAATTATCTTATTCAATAAATAAGATCTCGTATAATTGTTTTAAAAGAATTAGATCTAGTATCATTGTATTCTAAAAATTTGAGCTATAATCCAGCATCATTGTATTATGAAAATCATATTCAAAATTTAACATCATTATATTGATAAAAATTCTGATCCTACAAAATCATACTGATGATTCAGACTGAGAAATTGTGGTGTAGATTTGAAAAATTCTACATTTTTTTGTTTGACTAAATTTTTTTATAAGAAAACATTGTAAAATATAGGGAGTCAGTATAATCAATCATATCTAGAGATGGAATGTATCTAATGTGATTTGTAATAAGTTTTGTTCATTTATATATAGTTTATTTCCATATACCCATGGGAGTGGTTATGGAAAGGATGTGTGTTCTAACACTGGTGTTGAACCTTGTAAAGTTAATGTGATTTACATGCCTTCCTACTATTACATGCATGATTATTTACTAAAAGTTGATAAGGATATAAATCTTAATAGGTTAAAGGGGTTATGTATTGAAATTAATTCAAAACATATAAAAGTGAAAAATGGATTGAACCCCACCTCCCAACCCCCTTCTCAATTGTGATTAAATCATTTAAAACGTCAAGTGGTATCCACGATAAGGTTATCATGTTTAATCATTATCATGTAAAATATAAATTATTATAATATTGGAGGACTTATTAAATTAAATTTAAAAATTGTTATGGATCAAAAATAGAATGATTCCTTTTCTGTTATATATTGGTCTCGATTTTGTTGACTATGATACTAGTAGTTTTCCATATATTTTGAAATATTCTACTGTAACATTTTCTGCTAAGGGAAATGTAAAAGTTGATAAAATGATTGAAATGAAATCTTTATCTTCTTATCATGGAATGTTTTTCAAAAGGATATGGGTATCAAAAATTCAAAAAGTATATAAGATAAGGTGGATGTGTTTTTAAATAGAATACTAAATTCAAGGATGTAAATCTAAAAAACTAGCATACTACATATAATGACCTCAGAATGATAAAAGATGAAAAAATTGATGAATAATTCACTGGTGTAAATGAAATTTTATGTAGTATTAGAGGATTAGAATATGTCCTTGAAGACTCTACAATTGTGAAGAAAACTAGGAGAACCATTCTATAGAGGTTTGAATCTAAAATTTATTATTTCGAATATAAGGATGATTTATCATTTGATGAATTTCATAACATTCCGTTTACATAAGAAATGAGGAAATATATAATATTTAAAAATTAGTAAAAAGATAAAATTTATTTTGAAGCTATGAGAAATAAGAAAATCCAAGATGTTGAAGAAGAATATACCTGTGAGTCCAAAGATAATGTGGATTATGATTTGAATGAAAATATCATGTCCCATATATCTTATAACTATTGAATATGAAGAGGAATGTATAGAGGAAAAATTAATCTAATATTTTTTGGAGATTGGAGGAATCAGAAACATTCCAATGAATTTCATTAAGAAGAAATATAGAGAACATATAGATGATTCTCATGAAAAAACATGATACAATTAGTGGAACAAAAATTTCAAAGAAGAATATTCATCCAAGAAATTCAAGAAGAATTTCACTAGAAACAAAAGATGTATATTGGGTAAGAAATTTGAATCACTCTCAAATGACAACAATTCCTATGAAAATGAATGTTCTGAAAAAATCCGAAACGTTATTGAAAATGATGAGAAAACAAGATTCATGAGAGATTGGTGAAGATGTGGAAGAATCCTATAAATAGTATCAGATTAGAATAGATCTTCTTGCATGTCTTGAGAGAAAACAATCACTCAATAAATAAATTATATTTGTTAATTAATATTTTAATGAATGTTTTCATGGAAGTAAATATGTTACCGAGTAGGAGGAATAATACTTATATGAGATTTTAATTAAAATTCATTGAATTAGTGAAGAAGGAATTATGACTGAAGAACTTAGTAAGAAGAAGAAAATAAAAAATAATACGTTTATATGTATCAATAGAATCTTCTTGTGTCTAAATGATCCCTGAGGAATATGAATGAAAACATCATGAAAAGTTTATAATAAATTTTAATATTTATAATGTTTCTAAGAAGGCTCAATATGAGAATCTAGTGAAATCATCACATACCAATAATAATGTTTCATCTGATTCTTTTAACATTTCAAGGTCTATAATATATATTGATAAATATTTTGTAACAACCCAGGTAATTAAAGAATGAAACATTTTCATATTTATTAATATTATCGAATTAAATATTAATGTTACTTTAAAGGGGTAGCTATGTTCGATAGCGTACCTGATACACAACAAAGAGTTTCTTTGAAATCTTACGTTGCATAGTAGTAATAAAATAATATTATTTTAAATGGTAGTTAACACGTAGCTGTTGTATTGGTGGTAGTGAATATAAATAACTAAAATATGATTATATATGTTTGTTAAATGGTTTTAAATTTATCCAATAAAGGATAAAGTCTTAAAATATGAAAAGAATTCAATTCTAGGCATAGATACTCTAATATTCACTAAAAGTTGACTTATCACCTTTTCATGGTAAACATTCATTAAATATAGTTTAGGTCACTCTTATACTTTCAATTTGGAAAAATAAAACTCTTCATTAGAATTGGGACATCAAAATTTACTCTATGTAAATTTTTGGTATTTTTCCGATGAAGTTCATTATTTTAATGAATAGTGATAAATGTTGTATTTTAATTCAAAACATATTTTTAATATAATTATTAATATGAATAGATTATCATTTTAATTGGTTTTATAGTGAAATTAGAATATATTTTTACCATTTAATCCAATAGTGGTCTTTGGAATTAATTTCACCTTGAAATTGAACTTAAACTAATATCAATCTTTTGATACTTATTGTTTCATAAAAACACGCTATTAACTCGGATAGTGGAAATTAATTATTAAATTAATTAATTCAACTTATGCGTTTTTAATTTTGTAAAATAGGCATCATTTTTGAATTCGGAATATCAAATATAGATTAGGGTGATTTTTTGGTATTTTTCTGAAAAACAACAATTTTTGATGAATAGTGAAACCACTAAGTGGTACTTATAAAAACTGATTTTCCGTTTAAATGAAATTTTACCACCTCTGTGATTTGAATTTCAAAAAATCCGACATACATGGTTGTCATTAAGAAGTAAATTTTGGTTCAATGGGATTAAAATAATTTTTTGTTGAATAGTAACTTTTAAGTTTTTAATCGCGATTAGACATAATTAGTGCAGTTTAAGGAAAAAATGATAATATAATAAAATTAAAATACCTAGAAAAATATCTTAACATTATTGGATGTGTCATGTCCCACCATGAAAATACTTGGGTCAACTTGGGGACACCATGGATCTACTTTGGAAGGAAAATGACATTAATATCTTTTTATTTAATGTTAAAGTAAAAATTTCACAAACATGAGTTGTTTTACGAAAAAAAAATTTAAATGGGGTTATACAAGTCAGATTTTTGACTATAAATATTCATTGGAAATATAAAAAGATTTCATATATCATAATATTTTTTTATAATTTTCAGAGGTTAAATAAATTAAATTATTTATGACACAATGATGATGCTGCGATTACCTCATTATTTAACAATTTAAATAAAATGAAATGATAATGTAAAATCTAAGACCTACACATGTCAAAAACCTATTGTATGGGAGGATTTCAAACTCTTATCTCCTTATACTCTAAATATATAATTTTGGGACCTTTAAAAACCGAAACTCATTTTATAATAACGAAACCTTTTAAAAAATTCCAATAGTTCCCCTTCTCTCCTCTTATAAAAGGCCCCCACCTCTACCACCTTACCCACACCTCTCAAGCCTTTATCTCGGCCTACCCCGGCCCATTTTGACTCTCCACATCCCTCTATTACTCCTATAAGCCTCAATTTGGGTAGAAGTCTTCCCAAGGATGCCTTTGAGCTCAAATCAAAGAGAGTTACCCGATTTTAAAGTAATGTATTCACTTGTGTTCTTTTGTTTTATTTTGCTTCTCCAACCCCCTAAACTATTTTTATTCATTTAATTTTTAATAACTCCAGTATCATAAATATACTAGGATTTTGTTATAATAATCATTTTAGAAACACTTACACACACCTACATTTAATGGTTAAAGAACATACAGTTTCTGTGGATGGCGAATTTCTGCCTCAAGAAATGATGATTGTTCAATATTCATCTAACACCTTCGATGGTGGCCATTAATGTGTCACTATAATTATATATGATATATAATATTTTTATGTTTTCCTAAATATTCTGTATTTTTCATTTATGGCATACCTTTATGGCTTCCATTATGGGTATACGCGAAATCTTCATTTTAGGATGTGCGGACTACCGCCCCCTCAAAGTGATTTGATTCGTTAATTCCATATGTGGGACGTATAAAGGATGGATTTAAAGTTATTATATATGATATATGTTACATCAAAATGATGAATATAATTTTTGAATAAAAATATACATACCTCTAATTTAGTTTTAATTCCATTAATATGACATAGAAATGAAATTAGCGTTCATGCGTATGTACGGCTTACCGTCTCCATGAACAGTGCATTTCGTTTCTTATCCCCAAATGTAATGTACGATTATAAGTACATATATATAATGAATATATATGATGTATGTTACATGTAAATGATTAATATAAATCTGGAATTCAAATATAAATATCTCTCATTTAGTTTTAATTCCATTAATATGACATAGAAATGAAAGTAGCGTTTATGCGTACGTACGGCTTACCATCTCCATTAACGGTGCATTTCATTTCTTACCTCTAAATGATTATGTAATATTATAAATACATGTATATGCTGGATATATATGATATATATGATATCCAAATCATGAATATCATTCTGGATATAATGAACCTTTGACGACATGAACAACATGTAATTGTAAGATGTCCACTTTCGACTTAAGATCAAAATATCAAAAAAACAAACATTATTAACTTAAATGATTGCATAATGTTTATAAAATTGTAATAAGTGATATGAAAGTAATAATTAACTTTAAAAGGGTTCATAAGCAAGTATAAATCAACTCAAGTTTATTATTCAGTACGTTAAAGAACGATCAAGTCAAGTCGGACCCGAGGTAAGGGACCTCGTATCAAACTCCTTTCATTGAGAAATATTTCCTTTTATACACAACATTCTTATATATGGTGTGTAAACCCCTTTGAATTTAACTTTTATACAAAAGGAATATTTTTCTAAGAATCGTTTTACTAAATGAAAAAATGGATTGTTTCTTTTAATGTACGCGGTGACAATGACACTTTTCCGTCACCATGAGTATTATTTGGTCTTTGGATTCTTCAATAAGCTGTAATGTTTTTAATATGAAATAAATATCATATACTCCTTTATGTATTTTGGTATTCAAAATGGTTTTTATAATGGATTTGTTATGTCAATATATTTAAGTGATATATTGTGATCAATGTGTGGAAATGATTTCTTTCCATTATATTTGTGTTATGTCTTATGATTTTATAATGGTACATGGACATTTTACAGGTGGTTACATGATAAACCATATGATGGGTGGTACCGTGAATATCACAATTGGAGGTTATGTTATATCCTCCAATGCATTGGGTATGCAAGTCGGCTGTATGGCTATTCCATTAAGAGATATGTGTTGACGTTGACCGTATGGTTATTCCATTTAATTATGTTTATGTCCCAAGTTACCTTTATATGTTATGTGATATTTATATGGGTATTATGGTAATAGTTTGGTTAAAAAAGGGTAAGTATTGATCTTTTATTCAGTGAAGAGTTTTTTTTTACTTCATAAAGGTGAAAAGTATTTCTTTGATAAAGTATACATGGTTTACTTGTTGTTTTGATAACTAACAGTTTTCATTCTTTGTGAATCCCTTACTAAGCTTTTTATGCTCACCCCAAGTTTATTGAAATGTATTTTCATAGGACTTAATGTGGAATAGGGTCAAGGATGGGATTAAGGGAAAGTTATGCTATATAAAACATGGAACTAGACATGTTTCTTTTTAAGAGTTTTTATTCAATGGAAACTTAGTAGAAGAGTCTACATTGTAATATTTTGAGATGTAATAGTTATGTCCTAATTCTCTAAGACCCTAAACCTGGAAATATCCTCAATGTGAATTATTCATTTAATTCTATATTAATTAAGGTTTAAGGCCGGGGCCTTATAGTTGGAATCAATGGTCGGTTTTGACACCTTTAGTAGTTAGAAAATTGTTAAATTATGAATTATTTTATGGTATTATTGAAATGATATAGCATTTAAATATTACCATGTTGCTTCTCCTAAGATATTTCTATTTTAATAATGGTTTTCCATAGAGGAAACAGAGCATATTTTCTAGGAAGGCATACAGAGTATAATTATAAGGCCCCAGCCTTAAACCTTACTTAATCTTGAGTTATTACAAGATTACACATTGAGGATCTTTTCAGGATTAGATTTTTAGATAATTAGATCGTAAATCATGAATTACATTCCACATTTAAACACAATGGTTACATAAAATATAGTATTCATTTTTCCCATCAACGGAAACATATTTAAAATAAAACATGGATTCTTTCTGGACACATCCTTGAAATTATCATCATATCATGTACCCTTCCCTTGACCTGTGAAAAACATTTCAAAAATATGGGATGAGCATAAAAATCATAGTAAGGGATATAAAAATATGGAAAGGAAACATGAGTACATGTATACATAAGAATGAAATCAAACTTTACCCATAAAACATAAGCACTTTAACATACCTCATAAAATGAGGAATAAATCATAGAAATCCTAAGACATAAAGGTAACGTGAGGCATTCATAACATTCTTATGTAGGGAGTAACCCTCTTGGTTACGTTTGGAATACCCATCACAGTATATTCCCTATATCTCTTCGGCTAAACTTTAACGTTTAAACACATCGCATTACCCAATGCATTGGAGAGCTATATTGGGCTCACCCGCCCTTTGTTTTTCACAGAACCACCCATCTTCATAATAATGCCCAATAACCTCCACATAATCGTATCACATAAAACATGCATAAAGGAAACATAACATTTCCACCATTAAATCACAAGATATCAATACAACACATTGATATAAAAACATTATGAAAACCATTTTAAATACCAAAATAATAGAAAAGTAAAACATGGTATTTATTTTTCTTTAAAAAATGGTATGGCTTGTAGAGGAAGCCGAACCCAAAAAATGGTCATGGCTGTGGAGATGTGTTTTTCACTGCATAAGTACGACAAAAAATTCCCTTTTGTCATTTAGTAAACACTTCATATAAAAAAATATTCCTTTTGAATAAACGTAAATATAAAAGGGATTTATACAACGTATAAAAGAAGGTTGTGTATAAAACAAAATATGCCTCAATGAAAGGAGATTGAGACGAAGTCCGATACAAAGACGGAATCCTTGGATTAAGGATAAATAAATTATATAATTATGTGTGACAAACTAATACACCAAATATAAGTGGATATTAAGTGTAAAATAATTAGAGGTTATTCACACATATTCATAAAACGACATATTTATGGAGTACAAGCTTATCCCAAAGAATCAAAATTGGGTTTAAGAAGATCCCTTGAATAAATTTGACAGCCTAACGGCATCACTACAAAATTCATAAAATGAGTTGATGAGAGATAAGAAGGATATCTCATCACTTGGACATGAACCTTAAATCACTAATGATATATAAGAACATATACCAACATAATGTTATGTGAATTAAAAGACATAACAAAATATGTCTTTTGAAAAGAGGAGGGTGAATGGTTCCCTTACCGACATGGGTATCTTTCGAAACATACACCCCGTGAATGAAGGAAAATACAACATTGATGTAAATACTCATTAATGAAAGTATAGTAAACAATGTGTAAATAAGTTTCAGTACATACACCACTCAGAAGAAAATTGTGGCAAATGTAGCATAAATATCACGGGAATAAAAGTGAAATGAAAAATCTCTTACGAAAACTTGGCAGCCTAACGGTGCCACTTAAAACTTCCAAAAATGGATTGATGAGATCAAATAGGGTCTCTCATCATATTAAAATAAATTGTACAACAAGAGTAATATAATAGAACATACCCCATCAAAAAAAAGTGGAGCTTAAAATAAGTTACATAAAGGAGTGTACATAAAGAGAAAAAGAGAGGTTAGATCTCTTATGAAAATTCAGCAGCCTAACGGCGCCACTCAAAATTTCAAAAATGAATTGATGAGAGAGAATAGGGTCTCTCATCATATAAAAATAAAAATTACAGTAAGATTAATATAAATTAACATTCCAATCACAGGAAATATTAGCTTAAAAGGAATGACATAAAACAGTGTACTTAAAAAAAGAGGAGTAGGATCCCTAACCTCAGGTCCGACTTGACTCGATCGTTCTTTAACATCCTGAATAATAAAATTGAGTTAATTTATACTTTCTTAAGTACCTTTTTCAAGTTCATTATTCCTTTTATATCACTTATTTCCATGTTATAAACATTATGTAATCATTTATGTTAATAATGTTTGTTTTGTCGATATTTGGTTCTTAAGTCGAAATTGGACTTCTTACAATTACATGTTGTTCGTGTGGTCAAAGGATCATTATATACAGAATGATATTAATGATTTGGATATCATATATATCATATATAACCAGAATATACATGTATTTATAATATTACTTAATCATTTAGAGGTAATTAATGAAATGCATCGTTCATGGAGACGGTAATCCGTACGTACGCATGAACGCTACATTCATTTCTATGTCATATAAGTGGAATTAAATGTAAAAGTGGTACGTAAATTTTAATTCCATAATTATATTAATCATTTATATGTAACATAAATCGTATATAATAACTTTAAATAAATCCTTTATACATCCCACATATGGCATTAACGAATCAAATCACTTTGAGGGGGCGGTAGTCCGCACTTCCTAAAATGAAATTATCGTGTTTACCCAAAATGGAAACCATAAATTTATGCCACAAAAGATAAATACAGAAGATTAAGTAAAACATAAACATATTATATATCAAATAAAATATATTTACATCTTAATGGACAACTTTTAAGGGGATATATGAGTGTTGAACAATCATCATTTCATGAGGCAGAAATTCACCATCCACAGAAACAATATGTTCTTTAACCATTATATGTAAGTATATGTAAGTGTAGCTAGAATTATTATTATAACAACATCATAGTATATTTAATATACTGGAGTTGTTACAAAATAAAGTATTAAATGTGTTTATGGGGTTGGAGAAAAAAATAACACAAAAGAACAAAAGTGAAGACATTACCATAAAACTGGGTAACTCTTTTTGATTTGAGCTCAATGGCTTCCTTGGGAAGACTTGTGCCCAAAGTGAGAATTATATAAGTAATAGAGGATTGTGGATAGGACAAATGTGCAGTGGTTGGCCGAGCCAAAGGCTTGAGAGTTGTGGGTATGGTGGTAGAGGTGGGGGCTTTTTATTAGAGGAGAGGAGGGGCACTATTGTAAAGTTACAAAATGTTGCTTTATTTTCAAATGAGTTTCGGATTTTAAAGGTCCCACATTGATGTATTTCTACGATATGGTTGTTAGGGTTCTAAATATACTCATACAATAGGTTTTTGACAAGTGTATGTTATATTTTAAACATTATCTTTTCATTTTATATAAATCCTTTATTAATGAGGTAATCACTGCATCATCATGATGTCATAAATAATTTAATTTATTTAATGTCTAAAAATTATAAAAAAAATATATCACGATTTAGTAAATATCATTATATTTCTAATTAATATTTATAGTCACAAATATTACTTTTTATAACCCCATTTAAAAATTGTTTTAGTGAAACATCTCATTCTTGTGACATTTTTATTTTAACATTAAATAAATGTTATTTATGTCATTTTCCAACCAAAGTGGCTCCATGGGGTCCCCATGTTGACCCATGGATTGTCTTGGTCGGCCATTACACATCCAATGAGGGTAGGACATGTTTCTAAGTCATTTCCTATTATAAGAACATTATTTTTACCTAAAATTACAGTAATTATCTCTAATCGCGATTAAGAACATAAAAATTACTATTCACCAAAAAATTATTTTAATCCCATTGAACCACATTTTACTTCCTAATTACAAACATGTATGTTGTATTTTTTATATTCAAAACATAGAGGTGTCAATGTTTCGTTTAAATTGAAAATCAGTTTCTTTAACTACCACTTAGTGGTTTCACTATTCATCAAAAATTGAAGTTTTTCATAAAAAATATCAAAAATTAACCCTAAGCTATATTTGATATTCCAAACTCAAAAATTATTTCTATTTTAAAAAATTCAAAACATTTTAGTTTCATTAATTAATTTAATAATTAATTCTCGCTGTCAAAACAAATAGCGTGTTTTTATGAAACAATATCTATTAAAAGATTGACACCGGTTTAAGTCCAATTTCAAAGTGAAATTAATTCCAATGAGCACTATTTTATTAAATGGTAAAAATAAATTCTATTTTTACTTTAATAAAAATTCAAAATATAATATAATCATATAAATAAATGAGATTAAAAAGTGGTTTTGACTAAAATTACAACATTTTTCACGATTCATTAAAAAATGAACTTTATCGAAAAGATACCAAAAATTTTCACAAAGTAAATTTTGATGTCTCTATTCTAAAGAAGAATGTTATTTTGTCAAATATAACACATAAAATTGTCAAAAAGTTGATTTGAAAGAGGTTCTCCATCAAAAGGCGGTTAATCGACCTTCTAAAGAACATTAGAATGTTTACGCTTAAAAATTGAATTCATTCACATTTTTAATCCTCTAATATTTATTGTAAAAAGTAAAAATATTTGACAAACATATATAATAATTTTGTAGTTAGTTATGTTCATTTACACCATTACAACGGGTATCCGTTAAATACCATTTAAAATAATATTATTTTATTATTAGAGTGCAACGTAAGATTCCCAAGAACTCATTGTTGCATATTGGGTACGCCATCGAGCATAGTGTCCCCTTTAAAGTAATGTCAATATTTTATTCACAAATATGGATAAATATAAAAATTTATTATTCTTTATTTACCTGGGGTGTTACATCCTTCCCCCCTTTTGGGAATTGCGTCCTCGCAATTTTAAAATTGGGCTCGGAAACATCCTTGAAAGTCCCACATCGGAACAAGAGTCGGTAAAGCAATCACTTTAAAATAACGGAAGAGAAGTACAGAGGTCACCCAAGATAACCCATACTAGGATTCCATGTAGGAAATCATGGACATGGAGGAGAAAACATAGGTTCATGTTCTGATGGAGAGTGATAGAAAACATGTTTAGGAGAAAGTTAACCACAAGAAAATCACAAACTTCGGATGGGTTAAACGGTATTCGATTCCCCTAGAGGAATGGTTAATAGAAAACATTTTTGTTTTATGTTAATTTTTATTGAGTAATTTATTCATAAGGAAACATAATTACTTATCATGAAGACTTTCAAATTTTATTAGATTTATTACACAAACTCATATTTTCCCCAAAAGACGTGTATTTAGGAAGACTTGTTCACTATAATCAACTTCTAGAGAATCACCTAATCCACAAAATAGAATAATATAATTCACATGTCTTTAGACTTTAACCAAAACCAAAACCAAAATGGTTAGTACATGATCAGATAATCCAGATAAGTATAACCCTTTATAAAAAGAAAATCTATTCCTAATCTCCAAAATTTGTCCAAAAAAACCAAAACTTCAACGAGGACCATTTTATAAAAAATTTGCCCATAAATTTTTCAAAGTAAACCAAACTAGGATTTAAACCCAAATATTTGAAGGATTTAGTCACAAAGTCTTCCAAGGTACACATTATATTTTATCTCCAAATAACATCAGTTGCTCTTAAATTCTCATATTGAAAAGTAATTAACCTAATCACATATCCTCGATTATAGGTTAATCGTTTCCATAGATAACCCAAAATAAACTTACTCTTGATACCTAAAATCATCTAATTAAAAATAATTAGTCAAACTAACCAGAGACATCACGTAGTCCAGTGGTAGGCGATAAATACCAGTCACACTTTGGTTGTGGGTTCGATTCCCGCAACTTTTTCCGACGCGACGGGTTGTCACACGGTCTACATGTTGTCCTTTATTCAAAACAATATATTTCTTAAAATATTCCCAAAAACGAGATAAAATCTTCAATGATGATCATAACCTTTTTTAACCTCAATTTTACATCATTCCTTTCATTTTCCATCATAACCTATAATAACCCATATTTACCTCAAAATTAAGGATCATATAAACTCTAATGGTTACCTTTATAATTATTACCTAAACATCCACATCGATTGGTCATCTCATACATGATGCATTATAGATCATACCAAGGTTCAAGTGGTTTTTCATGACTCCTTGATAGTTGGTTTAGAACAACCATGAGTTTCCTCATTTAATCCTCCATTTTATCAAGTATCTTAATCAGAGAACCGCCATAGTTTCCTTCAAACCTGTTGTCTCTTTGGTGGCTTCTAGATCCATCCATTCACTAAAAACAGAGATGTTAGAGTGAGTATCTCAACAAAACCATCATTTACTAATGAAGAAGGTAAACACTAAGATATACTTACTCATTCACTTTATCTAAAACTAGGACTCTTTCTGAAATCCTAACAATTATGGTAATGTCACTTGTGGTTAGAGAATACCCTAACCTATAAATTTATCTAAACCGACCTTTGATACCAACTATAAATCCCCATCCTTAAACCTTACTTAATCTTGAGTTATTACAAGATTACACATTGACGATCTTTTCAGGTTTAGAGTTTTAGAGAATTAGATCGTAAAACTTGCATTACCTTCCACATTTAAACAAAGTAGTTACATAAAAGATAGTATTAATTTTCCCCATCAATGGAAACATATTTAAAATAAAACATGGATTCTTTCTGGACACATCCTTGAAACTATCATCATATCATGTACCCTTCCCTTGACCTGTGAAAAACATTTCAAAAACATGGGATGAGCATAAAAATCATAGTAAGGGATATATAAATATGGAAAGGAAACATGAGTACATGTATACAAAAGAATGAAATCATACTTTACCCATAAAACATAAGCACTTTAACATACCTCATAAAATGTTGAATAAATCATAGAAATCATAAGACCTAAAGGTAACTTGAGGCATTCATAACATTTTTACTTAGGGAGTAACCCTCTTGGTTACGTTTGGAATACCCATCACAGTATATTCCCTATATCTCTTTGGAGAAACCATAATGTTTAAACCCTTCGCGTTACCCAATGCATTGGAGAGATATATCGGGCTCACCCGCCCTTAGTTTTTCACAGAATCACCCGTCTTCATAATAATGCCCAATAACCTCAACATAATCGTATCACATAAAACATGCATAAAGGAAACATAACATTTCCACCATTAAATCCCAAGATATCAATACAACACATTGATATAAAAACATTATGAAAACCATTTTTAATACCAAAATAATAGAAAAGTAAAAAATGGTATTTATTTTTCTTTAAAAAAATGAATGGCTTGTAGAGGAAGCCGAACCCAAAAAATGGTCATGGCGGCTGAGAAGTCGTTGTCGCTGCATAAGTACGACAAAAACATTCCATTTTGTCATTTAGTAATCAATTCATATAAAAAAAATATTCATTTTGAATAAATGTAAAAGTAAAAGGGATTTATACACCATATAAAAGAAGGTTGTGTAAAAAACAAAATATGCCTCAATGAAAGGAGATCGAGACGAAGTCCGATACAAAGACGTTTTCCTTGGATTAAGGATAAATAAATTACATAATTATGTGTGACACACTACTACACCAAATATAAGTGGATATTAAGTGTAAAATAATTAGAGGTTATTCACACATATTCATATAACGACATATTTAAGGAGTACAAGATTATTCCAAAGAATCAAAATTGGGTTTAAGAAGTTCCTTTGAAAAAATTTGACAGCCTAACAGCATCTCTAAAAAATTTAGAAAATGAGTTGATGAGAGATACGAAGGGTATCTCATCAATTGGAAATGAACCTTAAATCACTAAGGATATATAAGAACATATACCAACATAATGTTATGTGAATTAAAATACATAACAAAATAAGTCTTTTGAAAAGAGGAGGGTGAATGGTTCTCTTACCGACATGGGTATCTTTCGAAACATACACCCTGTGAATGAAGGAAAATATAAAATTGATGTAAATACTCATAAATGAATGTATAGTAAACAATGAGTAAATAAGTTTCAGTAAATACAGCACATAGAAGAAAATTGTGGCAAATGTAGCATAAATCTCACGGGAATAAATGTGAAATGAAAAATCCCTTACGAAAACTAGACAGCCTAACGGCGCCACATAAAACTTCCAAAAATGGATTGTTGAGATCAAATAGGGTCTCTCATCATATTAAAATAAAATTTACATCACGAGTAATATAATATAACATACCCCATCATAAAAAAGTGGAGCTTAAAATAAGTGACATAAAGGAGAGTACTTAAAGAGAAAAAGAGAGGTTAGATCTCTTATGAAAATTCAGCAGCCTAACGGAGCCACTCAAAATTTCCAAAATGGATTGATGAGAGAGAATAGGGTCTCTCATTATATGAACATAAAAATTACAGTAAGATTAATATAAATTAACATTCCAATCACAAGAAAGATTAGCTTAAAAGGTATTACATAAAAGAGTGTACTTAAAAAAGAGAGGAGTAGGATCCCTTACCTCGGGTCCGACTTGACTCGATCGTTATTTAATGTCCTGAATAATAAATTTGAGTTAATTTATACTTTCTTAAGTACCTTTTACAAGTTCATTATTCCTTTTATATCACTTATTTACATGTTATAAACATTATGTAATCATTTAAGTTAATAATGTTTGTTTTGTTGATATTTGGTTCTTAAGTCGAAATTGGACTTCTTACAATTACATGTTGTTTGTGTGGTCAAAGGATCATTATATCCAAGATAATATTAATGATTTGGATATAATATATATCATATATATCCAGAATATACATGTATTTATAATATTACATAATCATTTAGAGGTAATAAATGAAATGCATCGTTCATGGAGACGGTAAGCCGTACGTACGCATGAACGCTACTTTCATTTCTATGTCATATAAGTGGAATTAAATCTAAATGAGAGGTATGTATATTTTAATTCAAGAATAATATTAATCATTTATATATAAAATAAATAATATATAATAACTTTAAATACATCCATTATACATCCCACATATGGCCTTAACGAATCAAATCACTTTGAGGGGGTGGTAGTCCGCACTTCCTAAAATGAAATTATCGTGTTTACCCAAAATGGAAACCATAAAGGTATGCCACAAAAGAAAAATACATAAGCTTAAGTAAAACATAAACATATTATATATCATATATAAATATATTTACATCATAATGGCCAACTTTTAAGGTGTTATATGAGTGTTTAACAATCATCGTTTCATGAGGCAGAAATTCGCCATCCACAGAAACAATATATTATTTAACCATTTGATGTAAGTCTATGTAAGTGTAGCTCAAATTATTCTTAAAACAGCATCATAGTATATTTAATATACTGGATTTGTTACAAAATAAATGAATAAAAGAGTTTATGGGGTTGGAGAAAAAAAATAACACAAAAGAACACAAGTGAAGACATTACCATAAAACCGGGAAACTCTTTTTGATTTGAGCTCAATGGCTTCCTTGGGAAGACTTGTGCCCAAAGTGAGCCTTCTATGAGTAACAGAGGGATGTGGGTAGGAGAAATGAGTAGTGGTTGGCCGAGCCAACGGCTTGAGAGGTGTGGGTATGGTGGTAGAGGTGGGGGCCTTTTATTAGAGGAGAGGAGGGGAACTCTTGTAAAGTTACAAAATGTTACATTATTTTCAAATGAGTTTCGGATATTAAAGGTCCCACATTGATGTATTTCTACGATAAGGTTGTTAGGGTTCGAAATATACACATAAAATAGGTTTTTGACAAGTGTATGTTATAGTTTTAACATTATCTTTTCATATTATTTAAATCCTTTATTAATGAGGTAATCATTGCATCATCGTGATGTCATAAATAATTTAATTTATTTAATGTCTAAAAATTATAAAAAAATATATCACGATGATGGAAATCTGATTATCTTTCTAATGAATATTTATAGTCAAAAATATTACTTGTATAACCCCATTTAAAAATTGTATACTGAAACATCTCATTCTTGTGACATTTTTATTTTAACATTATATAAAAAGTTATTTATGTAATTTTCCAACCAAAGTGGCTCCATGGGGTCCCCATGTTGACCCATGGATTTTCTCGGTCGGCAATGTCACATAAAATGAGGGTAGGACATGTGTCTAGGTCATTTCAGATTATTAGAACATTATTTTTACCTAAAAGTACACTAATTATCTCTAATCGCGATTAAAAACATAAAAGTTACTATTCACCAAAAAAATTATTTTAATCCCATTTAACCAAATTTTACTTCCTAATTACAACCATGTATGTAGGATTTTTGAAATTCAAAACATAGAGGTGGCAAAGTTTCATTTAAACCGAAAATCAATTTCTTTAACTACCACTTAGTGGTTTCACTATTCATCAAAAATTGATGTTTTTCAGAAAAATACCAAAAATTCACCCTAAGCTATATTTGATATTCCGAACTCAAAAATGATTTCTATTTTAAAAAATTCAAAACATATTAGTTTCATTAATTAATTTAATAATTAATTCCCACTGTCAAAACAAATAGCGTGTTTTTATGAAATAATATCTATTAAAAGATTGACACCAGTTTAAGTCCAATTTCAATGTGACATTAATTACAATGACCACTATTGTATTAAATGGTAAAAATAAATTATATTTTTACTATAATAACAATTCAAAATATAATCTAATCATATAAATAAAATAGATTAAAAAGTGGTTTCAAATTAAATTACAACATTTTTCACGATTCATTAAAAAATGAACTTTATTGGAAAGATACCAAAAATTTACACAAAGTAAATTTTGATGACTCTATTCTAAAGAAGAATTTTATTTTTTCAAATATAACACATTAAATTTTCAAAAAGTGGATTTGAAAGAGGTTCGCCATCAAAAGGCGGTTAATCGACCTTCTAAATAACATTAGAATGTTTACGCTTAAAAATTGAATTCATTCACATTTTTAATCGTCAAACATTTATTGTAAAAAGTAATATTTTTTGGAAAACATATATAATCATTTTGTAGTTAGTTCTGTTCATTTCCACCATTACAACGGGTATCCGTTAACTACCATTTAAAATAATATTATTTTATTATTAGAGTGCAACGTAAGATTCCCCAGAAACACATTGGTGCGTATTGGGTACGCCATCGAGCATAGAGTCCCCTTTAAAGTATTGTTAATATTTTATTCACAAATATGGATAAATATAAAAATGTATTATTCTTTATTTACCTGGGGTGTTACATCCTTCCCCCCATTTGAGAATTGCGTCCTCGCAATTTTAAAATTGGGCTCGGAAACATCCTTGAATGTCCCACATCGGAACAAGAGTCGGTAAAGCAATTACTTTAAAATAACAAAAGAGAAGTACAGAGGTCACCCAAGATAACCCATACTAGGATTACATGTAGGAAATCATGGACATGGAGGAGAAAACATAGGTTCATGTTCTGATTGAGAGTGATAGAAAACATGTTTAGGAGAAAGTTAACCACAAGAAAATCACAAACTTCTGATGGGTTAAACGGTATTTGATTCCCCAATAGGAATACTTAATAGAAAACATTTTTGTTTTATTATAGTTTTTATTGAGTAATTTATTCAAAAGGAAACATAATTACTTATCATGAAGACTTTCAAATTTTATTAGATTTCTTACACAAACTCATATTTTCCCCAAAAGACGAGTATTTAGGAAGACTTGTTCACTATAATCAACTTCTAGAGAATCACCTAATCCACAAAAGAGAACAATAAAATTCACATGTCTTTAGACTTTAACCAATACCAAAACCAAAATGGATAGTACATGATCAGATAATCCAGATAAGTATAACCCTTTATAAAAAGATACTCTATTCCTAATCTCCAAAATTTGTCCAACAAAACAAAAAGTTCAAAGAGGACCATTTGATAAAAAAACGTGTCCATAAATTTTTCAAAGAAAACCAAACTATGATTTAAACCCAAATATTTGAAGGATTTTGTCACAAAGACTTCCAAGGTACAAATTAAATTTTATCTCCAAATAACATTAGTTCCTCTTAAATTCTCATATTGAAAAGTAATTAACCTAATCACATATCCTCGATTATAGGTTAATAGTTTCCATAGATAACCCAAAATAAACTTACTCTAGATACCTAAAATCATCTAATTAAAAAGAATTAGTCAAACTAACCAGGTACATCACGTAGTCCAGTGGTAGGCGATAAATACCAGTCGCACTTTGGTTTTGGGTTCAATTCCCGCAACATTTTCCGACGCGATGGGTTGTCACACGTTCTACGTGTTGTCCTTTTTTCAAAACTATATAATTCTTAAAATATTCCCCAAAACAAGATAAAATCTTCAAAGATGATCATTACATTTTTTTAACCTCAATTTTATGTCATTCCATTCATTTTCCATCATAACCTATAATAACCCATATTTACCTCAAAATTAAGGATCATATAAACTCTAATGGTTACCTTTATAATTATTACCTGAACTTCCACATCGATTGGTCATATCATACATGATGCATTACAGATCATACCAAGGTTAAAGTGGTTGTTCATGACTCCTTGATAGTTGGTTTAGAACAACAATGAGTTTCCTAATTGAATCCTCCATTTTATCAAGTATTTTAATCAGAGAACCACCATAGTCTCCTTCAAACCTGTTGTCTCTTTGGTGCCTTCTAGATCCATCCATTCACTAAAAACAATAATGTCAGTGTGATTATATCAACAAAACCATCATGTACTAATGAAGAAGGTAAACAATAAGATATACTTACTCATTCACTTTATCTAAAACTAGGACTCTTTCTGAAATCATAACAATTATGGTAATGTCACTTGTGGTTAGCGAATACCCTAACCTATAAAATTTTCTAAACTGACCTTTGATACCAACTATAAGGCCCCAGCCTTAAACCGTACTAAATCTTGAGTTATTACAAGATTACACATTGAGGATCTTTTTAGGTTTAGAGTTTTAGAGAATTAGATCGTAAAACTTGCATTACCTTCCACATTTAAACAAAGTAGTTACATAAAAGATATTATTAATTTTTCCGATCAACGGAAAAATATTTAAAATAAAACATGGATTCATTCTGGACACATCCTTGAAACTATCATCATATCATGTACCCTTCCCTTGACCTGTGAAAAAAATTTCAAAAACAAGGGATGAGAATAAAAAGAATAGTAAGGGATATAAAAATATTGAAAGGAAAAATGAGTACATGTATACATAAGAATGAAATCATACTTTACCCATAAAACATAATCACTTTAACATACCTCATAAAATGATGAATAAATCATAGAAATCATAAGACATAAAGGTAACGTGAGGCATTCATAACATTCTTACGTACGGAGTAACCTTCTTGGTTACGTTTGGAATACACATCACAGTATATTTCCTATATCTCTTCAGAGAAACCTTAACGTTTAAACCCTTCGCGTTACCCAATGCATTGGAGAGCTATATCGGGCTCACCCGCCCTTAGTTTTTCACAGAACCACCCGTCTTCATAATAATGCCCAATAACCTCAACATAATCGTATCACATAAAACATGCATAAAGGATACATAACATTTCCACCATTATATCACAAGATATCAATACAACAAATTCATATAAAAACATTATGAAAACTATTTGCAATACCAAAATAATAGAAAAGTAAAACATGGTATTTATATTTCTTTAAAAAAATGGTATGGCTTGTAGAGGAAGTCGAACCCAAAAAATGGTCATGGCGGCGGAGAAGTCGTTGTCGCTACATAAGTATGACAAAAACATTACATTGTGTCATTTAGTAAACAATTCATATAAAAAAATATTCCTTTTGAATAAACGTAGAAGAAAAAGGTATTTATACACCGTATAAAATAATGTTGTGTATAAAACAAAATATGCCTCAATGAAAGGAGATTGAGACGAAGTCCGATACAAAGATGGTATCCTTGGATTAAGGATAAATAAATTACATAATTATGTTTGACAAACTAATACACCAAATATAAGTGGATATTAAGTGTAAAATAATCAGAGGTTATTCACACATATTCATAGAATGGCATATTTAAGGAGTACAAGCTTATCCCAATGAATCAAAATTGGGTTTAAGAAGTTCCCTTGAAAAAATTTTACAGCCTAACGACATCTCTAAAAAATTTAGAAAATGAGTTGATGAGAGATAAGAAGGGTATCTCATCACATGGACATGAACCTTAAATCACTAAGGATATATAAGAACATATACCAACATAATGTTATTTGAATTAAAATACATAACAAAATAAGTCTTCTGAAAAGAGGACGGTGAATGGTTCCCTTACCGACATGGGTATCCTTCAAAACATACACCCCGTGAATGAAGTAAAATACAACATTGAGGTAAATACTCATAAATGAAAGTATAGTAAACAATGAGTAAATAAGTTTCAGTACATACACCACTCAGAAGAAAATTGTGGCAAATGTAGCATAAATCTCACGGGAATAAAGGTGAAATGAAAAATCCCTTACGAAAACTCGGCAGCCTAACGACGCCACATAAAACTTCCAATAATGGATTGATGAGATCAAATAGGGTCTCTCATCATATTAAAATAAAATGTATAGAAAGAGTAATATAATAGAACATACCCCATCATAAAAAAGTGGAGCTTAAAATATGAGACATAAAGGAGAGTACTTAAAGAGAAAAAGAGAGGTTATATCTCTTATGAAAATTCAGCAGCCTAACGGCGCCACTCAAAATTTCCAAAATGGATTGATGAGAGTGAATAGGGACTCCCATCATATGAACATAAAAATTACAGTAATATTAACAAAAATTAACATTCCAATCACAAGAAATATGAGCTTAAAAGGAATGACATAAAAGAGTGTACTTAAAAAAAGGGGGAGTAGGATCCCTTACCTTAGGTCCGACTTGACTCGATCATTCTTTAACGTCCTGAATAATAAAATTGAGTTAATTTATACTTTCTTAAGTACCTTTTTCAAGTTCATTATTCCTTTTATATCACTTATTTCCATGTTATAAACATTATTTAATCATTTAAGTTAATAATGTTTATTTTGTCGATATTTGGTTCTTAAGTCGAAATTGGACTTCTTACAATTACATGTTGTTCGTGTGGTCAAAGGATAATTATATCCAGAATGATATTAATGATTTGGATATCATATATATCATATATATCCAGAATATTCATGTTTTAATAATATTACATAATCATTTAGAGGTAATAAATGAAATTCACCATTCATGGAGACAGTAAGCCGTACGTACGCATGAACGCTACTTTCATTTCTATGTCATATAAGTGGAATTAAATCTAAATGACAGGTATGTATATTTTAATTCAAGAATTATATTCATCATTTATATGTAACATAAATCATATATAATAAAGAAGATTAAGTAAAGCATAAACATATTATATATCATATATAAATATATTGACATCTTAATGGCCAACTTTTAAGGTGTTATATGAGTGTTGAACAATCATCGTTTCATGAGGCAGAAATTCACCATCCACAGAAACAATATGTTCTTTAACCATTTGATGTAAGTCTATGTAAGTGTAGATCTAATTATTCTAATAAAAACATCATAGTATATTTAATATACTAGAGTTGTTACAAAATAAATGAATAAAATAGTTTATGGGGTTGGAGAAAAAAATAACACAAAAGAACACAAGTGAAGACATTATCATAAAACCGGGTAACTCTTTTTGATTTGAGCTCAATGGCTTCCTTGGGAAGACTTGTGCCCAAAGTGAGCCTTCTAGGGGTAATAGAGGGATGTGGAGAGGACAAATGAGTAGTGTTTGGCCAAGCCAAAGGCGTGAGAGGTGTGGGTATGGTGGTAGTGGTGGGGGCCTTTTATTAGAGGAGAGGAGAGGCACTCCTGTAAAGTTACAAAATGTTACATTATTTTCAAATGAGATTCAGATTTTAAAGGTCCCACATTGACGTATTTCTACGATAAGGTTGTTAGGGTTCGAAATATACTCATACAATAGGTTTTTGACAAGTGTATGTTATAGTTTTAATATTATCTTTTCATTTTATTTAAATACATTATTAATGAGGTAAGCACTGCATCATCATCATGTCATAAATAATTTAATTTATTTAATGTCGAAAAATTATAAAAAAAATTTATCACGATGTAGGAAATCTGATTATCTTTCTAATTAATATTTATAGTCAAAAATATGATTTGTATAACCCCATTTAAAAATTATTTTAGTGAAACATCTCATTCTTGTGACATTTTTATTTTAACATTAAATAAAAAGTTATTTATGTCATTTTCCAACCAATGTGGCTCCATGGGGTCCCCATGTTGACCCATGGATTGTCTCTGTTGGCCATGACACATCCAATGAGGGTAGGACATGTGTCTAGGTCATTTCCGATTATTAGAACATTATTTTTACCTAAAATTACACTAATTATCTCTAATCGCGATTAAGAACATAAAAGTTACTATTCACCAAAAAATTATTTTAATCCCATTTAACCAAAATTTTACTTCCTAATTACAACCATGTATGTAGGATTTTTGAAATTCAAAACACAGAGGTGGAAAAGTTTCATTTAAACCGAAAATCAGTTTTTTTAACTACCACGTAGTGGTTTCACTATTCATCAAAAATTGAAGTTTTTCAAAAAAATACCAAAAATTCACCCTAAGCTATATATGATATTCCGAACTCAAAAATGATTTCTATTTTACATAATTCAAAACATTTTAGTTTCATTAATTAATTTAAAAATTAATTCCCACTGTCAAAACAAATAGCGTGTTTTTATGAAACAATATCTATTAAAAGATTGACACCAGTTTAAGTCCAATTTCAAAGTGAAATTAATTCCAATGACCACTATTGTATTAAATGGTAAAAATAAATTCTATTTTTACTTTAATAAAAATTCAAAATATAATATAATCATATAAATAAATGAGATTAAAAAGTGGTTCTCAATTAAATTACAACATTTTTCACGATTCATTAAAAAATGAACTTTATGAGAAAGATACAAAATATTTACACAAAGTAAATTTATATGTCTCTATTCTAAAGAATAATTTTATCTTGTCAAATATAACACATAAAATTGTAAAAAAGTGGATTTGAAGGAGGTTCTCCATCAAAAGGCGGTTAATCGACCTTCTAAAGAACATTAGAACATCTACGCTTAAAAATTGAATTCATTCACATTTTTAATCCTATAACATTTATTGTAAAAAGTAAAAATATTTGACAGACATATATAATAATTTTGTAGTTAGTTCTATTCATTTCCACCATTACAATGGGTAGCCGTTAACTACCATTTAAAATAATATTATTTTATTATTAGAGTGCAACGTAAGATTCCAAAGAAACTCATTGTTGTGTATTGGGTACGCCATCGAGCATAGCGTCCCCTTTAAAGTAATGTTAATATTTTATTCACAAATATGGATAAATATAAAAATGTATTATTCTTTATTTACCTGGGGTGTTACATCCTTCCCCCCTTTTGGGAATTGCGTCCTCGCAATTTTAAAATTGGACTCGGAAACATCCTTGAAAGTCCCACATCAGAACAAGAGTCGGTAAAGAAATCACTTTAAAATAATGAAAGAGAAGTACAGAGGTCACCCAAGATAACCCATACTAGGATTCGATGTAGGAAATCATGGACATGGAGGAGAAAACATAGGTTCATGTTCTGATGGAGAGTGATAGAAAACATGTTTAAGAGAATGTTAACCACAAGAAAATCACAAACTTCTGATGGGTTAAACAGTATTCGATTCCCCCATAGGAATAGTTAATAGAAAACATTTTTGTTTTATGTTAATTTTTATTGAGTAATTTATTCATAAGGAAACATAATTACTTATCATGAAGACTTTCATATTTTATTAGATTTCTTACACAAACTCATATTTTCCCCAAAAGATGAGTATTTAGGAAGACTTGTTCGCTATAATCAACTTCTAGAGAATCACCTAATCCACAAAAGAGAACAATATAATTCACATGTCTTTAGACATTAACCAAAACCAAAACCAAAATGGTTAGTACATGATCAGATAATCCAGATAAGTATAACCCTTTATAAAAAGAAAATCTATTCCTAATCTCCAAAATTTGTCCAACAAAACCAAAAGTTCAAAGAGGACCATTTGATAAAAAATTTGTCCATAAATTTTTCAAAGTAAACCAAACTAAGATTTAAACCCAAATATTTGAAGGATTTAGTCACAAAGTCTTCCATGGTACAAATTAAATTTTATCTCCAAATAACATCAGTTGCTCTTAAATTCTCATATTGAAATGTAATTAACCTAATCACATATCCTCGATTATAGGTTAATCGTTTCCATAGATAACCCAAAATAAACTTACTATTGATACCTAAAATCATCTAATTAAAAAGAATTATTCAAACAAACCGGGGACATCACGTAGTCCAGTGGTAGGCGATAAATACCAGTCACACTTTGGTTGTGGGTTCGATTCCCGCAACTTTTTCCGACGTGATGGGTTGTCACACGGTCTACGTGTTGTCCTTTTTTCCAAACTATATAATTCTTAAAATAATCCCCAAAACGAGATAAAATCTTCAAAGATGATCATAACATTTTTTAACCTCAATTTTATATCATTCCATTCATTTTCCATCATAACATATAATAACCCATAATTACCTCAAAATTTAGGATCATATAAACTCTATTGGTTACCTTTATAATTATTACCTGAACTTCCACATCGATTGGTCATATCATACATGATGCATTACAGATCATACCAAGGTTGAAGTGGTTGTTCATGACTCCTTGATAGTTGGTTTAGAACAACCATGAGTTTCCTCATTGAATCCTCCATTTTATCAAGTATCTTAATCAGAGAACCGCCAGAGTTTCCTTCAAACCTGTTGTCTCTTTGGTGCCTTCTAGATCCATCCATTCACTAAAAACAGAAATGTCAGTGTGAGTATATCAACAAAACCATCATGTACTAATGAAGAAGGTAAACACAAAGATATACTTACTCATTCACTTTATCTAAAACTAGGACACTTTCTGAAATCATAACAATTATGGTAATGTCACTTATGGTTATAGAATACCCTAACCTATAAATTTATCTAAACCGACCTTTGATTCCAACTATAAGGCCCCAGCCTTAAACCTTACTTAATCTTGAGTTATTACAAGATTACACATTGAGGATATTTTTAGGTTTAGAGTTTTAGAGAATTAGATCGTAAAACATGCATTACCTTCCACATTTAAACAAAGTAGTTACATAAAAGATAGTATTAATTTTTCCCATCAACGGAAACATATTTAAAATAAAACATGGATTTTTTCAACACACTTCCTTGACATTATCATCATATCATGTACCCTTCCCTTGACCTAGGAAAAACATTTCCAAAACTTGGGATGAGCAAAAAAATCTTAGTAAGTCATATAAAAATATGGAAAGGAAACATCAGTACATATATACATAAGAATGAAATCATAATTTACCCATAAAACATAAGCACTTTAACATACCTCATAAAATCATGAATAAATCATAGAAATCATAAGACATAAAGGTAACTTGAGGCATTCATAACATTCTTACGTAGGGAGTGACCCTCTTGGTTGCATTTGGAATACCCATCACAGTATATTCCCTAAATCTCTTCACAGAAAACTTAAAGTTTATCCCCTTCACGTTACCCAATGCATTGGAGAGCTATATCGGGCTCACCCGCCCTTAGTTTATCATGGAACCATCCGTCTTCATAATAATGCCCAAGAACCTCAACATAATCATATCACATAAAACATGCATAAAGGAAACATAACATTTCCACCTTTCATTCAGAAGATATCAATACAACACATTGATATAAAAAAATTATGAAAACCATTTTCAATAACAAAATAAAATAAAAGTAAAACATGTTATTTATTTTTCTTTTAAAAAAAGGTATGGTTTTTAGAGGAAGCCGAACCCAAATAATGGTCACGGCGGCGGAGAAGTCATTGTCGCTGCATACGCACGACAAAAACATTCCCTTTTTCCGTTTAGTAAACACTTGGTATAAAAAAATATTCCATTTGAATAAATGTAAAAGTAAATGGGGTTTATAAACCATATAAAATATGGTAGTGTATAAAACAAAATATGCCTCAATGAAAGGATATTGAGATGAAGTCCCATACAAAGACGGTATCCTTGGATTAAGGATAAATCAATTACATAATTATGTGTGACAAAATGATACACAAAATATAAGTGGATATTAAGTGTAAAACAATCAGAGTTTATTCAAACATATTCATATAACGAAATATTCAAGGAGTACAATCTTATCCCAAAGAATTAAAATTGGGTTAAGAAGTTCCCTTGCAAAAATTTGACAACCTAACGGCAACACTACAAAATTTAGAAAATGAGTTGATGAGAGATAAAAAGGGTATCTCATCACTTGAACATAAAACATAAATCACTAAGTATATAGAAGAACATATCCCAACATAATTTTATGTGAATTAAAAGACATAACAAAAGAGGTATTTTGAAATGAGGAGGGTGAAAGGTTCCCTTACCGACATGGGTATCTTTCGAAACATACACCACGTGAAAGAAGGACAATAAAAAATTGATGTAAATACTCATAAATGAAAGTATATTACACAATGAGTAAAATAAGGTTCAGTACATACACCACTAAAAGTAAATTGTGGAAACTGTAGCATAAATCTCATGGGTATAAAAGTGAGATGAAAAATCCCTTATGAAAACTCGGCAGCCTAACGACACCACTTAAAACATCCAAAAATGGATTGATGAGATCAAATAGGGTCTCTCATCATATTAAAATAATATCTACAGAAAGAGGAATTTAAATGAACATCCCCCTTCATAACAAAGAGGATATTAAAAGAATTTCCATAATGGAGAGTACTTAAAGAGAAAGAGAGAGGTTTGATCTCTTAAGAAAATTCGGCAGCCTAACGGTGCCACTCAAAACATCCAAAATTGATTGATGTGAGCGAATAGGGTCTCTCATCATATGAACATAAATATTACAGTAAGATTAATATAAAATAACATCCCAATCACAAGAAATATGAACATAAAATGAATGACATAAAAGAGTGTACTTAAAAAAAAAAGAGGAGTAGGATCCCTTACCTCAGGTCCGACTTGACTCGATCGTTCTTTAACATCCTGAATAATAAATGTGAGTTAATTTTGACTTGATTTAGATCCTTTTTCATGTTCATTATTAATTTTATATCACTTATTTCCATGTTATAAACATTATGTAATCATTTAAGTTGATAATGTTTGTTTTGTCGATATTTGGTTCTTAAGTCGAAAGTGGGCTTCTTACAATTACATGTTGTTCGTGTGGTCAATGGTTCATTATTCTCAGAATGATATTCATGATTTGGATATCATATATATCATATATATCCAGAATATCATTGTATATATAATATTACATAATCATTTAGAGGTAAGAAATGAAATGCAACATTCATGGAGACGGTAAGCCGTACGTACGTATGAACGCTGCTTTCATTTCTATGTCATATTAATGGAATTAAAAATAAATGAGATGTAGGTATATTTTAATTACAGAATTATATTAATCATTTATATGTAACATACATCATATATAATAAATTTAAATATATCCTTTATACATCCCACATATGGCATTAACGAATCAAATCACTTTGAGGGGGCGGTAGTCCGCATTTCCTAAAATGAAATTATCGTGCTTACCCACAAAGGAAACCATATAGGTATGCCACAAAAGAAAAATAAAGAAGATTAAGTAAAACATAAACATATTATATATCATATATAAATATATTTACATCTTAATGGCCACATTTTAAGGTGTTATATGAGTGTTGAACAATCATCGTTTTGTGAGGCATAAATTCACCATCCACAGAAACATTATGTTCTTTAACCATTTGATGTAGGTGTGTGTATGTGTAGCTCAAATGATTCTTATAACAAAATCCTAGTATATTGAAAATAATGGATTTTTACAAAATAAAATAATAAAAGAGTTTAGGGGTTGGAGAAGAAAAATAAAACAAAAGAACAAAAGTCAAGACATTACCTTAAAATCAGGTAACTCTTTTTGATTTGAGCTCAAAGGCTTCCTTGGGAAGACTTCTGCCCAATGTGAGGATTATAAGAGTAATAGAGTAATGTGGAGAGGCAAAATGAGCAGGGTTTGGCCGAGACAAATGCTTGAGAGGTGTTGGTAAGGTGGTAGAGGTTGGGGCCTTTTATAAGAGGAGAGGAGGGGCACTCTTGTAATGTTACAAAATGATACTTTGTTTTCAAATGAGATTCGGATTTTAAAGGCCCCAAATTGATTTATTTAGAGGATAAGGTGGTAAGGATTCGAAATGTACTCTTCCAATAGGTTTTTGACAAGTCTATGTTATTGTTTCAACATTATTTTTTCATTTTATTTAAGTCCTTTATTAATGATTTAATCACTGCATCATTATAATGTCATAAGTAATTTAAGATATTTAATGTCTAAAAATTATAAAAAAAATATCATGATGTTGTAAATCTTTTTAGAATTCTAATTAATATTTATAGTCAAAAATATGACATGTATAAACCCATTTAAATTTTTTTAGTGAAACATTTCATGCTTGTGACATTTTTATTTTAACTTTAAATAAAAAGTTATTTGTGTCATTTTCCAACCAAAGTGGCTCAATGGGGTCCCCATTTTGACCCATCGATTTTATTGGTCGGAAATTACACATCCAATGAGGGTAGATCATGTTTCTAGGTCATTTCACATTATTAGAACATTATTTTTACCTTAAATTACACTAATTACCTCTAATCGCGATTAAGAACATAAAAGTTACTATTCAACATAAAACTATTTTAATCCCATTGAACCTCATTTTACTTCCTAATGACAATCATGTATGTTGGATTTTTCAAATTCAAAAAACAGAGGTGGAAAAGTTTCATTTAAATGGAAAATCAGTTTCATTAACTACCACTTAGTGGTTTCACTATTCATCAAAAATTGAAGTTTTTCAGAAAAATACCAAAAATTTACCATAAGCTATATTTGATATTCCAAACTCAAAAATGATGTCTATTTTAAAAAATTAAAAACATATAGGCTGAATTAATTAATTTTATAATAAATTCGCGCTGTCAAAACAAATAGCGTGTTTTTATGAAACAATATCTATTAAAACATTGACACCAGTTTAAGTAAAATTTCAAATTGAAATTAATTCCAATGACCAATATTGGATTAAATGGTAAAAATATATTCTAATTTAACTTTAAAAACCATTCGAAAGATAATCTATTCATATATTTAAATTAGATTAAAAAGAGTTTTTGAATTAAAATACTACATTTTTCACTATTCAATAAAAAATGAACTTTATCGCAAAGATACCAAAAAAGTACACAAAGTAAACTTTTATGTCTATATTCTAAAGAATAATTTTTTTTTCAAATATAACACATAAAATTGAAAAAAAATTGGATATAAAAGAGGTTTTCCATCAAAAGGTGGTTAATCGACCTTCTAAAGAAAATTCGAATGTTTACGCTTAGAAATTGAATTCATTCAAATTTTAAATCCTCTAAAATTTATTGTAAAAATTAAAAATATTTGACAAAAATATATAATCATATTGTAGTTAGTTCTCTTCATTTCATCAATTACAACGGCTAGGCGTTAACTCCCATTTAAAATAATATTATTTTATTATTAGAGTGCATCGTCAGATTACCAAGAAACCCGTTGTTGCGTATTGGGTACGCCATTGAGCATAGAATCCCCTTTAAAGTAATATTAATATTTTATTCAAAAATATAGATAAATATATAAATTTATTATTCTATATTTACCTGGGGTGTTACAATAATGACCTTTCGAATCAGTATCCTGAGACGGTCAGAATCAAAACTAAACAGTTTTTTGCAGTGGTGGCTCAGTTGACTTAGGAGAAAAATGTTGGTTGTTTTCATCGATGATATTTTAGTGTTTTCTAAAAGTTAAGAGGAGCATGAAAGTCATTTAAGGGTTATCTTCCAAACCATTAAAGAAAATAAACTATATGGAAAATTTAGCATGTGGGAGTTTTTGTTACAACAAATTTCATTCCTTGGTCTCATTGTTTCAAAAGATGACATAACTGTTGATCCTGCTAAAACAAAATTTGTTGAAGAATGGAAAAATCCCACAAATGTAACTGAGATCCATAGTTTCCTTGGTTTGTCAGGTTACTATCGATGGATTATTGAAAAATTTTCACGGTTATCTAGTACAATGACTAAGCTAACTCAGAAGGGTGTTAAGTATATCTGGACAAAAGAATGTGATGATTGTTATCAAGAGTTGAAAAGAAGATTGGTGAATGCTCCAGTTTTGACACTTCCTTCCAGGAATGGTGAGTTTGTAATCTACAGTGATGCTTCATTGAAAGGACATGGATGTGTCCTTATGCAGAATGAACAGGTAATTGCATATGCTTCATGTCAATTGAAAACTCATGAGGTACATTACCCTACACATGATTTGGAATTAGCTGCTGTTTGTTTTTCTCTAAAAATTTGGAGGCATCATTTGTATGGAGTAAAGTGTGAAATATATACTGTTCACAAAAGATTAAAGAATATATTCAGTCAGAAAGAATTGAACATGAGACATAGGAGATGGATGGAATTAATCAAGGATAATGATTGTACAATTTATTAACATCTGGGAAAATTAAATAACGTGGTTGATGATTTGAGTCAAAAAAGTAATGCTTCATTAACAATTCTACAATTGGAACGAGATCCTTTGGTTTTTGATTTGATGATCTTTGGTGTGGAACTTGTTTGTGCAGGAATATCTTTTATTTTATTTCATGTATTAGTGAAATGATCTCTATCAGACAGAATCAATAAAGCATAGAAGCAAGATAGTGAGTTGCAGAAAAAGGTAGAGCTAGTTCAGAAGGGTAAGTTGCCTGAATTCAGCATTGATAATGATTGTGTTTTGAGTATTGGGAAGAGATTATGTGTGTCTGGTGATTCACAGTTGAAGAATGAGTTGTTATGTTGGCTCATAGTACCCCGTTTTCAGTTCATCCTGGCAGTACTAAGATGTGCAGTGATATTCGGGAGTATTACTGGTGGGATAGAATGAAAAGAGATATTTCTGATATTACTGTAATGTGTTTGACTTGTCAGCAGGTTAAAGAAGAGCGGCAGTTACCGAAAGGGATGCTTCATCATTTACCGGTTCCAGAGTGGAAATGGAAAAATGTATCCATGGACTTTATTGTGGTATTACCGAGGACATCTCGAGGTAATAATGCAATCTGGGTTATTATTGATCGCTTGACTAAATCTGCTCATTTCCTTGCTATACGAGATACTTTTTCCAAAGATCAAGTTTCCCATTGTATCTTAAAGAGATAGTCAGGTAACATGGAGTTCACTTCTCCATTATGTCCAATTGTGATCCCAGATTTACTTCTATCTTTTGGAAGGGCCTTTAGAAGTCGTTGGGTAATGAATTAAATTTTAGTACAACTTTTCATATGCAATCAGATGGGCAGTCAGAACGAACAATTCATACAATGGAGGATATGCTACGACCTTGTTTTATGGATTATCAAGGATTTTGGGACCAACATATATTGTTGGTTGTGTTTTCATATAATAAAAGTTTTCATTCTAGTATACAAATGGATCCCTTTGAAGCATTATATGGTAAATTGTGTCGAACTACAGATTTTTAGGATGATGTGGGTGCAAGGATGCTGATGGGACCAGAATTGGTAGAAGAGATGGAAGAAAAAGTTTAGTTGATTCAGAAACACATGAGAACAGCTCAGAGTAGGTATAATTGTAATGCGGATAACCAGAGGAAGGATCTATCTTTCGAGGTAGGTGATCATGTTTTTCTCAAAGTATCACCATTGAAAAGTGTGATGCGATTTGCTAAGAAAGGAAAGCTGAGTCCAAGGTTCATTGTACGATATGATATTCTAGAGAAAGTTGGATCAGTTGCTTACTGAGTGGATTTGCCTCCGAGTTTATCTTAGGTACACAATGTTTTTCATGTTTCGATGTTGAGAAAGTATATGCCAGATCCATATAATGTTTTGATCCCAGAGGTAGTTCAGTTGGAAGAAAATCTCTATTATGAAGAACAACCAGTCCATGTTCTTGACTGAAGAGAGAAAGTGTTGCAATATAAAGTAATTAACCATGTTATGGTTTTGTGGAAAAACCATATGGTTGAAGAGGAAACATAGGAATCTGAAAATGCTATGAGGGATATATACCCCCACTTATTTTGATAAGTGAATAAAATTGTGTGGACGTAATTCCAAAAAGGGGGGTAGGATGTAACATCTAAGGTAAATAAAGAATAAAAAATTTTCATATTTATTAATATTTTTGAATTAAATATTTATTTTACTTTAAAGGGGTTTCTATGTTCGATAGCGTACCCGATACACAACAAATAGTTTCTTTGAAATCTTACATTGCACACTAGTAATTAAATAATATTATTTTAAATGGTAGTTAACACGTAGCCGTTGTGTTGGCAGGAATGAATATAAAAAAATAAAATATGATTATATATTTTTGTTAATTGTTTTTACATTTTTTCAATAAAGGATAATGTCTTAAAATATGAAAATATTGCAATTTTAGGCATAGACACTCTAATATTCACTAAAGGATGACTTATCGTCATTTCATAGAGAACCTTCATTAAATATAGTTCTGGTCACTCTTATATATTCTATTGTACCAAAGAAAACTCTTCTTTAGAATTGGTACATCAAAATTTGTTGTGTGTACATTTTTTGTATTTTTTAGATAAAGTTTGTTTTTTAATGAATAGTGAAAAATGTTGCATTTTAATTCAAAACCACTTTTTATTCCAATTTATTTATATGATTAGATTATCTTTTGATTTTAATTTAAAGTGAAATTAGAAAAAAATTTAACCATTTAATCCAATAGTGGCCGTTGAAATTAATTTCACAATGAAATTGAACTTAAACTAGTGTCAATATTTTGATACTTATTGTTTCATAAAAACATGATATTTACTCTGACAATGGAAATTAATTATTAAATTAATTAATTCAACTTATATGTTTTGAATTTTTTAAAATAAACAACATTTTGGAATTCAGAATATCATATATAGATTAGGGTGAATTTTTGGTATTTTTCTAAAAAACATCAATTTATGATGAATAGTGAAACCACTAAGTGGTACTTATAAAAACTGATTTTCCATTTAAATGAAATTTTACCACCTATGTGTTTTGAATTTCAAAAAATATGACATAAATGGTTTTCATTAAGAAGTAAAATGTGGTTCAATGGGATTGAAATAATTTTTTGGTGAATAGTAACTTTTATGTTATTAATCGCGATTAGAGGTAATTAGTGCAATTTAAAGAAAAAAATAGTATTATAATAATTTAAAATACCTAGAAAAAAGTCCTACCCTTATTGGATGTGTCATTCCCGACCAAGAAAATCCATGGGTTAACTTCGGGACCCCATGGAGACACTTTGGAAGGAAAATGACATTAATATCTCTTTATTTAATGTTAAAGTAAAAATGTCACAAACATGAGTTGTTTTACTAAATCAAATTTTAAATGGGGTTATACAAGTCCGATTTTTGACAATAAATATTCATTGGAAAGAAAAAATTATTTCATACATCATATTATTTTTTTATAATTTTTAGATATTAAATAAATTATATTATTTATGACACCATGATGATGCACCGATTACCTCATTATTTAAAGATTTTAATAAAATGATAAGATAATGTAAAATATAAGACCTAAACATGTAAAAACCCTATTGGATTGTTGTATTTATAACTCTTATCACAATATACTCTAAATATATAATTATGGGACCTTTAGAAACCTAAACTAATTTTATAATAAATTAACATTTTAAAACATTCCAAGAGTGCCTCTCCTCTCCTCTTATAAATGGCCCCCACCTCTAACACCTTAACCACATATCTCAAGCCTTTTTCTCGTCCAAAACCTTCCCATTTTGTCTCTACACATAACTCTTTTACTCTTAGAAGCCTCACATTTGGAAAAAGACTTCCCATGTAAGCCTTTTAGCTCAAATCAATGAGAGTTACCCGATTTTAAGGTAATGTATTCACTTGTGTTCTTTTGTTTTATATTGCTTCTCCAACCCCCTATACTCTTTTTATTCATTTATTTTGTAACAACTCCAGTATCTTAAATATACTAGGATATTGTTATAATAATAATTCAAGATACAATTACACAGACCTATATCTAATTGTTAATGAACATACAGTTTCTGTGGATGGTGAATTTCTGCTTCACGAAACGATGATTGATCAATATTCTTCTAACACCATCAAAGGTGGCCATTAAGATGTCACTATATATATATATGATATATAGTATTTCTATGTTTTCCATAATCTTATGTATTTTTAATTTATGGCATTCCTTTATGGCTTCCATTATGGGAATATGCGATATCTTCATTTTAGGAAGTGCGGACTTCCGCCCTCTCAAAGTGATTTGATTCGCTAATGCCATATGTGGGATGTATAAAGGATGGATTTAAAGATATTATATATTATGTATGTTACATATAAATGATGAATATAATTCTGGAATTAAAATATACATACCTTTCATTTAGTTTTAATTCCATTAACATGACATAGAAATTAAAGTAGTGTTCATGCGTACGTACGACTTACCGTCTCCATGAACGGTCCATTTCATTTCTTGTCCCCATATGTAATGTACTATTATAAGTACATATATATAATGGATATATATTATGTATGTTACATCTAAATGATTAATATAAATCTGGAATTTAAATATACATATCTATCATTTAGTTTTAATTCCATTAATATGACATAGAAATGAAATTAGCGTTCATGCGTACGTACGGCTTACCGTATCCATGAACGGGGCATTTCATTTAGCTCTAAATGATTATGTAATATTATAAATTCATGTATATTATAGATATATATGATATATATGATATCCAAATCCTGAATATCATTCTGGATATAATGAACCTTTGACCACACGAATAACAAGTAATTGTAAGAAGTCCACTTTCAACTTAAGAACCAACTATCGACAAAACAAACATTATTAACTTAAATGATTACATAATGTTTATAACATGGTAATAATGAAATTGAAAAAGGTTCTTAAGCAAGTTTAAATTAACTCATGTTTATTATTCAGGATGTTAAATAACGATCGAATCATGTCGGACCCGAGGTAAGGGACCTCGTCTCAATCTCCTTTCATTGAGGCATATTTCGTTTAATACACAACATTCTTTTATACGGTGTATAAACCCCTTTGACATTTAATTTTATACAAAATGAATCTTTTTCTACAAATCATTTATTAAATGACAAAAATCAATGTTTCTTTTAACGTACGCGGTGACAACAACCTTTTTTCGCCACCACGAGTATTATTTGGTCTTTTTCTTCTTCAATAAGTCGTAATGTTATTAAAATGAAATTAAAACCATATACTCTTCTTTGTATTTTGGTATTGAAAATTGTTTTTATAATGGATTTGTTATATCAATATATTTAAGTGATATATTGTGATCAAAGTGTGGAAATTTTTTCATTCCAATATATTAGTTTTACGTCTTATGATTTTATAATGGTACTTGGACATTTGACGGGTGGTTAAATGATAAACCATATGACATGTGGTGTCGTGAATACCAGATTGGTGGTTACGTTATAACCTCTAATTCATTGGGTATGGAAGTCGGCCGTATGGATATTCCATTAAGTGATATGTGTGGAAGTCGACAGTTTGGTTATTCCATTTAAGTATGTTTATGCCCCAAGTTACCTTTATATGTTATGTGATCATTATATGGTTTTTATGGTAATATTTTGGTTAGAAAAGGGTAATTAATGATCTTTTATTCAGTGAGGAGTTTTTTCTACTTCATAAAGGTGAAAATTATTACTTTGATAAAGTATACATGGTTTACTGGTTGTTTTGATAAACTAACAGTTTTCTTTCTTTGTGTATCCCTTACTGAGATTTTTATACTCACCCCATATTTTTTGAAATGTTTTTCATAGGACATAATGTGGAATAGGTTCAAGGATGGGATCAAGATAATTTCATGCTATATAAAACATAGAACTAGACACGTTTCTTTTTAAGAGTTTTTATTCAATGGAAACTTAGTATAAGTGTCTACATTGTAATCTTTTGAGATGTAGTAGTTATGTCCTAATTCTCTAAAAATATAAACCTTAAAAGATCCTCAGTGTGAATTATTCATTTAATTCAATATTATGTGAGGTTTAAGGCCGGGGCCTTATATATTATGTAGATAAAATATTTTATAAACTTATAAAACTTAAAAAATTATACAACTCACTCAAAATAAATGATAGTTCCTGTCTTAATTAAGATATAGTTGAAAGAAGTTATCAACCTAAACAATATTTCAATCAAGAACGATCTTATTTAAATAAAAATGAAGATTTTATGGTTATTAATGGTGTTTTTTATTCTATGAGGAGTGGGATTATAATTTTTGGAACAACATATCCTCAAATATAAGAAGGATTGATAAAAGTGGATGAATTATTGAATGTAGAATGAGAAACTTTCCTATCATACACAATGTTAAAAAAGTTAATTCTGAAGTGTTTCAAAACATGCCCACAATAAATCAAGATTAATTAATTGAATAAGTTTGTTGAAGATTTGATCAAGATCATCATTCTACCTAATGATGTATGACAGTCCTCTAAGTATAGGTTTCTTAATATAGAATATAAATGAGTTTAGAAAAGAATAATGTTGAGGAAATAGATTTCATTGTTGAAAGTTAATTAAATGTAAGTAAAAGGAATAAACCATGGATACATGATTGTGTTTACTCCTCACATATGAATGTTGATATAAAAATCTTAAAACATATTAAAATTCATGGTGGATACGCATTTACCATTGGTAATGATTATTTCTTAAAATCAACGTAATTCAAATGGATGGGATTGAAAACAAAAAGATGAAATCTATGGATTTTTTTTATTGATGCACTAAAACATATCTTTCATAGTGTTATTCAACATTCTGATGATCAAAAATTATCTTTTTTGGAAAATATTTTTGTATCATAAAAATTGTGAAAAATGGAAATGTCATTAAAAATGAGAATGATATAGTGGGAATCTATTTCATATAGGAAATTTTTCGATAACCCATGTTTCTTAAGTACTAAATATGAAATTATATTATTAGGCTAAATAATTTTACAACATGGGAAGAAAAACATGAATAACATTTCTAATGATGAGGTTTCTCAGAATATTAATAAATTTAAATGAAGAGATAAGGAAAATTTGTATTACTTGCCAGATAGATAAGTTGACTAACAAAAGAAATAAGAGAATTTTGATTAAATCTACCAGACCACTTGATCTTATTCATACTAGTTTATGTTATTTTATGAGATATAGAAAATTGATATTTTTACTAATACACTTTTATTTATGATTTCACTTAGAGGAAAAACATAAGAATTATGAATCACAAGTTATAGGATATTGATCTATTCAAATTCTTTTTGAATGATATTAAGAAAAAAATGGGGGTTTCAATAAATAATTTGAGAAAAGATAATGGTAAGAAATTCCAAAATAATTATTTTGAATATTATGTGAGAAATCACAGTATCAATCATCAGTATTGTAATTCATATAATCCACAAAAAAATGGAGTTGCAGAAATAAATAATATAATCTTGGTGGAAATGGGAAGAACTATGCTAGCATTATACAAACATTCAAATTTAAATTAAATAATTATTGTTAGTAATGATGTACATATTCAAAATTAAAAATTTTTAGACCAAAAAGAAACTTTAATCCTTTTGAAATTTGAAATAAAAAAACCTTCAATGAAATAATTTAATATTTTTGGGATTCCATGTTTACTAAAAATAAAATATCCACATTTGGGAATGTTTAATGACAAAACTAATGAAATAAATTTTATGTTTTATTCTCCAAATAGAAGAAGCTTCAAATGATAGAACATGTATTTATTGATATTGGTAAACTCATATAATGTAAAGGCAATTAGAAATAAATGTTTCATAAAATAAGTTATTGAGAATACTAAGGAGGATACACCAGAGAATTCCAACAATTGTGATTGTATTCCAAAACATCCTCATAACGTTTAAGATGATTCATTTGGTGAGGAAAGTAATTCTGGGAGAGAAACAATGATATTTTTTACATAATGAAAAAATGTTGAATTTAAAAACAATATTAGGAATTTGAAGGCTTATGTTCAAACCATAATGAAGTTGATATTAGAAAATCATACATCACTTTTCCGAAAAGTTGAACAAGAATAAGTTTTAGAGGATATTCAACCTAATTAATGGGTGCATGATATTAATGAAGAGTTAGATCATATTGAGAAGAATGAAACAAGGGAACTTATTCGAAAGCCCCAAAATAAAATTTTTATCATAGCCAAGTGGTTATATAGAAACAAATTTAATGATAATTTAGAAGTATAAATAAACAATGAAATACTTGTTTTTAATGGTTATTCATAGGTTCAAGGTGTGGATTTTTATGAAAACCTTTCCCCTTTGGAAAATGATATAATCTATATGAATTTTTTAATAGTGGATGCTCATCAGAATGGAAAATTTTATCAATTGGATGTAAATTTATCATTGTTAAATTCTGATAATGAGGAATAAGTATAAATCGAACAACATTGTGGGTTTATACTTTATTTGAATGAAAAAATTATTTTAAATTGAAGAATGAATTGTATGGGCTAAAACAAGCTCCACATTCCTGGTATTCAAAACCTTAATTTTTTTTGAGTGTTTTGATCTTTTCACTATGAAATGTTGATAAAAACTTATAAGTGAAAGTTGTTGACTCTGGATCTCTATTTGAAATTGATTTTGTGGATGATATATACATTTTTTGGGTATAAATAATAGGATGGTAAAACATATTCTAAGGATATAAAGATGAATTTTGAAATGTGTTTATTGGGAGAATTAACTTTCTTTTGTGGTTTACAGGTTAAAAAAAATTACATTTGTATTCTAAAGAATATTTTGTTATGTAATTTGTAAATATGTTTGGTATGGAAGAAACCATATAAGTCTCTAATCATATTTTAGTGAGCGCATGGTTGATTAAAGATAATGTGGAACAAGTTTGATTCAGAATGTCTTTTAGAAGATGGTAGGAAGATTTATTTACCTTACAGACTCAAGCCCTGATATTGTTTATGTCACATACATGAAATATTTAGAGGTATTTTTCATTTAATTTACATCCTTGATTTGTTTTGGTGGTTTTTCATTCATTTTTAAAGGAAATAGTGGGTTTCCAAAATTTGGGCCAACCTAAGAGCCCATTTCCAGTTTTGAATGTATATTTTGTTTCTTTAATAACTCCTTCGTTTATCAACATTTTTCAACCATTCAACTTCCGAAATCACCATCATTTAAATATTAAAACCACAAAATAATTTTGGGCCCCTTAAAAATTCATTAGAATCATGGATTTGGGTGATAAAAGTAGGTATTGGGCCAACCCGAAAGCCCATTTCCAGTTTTAAAATTGTTTTGTAATTCTTTCATAAAATATTTATTTTTTATCCTTTTTCGGTGATTACACCTATCACACATTCCCATCAAACCCATCCACACCCCCATCTTCGTTTTCGCCTCTTTGGAGCTCATATTAATCGAGATTTAGGGCCGAACCTCTGAAGCTCCAAAAACCGTCCAGATTTCTCAAGTAAGTTGTTTCTCTTCCTTATTCCTCCCTTCTTCTTAGGGTTTCTTCCTTTTTTATTGAATCCCCAAATGTCCAGATGATTGGGTTTCGTACCTAGGGTTTTAGTTTTGAGTTTCTTGGTCCAATCCTCTTGTTTTAGGTTCAATCGTACTCTTTTGTGGTGCGGCGGAGGTGCGGATGAAGTGACGCACATGGATTTGGGGGTTTTGACTCTTTTGGTAGGTGACTTCATATGTAGGTATTGTATAATGAGTTGTCTTGCGGTATTTAGGTTCCCATTATGTTCATCATTCAGTATTTTGATTTCAAAAATTGATTTGGGTAGCATTTTAAAAGTGGTAGATTTTTAAGTGCCAATCTTGTGTGAAAATGGGTGTTTTACATGTGTAACCCATATTGTGTCTCTTGGTGTTGTTTTATAATCCAGGGATTGGATTTATAAAAATGTTTTCATGCTGAAATTTATGTTTTGGTGTAATATTGGTCTCCATTTGGATTTAAATACGGTATTTTAGATGAATTTAATGTGCAACATTTGATTAATTTTCTTGAAATTGTTTTATGGAAATTATAAATGGTTTATTGAGTTATGCAAAAGGTGAAAAGTAGGTGTAGATACTATATTGAATGTGTGTTACCAGAACTGATATTTATATGTGAATATTGATTTTGGTAGCATGTGGTGACTATTTGAGCATAATACGGGAATCCCGGGTATCTAGGTGGGCTAACGTGTACTAGTACGCTAGTGAACAGAGGGGTTTTGACCAGGGTTCACTTAGCAAGTCTGACATGGATAACACTAACAAAACTATAATGGAGATGATTGGAGACCACTAGGTTATGGGTATTCTCCCTACTAGTGGCTCGTGGACGAGAACGAATTTCGTTATGGTTACTTTCACCGAGGTACGAGGTACTTGGGGCTCACAACAAACTAGTACCTAGGGGGGTTCCTATGCTTGGTGCTCGTGGCCTTTTTGGCATTTAAACATTCATTATGGTATTTTGGGATGTGAAAACCAGCAGCTTGAATGTTTTATTCCATTTCACTGATTCTTTATAGTTATCCCCATTGAAATTTTTTTTCTTTTCAAAGTTTCAATTGTAGAAATAAATGCCACTATTATCTATTTATAACTCTTGCAAGCCTTTTATGTTACAATGCCTATCACTTGAAATCCTTGGGTTATATCCTATTGGGATTAGTCTCACACTCTACTTACACCTTTGGGTGTAAGTAGACTTGATCATGTTTGATACAGGCAAAGGAAAATCCTTGGGCGATGGCGGTTCGGGTTGCTAGTTTCTCTCGATGGTGCGGTGTTGTGGAGACGGCTTTTGGGTGATGACCCCTTGTCGTGTGGAGTCTCATGGGAAGTTTGGTGCTAATTTTATGTACCTTTGGACCTCTTGTGTCTTGTTTAAACTCATATACTATGTTATGAATTTTTTTTAATTCTTGTTTGGCATAATTTTTCAGATTTGGTTTGTTGTTTGTTTTTGGTTATCTTATGAACCCAAACTCGGGTAAATAGTTCCCAAATGAATTTTTATGATACCCGGGCACTTTTTCCAGCCCGTGGGGATGGGGAACACCCTTCAGGTCTTTCCATGAGCCGGGTTTGGTGCTGGTTTGATGGTGACCAGATTCGGTTCGTGACAAAATGGTATCAGAGGTGGTTAATGTTTTTGGGTTATATTGTTATTTTGGGATGAGTCAGGACAGACATGAGCTAGGACTGTCGGGGCTCGGGGTTTTTGTTGTGAGTAGGGTGTCTGGACCACACCTCTCATGGCATACCCTGAGTCACCAGGGGATGTTGGAATTTGATGATTGACTTCACTTCCAGGTGAGACGTGTGGGCTGCAGACCACATGTGGACATCATGCATATGTGTTGTAGTTGTTTATTTTATTACTGAAATGTGTTTTGATTATCTATGTTTGAGGTATTTGATTAAAATTTTTAGAATTGTGGTATTGATTATTATTTTGTGACTGTTATATTTTGTAGCAACATGCCTCCCCGGAAAGCTCTCACGCACCCACAGGAGGAAGCCGGAGAGAGTTCTCCCACACCAATTGATCAGAGGCTAGTCGAGGCCGTGGTCCGGGCTGTCCAGTCTCTAGGATATGGACCAGCTCCTATTAGAGAGGATGAGACTAGTCCTAGAAATTACAAGGCCCATGAGTTCCTGAAAAATAAGCCTCCAACCTTCCGAGGCAGCTCAGAACCCCAAGAAGCATAGGAATGGATCGAGAAGATCGAGCGTATATTTGAGTTCCTGGAAACACTCGAGGAGCTCAGGGTGAAGTTTGCCTCCTTTCTGTTGGAGGGTCCCAGCCGTAAATGGTGGGAGTCAGTGCTTCACGCTGGGAAGAATGAGCAGAAGCGTTGGGGAGATTTCAAGGTTGTCTTCAATGAACAGTACTTCCCTGAGGTGTTGGCTTATGCCAGGTCCAGAGTGTTCATGAAACTTGTTCAGGGAAATCTATCTGTGATGGAGTATGCAAACCGTTTCTCTGAGTTGGTTCGGTATGCTCCAGAAATTGTCTCTAATGAGCAAGGGAAGGCCCAGAGGTTTGAGAAAGGCTTGAGACCAGAGATATACTCCCAGGTGTTCTTGTTTAAGCTGAGGACCTATGCTGAGGTCGTTGATCAGGCGTGCATGGTGGAGATTGATAGAAAAGGCAGGGCTGGTTTCTATGGTTCTGTATCAGCAGTGGGAAGTGGAAGCTCCTCAGAGAAGAAAAGGAAGCAGGATGATCATGTGAAGAAAGGAGGAGGCAGTTTAGGGAACTCTTCTAGGCAGTTGTCATCAGTGGAATCTGATGCGATATCGGTCGTGTGCCACCAGTGTGGGAAGCCCGGGCACATCCGTCCAGCATGCCCTCATCCTCCGAAGGCCTGTTTCCAATGTGGAGGTATGGGACACGTTCAACGCTTTTGCGGGATAGCGCATCCACTTCAATGTGGGGCAGGATCCACGGCTCCCAGAGGAGTGCCAACATAGTCTGTGCCGTCGAGGACTGGGGGATCTCGATTTGGCAGCCATGGTGGTAGGGCTGGGTCATCTTCTGGGAAGAGCCAGTTCAGGGCATAGCCACAGACTAGCGGTCGTCTTCAGGCAGAGACTGGACATCTCCATGCGGTGGATCATGCACCACTAGGATCAGAGGCGGGACCGTCGACTGTTCGAGGTACCGTTTTGATTTCATCTTCTATAGCTGCTGCTCTTTTTGATACTGGTGCCTCTGCTTCATTCATTTCTTCCCGTTTTGTGGACATTCTGAATCGGCCAATTGATTTGATGTGATTCACAATGGAGTTGGTGACACTGCTGGGAAAGAAGAAGGAGCAGGGTCTCAGGTGCCCATCTTGTGCGTTTTCTGTGTCAGGGGTTGAGATGGAGTGGGACCTCTTGGTCTTAGATATGAACCTTTTTGATGTCATACTCAGGATGGATTGGCTAGTACACTTCCAGGTACCCATCGATTGCTATAGACGGCGTGTGAGATTCACGTCACCTGATGGGAGTCGTCAAGTGCTTCATGGAGAATGGGATCCTCGGTCAGGTCGCACAGGGCCCCCACTCCCAGAGTTGGGAAGTGTTATCTTCCAGTTATCTTAACTTATGCTAGAGGATGGTCTTTCCCCTGAAGGTGCACTACCTCATGTAGTGAATGACTTTCCGTAGGTATTCCTAGATGATTTTTCAGGCTTGCCCCCAGAGCGGGATGTGGAGTTTTCAATTGATCTGGTGCCAGGAACACATCTGATATCTCTTCCCTCTTATCGTATGGCCCCCACCGAGTTGGGGGAATTAAATATATAGCTGGACGACTTAGAATCCAAAGGATTCATTCGGCCGAGCGTCTCTCCTTGGGCGGCTCCTGTGTTGTTTGCAAAAAAGGCTGATGGATCCCTCCGGTTGTGCATTGACTACCGGAAGCTGAATAAGGTAACAATTTAAAAAAAATACCCTTTACCCAGAATAGATGATTTGTTTGATCAGTTGAAGGGGGCAAAGTGGTTCTCAATGATAGACCTGCATTCAGGGTATCATCAACTCAGGGTGAAGGAGTCAGATATCCCAAAGACAGCCTTCCGAAGCAGGTACGGCCACTTTGAGTATTTGGTCATGCCCTTTGGATTGACAAATGCTCCAGCAGTCTTTATGGAACTTATGAATAGGGTTTTACATCAATATCTCGATTCCTTTGTTGTGGTGTTCATGGACGACATTCTGGTATACTCTAGCTCTGAGGAGGAACACGAACATCATTTGAGGGTCGTTTTGGGTACATTACGGGATCACCTCCTCTATGCAATGTTGTCAAAGTGTAGTTTCTGGATCAGGGAGGTGAGATTTCTCGGGCATGTGATCTCAGAGAATGGAGTTTCAGTGGACCCTGATAAGATTAGTGCGGTTATGTCATGGGAGCAGCCGAAGAATGTGTTCGAGATTAGGAGTTTCCTTGGCCTGTCTGGTTATTATAGGCGATTCGTTTGGGATTTCTCTCAGCTTGCTTCACCGATGACTACCCTCACCCGGAAAGGGGTGAAGTTTGTATGGGATCCAGAATGTCAGACATCATTCGAGGAGCTGAAGTGGCGATTGACTACTGCCCACCATGCTGATTTTACCAGAGGCTGGAAAGGGATATGTGGTTTATTGTGATGCCTCAAGTATGGGTCTTGGGTGCGTGCTTATGCAGGATGATCACGTGGTGGCGTATGGCTCTCACCAACTCTGGCCACATGAAAAGAACTACCCAACCCATGACTTGGAGTTGGCAACAGTGATGCATGCTTTGAAGACGTGGCATTACTACCTCTTTGGGGAGAAGTTTGTGGTCTATTCTGATCACAAAATCTTGGCTTATATCTTCTCACAAAAGTACCTCAACATGAGGAAGCATCGCTGGATCGAGTACTTGTAGGGGTTTGATTTTGACATTGTCTATACCCCAGGTAAGGGTAATGTAGTGGCTGACGCCTTGAGCAGAAGGGTTCCAGTGCAGGCTTTGAGGAAGTCCAGTGATGAGTGGACATTGTTGGGGATCTTTTCTCAGATGCATGTGGAGACCAAGGAACATAGTGGAGGGGCATTCTTGGCGAGCATCCAGTTGACTCCTTCTCTGTTGGAGTTGATTCAGCAAGAACAACCTAGTGACGAGCTTTGTCAGCGATCGAAGCAGTTTCTTCATGGTGGGGAGACATCCTCTGATTGGTCGTCATCTCCCGAGGGCATCTTGTGCTTCAAGGGTCGTTCGGTAGTGCCGTTATCTCTACAAAAAGTGGTGATGTAGGATAGCCACCAGTCTCAGTGGGCTATCCATCCGGGTGCCACTAAGATGTATTATGATGTCCGTCGGCAGTTTTGGTGGCCTGGTATGAGACGGGACATAGCGGACTTTGTGTCGAGATGCTACACATGCCAGCAGGTGAAAGCAGAGCACCAAAGGCCCTCTGGTTTTCTCCAACCACTACCCATTCCTACATGGAAGTGGGACGGGGTTTCCATGGACTTCATTGTTGGATTTCCTCGTACACCTCGAGCTAAGAATGCCATTTGGGTGGTGATTGATCGTCTAACCAAATCAGCCCACTTCATTCCGATCAGAGATACATATAAAGTAGATGAGTTGGGCTGTTTGTATCTTCAGGAGGTGGTGAGACTCCATGGTGTGCCATCATAAGTTGTCTCAGATAGAGACCCTCGTTTCACATCTCGATTTTGGGAAGGCCTTCAGAAGGCCTTGGGGTCCTAAATTAAGATGAGCACAGCATACCATCCACAGACGGATGGTCAGACAGAGCGGGCGAATCAGATTTTGGAGGACATGCTTCGTGCATGTGTCCTAGAATTTGGAGGTTCTTGGGATACCCATTTGGGATTGGTTGAGTTTTCTTATAATAACAGTTACCAATCCTCGATTCAAATGGCTCCTTTTGAGGCGCTCTATGGTCGGCCTTGTCGATCCCCCCTCTGTTGGGTTGTGGTACGTCAGACCTCTCTACTGGGGCCGAGTATGGTGCAGGAGACATCTGAGAAGGTAAAATTAATTAGGCAACGATTATTGATAGCTCAGAGTCATCATAAATCATATGATGACTAGAGGCGTCGATACCTAGAGTTTTCTGTGGGTGACATAGTATTCTTGAAGGTGGCCCCTCGTTTAGGCCATCGTCGATTGGGGAAGCAAGGTAAGCTGAATCCGCGGTACGTCGAGCCATTTGAGATCATCGAACGTATTGTAAAGGTGGCATACAGGTTGGCCTTACCTTCTCAGTTGATGTCTATCCATGATGTCTTCCATGTTTCTCAGTTGAAGAAATACTACCCGGATCCGTCCCATGTGTTGAGTTGGGAAGAACTGGAGATAGAGCCTGACTTGTCTATTGTTGAGAGGCCAGTGAAAATAGTAGACTCCCAAGAGAAGATACTTCTAGGGAAGTCTATTCCATTAGTCCGAGTTCTATGGCAGCATGGAAATGATACACATGAGACATGGGAGCGAAAGTCTTGGGTCGAGGAAGAGTACCCGTTCTTGTTTTCCAATCAAGCCTCATGTTGACTTTCCGCGGCGGAAAGTCCTTAATGGGGGGGATAATTTCCACATAAATGAAATATTTAGAGGTGTTTTTCATTTAATTTACATCCTTGATTTGTTTTGGTGGTTTTTCATTCATTTTTAAAGGAAATAGTGGGTTTCCAAAATTTGGGCCAACCTAAGAGCCCATTTCCAGTTTTGAATGTATATTTTGTTTCTTTAATAACTCCTTCGTTTATCAACATTTTTCAACCATTCAACTTCCAAAATCACCTTAATTTAAATATTAAAACCACAAAATAATTTTGGTCCCCTTAAAAATTCATTAGATCATGTATTTGGGTGATAAAATTAGGTATTGGGCCAACTCGAAATCCCATTTCCAGTTTTAAAATTGTTTTGTAATTCTTTAATAAAATATTTATTTTTTATCCTTTTTTGGTGATTCCACCTCTCACACATTTCCATCAAACCCAGACACACCCCCATATTCGTTTTCGACTCTTTGGAGCTCATATTGGTCGCGATTTAGGGCCGAACCTCTGAAGCTCCAAAAAACGCCCAGATTTCTCAAGTAAGTTGTTTCTCTTCCTTATTCCTCCCTTCTTCTTAGGGTTTCTTCCTTTTTTATTGAATCCAAAAATGTCCAGAAGATGGGGTTTCGTACCTAGGGTTTTATTTTTTAGTTTCTTGGTCCAATCCTCTTGTTTTAGTTCAATATTACTCCTTTGTGGTGCGGCCGAGGTGCGGTTGAAGTGACGCACAAGGATTTGGGGGTTTTGATTCTTTTGGTAGGTGATTTCATATGTAGGTATTGTATAATGAGTTGGATTGATGTATTTAGGTTTACATTATGTTAATCATTCAGTATTTTGATTTCAAAAATTGATTTGGGTAGCATTTTAAAAGTGGTAGATTTTTAAGTGCCAATCTTGTGTGAAAATGGGTGTTTTACATGTGTAACCCATATTGTGCCTCTTGGTGTTGTTTTATAATTCAGGAATTGGATTTATAAAAATGTTCTGATGCTGAAATATATGTTTTGGTATAATATTGGTCTCCATTTGGTTTTAAATATGGGATTTTAGATGAATTTAATGTGCAACATTTGATTAATTTTCTTGAAATTGATTTATGGAAATTATAAATGGTTTATTGAGTTATGCAAAAGGTGAAAAGAAGGTGTAGATACTATTTAGAATGTGTGTTACCAGAACTGATATTTATATGTGAATATAGATTTTGGTAGCATGTGGTGACTATTTGAGCACAATACGGGAAACTCGGGTGTCTAGGTGGGCTAACGGGTACTAGTACGCTAGTGAACGGAGGGGTTTTGACCATGGTTCACTTAGCAAGTCTGGCATGGATAACACTAACAAAACTATAATGGAGATGATTGGAGACCACTAGGTTATTGGTATGCTTCCTACTAGTGGCTCGTGCACGAGAATGAATTTCATTATGGTTACTTTCACCGAGGTATGAGGTACTTGGGGCTCACAACAAACTAGTACCTAAGGGGGTTCCTACGCTTGGTGCTCGTGGCTATTTTGGAAGTTAAACTTTCATTATGGTATTTTGGGATGTGAAAACCAACAGCTTGAATGTTTTATTCCATTTTACTGATTCTTTATAGTTATCCCCATTGAAAGTTATTTTCTTTTCAAAGTTTTACTTTTAGAAATAAATGCCACTATTATCTATTTATAACTCTTGCAAGCCTTTTATTTTACAATGCCTATCACTTGAAATCATTGGGTGATATCCTATTGGGATTAGTCTCACACCCTACTTACACCATTGGGTGTAAGTAGACTTGATCATGTTTGACACATGCAAAGGAAAAGCCTTGGGCGATGGCGGTTCGGGTTGCTAGTTTCTCTCGATGGTGCGGTGTTGTGGAGATGGCTTGTGGGTGATGACCCCTTGTCATGTGGAGTCTCATGGGCTGTTTGATGCTACTTTTATGTACCTTTGGACCTCTTGTGTCTTGTTTAAACTCATATACTAAGTTCTGAAGTTTTATTAAATCTTGTTTGGCATAATTTTTCAGATTTGGTTTGTTGTTTGTTTTTGGTTATCTTATGAACCCAAACTCGGGTAAATCGTTCCCAAATGAATTTTTATGATACCCGGGCACTTTTGCCAGCCCGTGGGGATGAGGAATGCCCTTCGGGACTTGCCATGAGCCGGGTTTGATGCTGTTTTGATGGCGACTAGATTCGGTTTGTGACAGTTTATGCAATTCATTTGTTATCCAAGTTTCAAAATAATCAAACAATATCACAAATTTTGGGAGAAAGAATGCCTATAAGATATTTCCAAGGAAAAAGATCACATGGTTTGTTATATAAAAGACATAGTGCGATGAAGTTTCATGGTTATACTGATGCTAATTGAGCAAGAGATTGCAGTGAAATAAAATCATCCTCTGGAGGAAAATGTTTCGTCGGGGATTTTTTTATATTGGCATAGTAAGAAAAAAATAAAATTAATAACATCTGAATCCAAATAAGTTGTAGCTACCCAATTTTGTACTCAAATTTTTTTGATGAAATTTCAGATAGAATATTTTTGATGAAATTTCAGCTAGAATATTTGATAGTAAATGTTTCTAAACCATTGATGATTCTATATGATAATAATCGTGAAATTGATATTTCTAATATTCTTTTACAACGTTCAAGATAAAGAAACATATATATAATGTTTCACATAATAAAAGATAATTCTTTTACTAGAGATGTTTTCTGGGAATATATTTCAACAATGTATCAGATTTCTAATAACTTTACAAAATCAATAAAATAGGTAAGGTTTTTTGAATTGAAGTTGAAAATTTATGATCAACCTTCACTCATTTTTTCCCAAACCTCATAAGGATGTACCATCACCGTTATTTCGATTATACAAATAATGGAGGAGACAAAGCAACAACTTTTCACTTAGTAAGAAGTTATTACATATCTATATTTTATGAATCTGAATATGTGGTTATCATATAATAAGGGCGAGAAAAGGAATGAGTGAAAATAATGAATGGGTGATATAAAGAAAAATATAGTAGTAAAAGAAAACGAGGAGAGCTTATCTTTATAAGGAGACAAAACTTTCTTTCAATTAATGGATGAAATTCCTTTAAAGACATTACTTTATCCAGTAATGTGGTTTTAGAACACTATTTTTTGAGAAATGATTTATTTTGATAAAATTAAAAATTATTGTTCAAAAAAAGTTGAGGGTTTGAGAATTTGTTAATGAGGGTTGTTGACAAATCTAAAGGGAAATTTTGAAGAGCCTATTGTTTTTTTGTTTGAATGATGTTTTGTATTTTCTGACAACTATATAATTATGTAAAATAATTGTTTTTCTAAAAATCATCTTTATAATTTTTTCATAATTTCTAAAACTAAATAATACATTTCATTTCTAATAATTACATTAAAAAAATCATGAAATGAGTAATGATAAAATCCTTTGATGAAATGAAGGAGAGGTGTGAAACAATTCAAATTTTTAGAGAGAAGAATTCCATTGTAATATGAATTTGATCTTAATTAGTAATTCATCATAATAATAATGGGAAAAACATAAGAAAGAAAAATATGTTAATGATCTAAGAAATAAAAATATCACACTTAATTGAAAAATAAAAATATTTAATGGGATGAGAAAAAATTATAAGAAATAAAAATATCATAATAGGATGATACAAAAAATTAGAGAAAGGAAAAGATTGTATTGGGCTGAGAATGAAAATGATGATAATGAAAAATATCATAATTAAATAAGAATTGAAAAGATAATAATGATAATGATAATGGAAAAGATAAAATTGATATGTGAAATTAAACGATTATAATATGCTATGAAAGAAAAGGCAATTAAAGAAAATGATCATAATGATCTAAGAAAGAAAAGGATCATAATAAATCTAATAAATAAATAGATCATAATGAGATAAGAAAGGTATGTTAAATTGAATTATTAAAATATTAATGTCAATTTTACGTAATTATTGAATAAATCTATATATGTTTTAAGATTTCAAGGTTTATGACTTCAATGCAAGTGATTTTTGGATATTTAGATATTTGAGGTTGGGAAAATGATTTTCAGTTTCCTAAAACTTCTTTCTGAGTCACATATAACTACTTCCTCAGATCATTCGTTAATAAAAAAATTTCTACACACACAATAACGATGGATCACTATATAAATTTATGTGAATTTTCTTATATGATTAAAGATTAAGTGTAAGAAACATTCTTTCAGAGTTTGATTTTTTTCTATTTCAGAGTGAGTTCGTCAGATTCAAAGAATTAGGTACAACACTATAATTTTATGAAAATTAGATCATTAATTATCAATTCAAGAAAACAGATCCAGCATCGTTATTTTTTGAGAATCAGATCCAACATCACAATATTGTGAAAATCACATCTAGAATCTAACATCATTATATTGAGAAAATCATATCATGAATCCAATTTCATTGTATTGAGAAAAAATGAGGAATATCCAAATAAAACTGAGTATTTGGACATAGTAGTTGTGGAGAAGATTCAATTTTACGTCTTTACTTATTTTTTTTCTCTCAAAGGATTTAAAATATTTCATTATAAACTGATTAGGGTTGGTGTAATCATTCATGTTGGGAGATATAAGGTGTATAATGGTAGTTGGAACATGTTGTATTCATTTCATAATACTGTATATTCATTGACCATGGGAGTGTCTATGTAAATGATGTAGGTTCTCACATTGAGGCTGAACCTTGTAAATCTTGGGTGATTTACGTGCTTTCCTAATATTTCATGCATGAGTATTTACAGAAATTTTAAAAGGACCTAAATTGTATCTGGTTTCAAGCGTAATGTTTTGAAAAGAAATAATACACATTATAGGGAATAATATATTCAACCCCCTCTTCTCTTTGGTTATTTGATCCATTGTAACTTCATGTATCCCACCATATTTTCATTGTTCAATCATTATTTTACATTTTAGTAAACCATGTAGAGAAAATATGTTATGTTTTTGATTATTTTATATGTGGGACTGGAATTAAATATCTATCCTATGAATTTTGTAAATAATTATATCTCAATAGATGATATTTAAAAGAATATGGTTGAAAACCCAACAAACTGTGTCCATGGGATTAAGTGTGAACCCAATACATTATATTTTTTGGAATGGGGATTAAAACCAACCCACTAGGTTTATCTGAATATGGAGTTGACCCAATCAGTTATGTTATGGGAGTAATTCTACTATATGAATATTGTTTTGGTATTTATTCATGATATCAAAAATGATTTTCTATGATTTTTTATATTCAACATAACCATGTGTTTTTATGTCAACTTTTATTTATCACAATATTCTATATTCATTTGAAATTTTTTAGGTTATTCTTTTAAATTTTTTCTTTTATGGTTATATTTTTTTATAATATGATCCATGAGACAATATCATTTATTATGATTAAATTTTATTATTTTATAATATTATAAATTAGGTATTTCTGATATTTTATTTTTCTATCACATTTTTATGATTTTATGATGGTGATTGATTTATTTATTTCTCCATTATTATGAATTTGAGTAAATAAATTTTTTATATATTTATAGTTCCATAGGAAATTATATTAAGTAATATATCATTGAATAAATCACCATTGGACAATTTTATAGTATTTCGTGATGATTTATTATTATATATGATGTATATATAGATATAGCTAATGTCTTGATACCTTTTCATACTTGGTGTGAGTTTTTTATATTTGGATAATATGTATAACTATTTTAAATAATGAATGTGATTATCTCTTATCTTAGTCTGTATCAGAGGTTTTATGCAATTTTTGTATTTTGATAATCATTTTTCGGGAACTATGCCTAGGAAATATAAAAACAACGTGGTTTTGTAACACAATTTCAAAGTCATGTGGAATGTCATGTAGGAACATTTTCTGACATGTAGAACAGACCAATGGTACTCATTTAATATCTTTTATCTAAGACTACAATATCAATTATATTATGGTCATTTGATTATGATCATTTGGAAACATGTTATATAAAATAGTTTCTTATAGGAAATAGTAATAGGGTACTTTTATCTATTTTAACTGACATATGATTTGAAGGAATAAAAGGATTTACATTTTATTTCATATTATCTAGTTTTTTTATCTGACGTATATTAAAATTATAATAAGGGGAAATATGAATAACTGACTATTGGTTTGAAATAAAGGTTGTAAATATGGACTTGATCCGTAAATGTATTGAATTATGGTAATATCTTTGGATACTTATAATTTAGTGATGGGATTTACATGAATTAATATACCCAAACAAAAAACCATCATTTAATATCCTATATGAATCAATAGAATGTGTTATAATTATTATAGAATGACTATATTTGAAATAAAAAATGGTTACAGAAAAATAATTTTGTAATGCTGGATGGTGATGAATTTTATAGATCCTAAAAATGAATAATCCTCATTATAATATTATTTTTCAACTGACATTATGTTAATACTAAATGAGAGGATGATGAATTATTTATTTTAACTATTTAAAAATATTAATCATTGTTATTTACTTGGTCTGAAATTTTGTTAACAATTTAAAAAAAATTTATTTACCTAATGTGAACATGGATTATAATGAGTGTACAAGACATTGAGGATGATTCCCAGAAAAATTCCATGAATATTAAGGATTTATATTTCATAAATTTAAATTTCTTAATGTATGGTTCTGAAGGTTTTAGTTGACGCCTTTGTGGTTGTGGTGGTGAGTATTGTTGGATTTATGGAAAGCAATTGTGACAATTATTGTGTACAACTATAGATGGTATAATATTTTAATGCGATTCTGTTGATAGAACTACAATGGGATATATGGATATGTATAGACTAATTATGTGTTGTTTTATTATTAAATAATTTGATAAATAACAGATTTCATATGAAATATATCCATTCTCCCAATAAAATTGTGGGATGTATATAATTATTACACTATAGATGTTGATTATTCATTAATAGTATTTAGGTGGAATCAATTTTTTGCAAAAATATATATTATAATTTATAAATGTAAAGTTGTTATATGGGGTTTTTTAATGAGTTAAAGAACCACAATCCTTCTCCTATGGTTATATATATGATATAAAAACTTGTATCATTATTATAAAGTGACTTTAAGTTGTTTTTTGAATTTATATGGAAAAGGGAATGATATTATGAATATTGTTTTCATTTATTTGGGGACTACGATTTCAATTATGGTTTTATTGTCAAGTGTTAATTATTTTTTTTCTTTTTGATAGTTCAATACAATATGGATATAAAATCCATTATATCGAATTTCATTAATGTGTGTATATAACTCCTATATTTCAACTGATCGGCTAATGGCATTATATGGGGTTCATGATTTATAATTGTTTAACGAACAATACATTTATAAATGAAATTTCAATTAAAATGATTTACTTTTTTTATGTATTGTAGTTATAGTAAACATGTGCACTATATTTCATATGTATTTCACACGATTATAAAATATAGCCATAATTGTTTCTTTTTTAATACACTATTTAGAATCATAATTAATAAAAATATATTTTTTCTACAATTATAATTATTATAATTATATATTTAGTGTCTTTATATATTATAATTAACACATAAGTAAGAAGAAAAGTCCTTTTTTGGTTGAATCATACAATACAATGCTCAAATATGAGATATTTTAAGGGAGATAGAATCCTTATTATTTTCTAATGACAAAGGAAAAGATAGTATTCAATAACAAACACTCAATTTAAACCAATTATTAAATAAGTGAATGCTAATGTAGATCGCCTCCTAATACATGTTCTCTGAGCCACCCCATAAAAGTATTATAATGAGACACCTTACCCTTAGGGTTTAAGCTCGTGTAATATAGGGTATGTTTTTAACACTATATTAGTATTGAATTATATATTTACATCAAATACATTATTAATTAAATTAATACATTTAATTTATTAATTTTTATATATTGTTGATTATATAATGAGTTTGATAAAAAAGTATATTTTTATGTAAATAACCCAAATTATGTTTCGTGGGAAATATTTATATTCAATTAAGAAAACGTTTTATTAAATTAAATAAATATTTAATAAATTTTTTCTTCATGAAATATTATTATTAAATAATATTATATTAAATAGTAATATAAATATAATTTATTGATGTCCATTATAGTTTTTATAAGGATTGGAATATTGTTATTGTTGTATGAACACATATTTTACTATAAATATGTATTTTATTAAAAGGTTAAATTATTATATTAATAATATTTTTTTGTAAAATTAATATACTTTTGGAAATTAAAACATTAATAATAGAAAATGATTATTTATTCATCAATTTATATGATAGTCGTATTTTATGTAATAAAATTTATATGATATAATATGTGGAATGTATTATGAAATTATATTAGATCTAAAGTTATGTAATAAATAATATAAAGTAATATGATACCAAAGGTAGGTTTTCCCATTAATATAATGTTTATTGATGTTTTATTTAATTTTACATATCTATAATTTATCATCCAGAACCTATATTATATTTTAATGTTTTAAAAAAATAATTATATACATGACTCATTTCCACCACAGGATTACTATTATTTTAATTTCTTCATTTGATAAACTAATAAAATATTTAAAACCCCTCATATTTGATAAAACCATGGGATAAAACAAAGGGAAGTTTTTTGGTTTTTATTTTTTTTCTTAGAGTTCAAAACCTATGTTTAAAAATTAAAAAATACTTCCCCTCTAAATTACTATATAAACCCACATGGACACTCATTACCCTTCACAAAAACCCCATTTTTATGAATTTCCACTCCCCCTATATCTCAAAATTCATCCCAAGGTGTTCAAAAGAAATAAAAATTCACCTAAAATATTTTAGAACCCCCCCCCCCCCTCATGGTATGGGATTTTCATCCCCTTATTTATTCAGGTTATTTCATTTTAACTGGATGATTATTTCCAATAGTTTAATTGTTATACTTTCTGACATCAATTCATTATTCTAATGATACCAATTAAATGAGAGCCCAATATCCAATCTAACTAATTAATTCAAATAATAAATCTACACAGTTATGAGGCTTCATATATTATTCTATGATATTCCAAAACAAATAATATGTTTTGTGAATACCCATCCCCATTTCCACTCAATGGTATTCACCTATTACTAATAATATTTCATTGAATAGGGAATTTAATATAACTAACCCATGAACCTTAATCAAGAAATTAAATACGAAGAATCATATTCTTGTGTTTAATGATTAATATGGAACACAAATAAAAGTACAATATATTAATTTGATGTGTGGGAAAAAAAATTATATAGCCCTCTATTTCAATGGGTATTTTATATGTCTAATTAGAAAAAATATTTAGTGTATGGGATGTTATCCTATGAACGTGAAAATATGATGTCTCAATGGTTACTATAGATATATAATTATTATTACATGTTTTATATTATTTTTAATTTTCTATAATTACATGAAGTTTTCAAAATATGATTTTATTTAATATATATGATTATGATTATAAACATTTATGTCACTATATAATATCCCTTGAATCACATGTACTAATTCTCTTCATTATTTTCATTGATTATTCCCTTAGTAGGATTTATAGCACAACCATTTATTAGGTATGTCATTTTCCTATATTTTGTTGTTATGAATGATCAAATTAATTTTAAGGTAATGTTATGAAGTTTTTATATAATATCAGTGGTTCTATATCTCATGTTAGTATGATATATATCTAATTACACAAATACCAAGGCCTCTTGATCATATGGTAATTTTTTATATAATAGATCAAGAAAAAATGTGTATAAATATATATGTGTTGTAGTTATTTGTATTAGAGTATGGTTATATTAATTTTTGGGATAATTATTATAAATAATTTTTGATAACTAATGATACAAGAAACAATATAAAAACATATTAATTTTTTAAATTTTTACAACTAGTGGTTTCTATAAATCAAAATCCTTGTATGCATACTAAAAGTGGGTGTCAATCTGTAACAAATATACATTGGGGTGATAACCAAAAATGGATCATTGGGTATTAATAAGATCAGTTCATAGTATATAATAAAGAGTCCATACATTAAACCTAGATTGAAACTCATAAGGGATAGTCTTTAATAAATTAACAAATAATTTTTGATCCATTATGAAGGTAAGAAAAAGACCTATGAAATATAATATTTCAGAATAGATTGTGGATAACGTACAATGAATTTATAAATTAAAATGATAAGGAATATATTTTATTTATATATTATCTATATATTATACCTAGTTTTCCTTTTATATGATTAATTTTTATAAAATTTTAATATATATTTTTAATTTATCATGTTCAATTAAATTTAGTATTGTAATACGTTTAAAAAACCAATGTCAAGTAAAATGTGATGAAAACTAAAATGATATTCCTAACACAATTGGAGTAGTATTTGAGAACATTATAGAAATACATAACCAGTTAGATAATGTGTTGAATATAAAATTTAATTAGTAGGAGAACCCATATCTTCTTAAAAATAAAGTATTTCAATTGAGACATTTAATACAAATTTGACTTTGAATTTTTATGGATAATCATATACCTTAGTCATGGACCAATAGATCATGTCCATTAAAAATATAATCTTAATCCATCAATTATATATGTAATAGATGACCAAATGTTTTATTTATATCATATCCAGAGAAAATTATCAATTGTGTAAATTGATATAAAATAAAACACCAAAGGAAGATATAAATGAGATGATGTTGAATGAATTCTGGAAAATGTTTTCCCATCAATATTTTTATTCCACCCTCTAACATGAAATTGTAATGGACTTCCCGGGATTAAATCAAAATGTTGATGAATATATTTTCTTATATGTGGAATACTTCACAAGACCATTAAAATATGCCTCAAGTATGTTAATTTAAAACAAATATATATTTTAACAATTTATTAATGTGAAAAATAGAAATATATAAAAATTATTTTGAATTAGAGACATTGAAATAATAAAAAAAATTCTGAAGTGGCCTCAAAGTTGAAATGGATATAGATGATTCTCACAAGTATCATTGTATTGGAGAAAGGATGTGTTGAATGAATCCTATTTTTCTTAGAGAAACTTATATGTATCATTATTGTATGAAATTACAACATCCCACTATCCAACATGTCATAAAAAATAATCCTATAAATTACATAATGGCAATAACTAAATGATTTTGGTGTTGTGGGATGATCACATGGATAGTGATTAATGATAGGAGAAACCAACTAGGGTGATAGAAGAAAATAATTTTATATCAACACTTATCCTATTTTTTAATTTTTTTCAATTGAAATGAACAATTACATAATGTGATCCATTTCAAAAAGCTATGTTTTGTGAGATAATTGATGACAACAATTTCCTAAGCCATAAAAAATGGGTGGTCATATACCCCACAACAACTGAGGTGGTTGTTGAAAATTTAGTGGTGACGATAATGCAAGTTACTCTTTCAAAAATTGAATTTAATATTTAAATCTTATTCTACAGATTCCTTATCACCGAGAATTAGTGGAACTATACAAACACAATGGAAAACACGAATGTTATGTTATTGATCAAAACCAAAAAATTATCACTTATTTTCACCCAAGAATATCACATATTCCCTGGAAATATTCCTGGAATTAATTTAAATGTTAACATTGTGATACTCTATTTCAATAATTTTCATTTTACACTAGGTACATAATGGAATTCATTATTTATAGTTAATTTAAATGTATGGGAGAAGGGAATCACCAATATTATCATTGACTAGACACTAAATCTAGACATTTGTATCGAGGATGATGGTTCCCCTTAAGAATCATTATCTTAAAATTTTATATAATTTCCATATGATCAAATATATCTATGTAAAAATATTGTTACTAATGAAAAAATAACGTGTATAGAATTCCAATTATATGGGAATATGATGATGTTTTACCCAAATTGTTTTCTACTATTCCACCTAACTATGATATTTAGTTCTCAATTAGGATTATATTTCTATATTTTACAAAATCTAGGACTCAATATAGATTGGCTATTATAAAAAATGAAGTGAATATGAATAATGTAAAATAAAATTGGATGAAATGTATATATTCCTAATTGCATCACAATATGGTGTATTGGTCCTTTTCATCAAAAATATTAATGGGAAAATAGACCTCTTCAATCATTATGATTATCTAAAAAATATCTGAAAAAATATAAAGTATCATCTTCCATCGATTTATGAATTTTTATATTAAATACATGGAGTTCCATGCATTTATATGGTAGATCCTTGATCACGATATTATCATATAAAGGTGAATATTGATGATATTACCAAGATGGATTTCAATATAAGGTATGTGCACTATGATTTCATAGAGATTGAATTTGGACTCACTAATTCCCCAACGATCATAATGGGTATAATAAATAATGTCATTATAAATTACATTATGAAATTAGTAGTCTTTATAGATGATGTTCATATCTACTCAAAAATAAAGGGAAAAAATGAGGTTCATTTTAAAGTTGTTCTGAGGACACTGTTAAATAAAAAGATATATGATATGTACGGTGAATGAATGTTTTGGATGGTAAAAGTAACATTCATGGGGAATGTTATCAATAGTAAATTAATATATATGGATCCCTCAATGAAAAAGTAAATTAATATATAGAATTTTCCAATATATCTATTGAATATACACACTTTCTATGTTTCATCTGGAAACTATTGTAAATTTATATGGTAATTCTTTGAATTATTAAACACACAAACTAAAAAAACGTAGAAGGGGGTGATTCATTTGGACCATTAAATATTTGGTGTTTTTTAAAATATTAAATAAATGGATATAAATTCCACCAATTCTCACATTCACCACAATTGGGGATGAATCTATAAACTATAGTGATGTACCCAAAGATTTAATGGGTTGTGTACTCATACAAAAATTGAAAATTGAATTCTAATTCCACCCACCAAAGGAAGATCACTTAGTTGAAATACCCCACATGTGGTATAAAATTTGATGCTAATATATGAAAAATGATGTTCTTGTGAAATTATTTCTACACAGATTTGTGTGATGTATATACAGATCTTAAAATAATCATGTTTATATTCTCATGTAGGTATCTCAATATTCCTCTATAGAAGATGTTTAAAGATGAATAAAGATTATGATTCTCAAATCCATTATCATCATATAAATCTAAATAATGTGGTATATTCTCTAAGATGAAAGCTAATCACACCACAAAAAATGATGAGGATTGAATATGATCCATATTTATTCGATATCCAAGTATATAAATGGGAATGATAAAATAAATTTCAAACATCCACTATCAAACAAAATCTTAATCATTCATTATTTATAGGAGAAGGGAAAACCAAAAATTAAATATGATATCTTTATATTGGTAGAAAATAATATACAGTTAAAAGTTTCAAATGATTTGTTTCATATGGTTTTAAACTAGGATATAATTCCCTATGGCACCAAAATAGAAGAGGGATCATCATGATGATTCATATAGCTGATTATTCTATATTAATCTAATATAAAATATGTTTTATTGTGGTTCATATAAAAATATATGGTGGGACGAGATGATGATTTAGATTATAAAACTTATATTTTGATTCTTGGAATCACAACATGTGAAGGTCGGAGGAAATATGTATTAGGAATAGATAAAACAATTTAATATACAAGAATGATAATAAGAAGACATACACATGGACCTCACCATAGGACTCCACATGATATATAATGTATTTAGTTTTATTTGGGTTTAAAATATCACCTTACAATGTTATGGTATTTGAGTTATATCATAGATGAATTTATTCATAATCATGTATTCTGATACATTACAATTTTATAATGTAATTTTATGTTATATAATAATTTTCTTGAGTATCAGGGGATTATGGATTGTTTTGTAATTTTTTAGAATTATTTTGTAAGGGAGTATGGTTTGAGCATGGTTAAGGAAAACTATAACGACCTGATCGTTTAAGAATAAAATTCCATTCTTTTAATGACTTATGGATACTGAAAAAAATTAGCTCATTTTTTAATGGGTTTAAATAAACATTATGTATAATTATCATTGATAATATAGTTGTTGAACATGGATCACATGACTGATATAAATATTAGCTTTTTAAAAATATCATTTTTTACATTGAACAAGGAGAGGATTTCCTCATCCAGTAGACTCGAGTCATATGAAGCTCAATTTTTAGAGCTCTTAAATGTGGTAGAATCATTGAGATTTACTCTTGACAAAGACAAATCAGAGATTAAAAATGTAATGCTTGAACCGAATTGCCTACATGAGAAGTTGAAGTTAATAGATATTACCACCCAAGTTATGTTATTTGAGCTACACCAAAATTTATCCACATCGCACACCTTACCTTTGGAATTATATGAGCTTTATAAGGGGTTGTGTAATAAGGTAATATTTACATATTATTTAATCCCTTTTTATAAATAAAAATCTTATTCCATCAATTAATTTATAAAAAATAATTTACTTTAAAAATGATCAATTTGATAAATTGATTCTTTGGGAAAAAATGGTACAGTTGAAAAATATATATATTATTATATTAAACTAATGTTTTTATTAATAATACAATAAATACAATACTTATAATTTATGATTATCAATTCCTTATTTATAAAAGATTATGTAATTATTTTTTTATAAGATTTGTATTTTTTATACAATTAAACTGAAAGTGAATTTTTAATGAATTTATTTTAAGGAATTATGAATTTTAGAAATATTTAATATTTTAATAAAATATTAAAATAAAATTACTTTTATGAATAATAAATAATTATATAGTTTTTATAAACTCAAATTTAATTTTTATTAAGGTTTGAAAACACTTTTTCTAACCCGTTAATGTTTCATAAATAATAGTGTTTATTTTGAAAGTGAAATTTATTATATTTATAAAATTGTTTATATAAAATAAATATTATATTTTTAATTATGAAATTGAAATTATCTAATGTTGATTGTTTCAAAATTATCTGATACAGTCAAATTTTTGGGAAAGATGTAAATATTGTATAAATAAAATGTGTGTTTTATGACAACAAAATAACGCCAAAATGATGTCATAAAAATAATAATGGGTATTCTAGTCCCAATATATGTTTTCACATTAAAATAAAGTTATTTTCTATTTGTTTTATTTATTTTAGAAACCCTTAGTGAATCCTCTGAGACATATACAATATAATAATATTTTAAAATCATTTCCTTGAAAGTGTAATTCACCTCCACATATGAAAAGGAAATATATTAATATATTCTTCAATTTTCCTTATTAAATAATTTTTTCCACTCTTATTTGGAAAAACTCTTGGGAATAACCATAAGACGTTTTTTGGTTTTGAATATCTAATTACATAGATGCCAAAACCAATGTTAGTGAAATATTAAAGAATTCCCCTGTCATTTCCCATATAAACCCACCCAAGATCCAACTTATCCTCACTCAAAATCGTTAGAGAATGTCCCCTGTCTTACCTATCCTCTCTATAATCCTTTCATGACACACCAATATCTCATTAATCTCCAATTCATTATTTTTATGTCGCACACTCATGTAAGGGTTTCCATCATTTCTCATTTTTATACAAGATTCATTATATTGTTACACCGTTTTATTTTCAATTAAAAATGATGGGGAATGTTTTCAGAACTCTACCTTACATCCCTTATTATTTTTTGATGATGGGATACCTCTTTATCTCTCATTAATACATCTCATGTACATCTACTACCATTCCAAAATTGTGTACACGTTATTACATTTATCATCTTTCCTAAAGATTCTCTATTATGATACACCTCATATTTCTGAATTGATTATGTTGGTTCATGTATTTATTTTCCCAAATTACTTTATATTTCATTTAAATATGATTAGATACCCATTTATCTCTCATTAACCTTTTTTTATAAATTTTAATGTCATGGCATTTTGGTGCTGAAATTGCATTGTGGTTTTCCATGCCTGAATAATTGTGTAGTGAATATCATCCCCATTTCTTTATAAATGATATTCACCTTTATGGAAATATAATTATTAATTATATTCATTAATTTATAAATTCTACATTACATTACCATGTAATAAATTATGATGTTTGACGATTCCATGTTACATGAACTATTTGGAACACTTAAGAATGATATTTTAATATTTATAAAGGGTGTGACCTGATTGGGCTCTAATGTATTGGGTAATGTTTAGTATCATTTTAATAAATTTAAAATTAGGGTTCACTCATGATAATTCATTTTCAATGAGGGTTTACTCTTGCTAATCCATGTGCAATGATTCTTGGATGATGAAAATATCATGTTGTATGTTGTTTCCACATTTCCATGTAATGATAATCATTCTATATTATGATATTTTGTTCATGTTTCTCTTATTCCATACAGATATGCATGTGTCCTAACATTTATTTTATTCCTCATTTCATTCCTTGTTTACTACCTTACTGGTACTTATAACACACCCCATTTTTCTGTATGTCCTCAGGTTGTCCCATACAATGTCAAATATGAAAGAATGAGTTCTAAAAGTAAAATAATTCTTAAAATAAATATTATATATTTCAAGTTTTAATTTTTTATCTACTGTTATAATATTTAAATATACTAGACCTATCAATCCTCAGAGTTTTATTAAGTGAAGTTATATGTAATAAATAATGTTTATGTGTGTAATAAAGAGTAGGGTTTTAATAGTTGGTATCAAAAGATATGTTTAGATATTTTTGGGATTAGGGTTATAAGACACTAGTGAATGAACTTAGGATATGACTCGTTATAATAAAATATGTCCTAATTTTTTTGGTATAGATTAAGTGTTTTATCAAGAGAATATATCCTTGTCTGGATAAGAAAAAGTAGAGGTGGCTCTGGAATATATCAATCTAGGGGAAAATCCTAAAAACACTGCATTGATCGAAACTCGAATAAGAACTTGTGCATGACAACGAGCCTTGTTGTACCCTTGGATTGACACTCCCATAGGATATTCATTGATAAATTCATAATAATATTACAAACTATTATTAAGAGAGTTTTAGAAAATAGCAATGAATATACATTATGATATAGATCACAGAAAACATAGATTGAAGGCTATAATTTCATAAGTTAAGGAAATAAATGCAATTTATAAGTTATAATTTTTTCAATGTATTCCCCATTTAAGTTTAATAGTTTTAAATACATAAAACTAATTTTTCTTTTATTATATCCAATAGCTTTTAATTAGAGGAATCGAGATAATAACTAATTTGAAGACCAATGTGATGACTTTTATAATGAGAAACCACGTCTTATGTATAGATCAATTAACTCATGTTTTTAATAGAAAAATGGTTCACGAGGAATTTACAACCCCTACGCACCACCACCCCCACCTCCAATGAAACAAAAAGCTAAAATTGAGATCTTCATGAGACAAGGGACTTCTACTTTCAATGGATCATCTTATCCCTCAATCCCCAAATAATGGATCAACTACATTGAGATGATGTTCTCCATCCTTAAATGTTCAGAAAAAGAGAAGGTTATGTCTTCTACTTATCGTATGGAGGATGAATTTGATAAATGTCGAACATTGATTAGAAATACTAAACCAAAGTAAGTGATCGAGGTGTTTGAATGAATGTATTTCATGACAAAAAATTGATAAATATTTTCCTCGCACCCCCAAAAAAAGATGGAAAGGAACTACCTTTCCCTCTAGAAATAATAAAACAAATTCCTCAAATTTTATATGGGAAAATTCACAAGTCTTGCACATTATGCTTCCTTATTTGTTTTTTCCCATGAATTTATGGTTTAACACTCCTTTGGTGGCCTAAGACCTAGCTTACAGAAAGCCCTAGTGATCCTTGACTTTGATAGATATGAGGAAATTGTCCGATGTTCCCTTAAAGTTGATATGATGACTGGATAATCTCGGGGGTATCATGGGGGATAATAAGTGGAAAGTGGAAATTAATTCGGGTTGTCTAATGGATTAATCCAACTTTTCTAGTGAATTCCAACACCCCAGTTTCCAAATGATCATAAATAAGCACCTCATAAATTGTCGGAAGTGGGATATGAAATGATTTAGGTGTGGAACATAAGGGCCCCTATCCAATAACCATCGACAATAAAAACCCACTATTGTGATATAGAAATTTAATGATTTGTTTGATCCTAAACACATTTTTCATTGCTACAACTACAATGAACTATGGAACGTTTTGATCGAGTTCCCTAAGCCAAGGGTTTTCAGAAGAAAAAAACAACTTACAAGGAAGCAGGGGTGATCTTTTTCCTCAATACTGCTGAAGTGAATCATAATAACGACATGGTGATATTTATGGTAGTAATTTATTCAAGGATAGAAAATATACTTTTGGATTCTAGTTTTACACATTCTTTTGTATCACAAAAGTTTAGTTGAACAATCGAAACACCACCACAAATCATATAAGTAGATATTTCTATGAGAACATAAAACGGGGAATTTATTGCTTCTTATGAATATAACTCCTAACCTATAACATTTTGTGGATTAAACATCCTAAAAACCCTTCTGATACTCTCTCCAGTGTTATTTGATGTAATTGGTGGCATAGAGTTGATTCCCCTATATAAATCCAACAAATATTGTTGTTAGAGGGAAATCATTCTCCATATGGTGAATAGACCCCCGATTCTATACATGTGCAAGGAAGAGGATGAATCTTTTTTAGCACCGTCATCTCAAGTGTGGATATTACTTTCCAATGAGAACGTGTATCATTATCCAATGATTGAGTCTATAGAGGGAACCATCCTCAATGACATGCCTATTGTGATGGAATTCACTAATGTGTTTCTCAAGGAATATCTTGGTCTTCATCCTAGAAGATATGTTGAATCCTCGATTGATCTTATATCTGGGGAATTTAAAATATCCAAGAATCCATATAGAACAACTATTGTGGATATTGAAGATCTATGTAAACAACTACATGAGAATATGTATAAAGGGTTTATACGGCAAGTGCTTCACCATGGGGTGCGCCAGTCCTCTTCATCTATAAGAAGGATGGGTCAATTTAAATTTACATTGATTATCATGAGAACAAAAAAATCAAGATAAATAAAAAGTATCCATTCCAAAAATTGATGAATTTCACGATCATATACATGGATAAAAATACTTCTCAATTGTAGTTCTGCAGTCGGGATATTACTAAGTAAAGGTGAAAGAGGAAGATATCCCCAAGAATCATTTACGTACAAGGTACATGCACTATAAATTCACAATAATACCTTTCTAACTCACTAATGCTCCAAAAATATTTATGGACTTGAGGAATATAGTATATAAAGATTATCACAAAAAATTAGCATAAACTTATTACAGGAGAAGGTTTACAAAAAGTACAGCAACTGCGAGTTCTTTTTGAAGGAAGTATCATTCTTGGGACATGTCATCACATGAAATCAGATATATGAGGATCTCTATATGAAAAACATAATTGAGGGATTTATGAGGCCAACTTTTGAGATAGATATATATAGATTCCTTGGGTTATCTGGATATTATCACCAATTTTTGAGAAATTTCTCACGATTGTCAAACCCTCTTTCAATTCTAACTCGAATGGGATTCACTTTTTCTTGGAAATGATGAATGAGATGAGATATTTAAGTAGTTAAAAATAAGGTCTATAACTATGTACTTGGTCACACTACCGACAAGTGGATAACTTTTTTTGGTATTCAGTGATGCATCAAAGAAGGGAATGGGTTTTGTTTTAATGAAAAATAAAAAAGTGATATCTTATGCTTCATGTAAATTGAAATTTCATGATCCGGACTATCCATCACATGATCTGATGTTGGCTGATGTAATATTCTCTTTGAAAATTTTGTGACATTAACTCTTTGGAGATAAGTTTTAAATATATACGGATAACAAAATCATCATGTATATATTCACCCAAAAAGTATAGACTATGAACCCATGAAAATTGTTAGAGATGATAAAATATTATGACTTCTCAATCCATTCCCATTCTAGTAAAACCAATAAAAGGTGGAATAATCTCTTAGTAGAAAGGAAACATTGTATATATAATTGACTAGAAATGAAAATAATATAATCTTGTTAGATTTGATGAAAAAGAAAATGGGAATCAACAAAAATGGAACATCATCAATCCTTTTACATAAGATTCATCAACCATCTGTTTTGGGAAGGTTAAAGGTTGGTGTAAGAATTCATAAGAAAGTGGAAACTATTAGAAATGGAAAATCCTCAGTGATCAACATTAATGAAGAATGAATTGGTTGATTTGGGTTAAGAATATGTGTTCCATCAAATCTGGGGTTAACAAATAAACTTTTAGATGATGCACATAGTTCAAGTTTAACTATTCATCCAAGAAACAAAAACATGTGTCAGGATCTCTGAGATCATTATTGGTGGGATTACATGAATAAGGAGATCATTGATTATACATCAATGTGAATGGTATGTCATCATGTGATGGCTGAGAATCACAACCCTATCGGGATTATGCAACCACTACCTATACCAAAGTGGGAATGGGATAACATCACCATAGACATTGTAACCGAACATCTGAAAACATAAAAATGAAAAAATGATATATGAGTTGTTGTATATCATAATATATTGACTACACAATTTATTATGATTAGATAGGATTTATCATTGGATCAAATCACATGTATATACATTAGATAAGTGGTTAGGCTATATGGAGTAACACGATCAATTATATCTAATTGAGATCTGAGATTCACTTCTATGTTATGGAAGAGTCTCAAATATGCTTTGGAAATATTTTGGACTTCCATACAACCTATAATCCTCAAATTTATGGCCAATATAAATAGATTATCAAGATTGTATAGAACATTTTGAGATAATTTTCAATGGACTTAAAATGCGGATGGAAACAACGTCTTTCATTGGTGGAGTTATCTTATAACAATAGTTTCCACTCAATAATCTAAAAATCTATTTATAAAGCACATTATGGGAAGAGATGCATAACATAGTCTTTTTGGGATGAATTTGGTGGGAAAAACATCTAGGTCTAGAAATGGTCAATGAAATGGTGGATATGGTTAATATCATCTAACAGCAGATCAAAGATTCTCAGAGTGAGCAAAAGAGCTATGATGGCAACCTTTGATGAGAAATATATTTGGATGTTGGAGATATGGTTTTACACTACATATCTATATGGAATAATGTTATGAGATTTGGGAAGAAGGGAATGCTTAGTCAAAGTTATATCATCCCTTTTCAGATCCTTTATTGCATTAGAGTTGTGGCCTATCGACTAAAACTACCACCAAACCTGTCTAAAGTACATAAATTATTCCATGTATCAATATTATTGAAGTCAGTATGAGACCCATCACATGTACTCAATCCAGAGGTGGTACCATTGGATAATGACCTCTCTTTTCAAGAGAAGTCAGTTAAGATCATAGAACATATAGAAAACGTTCTACTGAATAAGACAATGACTTTAATAAAGGTGTTGTAGAGAAACCACAACTTTTAAGAGGCAACGTGGGAACTGGAGGAAGTGTTGATGCATAGTTAACCTAATCTGTTTTTGTGAGGGAAAAGGAAATTTTTAGGGAGAAATTTCATAGGGATGAATTTGTAACAACCCATTCTTTTACGAATAAAATTACCTTCAATTTAATTACTTATGCATATAGAAAACATATGCGTTATTATTTTCTATTATTGGGTTAAAATAACTATTATGTATCATCACCATTGATAATATAGTTATTGAACAGTGAACACATGACTGATATATATATATATATAAATATATATAATGTTTTAAAAAAGATAATTTCAATATAGAAAAACAAGAGGATGTCCTTATCCAGTAGACTTGGGTCATACGAAGATCATTTTTTAGAGCTCAGAATGTAGGTGGAATCCCTAGAATATTCTCTTAACCAAGCCTAAGACAAGTTTCAACATGTTAATCTTGAACAGAATCACCTACGAGAGATGTTCATGTTAGTTGAGATTACCACTTGGGTGATGTTATCTTAGCCACCCCAAGAGTTTTTCATTACCACACATGTTAACCTTTAAACTTATATGGGTTTCATAATGGGTTATGTAATAAGGTATTATTTACTTATTGTGTAATATCAATTTATAAATAAAATTCTTATTCCATCAATTATTTTATGAGAATATACTTTCTTAAAAATATGATGATATTGATAAATTAATTCTTTCGTTAAAAATTATATATTTGTGAAATATATACATTATTATATTAAACATAGATTTTTATTAGTAATTTCATAAAAACAATTCTTATAAATGACAATTAAATCTATTAGTTATCTGTAAATGATTAGGTAATCTAATTGATAAGAGTTATATTTTTTATGTTAAATTAGAATGTGAATTAATAAAAAAATTATTTTAAGGAATTAATGAAATTTTAATGTAATTAATATTTTAAAAAATTATTATTATCAAATTAAATTTATTAATAGTATATGAGTATGTAATTTTTATGAAGTCTAAAATAATTTTTATTAATATTTGAAAATTGTTTTGTTCAAAAACCACGATTTTTCAATAAAAGATGGTTTTCATTTTAAAAAAGAAACATAACATATTTATAAAATAATTTAGACAAAATAAATATTATTTTTGGAATGAAAATGTTGAAAGTAAACAACAGTGAATGTTTCATAATTCTCTAAGATATGTGAATATTTGGGTTGAAATAAAATATAGTGAAAATAAAATAAAGTGTTTTATGACATCATAATGACCCAAATATGATGTAATAAATACAATAATGTGTATTCTCATCCCAATATATTTTTTCGATTAAAATAATTTCATTTTATATATGTTTAATTTTTATATAAATCCTTTTTGAATATTCTAAGACGTATACAATATTTTATGATTTTAAAATCATTTCTTGGAAAGTGAGGCTCACCTCCCCAAATGTGAGGGAAATATTTTAATATATATGGACCTTTTCAATAAAAAATAATTTTTTCAACTCCTGTTATAGAAAAATCCAAGTCCAAAACCCTGGGGTGTTTTTTTATTTTAAATATTTAGTTATATATATTCCAAAATCGATGTTTTAAAAAAAAATTACCCTCTTTTTTTCAAAATAAACCCACCCAATATTGTAATTAAATTTAATAAAAATTCGTATAACACGTCCCAAATCCTACCGTACCCTCTCACTAATCCTCCTAAGGTGCCCACATCTCTCAAGAATCCTTTCATCAAGCTTATCATGTCACACACACAGGTATTTGTTTCCTTCCTTTCTCATTTTTCTACATGATTATTTATATTGTTACACATTTTTATTTTCAATTAAAAATGATGAGGAATGATTTTTCAATTCCCTAATAAATCCATAATTATGTTTGTATTATGGGATACCTCTTTCTCTCTCATTAATCCCTCCCATGTACACTCATTACAATGCCGAAATTTTATAAGAGTTATTTTATATCTCATCTTACCTCAAGTTTCTCTATTTGGTTATGCCTTATACATCCCAATTAATTATGTTGGTACATGTATTTATATGACACCCTTACATTCCATTTCACGTATATATAATGAGAGACCCCTTTCTCATTCATCTACCATTTTTACGAATTTTTATGTCATGGCATTATGCTGCTTAAATTGAACCACAATTTTCAATTCCATAACCATTATGTAGTCACAACCATTCATATTTTTTTATCAATGGTTTTCAACTTTATGAACATATAATTATTTATTATATACATTCATGTATTTATTCAAAATTTATTTACCATGGAATAAATGATTGTGTTTAATGAATTCATAGTTTATTATCTATGAGGCACACTGAGGCCTAAGATTTCAATGTTTATTAAGGGTGTCCCTAGTAGCGCTCCAATGCATTTGGTAATGTTTTCTATCATGATACTCCATGTTAAATGATGGTTTAATCATGTTAATTCAAGTTTGTTTAGGTTTTACTCATTCTAATCCATGTTTAATGAGCCTTGGATCATGCTAATATAATTTTGTATGTTGTGTTCACATTTCCATGTTATGATAATCACGCTATATCATGCTTTTATGTTCATATTTCTATTTTTCTCCATTTATATGGATATTCCATAACATGTATTTTATTATTCATGTCATTCCTCCTTTACTCTCTTATTGTGCATTAATGTTCACCCATTTCTTATATACGTCCTCAGGTTATCCCATGCTGTGTTAAGTACAAAGGATTGAGTTGGCCATGCCAAAGAAAATTGAAATAATTATATCATATTTCATGTTTAATGTTGTTATATAATGTTACTAATTTCCCAAGACACTAGACCTCTTGATCCATGGAATTTTCTTAAGTGCATTTTTTTGAAATAAGTTATGTTTAATTGTGTGATAAAGAGAAGGGTTATTCTAAAATAAAGAACAATTTTCAAGAAATTATTCAAGGGAATTATATTAGTCACTCTGCAAGTCAATGATTGGAACACTATTTGGAACAACATTACTAGTGTCTTGGATAAACCACATGAGATGTGATTATTTTGAAAATAATATCACAAAATTGAAACATGATTTTCCAAATTGTGTTGAATAATATTGTGACTCCATATGTGATGTCGCATACCATTTTCATAGTTAGTGTATTATGTTTTTATATCACGCATCTTAACATTGTGAATTGTTTTAAATACATAATAACTTTGGTTTAAACTCAATTTAACACCTCAAAACAATCACGTTTCTCCTACTATCCAAGAATCTCAAACTCATCTCTACTCTTAGACATAATCGGTGATAAACATTGATATAGAATCATATTTTTATGAATAAAATTACACTAGATCTCATAGATCAATAGAATTCCAAAATTATGTATTCTTCACTATAAGTATACTCATCTTATCTATTACTTTTCAAAAGATCAAATATTATATAGATATATCTATAACCAATTATATTTATTTTGATCAGATCATGTTAGGATTTATAAAGGGTATAAGATTCAAAGTTAAATCTATAGGTTGTGTTTCTTTTTCAGTTTTCTCTTTAACTATTCTGACGTATATGGATTCTCTCAATATCTAATAATTCTAGAACCTAAAGTATTGATGCTTGACATTTTATATATTTATTTTTTGGTTTTTATTTACGGTTTTATGGATAAAATATTTGGTTTCAATGTTATATACATAATATTTTATTTAATATGTATGTAATAAAATGGTTTAAAAAAGATATTGTTTTTTAGAACATGTATTATTTGGTTTTTCTGAATTTATTAAATTTATTTTTGTAATCTTTTTGTATAATTCTAGTTTTCATTTACAATGTGGAATATGTAATTCCATCAGGTAATGACTTGTGGATATTATGGGTCAATACTCATGAGTATTTGGACATTCATTGATCATGCATGGGTCTATGAGTGTGGTCTTAGATGAGTATTCCACGTGTAGTGAATGAATAATAAAATTAATTATCTCAACTATAATCCGTAGAATATATTTTTATGTAAATCCTTTTTGATATTATCACTCTTTATTTTATATGAATGCCATCTGACATTCTATTTTCTTAGTTTCTTCTCTTGTGAATTCATTTGGTATTTCCTACTAAATATTATTCTCCCCCAAATATTTGTAACTTTTGTGAATTTTTAGATGTTATGTTCCAAGATGATGTTATATGTAAGGATTCATAAAAATATACTAATGACTCATGATTAAATGTTTTTTTGACATAGAGATGGGTCATGGATCCCTTTTTTGATGTTATTTGAGTCCATTCATCTTTACAACCATTGAAATCTATTTTTAATTTATTTTTTCAATGTTTGACCATATTATTTTCATATTATACTATGGAATTAATTTTTTTCTAGAGTTATATTATTTTAAATTTCATGACTCGGGTATTGTTCTTTTAATTTAATTCATATTCACTAGTTTTTCTTCATTTTCGTGAAAATAATTCTTATGTAATATTTTAATCACTTATATATTATTTCCAATATTTAGTGCCATTGGGATATAACCAAAGACCAATTACACCACCAACTCATCCAAGGAATATTTTTGAGGCAGGAATTTAAAAAATGGAATAAGTATTGGTTGGTCGGCCACATTCTGTTGGTAACAAGGGTGCATGAATTTTGGTACATGAACTGTATATAAATAAAATACATATCTGAATGTATTATTATAAACATCACGTTACCAATGAAGTTTATGGTATTGAATTTTTTCTAAGATACATTTTAGTCTATTGAAATATCATATATATATATGTGGGTTTATCTGATGAGTGTATCATATCATTAATTTCTATCAAGATATTCCAATATCATTAAATTATTAATAATGTGTTTATTGAGTTTTGGACTTTGTAAAATATTATTGATCTTTTTGAGGATTTCGAAATATCAGTCCCCTCCTTAAGAAGGAATTTTCAATTGATTATATGATTTTTTGGGATATTCTGATTGGATGACTTGTTCATTAAATGGGGAACCCCTAGGAGGAAAAAGTTCAGTATATACTTTAAAAAAAACCATAAGTGAATTAATAGATCATTTGGATCGTTGTCTTGGAATTTAAATCCATCAAAGGGGAAATCAGAACTCACAAACATTCTATAAAAATTCATTCATTGAATTTCATAAAAATTGTAACATATTCATTTTTACAACAATCATAAATCCCTCTTATGAAAAATTATTAAGTGAGAAAAACTTATTTAACAGTAATATTTATCTATTTTTTTAAACACACCCCAGTAGGGTAAAAATACCATTTAACACACTAGAATATTCAATTGAATATTTTTGGAGTTAAACACTAGATTAGTAAATGTTACTATTGTTTGAAAAGCCGTGATAAATATAGAATAAAAATAATAATTATATTATTCAGTACTCAAGAAATTTATTCAAAATAATTAAAGAACTCAATAATAATGAATCATATGATAAAATTGAAAATATATTTTGTTATGGAACACGATTTTTACCCTAAAACATGTATAAAATTTGTATGAATCAAACTATTGGATGTCTCACAATGGAGAAGAACACTTTTATATTTAATTAATTATTTTTTATATTTTTTTTCAAAAGTAAAATAATATCATCTAAATAGTGTGTCGTGAGATAAAACTGAGTCCACCATTGGATTCATAATATGATTTTTACCCTATTGGTAGTATAACATTAGAAGGAATAAGTCATTTGTATGCCCCAATATCTATTTAATGTTTTTAAAATAATGTATTTAAATTATTAAATTATTGGAAATAAATTTATATCTCACAGACGTTGTATTGCATGAAAATTCTGATATACCCATTATATTCAGAATGATGGTTTTCCATAGGGGATATAATTTTTTATGCACAATTGACCCCTATAATAATATTTTTTCAATTGGTAAAATTGTGTGAAATATAGAAATAAAAATATTAATGATAAAAAATGGGGTGGGGGTAATTTTCATGCCCTAACATCACCTCCCCATCCACCTCCACACAGTGAAACATATCCTCTATGGGAGGTGGGGAATGATTCTAAAAGGTTCAATTTGGTATCTTTCAACTGTGTTAAAAAATTTAAACCTATTAATGAGTGGTATTAAACGACTCTGTAATCATCAATTTGGGGTTTAATGGACGAAAATGGATTATTAGTTGTAAAATTGGATATGGAATTTAGGGTTCTATTTTCTAACCACATTGGTCTGAATACCCCTATCTAAACTTGATAACCCAACCAGTATAATCACCACAAAACCATTGTATGATTTCATGAAAAATACCATCAATATAGTTTTCCGAAATGGGGCTCCAACCATTCATCCCCTATATATAGATTCATTATCTATGATTATTACCTTTTTTAATTTTTTTAATTTTTTTTAATTTAAAAAATTACTCATAATTTCTCATATTTCTACTATTTTATTTCAACTCAAAATTTATTTATTTTTTGATAAAATGGTGGATTTAATATTTTTTATATAAACATATAAAAATAAAGGGTTTATTAAAATAAACAAAATAGTTTTTTATACCAAATTATAAATTCTTCAAAACTATTTAAAGTAAATTATAAAAGATAATTACATGAAATTATCAATGAAAATTAAGAAATAAATTATCAATCGATGCTGATGTTGTATTATCAAAGGATAATTTAAATGATTTAAAGGAAATTTTATTTATCAATGCAAGAAATAAATTTAAAATATGGAAATACTAATTGTCATTACTTTTTAATTATCCAAGAAAGATTATTAGCATCACATATAATTTTTAAAATGATACATTTTAATTTTAATTTATCACTACATGTGATAATATTAAATTAAAAGTAATGGTTTATAATTTAATGTGACTGTTTAAAAATGATAAATTAATTATTTGATTTTTCATTGCATGTGATAAAATTATATTAAAAATCATTATTTTTTTTTACATGTTATTTTTAACAAATTATAAAATAAAATTTATTTTATTAGTGCATGTGATAGAATTAAATTATAAATTCATGATTTATTTTTTCATCTATCTTTTTAGAAATGATATAATAAATATTTATTTTATCAATTCTCGTGATAAAATTATATTAAATGTCTTGGATAATCATATCATCTGGTTTTGAAAAGAGTAATGTTTTAATTAAAATTTATCTATGTGTGCGATATATATAATGATAATTTAAGAATTATTCAATCGTGAGAAATAATTATCACACATGAATATTTATTTCATTTTAAATAAAATAATTATTATGATTCTCGGAAAAACTTTGATATACCTCAATCACTGATGTTCCATAATCTCTACAGTTTTTCATATCACCCTGACATGAAAAGAACTATGAAAGGTTTTCCAACTATTAAGGTAGGAATTTCCTTAACATTTTGGTCTTGATAACAAATTATTTCCTTTAATATTATTATGTGAATGCATATTTATTTACCAGTTTAGATAGTGAATTCATGTGGGTATGTGTGTAAACTGAAGAACACTATGTTTCACTAGATTCCATGTGTAATTGTTGGGTTTTTTTCACATTTTTTGTGGGATTATGTGGATATTGTGTGGTACTTTCTCAAGATGATGAGTTTTTCTTCTGTATAAATTATTTTATGTTATGTATACATTGTGTTCATGTTATTAGTGCCAATATTGGTGGACCATCAAAATTCATGATCCTTGGAGGGGGGATGCACATGATAGATGAAAATGGTCTGATTTATGGGGAAGGCACATGATGATGCCTAAGGGAGTTAATATAGTGGAGCACCATGAAATGTGTTGACAATTTGAGGAGGGCTACACATGATTGATGATGTGGGTCCAATACATAAGGAAGGCACACAGTGATTCCTTGGGGATGTCACGCAGTGGACTTTCATGACATATATTACCTATTAGAGGAGGGATGTACATATCTGATGATGAGGGTCCAATATATGAGTAACGAACACTCCAATGACATGAGATATACCCAAGGAATAGTGGATATGTAATAAATATCTATCCCTATTATGTTTTTCTGATGGTGTGCTTTCATGACTAAAATATTTTGATTGGATCTTGGTCTGTATTATGTGACAAATGACGATTAAGAGAAGTTGTTTAGATCTAGTTTCTCTACATATATAGAGATACATATATTCTTACATATAATTAATATTGTGTCAGAAAAAGACATAGAGAAACATGATTCATTAAACTAGTGTATAATTGTTGATTCATATGACACCATGGTTATCCATCCAACATACAGCCAAAGTTGGTATGGTTGGGGGTTTCGGTAACTTCATTAGCACACAAGTGACTGATATTGGATTTTTGTGTTTATTACACATAATTTATTATGGAATACACTTGTTTTTTTCAAACATTAGGTTGAGGATGCATTGGTGGTGTCTTACTGAGTCTTATTATCAAACCATTCTTGGGTATTACGGTGTTCTTATAGTTTTCATCACCAGAGATCCGATGAAAGGAAGTGGCCCTATGGTGGATGGTTGAGCGGTGGAGCGTCGAGTTGGAAAAGACCAATAATGATATTGGCGAACTCCATAGAAAATTTCTTATTTACTTATTAGTTTTTTCTACTGCTTACATTGGTTTTCTTTCTACTTAGGGTAACTATTACATTGTACGTACACCATCATAACATTACTACTTTTTAAACTATTTATTTTATATATTTTTTTATTATTGATCCTATGACTCGATAAAGAGGGTATAGTCTCCTGAATGATCCGCTTGAGATCCTTGAAACTATTCGGAATCCTCTTATGTAAGGATATGCACACATGAGGTCATGTAGAATTCCATCCCGAACCCAATGATTTGGGTTGTGATGTTAAAAAATGGTATTAGATGATCAAGTTTTTACTAACATGTTTTTCTCATTTTCTTATGGTTGTGATTTCTTATACAGGATCTAGGATAATTGAATCTCAATCAGGGGACACTATATCAGTTTTTTTTCTTCACTACATAGTGGACCTCCATGTTACCATTAAATGAGACAATTTTATTTTTCAATACTTTTGAATAAATTCACACAGTGTGATGCACATGGTGTTGTATTTGATTTATGATAATTTCTATATGTTCCAGAATCAGGGCTTGAAATTTAGGTTTACATGACATGTATATACTTATTTTTTTACAATATAGTAGTCCATTAATTAAATTTATTAGGTTCTGTTATCTGTTCATGATAGTTTGTTTCACATGAAATATATTTATTCCTTTTAATTAGTTGAACTGATCATGTTCTGGTTTTAGTATATACTGGAAGAATATTAGTAACATGCTGGAATGAAAAAATGGCATAGTTATGGGTGGGTATACCCTGGGTTAAGGGTACACTCCTATGAAAAATTTGTTTGATCCCATAGACTGGTTAGGGGAAACCTTGAGTGATCTCATAGACTGATTAGAATTTATCCTAACGACTCTGTTTCTTTTCTAATGCGTGTTCCTTAAGGTTACAAAAATGTCGCATCAACACAGATATATTGGACAACTTGGGAATCATGTCAAAATGTTTCTTCAAGGGATTATATGTCTACATTAGCACAATATGTGCTAGTTAATGTATTTGATGATGTTCCAACACTTCCTTTGTGGATTAGGCAGTAAAGGTTCTTGAAATTAATGTTTTTCATTAGTTCTTACGTATGCATGAGAGTTTGGTATTTTCATATAGTTTTACAAGATTTTCAACTACAAAATTATTTATCCTTCCAATACACTGAAGGCTCTCTAGATTCTATGTAATGGGATGAAATAACATTTGGAAATCACAATCCTAGTAGAAAATCTATAGTATTGAAATGATAAGATGAGATTTAGATAATGTTAGGAGTGAAACCTTTTCAATACCCCATATCATATAGTGTATCATGATAATAAGGAGCTCGAGGTCCAACTGGAAAACATAGAGAGGAGGTTATTTATTAGGCCAGATACTTCACTATGGGATTCACATGTGGTTCTCCTAGAAGGCATATTGTAGTCATTGTCTATATGTCGATTATCAAAATATAAACTTGGTGATGGTGAAGAACCGATAACTATTTCATAGATCTATGGTCTTTTAAATAAGATATGAGGATCTTGTGGTTCTATAAGTTTGTCCTTGAACCAGGATATCACCATTGTCGGGTTAGAGTGGAGGTCATTCCAAGGATAGTGTTTTGGAACACGTATAGACTGTATGATTATTTGATAATGTTTTTTGGACTAAAGAATGCACCAGCTATGTTCATGGACCTCCTGAAAAAATGATGCAACCTTTCTTAGACCTTATCTTCCTAGTTTTGTTGAAAATATCCTCATCTACTAACCTACATAAAAACAACATTCTAGGCTCCCATAGATTGTCTTAAGTACAATATATTTTCATAGACCTTACACTAAGATATCTAAATGTAACTTCTAGATTAAGGTGGTGATATTCCTAGGAAATGTGGTGCCTGAAACTTGTATATCAGTAAACTAAAATATGGTTTAAGTAGTCATGTCAGGGAAACGTCACCAAAACATGTTTGATATTAGGATAATTATAGGTCTCAAAAAATATTATAATAGGGTTTTCAAGCACATATCACATCTATCAGATCCCATGAAAACATAGATAAATAAGGGAGTAATGTTCTTGTTGTCAAAACGGTGTGAATAATACTTCCTTGAGATAAAAAAAAGGATGATGCCCAATCCAATACTGACACATTCAGAGCCTAGGAATGGTTACATAGTGTATTATGATCCATTAGGTATTGGTCTATGAGGAGTACTGATAGAAGGAGAAGAGATAATAGACTATGTATCTTTTTAGCTAAGACCCCATTATAAAAAATTCCTTATGCAGTGCTTGGAGCTGGAAGTAGAGGTCTATGCACATAAATGATGGAGACATTATCTCTTTGGTGAGATATTTATTATTCATACAGACCATAATAGCCATCTCTATATCTTCTCTCATAGGGATCTGAATCTGAGGTAGAGGAATTGTGTCAATTTTCTATAGACATTCGACTTTGAGATGAAATATTCTATAGAAAACGGAAATTTCACAGTAGATTCCCTTAGCTACATGACCCATGATTATATGGAATGTGGCCAAAATTAATCATAGGAGAAGGGGAGATTTATGTGCTTATTTGATGACTATAGGGTTGATTATTCAAAGGATTAATGATATATAATTTTCCCTCCCTTTATGATTACATCTTACATTATATAAAAGTTCTAGTTTTGTCAGGATTTAGACCCGGAGTGTAATATGATGAGGGAACGACTCACTATAGGTGACCTGATACCTAGATGGTCGATGAATAATAATGAAATGATCATTATCTAAGGAATATTAGTAGTTCTTAATTCCACTGGGGAGAAACTAATGACAGATTACGATACTAGTTGGTGGATGGGTCATCCTGGTGAGGTAATGATGGACCATGACATAATATGATTGTTATGGTGGTTAGGGATGAAATGGAAGATGACTGATTTTGTCTCTCAATGCCTCACCTATAGGACGGTGAAGGCTGAGCACCGACATCCGGGAGGGTTGTTGAAGCCACTATAAATTCCTATGTGGATGTGGAAGGATATTACTACTGGACATTGTGTATATGAACCCGGCCTTAAGCCATAAAAAATATTATATTAAATGAATAATTCACATTGAGTATCTTTTCTGGTTTAGAGTTTTAGAGATTTAGGACATAACTATTACATCTCAAAATATTACAAAGTAGACACTTCTACCTAGTATCTAATTTTTTCATAAAATAAAATCTCTTGAAAAAGAGATTCATGTCTAGTTACATATTTAAGACAACATGACATTTTCTTCATCCCATCCTTATCCCTATTCAATATTATGTCTTCTGAAAAACATCTCAAAAACATGGAATAGGTAGAAAAATCTCATTAAGGGATACACAAAGAAGTAAAACTCATAGTTTTTACAAACAATAATTAAACCATGAATACATTAACATAAGTAATAATTTTCACCATTAAGAAGTATTAAATACTCTTCATAGAATAAAAGATCAGTACTAACCCTTTTGTAACCTAAAGGTTACTATAAAACCCATATAAAGAACACATAACATATAAAGGTAAAATGGGACATAAAAATACATAAATGGAATAACCATATGGTCAACGTTCACACATTTCACTAAATGGAATACCAATACGGCCGACTTCTATACCCAATACATTGGAGGTTATAACGTAACCACCCATCCTGGATTTCACGACACCAAGTGTCATATAGATTAACATGTAACCACCCATCAAATCTCCAAGTAAAATCATAGCATATAAAATATTCCAAATATAAACACTTCATTAGAAACATTTCATTCTAAATCACAGGTAATTATTTTAATATATTGAAATAATCAATCCATATTCATAAACCATTTAAAAAGAGATTTTTTAATAAAAGTGTCCTATAATACTTTGAAGGTATTAATGGAATTATAATTTTAAAATATTAATGTACATATAAATAAATATTAAAGCATTTTTTTAAAACATGGACATTATTTTTAAATAATTATAATAATAAATCATTAAATCATTTAAAATGATATTTTAGTTAAAGAGATTTTAATAAAATTATAGTCTATTGATTACAAATAAATGAGGAATAAAATTTAATAAAAACATTATAATATCATGAAAATGATGGGATTCATGATATAATATGCCAAATGACATGTTATACACCATATAAGAGTCAATTGTTTCATAACAACAATGAAGACTCTATGTGATGTAAATTGAGACGAAATTCCTTATAAAACGGTATCCTTAGTTTAAGGATAAATCAATTACATAATTATGTGTGAAAAATATAAATACCCAAAATATTACTGGATATTATGTTTAAAAAAATAACAAGACATTAACACATATTCATAGGATGACATATTAAAGAAGTATACGTTTAACCCAAAGAATTGAAATTGGGTTATGATGTTCCCTTGCAAAGATTTGACAGCCTAACGGTGTCACATTAAAATTTAGAAAATGAGTACATGAGATAAAAAGGGTATCTCATCACTTAGACATAAATTTTACATTAATAAGGATATATAAGAATATATCCAAACATAATATGATGTAAATTAAAAGACATAACAAAAATAGGTCTTTTAAAAAGAGGAAGGTGAAATGTTCTCGTACCGATTTTGTAACATACAAAACATACGGTAAAAGAAAGAAGGATCATACAATGAATATTTAAATACTAATAATTGAAATTATATTCTACAATGAGTAAAATAATGGTAAGTACATACACTAAAAAAGGTAATAGTGGCAAATATAGCATAAATCTGATGAGAATAAAAAGTGAGATGAAACCCTTTACCACGTTGTAATCAATTGAGTCATACAAAGAAAAGTGAATAACAAACAAATAAATCACATAATACCATGAATATAATTAGAATAATGATTATATATATCAAATTGAAGTACAAAATACACTACATGAAAATATAAGTGATGAACAATAGAAATCTCACGGAATTAAAAGTAGGATAAGAAAATCCCTTACCTCGTTGTCCGACTTAACCCGTTCGTTCTTTAATCTCCTGAATAATAAATTAATGTTAATTTATAAATTGTTAAGAACCATTTTAAAAGTTTATTATTACTTTCATTTTACTAATTACCATGTTATAAATATTATGTTATCGTTTAAGTTAATAACGGTCATTTTGCCGATAATTGGTATTTGGGTAAAAAATGATCACCTTATAATTAGAAGATATTCATGTGGTAAGATATCAATTATCTTAATATTTATATTAATGATTTAGATATAATATATATCATATATATCCAATATATACATGTATTTATAATAGTACCTAACGTTTAGAGGTATGAAATGAAATGCACTATTCATGGAGACTATAAGTCGTACGTACGCATGAATGCTACTTCCATTTATATTTCTTATTTTAATCAAATTAAAAACATAATGATACATAGTTATATTATAATTAAATTATAATATAATATATTATATTATTAACTTCATCCTTTATACGTCGCATAGAAGGCATTAACGAGTCATATCACTTTGAGGGGGCGGTAGTCCGGACTTCCTCTAATGATATTTTCGTATTTACCAACAATGGAAACCATAATGTATTTATGTAAATGAAAAATAATGAATCATAAAGAAATAATAAACATAATTTATTTCATATATTAATCCATTTCCATCATAATATTTACCATGATATGCGTTTGGGGATATTTGAACAATCATCGTTTCGTGAGGTGTTAGTTTGCCATCCACAGAAAAATTATGTTCTTCACCCATTAGATGGAGGTGTTTGTAAGTGTAGCTCTAATAAATATCATATAAACATACTAGTATATTTATTATACTGGTGATGTTACAAAATTAAATAATAAATTTTTTTTAGTGGTTGGAGAAGAAAAATAAAAGAAAACAATTTAAGAGAAACTATTACCTTTAATTTGGGTAACTGCATTTAGTTTGAACTAAAATACATCTTGTAGTTCCTTATTCCTAATTTAAGGCTTATATAAGGAGGATAGAAATTTTGGGAGATTAATTTGGAAAATATTAGGTGAGTAAAATCGCATCAGTGGTGTGAGGAATTGGTTAGAAGTGGTCTTCTTTTATAAGGGGGAGGTGGGGCTCTTTAGGAAAGTGTGATAATATTATTTTATTATATAAAAATATTCGGTTTCTAAAGGTCCAAAATTAATTAAATATAAATATATGATGATTAATAGTCGAAATAATATTATCCAATTGGAATTGGACAGGTTTTGGATGTTATTTTAATATTTATAATCTTATTTATTTAAATCATTTATTAAGGAGGTAAACACTGCATCATTATTGTGTCATAATTAAATTATTTTATTTTATGACCAAAAATTTTAAGAAAATTACCATGATGTAGTAATTTTGTTATATTTATAATTAATATTTATAGTCTAAAATAATACTTATATAACCCCATGTAAAAACTACTTTACCAAAAATATTAGTTTGGGTCATTTTTTCCTTAACATTAAATTAATTAATCTAAAGTGTCATTATCATTCATAAGTGGATCCATGGGGTTCCAAAATCAGGCCAAAGATGCCCATGGTATGCAATTACTCATAAAATAAGGTTATTACAAGTCTTAAGTAAATTTCAAATTGTTATAATATTCTTTTTTCCTTAAATTACCCTATTTACCTTTAACCGCGATATATAATAGTTAAAATATACTATTTACCAAAAATTATTTTCGTCTTATTGAACCACATTTCACTTATTGATAACAACAATGTATGTCGTATTTTTCAATGTCAATTCATTGAAGCGGTAAATTTTTTTTAAATGAAAATGTCAGTTTTTATAACTACAACTAAGTGGTTTCACTATTTATCAAAATTTGAAATTATTCAAAAAAATACCAAAAATTCAGCAGAAGATATATTTGATATTATGAATTAAAAAATGATGTCTATTTTACCAAATTATAAACATATAAGTTGAATTAATTAATTTCAAAATTATTTCCCGTTATCAAAACATATAACGTGTTTTAAAGAATCAATAATTATCAAAAGATTGACAATTGTTTATGTCAAAATGTAAAGTAGAATTATTAATAATGACCAAAATTAGATTAAATGTTAAATATATATTATAATTACACTTTAAATCTAATTAAAAAGATAAGATAACCATATAATAAATTATATTAAAAAGGACTTCTGAATTAAAATATAATATTTTACACAATTCATTAAAAAATGAACTTTATCAGAAAAATACCAAAAAAATTACCAAATGTAAAATTTGATGTCCCCATTCAAAATAAGGATTTTTTGGGAAATTATAATTTATTATAGTGTCCAAATCAATATTTAATGACGGTTCTCCATTAAAAGGTGGTAAATCGACCTTTTAATGTATATTATGTTTAAAACTAGATTCATTCACATTTCAAGCATCTAAATTTTATTTGATAAATGTAAATACATTTTAAAAACATGTATACTCATATTGTAGTTTTTATTGTTTATTCTTTCCAATACAATGGGTAATAGTTAACTACCATTTAAAATTTTAAAATTATTTTATTAGTGTGCAATGTAAGATTTCAAGGAAACCTATTGTTGTGTATCAGGTACGCTATCGAACATAGCTACCCATTTAATGTAAAATTAATATTTAATTAAAAAATATTAATAAATATGAAAATGATCTATTCTTCATTTATTCGAGATGTTACAATGTGATGGGATTAGCTAGTATCCCAATTGGTTGTGATAGAGTTTCAGTAATCGTCAACTAGTTTAAGAAGTCTTCCAAATTCTTACTGATCTGATAGACTCATTCAGTTGAGGAGTTGGGAATATATTTTTTCTGAGTGATTGTGCACTTACATAGATTTCACATGAGTTTTATTATGACATGAATACACAATTCAGATCACACTTTCGGAAGGGATTGTAGACATCCCTAGGAACATAGCTAATATTGATCATATCATACTATCCACATACCGATGGACAATTTGGTAATAATAGAATTTTTTCAGCAATGTGATATAATTTTTTACAATTTGTAAATTGTAATAACACCTTGATGATTTCAATAGTGGAATGCAACAAGTGTTCATGTTTGATAATATTGGACGCTTCTACTCAAGGGTTCGCATAGGAGTCTTATAAGGTTAGGACATGCGGGGAATGGAGTAACCTAGTAGAGGATACAGACTCCCCTAAAGATGAAGACTCAAGAAAGTCATGGTAAAGATCAGGGATATAAGGTAGGAAATTCTTTATTAAAAGGACATATAACCATCTGATGGTGAAAATGGTCGAGTTTCGTTAGGATGTATGGTTTAAAGCACATCCTATTGATTTTATTAAAATTTTAATATTGTTTTCTCCATATATTTTGAATCCATATCTGGACATTATTTACCAGAAGAGTTATGATTCCTGAACATAACGTTCCATAATATATAATTGAGTGATGACATGAGACCTTAGTATATTAGAGGGTGTTATTCAGAACATCTTTTATTATGATAATGATAAGGTACATATATCATGGATATGGATAATGGATTATCATCAATGCTTTCCTTTATGATATCGAGGTATGTATTACATGTTCCATGGGACATAGTTTAAAGTTCCATAATCCATCATGTTCATGTCACAAATTGTGAGGATTTTGGTTGGGGATTGATGCTTATTATGATGAGTTTTAGTGTGTAACATTTTTTTATGTGATGAGGCCTTGAGAGGAATGAATTAAACACTTGTTCGGATTCATAAAAACATGGAAGGATTTAAGAAGAGAAAAGAGAACATGTTTTTGGTCATCGAGCTCAGCGGTATGAGTTGTTTTTGAGTGACCACTATAGATTATTTTAAAGGACAAGAATTCATTATAGGGGGATAATTGTGACATCCTAAATTTTACCATAATCATAAATCCCTCCTATGTTAAATTAGTATGTGGAAAAAAATAATTTATTGTAAAAAATTATTAATTTTTGGTAAATGCATCGCGGATGGGTAAAAATCCCATTTAACACTATGTATTATACAATTGAATAATTTAAGAGTTAAAAATTGAGTTAGTTCATGTTTACGAGGTACCCAAACCATTAGTGATTTCAAAATAAAAAAACCAAATCTATTATTTTAATCATGGGTAATTTATTAAAAATAATCGAAGAACTCCCGAACTATGTGTCGAATGATAAAATTGATAACACAGTTAGGACTATAATGTGATATTTACACAATATGAGGGATGAAATTTGTAATCATTAGATATTTGGTTTCTCACTTGTGATGAAGAAACATTTAAATTTAACTTATTATATTTTCTGGTTTTTTAATAAATAAATTAATATGTTACGAATGGTGTGTATTCTGATAAAACCTAGTCTAGAAATGGTTCTAGAATATAGTGTTTACCCATGTGGGAGTATAACCTTTGAAGGCATTAGGAATTTTGATGCCCTGATCACTAATCAATTTTTTTTAAAAAAGTGTTTAAAATATTAAAGTTTTGAAAGTAATATTATATCACAAAAATGGTGTGTCGTATAGAAATTATGACACCTCCAATGATTCTATAATAAGGGTTTTACCTTAGGGAGTATAATTTTTTACATTCAATTAGCCCTCTTAATCCACTTTTGTAAAATTGGTTAAATGATGTGAAAATGAGAAAAAAAATTAAATGATAAAAAGGGAGTTCATTATATTCATGTGACTTCTTCACCCCACCCCACCCCCCAGCACATTATTTAGTTCATGAGAGGTGTGGGAAGCTTCCAAAAGCTTTAATTTGGTCTGTTTCACCTATATATAAAAAATAATATTCGGTAATGATTTATATTAAACGACTCCAAAATCATCAATTTGTTGCTTAATGGTTGGAAATGGGTCACTAATAATAAATGCAATGATGGAATTTTTTGTTATATTTTCCCACACAATGTGGCTAAATAACCCTATATAAACCCAATATCCCTACTGGTATAATCACCAAAAAATATTAACTGATTTCAAGAGAAATACAACCAAGAATAAAGTTTTCTAACCAGCAGCCCTCCCCTATTGGCCCCACTTGCGCAATGCCTTAAGGTAAGGTTCTTGACATCTTTTAATTTTTTATTTTATTCCATTTAATATATTGATTATAATTTCTCATATTTTGAATATTTTATTACAAATCAATAATTGAAAATATTTTGATAAGATAAGGGATATAAAATTTGTGATATAATCCTATAAAAATCAAGGGTTTATAAACATAATGTGAATAGATTGTTTTAGAAAAAATGATAAATTTTCTGAAACAATGACATGTCAATTATAAAAGATAATTACATGAAATTATCAAGGGTAATTTGGATAAAATTATCATGTGATGGTCACATTGTTTTATTGAGGAATAATTTAAATGATTTAATGGAAATTTAATTTATCATCCTATCAAATAAATTTTAAATTCGAAAATCATTATTATCATCACTTTTAAATTATACAATAATGATAATTATCATCAAATATAAATTTAAAAATTATAAAGTAATAATAAAATTTAGCAGCACACATGATAAAATTAAATTAAAAGTCATGATTGATCATTTTACATGCCTTTTTAAATATGATAAAATAATTATTTAATTAATCAGTGCACATGATAAAATTAAATTAAATGTCATGATTTATCCTTTCATTTGAAATTTTAGAGATGATAAAATAATAATTTTATTTATAAATTCATGTGATAATATTAAATTAAAATACATGATTTATTATTTCACATGTATTTTTAGAAATGAAATAATAATTTTTTAATTTATCAGCACATCTGATAAAATTAAATTAAAAAACATGATTATCAATTCATGTTGTTTTTAAATGAGTAAAGATATTTTTATAATTTATCAACATGTGTGATATATTTAATGATAATTTCATAATTATTCATGAGAGATAATGAATTAACACATGTGATGTTTTATTTAATTTGAAATAAAAAAATGTTATGAATCTAGTAAAACTTTGTATATACCTAGGACACTAACATGACAATAGCTCTAGACATTGAGTTATCACCCTGAAATTAGAAAAACAATGAGATGTTTTCTAATTGTAATGGATAGAAGTTACATAACATTTTAGGCATACATAAGAATTATTTCCATTAATATAACAATATTCATACATGTTTAATGACCATTCTAGACAGTGAATGCATGGGGCGTATGTGTGTTTCCCTGAAATCTCTATATTGCACCTGATTCCATGAGTACTAGAAGCTATTTATTCACATTTTCTATTTGATTATGTAAAAATTGTGTGCTACATACTCTTGATGATGTGTTAGTATTTCATATGTATATATATATTATTATATCATACGTATTCCTTTTGGTTTGGTTCTTTGATACAAGATTGGTGGACCTTAAACTTCCATTATCCTTGCAGGAGGGATACTCATGACTAATGATGAGGGTATGATATATGGGGTTGGAACATGATGATCCCTAGATAATTTAATGTAGTGGACCACCACGAATTGTCTTATCAATTGGAGGAGGGATACACATGACTGGCGATAAGGGTCCAATAAATGAAAAAGGCCCATGGTCAAGCCTTGGGGATGTTTTATAGTGGACCATTGTGACTTTTATTATCCTTTGAAGGAGGGATGTGAATGACTGTCGATGAGGGATGAATACATGAGTAATGAACAAAATGATTCCTTGGGATGTACCTAAAGATGTAGAAATGTTGATTAGGTCTCAATCGCTAGTATGTTTTCTCAATGGTGTGCTTCGATTACTAATATATACAGATTAGCTCTTGGTCCTTTGTATGTAAACTCATCAATAAAGGTATGTTAATTAGCTCTCTTTTATTTACACATACATAAGAAAATTTCTTCTAATGGAGAATTAATATTGGGTCTCATGAAGACGTAGATAAACAGGAATCATTTTCCAAGGGGCAAATCATTGATTAATATTACACCTTGGATATCCATCTGATATATAGACGAAGATGGTATTGCTGGGGGTTGTGATGGATTCGTTAGTGAAGAACATATTGGATTTGGATTTGTGTTTTTAATGAGCAATTTTTATTATGGAATAAATAGGTATTTGGAGCACATCTGGCTGAGGAAGAATTGGTGGTGTCCTACTTATTCTTATACTCACACTCTATTGGGGATTATGGTTCCCTTATAGATCTCAGCACCAGATATATGATGAAGGTTGAGCCCTGCAGTGGATGATATAGCGGTGGAGAATGAAAGAGTGGATCGGGATTGGCACGGGGAACTCCATGGGTGTGTATTTATTTAAATTCTAGTTTTCTATAACTCTTAATTGGGTCTCCCATTTACATTAGGGATCAGTTGCATTGTATGTATTCTATATTTATATATCCATATTTTACACTGGTAATTTATATTTTGTTGTTGATTTTTTATCCTATTACTCAATACAGAGGGTATAGTCTCTACAAAGTTACACTTGAGGCCCTCACTTATAGTCGGTATCCACTTTCATATGGGGAGGTGTGCATTAGGGCATGTATCATTCCATCTCGGACTCGGTGATTTAGGTTGGGATGTAACAAAAAATACATATGTCATTCATAGATATTTTGGTATGGAAAATACAGATGCATGACTTGGAAAGATTAATAATTTTTTTTATTTCTTAGGAACCATAAATAATGTGAATATGATTATAGTTTTTAGGATACTAAAGAATATATCTAGGTAGCGGTGTTATATTTTCGTCCTGAATGAATAGGACTCAGACATAATGTGTCTACTAATTTATTATTTATCTAAACAATTATCCTATATCTATCAAGATCACATGGAAGATAAATGTAATTAAAATAATATAAAAAAACAATTAAGGAGTATTAAAGTCATTTTAATTAGAATATTTTTTTATCCTTATGTTTCTTCTAATAAACATTTGGATGTTAAGATTTTATAGGATATTTTGAATCTTGAAATATTTTTTATATTAGTGTTCATATGTATTGAAAACTATAAATAGATGGTGACAAAGGTGATGATAGAGGAAATAGATATCTTGGGATCGTTCATTATGGAACAAAATTACCTACACAAGTATAAGTATGAAGATTAATATAGTGTACAACTGAATGATGTAGATTTATTCTTATATAATAAATAAACTATGAAATTTTGTGGTTGGATCAGTATCCATTCTATCATAACATAGTAATTATATGAGATGACATTAGTGTGGATTTTAGGAGTATATTAAGTTGGAATCCATAAAACCTCTCCAGGAATGAGACATTTTTTTAGGTTTTGATGTATGAATAAATATTATATAGTGACTTTGAGGATGACTGGTAGAAATGAATTAATCATTTACTAGAATTTATAATCCCATACATGTCATTCAAAGATGAAATTGTATTCAAAATTGAAACTATGTGAAGTAGGTTGAATATTGTTTTTCACTAATCCTCCTCTTCAGTCATTAAATACATATTACATTAATAACATAATTTCTAACACACTTAGTAAATATTTTTATGGTTCTATGTAGTATATCATAGATGATGAATATTCTCTTTTTACAATGAAAGGTACTATTTAAAATAACTCAACCCTCATGAAATAATTCCTTGATACGTGTGTGTCCAAATATTTTTTTATTGGACTAGTTGTATAATAAATGGGGTTATATTTTTAAATTAATCCTATTGTAATTAAATTTCAATAACCTCTCAATAAATAAAAATTTCAAAAACTGTGTGCGTAGTGTGTTTTAGAACTATTGAAGAGGATGATTTTTTAAGTGATTTAACATTTATCTATATGGACTACTTAGACCAAATTGTTGGTGGTGGATTATTTTTAAACCATCAAGGACAAAATCAGCTATTGTACTATGAGAGTCGGTTTCAGATCTTTTGATAGTGTTCTGAATCACTTTACGTGATATTTGGATGTTAATAAATGAGGATAAGGACATTTGGAACTTGTTATTGTGACTAACTATTACGATTTAGTATCAGAGACAATAGAAATTTTGAATCAATCATGAATATAAATATTCCAACCACTGTAGATCAATCTCATGATAATTTCATAGAAACATAATTTTTGTTTACCCATAAAGGGAAACAAAAATTAATATTAATTTTATATCAAGGACTATCCAACATCTATTCCACCATATAAGATGACCCAAAAAAATTAGATGAATATAATTATCAACTATAAGATTTAGAAATAATATTCTTCAATCTCATTATGTTTTCCAAAATCATTATTTTGTGTTTCCACCAATAGGAAATGGGTATGTTCAATTAATCTCATATCAAGGATTGGTCCTACATCAATTCCACCTTATAGAATGATTACAAAAAAATAATTTTAATAGAAGGAAAACCCCAATGATTTATAAGTAAAATAATTCATTTGATATACTATTTATCCATAAGTATCACCAGTTTTTTTAAATGAATATAAATTGATATATTTTGAATTATATGGATTATCAAATGCATAACCATATTCCCATAAAAAATAAATATCCTCTTTCATTAATTAATGCTATATTAGACAAATTTGAGTGATCCAAATGGGTCTTTATAAATGATTTATGATTGAAATGTCATTCTAACAATGTTTGTATTGAGAATATTCTCAATATATCATCATGAAGTCACTATAATAATTAGGAATATATTTTTATTCCCACTGGTCTTATGAATTCTCCAACAATGTTTCAATCATTGAATAATAAGATCTTTTTTAGGTATCATGAATCCTTTGTCATGGTATTCATAAATAATATTCTACTGCATCATGGGACTAATGAGGAAAATGAACAAAACATAGCCATCATGCCAAGTATAGTGTTGGAATATTTAAATTATGATATGAATTTAATGATTGATTTTTGGATATGATAGGTGCAATTTATTGGCCCTTTCTATAATGAACATACTTTACATAAATTGTTATTACATCTGAATTGATGCATACTTATTACAATATTTAACATAACCACGAAAGGACCGTATAGGTATAGTGTGTTTAGAAACTGGGAAACATAAACAACTGGTTCATAAAGTGTCTACACTGTCTCCCATTTATTTCATCATATCTATAGTCCCTTTTGGAATATCTTATTTAATAACCTTCATCCTGACCTGGGGAAAGAAAACATACAAAAGGGTGAGCTCAAATACTAAGTAAGGGTAAACAAAATTAATATCAATCACATCATATTCATAAGAACATAACTTTTGGAAATCTTAACCTGCAAAAGAGAGAATAATTCCATAACATGGGATAAATCATAGTAGTGAAATGGAATCCCAATAATCATAACATAAAACATGAAACATTGTGTCACACACACATAATCATAGAGAATCATTTATTATTAGTCAAGACTCATTGCCAATACTATCTTAGTGGACAAAGTCCATTTCTGAACAGAGTTCACTCCTCGTTTCAGTCCTGTTTCACTGAACCGGTATAACCTACCCTTCAAGACATGTCTATCTCATGAGATATAAAATCATTACCCAATGCATTGTATTGAGATATAGATCCCACCCATATCATAATGATAACATTCTTATGTGTGCCACAAAATCATAAATCATACATCATTGTATAACTTTGGTAAAAAAATGGGAATCTTAATCATCGTGACATCATCAAACAATTCATATAAGATAAAGGAATTCATAAAAATAATTCCATCACAACATAATCAAATCAATGTAATAATAGGGATATAAACACAACCCTATATTATCTTATATGGAAAATAAATTTGATAAAACACTTGAACTCCATTCGTGAGGAAAATATCCTTTCAAATTCAAAAAAAATCTCCTTTATTAACATGTCATACAATTTTTAATCTAAATGAATTTGGTTAAAAAAAACATGTAAACTTGTAAAGGAAACTTCTTGGAAATAATGTTTTAAAAATCCATTCATGCTGTATAATTTAAAAAAAACATTCTTCTCGTACTTTTGTCGGAAAAGTCAAAAAGTACCTCTTACGAAAAACAAAAAAAGATTACTTTCATATCATTTACTAAAAAATCACCATAGGGTATAATTGGATTTAAAAAATTGTAGGTGGATGGAAATAATATTACATATTGAGGAAACATGGATGTGGATGATAAAATACACCCCAGCAAAATCCGAAGTATAAACAATCTCGGATAAAAATGAGATTGTGATATTTCCCTTACCTTAGGTCTAATTTTCTTCGTAAGTGTCCGAACCTCCTTTATAATGACTTAATTAATGTTATTGACTTATTAACGAATAATACTTATTATTATGATATCATATATGGTCATATTCTTAGCTTATTATTCGTATTATTTCATTGCTACTTTTGATTCGGGTGTTTATTACTTTTTGTTCTTATGCATGTTTTGTCGAATAAATTCTTATTATTCACTTTAGGTTATAGATACCCTATTTCCAGAATGGTATTAGTGTAATATATATCATATTCATTCATTCAATTAATTTATATAATCATTATGAAATTAAGATCATGTAGAACGAGTCGCATCACATCGTGAAGACGGTATTCCATACGTACGCACGAGTGATGATATTGTTCCTATGATCGTGGAGTTGTATTGTATTGTATGTATACTATTTCAGAATCAATATAACTTTATAATAGTCATATATAGTCATTATTTACACCATTATACCCATCCAAGTAAGGTGGTGGTGGAAAATAGATTACACCACGACGTGGAGATGGTATTCCGTACGTACGCACGTGCGGTGATTTCTTTTTCCGTAGAATGGATAGATGGTGAAATATGGTTGCTTCAATCTTATAATAACATATTAGTATATGAGTGATACCGATGTTATTACTTCATAATTAAACAACTAATGAAGAAGAAGTGGAAGAATAAATAAGGATGAAAGAATTGGTAACGGACATTACCTCTTCTTTGAAGTGCTTCTTTGAGACCTCCTTTTAGGGCACTAAAATAGGTATTTGAAGAAGACCAGAACCTCTAGGATGTATCTAGGGAAGTGTAAAGGAGAAATTGGCAGGGGCGGCCGAGATTGAAGGCTCAAATTGGTGTGAGGAAGAGGGGTAGGAGGTGCACTTTTATAAGGGAGGAGAGGGGCACCTTTCGAATAACTAAAAATATTATTTTATTATAAAGTCAAATTCGGTTTTTAATAGCTCCAAATTGATATATTTATAAGATAATGTGGGTAGGGGTCTAAATCCTTTCATCCAATATAATTTATACAATTTTAGGTATAAATATTAACCTTATCATTTAGATTTAACTTTAAGTTAGATAATTTAACTTTTACCATGTCTTCATGTTTTCTTAATCTAGAAGGTTAATTAACATACCATATCAAGACAAACGAACCCCAAGTTGTTTATTATTAATATATATTACCTTATCTAAGTCATGTGGCCGAACCTTATACTTTTAGGAATAAAATAACAATTAATAATATAATATTTGTTTTAAAAACTATTTTATGTCAATTTTGAAACTATTTAGTAATTGATTTTTGTGAAAATCATAATAGAATGATTAGTTCAAACAAAGTTACTTAAATAAATAATAACATGTCATATTAACCTAGAAAATTATTTTAATTCACAAAAAGTATCATATTACATTTATTTGGGTATTAATAACATCAATTATTTCAATATTTCATTAAAAAGATAATTACAGCATCATCGTTGTGTCATAAATAAATTAATTTATATTATGTCTAAAAATTATAAATAAGATACCATTATGTATGAAATATTATTAGATTTATAATGAATATTTATAGTTGATTTTATCTTATTTATAATCCTAAATTAAAATTGATTTTTTTATTAAACTTTGATTTTAACTATTTTATCCCTTCTTTAAATAAATTAATAATAAATGTCCTAATCTAATCCAAGTGGGCCTAAATGGTCATGTTTTATTCCTATGGTTGTTTTTGGTCGAATAAAACTTTTCCAATAGAATTAGGACATGTGTTATGGTAATAATAATATCATTTTTACCCTTAATTACCCAATTTACTTTTAACTGTGGTAAAAAAAGTAAAAAGTTAATATTCACCAAAAAAATTATTTTAATCTCATTGAACCACATTTTACTTACTGACATCAACTGTGTCTATCAGATTTTCGAAATTCCACTCACAGAAGCGGTTAAATTAAGTTTTATGAAAAATTTAGTTTTTTAACTACCACTTAGTGGTTTCACTATTCATCAAAAATTGAATGTTTTTAGAAAAATACCAAAATTTCACCCTAGGATAATTTCAATAATCCGAATCAAAAAATGAAGTCCATTTTGAAAAATAAAATTTTCAAAATTTCAAAAAGTGTTTATTACTATTCATAATGGCTAGTTTGAATAATATTTTACTAGCATATCGTTGTTTAGTGAAACTCGGTATTGCTTACGATGCAAGCTATCGAGGAAGGTCGCAATTGCGTTCAAAGCAGGACAAGCTAGTTTTGTGTGTAGTGAATGATTCATTTGATGATTTATATAAAACAAAATATTTCTCATAAAATTCTCGGGTGTTACGTTCTACCCCCCTTAAAATGAATTTCACCCTCGAAATTCATCACTTTGTAACAAACAGATGAGGATACCTCTCCCTCATCATATCCTCAAGCTCCCATGTAGATTCTTCTAATTGGTGGTTTCTCTATAAAACATTCACCAATTGAGTGGTCTGGCATCATAGGACTTTTTCGCTACGCTCCAGAATCTCAATCAGCTGTTCATCATAAGAAATATCTTGCTCGAGTGGTATAACTTCTGAGATAAGTACTTGTGTAGGATAAGGTATGTACTTTCTCAGGAGATATACATGGAACACATCGTGAACTTGAGAGAGATTCGGTGGAAGATCCAATCGGTAAGCTACCTTCCTAACACGATCCAGTATTTCAAAAGGACCGAAATATCTAGGGCTCAACTTCCCCTTCATTCCAAATTTAATGAACCTCTTCCATGGAGATATTCGTAAGAACAATTTATCACACACATCAAACTCTAGGTCTTTTCTTCGGTTGTCGGCATAACTTTTCTATCGACTCTGAGCTGCTCTTATGTGTTGTTGAATAGATCTGACCTTTTCTGCAGTTTCATCAATGAGATCAGGTCCTAATAGCTTTCTTTCCCCAACTTCATCGCAGCAAGTTGGAGTCCTGGATTTCTTTCCATAGAGAGCTTCATAAGGATCCATCTGAATACTGTATTCAAAGATATTATTATAAGAAAATTCCACCAAAGGTAGGTGTTGATCCCAAACACCTTTGAAATCCATAGATCAAGCTCTCAACATATCTTCTAGAGTTTGAATTGTTCTCTTAGACTGACCTTCTGTCTGAGGATGATAAGCAGTGTTGAAACTCAACTCTGTATCCAGAGTATGCTGATGACTTCGCCAAAACTTTGAGGTAATCCTCGGATCCCGATCAGATATAATAGAACGTGGTACTCTATGCAATATTACCACTTCATTCACATATATCCTGGCAAGATGATCTAGAGAGAAATCCTCTCTAATAGAAATGAAGTGTGCAGACTTGGTAAGATGATCAACTATGCCTCAGATATCATTATTTCCTTTGGATGTTTTAGGAAGTCCTCTAACAATGTCCATAGTGATGTTTTCCCATTTCCATTCGGGTATGGGTAATGGTTGTAACATCCCCTTAGACATCTTTCTCCCAGCTTTAACTTGCTGACAAACCAAGCATCAAGAGACATATTCAGCAACATCTCTTTTTATGCCATCCCACCATAAGTACTCTTTCAGGTACCTATACATCTTCGTGCTTCCAGGATGAATAGAGAATTAAGAACTATGAGCCTCATCAAGCAGCTCCTTCTTTAATTCCCGGATGGGAGGAACACAAACCCGATTCCAGAACTTTATTATCCCTTCACAATCAAGGTTGAATTCAGGAACATTTCTCACTTTCTTTTGTAACTCAACATCTTCTTTCTATGCCTCTTTAATCATCACATGTATAGATGGTTGAACATTCATTTGAGAAAGATAATATTTTTCCCCTTGAATTATAATTCCAAGATCCATCCTTTGTAAATCCATAAATATTGGATCTTTTGTGATCCTCATCATGGATAAACTGGCATGGTCTTGTAGGCTTAATGCAACTGCCACCTTGATTGCTTTCCCAGGGTGGTAATGAATTGAGCAGTCATAATTCATAATTAGTTCTAACCATCTTCTTTGGCGCATATTCAGCTCCTTTTGTGAGAAAATATACTTTAAACTTTTATGATCAGTATAAATATCACACCTCTCACCATAAAGATAATGCATCCAAATATTTAATGCAAAGATTATCGCAGATAACTCCAAATCATGAGTTGGGTAATTTTGCTCATGTATTTTCAACTGTCGTGAGGCATAAGCTATCACCATATCATTTTGAATAAGAACACTCCCCTAACCCTTCTTGGATGCATCACTATAGATCACAAACCATTGTCCACTACAAGGCAGTGTGAGCACGGGTGCACTGGATAACCTTCTTTTCAACTCCTTGAAATTCTCTTCACTTTCCTCCATCCAGACAATATTAACTACTTTCCTAGTCCAGTTGGTGAGTGGATTAGATAATCGTGAAAAATCATTCACATAACGTCAATAATATCCAGCCAAACCAAGAAAACATCGGATCTCAGTTACTATTTTTGGTCTCGATCATCATTTGATAGCCTCTGTTTTTGCTGGATCCGCAGATATCCACTCTTTTGAGATTATGTGATCCAAAAAATGAATCTTTTTGAAGCCAAAATTCACACTTGGAAAATTTGGCATAAATATTCTCCTTTCTTAGGGTCTTCAATATAATTCTCAAGTGATCTTCATGTTTTTCCTTTCTCTTTGAATAGACAAGAATACCGTCTATAAAGACTACCACAAATTGATAAAGATAGTCTCTAAAGATTCTATTCATCAAATCCATGAAGATAGCAGGGGAATTAGTAAGAACAAATGGTATCACTATAAATTCATAGTGTCCATACCTTGTACGGAAAGTCATCTTTGTTATATCCCCCCTTTTGACCCTTAATTGATGATACCCTGAACGATGATCAATCTTGGAAAAGTATTAAGCTCCACGTAGTTGGTCAAATAAGTCATCAATGCATGGGAGAGGGTATTTGTTCTTGATAGTGATCATGTTAAGTTCTCAATAATCAATGCAGAGTCTCATTGATCCATATTTCTTCTTAACAAAAGAATTGGTGATCCCCATGGTGATGCACTAGGGCGTATGAACCCCTTATCAAGATTCTCTTGGAGTTTCTTCTTCAATTCCTGCAATTCAATTGGGGCTATTCTATAAGGTGTATTTGAAATAGGAAAAGCACCTGGTATGAGTTCTATTGAAAACTCAACTTCACGATTTGGTGGAAGACCCAGTAATTCCTCCGGAAAGACATCATCAAACTCTCATATAATGGACATATTCTTAATTGAGAGTTTCTCACCAACCATTTGAGATAAATAAACTTCATTTAGTGTAATCAAGACCCATAAGGTAGAAGGAATTTCCACTGGAAGGTTATGTTCATCCTTGCATTGATAGATGATCATAGATTGATCTAGAATATGAAATTTGACTTCCCTTATTTGGAAATTGATATGAGCTCCATATAAATAAAGCCAATCCATGCCAAAAATCACATAAAATTCCACTATAGGAAGGATCACATGATTTGCAGGAAGCACATTCCCACAAACTTTAATCGGGGAAGAATTATAAACTTTTAATATGACTGTTGTGCCATTAGGGGTTGTCACAGCTAACTCAGCATCTAATTGTTGAGGTAATACAGTGATTTCATTAGAAAAGTTTCCAGAAATAAAAGAGTGGGTGGATCTAGAATCAAATAAAACATTTTCTACTTTAGAATGGATGGTAAGTGTACCTTTCACCACATCGTTATCGTACTCCACATCACTGATAGAAATTGCATCTGACTTTCCTTTGCCTTTAGCCTTATGAATTTGTTGACGTCGACCATCATCACCAACCCTTGGATTAGGGCATTTATTGGCATAATGTCCCATCTCCTTGTACTTGAAACATTGAAGTATAGTAGGTTCATTCTGTGTATCCCTTCCTTTGTTTGCATCATTATACATCTTCTTCCCCTCATCACAGCATTCAAATTCTCGATGACCTTCCTTTCCACATTTGAAACATTTAATTTTCCCTTTAAGTTAACTCCCTCCATGTTTCTTTCCACACATTGAGGATAAGGGAAAGCTCATCTTCATTTCAGTGAGCACTTTATATTTCCCTTTGAATTCCATATTCCTCTTCTTATCAAACCCATATGACTGATGGGTTACTCCAATCACCATCTCGACTTTGAGAGCATATCGAATGATTTACTCGTAGCAATTGAAGTCCCCTATGGAATATGCCCTTCGAAGACTTGATTTTAAGCCACTTAAGAATCGATCGATCTTACTCTCAGGTTGGATAATAATACCAAAAGTGTACCTTTCATGTCTTATAAAATTTTCTTCATAGGTACCAACAGATTTATCATCCTTTTGCTTCAGTTCAAAAAACTCTTACTCCATCATTGTTCAGAGAATATGAGGGATGTACTGATTGAAAATGAAGTTCTTGAACTCGTCCCATTCCATGGACTCAATTTCATCCCTTTTCCTCGTATTCTTAATAAGATTCCACCATTGATCAGCATCACCTTCCAAACGATACACTACAAAGATTACTTTATCATGCTCACAACATTGAAGAACTGAAAATATCATTTCAGTAGTACTAATCCATTGTTCAGCAACTAATGGATCAGTATACCTGCTGAATGAAGGTGGACGCTGTCTCATGAAGTATTCAACAGAATGTTGCTCATTCCTTTTCTTGTTTGGATTTCCATCATGATTCATAGCTTGAGAATGTTGTGTGAGAATGGGTACAAGATTTTTCATTCCATCTCCCATAACGTTTGGTTGCTCAGGGGGACAATCATTTCATTGCCCGTCGCATTCCGCATTAACACGGTTCCTTCGGGTTCCATCCACTGACTAAAACCAAGAAAAATATTATGAGCAACACTAATTATAATAGGAAAATCACATAATAAAGAATAAAATTTCACACTTAAGGTCTTATCCTAGGTAATTCATGGACATTTCTAAAACACTATGATTGTGTTCTATGGTTAGAATTATCCATAGGATTCATACTAAGGATTTCACATCCATGTTTCCAAATGTTGACTATACCTTTCCTCGGATACCAACTATTATGACCCATACTTTACATAAATTGTTATTACATCAGAATTGAAGCATACTTATTAAAACATTTAACATAACCACGAAAGGACCGTATATGTATAGTGTCTTTAGAAACGGGGAAACATAAACAACTGGTTCATAAAGCGTCTACACTATCTCCCATTTATTTCATCAAATCTATAGTCCCTTTTGGCATATGTTACATAATAACCTTCTTCGTAACCTGGGGAAAGAAAACATACAAAAGGATGAGCTCAAATGCTTAGTAATGGTAAAAAAGGAAATATAAATCACATCATATTCATAAGAACATGACTTTTGGAAATTGTAACCTACAAAAGAGAGCATAATTTCATAACATGGGATAGTGAAATGGAATCCCAATTGTCATAACATAAAACATGAAACTTTGTTTCATATAGACATAATCATATAGAATCATTTCTTATTAGTCAAGAGTCATTGCCAACACTATCTCAGTGGACAAAGTCCATTTCTGAACCGAGTTCACTCCTTGTTTCAGTCCTGTTTCACTGAACTGGTATATCCTACCGTTCCAGCCATGTCTATCTCATGAGATATAAAATCTTTACCCAATGCATTGGAGGGAGATATAGGTCCCACCCATCTCCTAATGATACCATTCTTTTGTGTGCCACAAAATCATAAATCATACATCATTGCATAACACATGTAATAAAAATGGGAATCTTAAACATCGTGACATCATCAAAAAATTCATATAAGATAAAGTAATTAATAAAAATAATTCCATCACAACATAATCAAATAAATGTAATTATAGGGATATAAATATAACCCTATATTATCTTGGATAGAAAATAATTTTGATAAAACACTTGAACTCCATTCTTTAGGAAAATATCCTTTCAAATTCAAAAACATTTTCCTTTCGTAACATGTCATACAATTTTTAATCTAATAGAATTTGGTTAAATATAAACATGAAAATATGTAATGGAAGCTTCTTGGAAATAATTTTTTAAAAATCCATTCATTCCGTGTAAGTTAAAAAAACATTCTTCTCGTACTTTTTTCGGAAAAGACCAAAAGTACCTCGTATGAAAAAGGACGAAAGATTCCTTTAATATCTTTTACTAAAAACTCACTGAAGGGTAAAATTGGATTTAAACAATTGTAGGTGGATGGAAATAATATTACATATTGAGGAAACATGGATGTGGATGATAAAATACACCCCAATAAAATCCGAAGTATAAACAATCTCGAATAAAAATGAGATTGTGATATTTCCCTTACCTTAGGTCCGATTTGAATCATAAGTGTCTGAACCTCTTTTATAATGATTGAAATAATGTTATTGACTTATTCCATAATAATAATTATTGTTATGATATCATATATGGTCATATTCTTATCTTATTATTAGTATTATTTCATTGCTACTTTTTATTCGGGTGATTATTACATTTTGTTCTTATGCGTGTTTTGTCGAATAAATTATTATTTTTCTCTTTAGGTTATAGATAGCTCATTTCCAGAATGGTATTAGTGTAATATATATCATATTAATTCATTCAATTAATTTATATAATCATTATGAAATGATGATCATGTAGAATGAGTCCCATCACATCGTGGAGACGGTATTCCGTACGTACGCACGAGTGATGATATCATTCCTATGATCGTGGAGCTGTATTGGAGTGTATGAATACTATTTACGAATCAATATCACTTTATAATAGTCATATATAGTCATTATTTACACCATTATACCCATCCAAGAAAGGTGGTGGTGCAAAATAGATTACACCACGGCGTGAAGATGGTATTTCGTACGTACGCACGCACGGTGATTTATTTTTCCGTAGGATGGATAGATGGTGATATAGAGTTGTTTCATACTTATAATAACATATCCGTATATGATTGATACTGATGTTATTAATTAATAATGAAACAACTAAAGAAGAAGATGTGGATGAAGAAATAAAGATGAAAGAATTGGTAATGGACATTACCTCTTCTTTGAAGTGATTCTTTGAGACCTCCTTTTAGGGCACTAAAATATGTCTTTGAAGAAGACCAGAACCTCTAGTATGTTTCTAGGGAAGTGTAGAGGAGAAATGGGAAGGGGATTGCCGAGCTTGAAGGCTCAAAGTGGTGTGAGGATAAAGGGGAGGAGGTGCCCTTTTATAAGGGAGGAGAGGGGCACCTTTGGAATAACACAAAATATTATTTTATTATAAAGTCAAATTCGGTTTTTAATAGCTCCAAATTTATATATTTAGAAGATAAGGTGGGTATGGGTAGAAATCCTCTCATCCAATAAAATTTAGACATGTTTAGGTATCAATTTTAACCTTCTCTTTTATATTTAACTTTAAGATAATTTAACTTGTATCGTGTCTTCTTGTTTTCTTACACTATAAGGTTAATTAGCATATCATATCAAGCCAAACGAACCCCAAGTTGTTTATTATTAATATATATAACCTTATCTTAGTCATTTGGCCAAACCATAGAGTGTTAGGAAGAAAATAACAATTAATTATATAATATTTGTTTTAATAACTATTTTATGTCAATTTTGACACTATTTAGTAATTGATTTTTTTGAAAATCATAACAGAATGATTAGTTCGAAAAAAGTTACTTAAATCAATAATAACATGTCATATTAACCTATAAAATTAGTGTAATTCATTAAATGTCTCAAATTACATTTATTTGGGTATTTATAACATCAATTATGTCAATATTTCATTAAAAAGATAATTACTGCATCATCGTTGTGTCATAAATAAATTAATTTATTTAATGACTAAAAATTATAAATAAAATAAAATTATATATGAAATCTTTTTATATTTCTAATGAATATTTATAGTAGATTTTATCTTATGTATAACCATATATTAAAAATTATTTTCTTATTAAACATTGATTTTAACTCTTTTAACCCATTCTTTAAATTAATTAATAATAAATGTTCTAATCTAATCCAAGTGGGCCTAAAAGGTAATATTTTATAAATAAGGTTGTTTTTGGTCGAATTACACTTGTCCAATAGAAATATGTCATGTGTTAGGGTAACAATAATATCATTTTTACCCTTAATTACCCTATTTACTTTTAACTGTGGTAAAAAAAGTAAAAAGTTTCTATTCACCAAAAAATTATTTTCATCCCATTGAACCACATTTTACTTACTGACATCAACCTTGTCTCTCAGATTTTCGAAATTCCACTCACAGAAGTGGTAAAATCATGTTTTATGAAAAATTCAGTTTTTTAACTACCACATAGTGGTTTCACTATTCATTAAAAATTGAAAGTTTTCAGAAAAAATACCAAAATTTCACCCTAAGCAAATTTCGATATTCCGAATCCAAAAATGAAGTCCCTTTTGAGAAAAAAAATTTAAAAAATTTAAAAAATTGGTTATTACTATTCATAATGGCTAATTTTAATAATATTTTACTAGCATATCATTTTTAGTGAAACTCGGTATTGCGTACGACAAAAGCTATCGAGGAAGGCCACAGTTGTGTGTAAAGCAAGCCAAGATAGTGTTGTGTGTAGTGAAAGATTACTTTGATGATTTATATAAAACAAAATATTTCTCATAAAAGTATCCGGAGTTACAATTTCATTTATAAATGATGTATTTTTGTAGATACTAAAATATTAGATAGAGTTATGTCATATAAACAACTAGATAATAATTTTGATATATGTTATTTCTTCATATCAGTCATTTATTATAGATATTTTTTTCCTGAATTTCATTTCTGATGGTAAAATTAACATGAAAAGGTGTTTCATTCCAATTTTTGAAAAACTAATAGAAATATTTTGAAAACCATTACATTCATCTTAGGTAAACACATATCTTGAAAATCACATAGCTAAGATCAGGATATGATGTATACTGTTATTCAAACAAATCTGGTTTGGAATATGTTCTCATGTTGAGTTAACATGATGTATCTTATAAGGAATTACAGTAATTAGTTCAAATATAGAAATACCAATCACATGATTTATAGTTATATACTATATTCTATACCTTAAAAACATGAGATCATTATTTTTCTGGTGATGAGGTCAAAGTGTTAATGGATCACAACATCAAGAAGGAAATATTTTCACAAATAAACATTAAATTAAATAAATGATGATTGATTTAATACATATAGAGGATTTACTTTGAATTGATTTATACATTATGTATTGAATAATCAGAGGAAGGTTCATTAATTAGGGACTAATATACATTGTTCACTACAGTGTTGTAAAATTTGGTGAACATATTGATGGTCATAGCTGATATAAATCTGGATATTGTTGATAAATGTTATGATGGTATTTTCTTTCTAAATAATTTTTATTAGAATTTTATTGAAACATAAAAAATTATCATAAACACGATCCTAGTTGTTTAAATATTATCTCTAAACTCAATGGTTGAGAGACCATTGAGGGATGCATTCTGAATTTGAGATTTTTGTTTTGTTGTTGAGATCCTATTGTAGTTCTTTGTAATTATATGGAACATTTCATTTTTTCCTAACAACACTCAAGATGAGATATTCATCTTGGGATTAAATTTACTTATAATGTATTCAATGAATATTTTTTATGGTATTTAAATAAATGAAATGTTTTAGAGTGTATCTAATGTTTCCTCGCCTATATGAATGGTATGGTAGAGAACCATTGATCACCTATTGTATTGAAATATTTACCTATACTCTTCTGTAAATGAGAGAACATAGATATAGATTTCAATAAAGGTCTACAATCAATATATCATAAATATTAATTCATATGGGTGATTTTGGATCGACGCACATCATCTATATTCATGAATCCAATGCGCTATAATATTTTTTAAAAACAATATATAGAAAGTGGATAATAATCTTAGAATTATACTTTTAGTTATGTCTGAATAGGGACCCTTGTGTACCTCAAATTTTTGTAAATCCTATAAGAATAATACTAGATCCTAGTTATCCATGACCACATTTTATCATACCTAGTTATTTGGATAGTCTAAACATGAAATAAAACTTTTTGTGGGAATTCATTGATCTTTTGTTAATAATTTTTAAAGATCACGGGATGATCATATATAGTTTATATAGTTCACATATAATATAATTCATCAATAATAATGAAATATGGATTCTTATTATGATTTGTTTCTTTTCATCCTTGTCATTCTCTAGATTATTCAGTGAAAAGGGTCAGAATTCAATTATCAAACAAAGCCTTATGCATTATATGAGAAAGAGTATTTAGATGGTTATAAAAATAATTGAAATTGATCAGATACATCATTAATCATATTTTTATAATCATTATCTTCTTTTATTATGGCCGATCATGTTTTCATGAGAGTCTCCCTGGTGTCCTTTTGAGATATTAGAACAAATTTTTTAGGAGTATTATGATTTTTATTTTACTCCATGATGACTATAAATTTATAATATATTTCATGCCGCAATTTTAAAGAAGAACCATCCCGATCCTAACCATGTTATTTTATGGGAACATGATAATCTTGTCCTAGATACTCTATATATTTATATGTTACTGTATATTGGGTATAAAAAGTACAACCTATTTTTTTGTAAATTTAACTGTTTTATATGATTTTATTATAATCATAGTCATATTTAGGAATTGACATAGAAAAAAATAAATGCAAATAACTGAAGAGTTAATCAATATCGTTAAAATCAACCCTAGACTGAAACATTTTGAGGATGTAATTTATAATGAAGTGGAGAATTTAATACCAATATTTTCACTAAAAACCCATTTTAATATTTTTTATATGTTCTATATTATTGGGAATTAATTTTGAGGAGTATATTGAATGTATTTGAGTGTTTCTTAATGGGATTTAATAGCATATTGTTTTATCATAGTTAGGGAAACCCATGAACTTTCAGTATGATATTGGTTAAAGAGATACTTGGAGTCACTATATAGGCGTATGTTTGGTGCATTGTTTGAAAACCCATATGAGTGATTAGAGTAAGCACTGTGAGATTAAATTATTTTTTTAATAGTGGTAAATGGATTTCCCATCCATGAGGAATCATTGTATGACACTATAGGTTATGTCTAGCAGCATAACCTTGGTTGGAACCAATTTTGTGAAACTATTTTCCCTAACAACATTACATGAAATAATTTCAATGTATTTTTGTGATCAACTCAGTTTTAAATCAAAAACACTAATTATTAACCAATTCTATCTATATCTCGAACTCTTCTCCAATCATAAGAATCCTTGGTGAATAATTTTGATCTAGAAGATTCATTTGTCACATGAATGTATGTTGGATATTTGGAATAATAAGAATGTCCTAATTCTTACATTTTTAACACTAGATCTTCTATAAATCTCTCTAATAGATAAATATATCTAATATTGTAAGGATAGATATACTTCATATTGTGATATCATTAAATTTAAAGTAAATAATTTTTTATAGCGTAGTGGATACACAATAAATAACAAAAATTAACTACACATTATTATTATTAAAATTTTAATGCTATAATAGAGCCATTGAATAAGAACATTTAAATATGATTAACCACATAATGAAATATATTTAATGGTCCTAAACATATAATTATTAATTTTTTAAAAATGGAACACAAATGTTAGTAAAGGAAATAAATTTATAAACTATAAATTATCATCAAAAGAGCTTTTAGATGTGTTTTCTGAAGAAATATTACAATTAATTACTAGTTCATCTGGAATTTTTATTTACAAAAACGTTTATAATTTTTAAAATAAATATTCTGAAATTATCTTTGAGTTAATTTTAATGATTTTTTTAAAAATATTTATTATCTAATGTATACATAAAAATACTACTTTTTATTAAAAACTATATTTTTTCATGAATTTACGCATATCCATTTTTTAATTGGTTTTAATGTAAAATGATTTTTCAATAATACAAATAGTCAAATTATGTTCATTGGAATCAATTTTATGAATGAATTTTAGATAAAATAATTTTATATTTATAACAACATCATTATGAAATAATATTTTTATTGTAATAAAATTTTAAATTAATTTCATAAATAAATAGAAAATGATTCATGAAAAATATAATTCATATTTTTAATCAGGTGGTAAAAAATTGGTAAATAGTACCCTTTTATTTTTTTCAATATGAGAAGTAACCATGGTATATAATTTTCACCTTATTAAGGATAAATCGTGAAATTAAGGTTAAATATATTATGATAAAGAATTTAAAATTACTTTTACACACTCCATTAGCTTATTGTATGACTATAGTTCATCCGTTTCCATCAATGAATAAATAATATGGCAATATGATTCCATATTTTACTTATTACCCCATTATAATATTTAAGAAAATAATAATGTAAAAACATCACATTCATATTTTTAATATCGTAAATAATTTATGATAAGGATAAAAACAACATATACTCAAATATAATGACATATATAAAATATAATAGCTTTTTTTCATAGTGATAATTTCATATTTTTAGTGTTGAAACAATAAAGTAAAATTTTTATATGATGCTCTCCTATAAATCATTCAATTAAAAAAAATAAAAGTTAAGATAATAACAGTCTTAAAAATAATATAATTTAGATTAAATATTTTATTCCATATATTTTTTATATAAATATAAAATTTTAATGATTTTAATTAGATTATTTTTTAATTCTATAACTATCTTATAGACTTCTAATATTAATTTTAAATGAATATTTCCAAAAATGATATAAATGATATTTCATGATAAAAAATATCCTATTAAATTTTAAAAATTACTCAAAATATTATCTTTAATAAAGAGACTGTGATATGGTATAAAAAAAATCAATTACACCTTAATGGATGATTTACCTCTTACTGTATCCATCTTGACCCCAAAATAAGAAAAACATTGTTATCATGAAAATCAAAAAATGGGATAACATAGGTTAAAACAAAAAAAGAAGGGTAAACAAATAATATAACTATGTAAATATATTTTTATATGGGTATATTTTTACATTTCCTCTTGAAATATTCAAATTATATTATTTTGGATACATTCTTCCTAGAAAAATAATTTTTATTAATTTAATGCATTAAATAATTCCCAAAGTTCCCCTTCATACACTTATAAATAAACACCTCCTCTACTCTTTTGATCCCACTTGAAAAAACTTTTGTGTCATCCAATATGTTGGTAAATATCTCACTTTCATGTCTCCTCACATATTTGAGTATTTGGTTTGATCAGAAAGACAATCTGGAAGGGTTTCGGTATAATCCTAAAAAGGTTCTCTAAAGATGAAGAATGGATTTATTTGAAAAAAATTAAATCCATTTCTTATATAACATAATAAAAATATTATCAAATCATTTAAGATAAATTCATCAATATCGTAACATTTTTATATGTTATTATGTTAATTTAATAACCTATATCCATCTTCAATTTCATAAAATGGGGAATTTATCAATCGTTTGCATGTACAGGGGAAAACAACCTCACAAACTAATGTAATTAATTTCCCTAACATTTGTAGATGGTTATAATAATGTATTTAATGTATATATAGGATATTAATTACAAAATTACCTTTATGATAAAATATTATGTCATATATTTTCATATCCTTTCATTAATTAAAAAAAATATGATGACACTTGACTGTGCTTTTAGACTACAACCTGAATGAATTGATGTGATTTATTTTTCCTGACCAAATAATATTAATGATATGTATATTTTTATTAAAAATTTTAAATGTAATTTTTTATGTAATTATCATTCTAGGAAGTTGAAATTTTTTTATCCTTATTCCCATATCTTTTATAGGAAAATAAGATTGTTACTCATGTGTTTGTATGGTCAAGCATCTCCAGGATTGTAACCGGGTTCATTTTTTATAAGCAACTAAAAATATTTTTTTAATGTATTATTAGTTCAAAAAAATTATAATTTTACAATGACCATTATTCTGTGGATGATGGAATAATGACCGCATTGACAACAGTCAACCGACTAAATCCATTTTTCACATATTAAAAGTTGTCATAGGAGTGTCCAAAATAAACCTAAAATATTTATTAATTTAATTTAATATAATAATAAATAAAACTGAATTAATAATAAACAAGAAAAATGTTATTAAAAATGAATTTTCTGTTAATAATTTTATTACATTGGAAAATAATGAACGTATTTGATGAGTGAGAAACAAGGTAAGGGGAACGTTACATTAAAAAACTCAATTTAATTTTTTTTGTTTTATATTCTAAATATTTTTCATCATGGTCCATATTAAGAAAATAATTTTATTAATATATTGTAATATAAATAATAATATTAATAATTTTTATTTTATTTATCTTTTTAATTTAATTCAATGGTTTTGAAGATGAATATGTCTATGTATATTTTACAGAACGTTTAAAAATTATTTACAAAAGGAAAAAATGAATGTTATATTTTAATGCATACAACATTAGTAGTCATTCCCACTACCAAACCCATTATATTATTTTTTTTTCATAAATTACATGATTTAGTTTATTTTTCAAATAAAACACCTATTTAACTTTTATTCTTGGTATATTGGTTCTGAAGATGGGGGTTCAATGGAAAATGTATTTTGATATATTTTAGATCATTGAAAACATGTTTAGAAAACTATTTCAATTGGGTTTTTATGAACAATTTCTTCAATGAAAATGTTTTTTTTAATTTACATTAGAGTTATATATGAGTTATGAGTGAGAATTATATAACTTTTACCAGTGGGTGTACATTTTAAATGTTATACAAAAAGGAATCCTGATAAAATATATGTGATAGGTTATTCCCCTTATATCTCTCCACTACATTGGATAATTTTTCTTGTCATTGTAGTAATAAAGTATGGAGGTAACCGTGGAGGATTCCCCAATTAATCAAACTTAGAACCATTTCATTATAACAATTATTTTTTAAATAATTCTATATCTAAACTAAATTTTGTATATATTTTCATACTAATGGTCTCAGATTTTTTCAAAATGTAAAATTTTTGTGTTTATCATGTGTATATAATTTATTTAATACTTTAAAATAAAATTTGAAAAAGTTAATGTTTTTTTGGTCTTCTCGTAAATAAATGGACTATATTTTTTCCTTATTTTTGGTCACTTACATTGATTTCTGTTCTAATCCCTCAATTGGAAATTTTTTTCATTGGTTTCTGAGGTTGAGTAAAGATAAATGATGGGGGAAATAATAACATTATGAATATGATTCATGAAAATAAAGTGTGTATATTTTTAAATATAATATATTATCGTAAAATTGATACTCATTATAAGGGTTAACTTTGTAATAAATGGGATTTTTATTTAAGTGTTATATACTAACTCACTAAAACGCTAAAACATAAGCATCATAGAAATGTAAGAAATATAATCCATGACTAAAACTAAATATTATTTTTTGTCTACTTCTAAATATTTTTAAACATTTTAAATTTTAAGATAACTTTTATTATTGGTATGCAATCATGTTGTGTTAATATTAGAGTTATGGTTAACATTGTGGGATTATCTATTCATGATACATCCTTTTTTCAAAGGTTTAGACACCCCCCATTTTGGTATTAGGTGATAGGGTTTTGACATGGTTAATACTATATTGGGTGATATCTTATTAGGTTGAGTTATATTTATAGTTTACGCTTATCACAAATGATTATTTTATTAGAATGATTATTTTAGTAGAATGATGTTTAATTTTTATAGATGTAATCTGAATTGTATAATATAAACATTAAAGTTAAAATATTTTATAATTTAGATGTTATTAAGGTTATTTTTTACGATTCTCATAATATTAATAGTATTTATATAATAATTATGTAAATATAGTTTTATAAAAAGTCCATACCATGTGTAAATAAGTATCCCAAAGTATATGGTACGGTCATGGAGACTAAGTCCACATGTACAAGGTGATGAGGGAGTATTGGATTACAATTAACTATTTTATTTCCAGATCGCTATGGAATTTGTTTACACATATGATTTGGTATATAATGCTTAATTTAATTCTTGGAACATATGTAATATCATAAAAATAAAGGTATTATTTAATTTATTATTTTATTAAGATATTATATTTATTTCGAATGAATATCACAATAATTTTGGGGGATATTATATTATTATGTTTAAAAGAATTATATTAGATTTTATTTGGGGAAAAAAGTTTGAATAATCAATCTAAATATTTTGTTATTTTAATGTGTACTAATAGTGAATTGAATTATTTATTGAAATGGTTAATTATATTAATGATAATTTGATAAGGTATGTTAATTGTTTTATGAATTCTTTAGTGTCTAATATTGATAAGAGTTAAATATGAAAATTGTCATGGAAGAATAGGTGTAAGAACCCATCTAATTTTTTGGTTTTTGAAATTGGTGTAAAATATTTATCATAATTTTAGGTTAGTTGAACATTGTGTGTTATTTTTGTGACTTTTCATAGTAATGTTATACATCTTTAGATGAAGGTTGATTCATTTTATGATGTTCTCTTACATTTTATTAATCAATTATTATTTAAAATTTAAATTTAGGAGGAATATATTGTTATCAATTTGCGGATTATATGATATGTTGTAATTTTATTGTTCTTCACTCATTAAAAAAATACATTTTGAATACTCATCATTTGGAGGAAATTATTATATTGTGGTAGAAATTGATAAAGGATAAAATTTTACTTGTCAATAAATTATATTTACATATATAATTATACCAGATTATAAGGAAATTTATGAAATCTATGAGATGTAACTTGAAATAAAAAAAGATCTTTTTAACATTATAACTGATGAATTGATAGTATTGTAAAACAATATTGGTTTACATTTTTGTGGTCACCAACTGTCTCTTGATTATTCACTCTCTAGTGATCAATGATCATTATCACTCCCCATCATTTTTTTGGACATTTAATTTTACACAATTTACTATTTTTAATTACAAATAATGTTAAACTATTTGGAAACCAAGTTATGTGTTATTATATAAGATTACCTTGTTTCCCTTTCCCTCGTATGAAGATGATATTTTATTAAAACTTTGAAAAATATTTTTCATTCAACATTATTATTATAAAAATATAATTCATTTCATTACTGATCTCATTTTCATGTTGTTTGGTTTATTTTAATTTATTTAAGGACATAATATCCTCATATTTAAAATAAATACTATATTCAATATCATACAAGATACATAACTCAATGATTAAATGACCAAAAATATTATTATTTATATATGATCGTTATAAACTAGATGTTGAATTTGAGGAAATGAATATGATTCCCCACATTTGTAAATAAATATATATATATATATAAATCCCCTAATCAATGAAAATCAATTGATTAATTAATAGGATGCATGCCTTCAATTTTTTGTAATGTAATTTAATTTTTCTATAATACTTTTTCATTAAGAATAATGTTTATAATATTAGAGAATGTAAATTATAATTTATTCTCAAAAATTTTATAAATATTAATTTTTAAAAAAAATTTAATTTTAACTAAATTTTCAAAATTATACAAAATAAAATATATGTTATTTTATAGAAAATTTTTATTTTCCTATGAAAAGTTATTTTTTTATTTTCATTGAAAATTGTATTTTAATTTCATGGATTTGCAATGTATTATTTTTTAAATGTTATACAATAATAATTAGTCATATATTATAATTAATAATCTAATTAAAAATATACATGACATATTTTTATCATGGATGATTGTATAAGAAATATTTTACCCAAAATTACCATTTATAAGAAATTGATTTTCATTACTATTTTCATTGTAATCATAAATTAATTTCCATGACATATAGAAATATAATATTCATAAATTGATTATAAATTATTAATATATTGTTTTAAAAATTTTAAATATATTACTTTTTTCATCTTTACGAATAGTAAACATAGAAAATATTGATCACCACTATAAGGGTAAATAAGGTAATTATAGATATAAATATTATATTATGTACTAACAAATGAACCTTATACAATACTATATCATATTGTATGAGTTTATTTAATTAATTACCATAAAAGATTCAAATATATGTACCCTTGGTTCAATATTAATTTTTATTTTTCCTTTATAATATATAAGTAATATAAAAATTTCAAACGACACATTCTATCTCTTAATAACAATCATATTTTTTGATAATTGTAAAACAAAATATTTTAATACATATATTTTTATCTGAAATGTAATAGACATTTTTTTCAAGGTAGTTTTTTATGATATAAGTTCCACAAATTATTATTCAGACATGAAGTATTATATATTAAGTTTTTATAAAAGTAAAATAGATGATACCAAATATATTAAAAGTGTTATAATTTTATTTACTTATTTTTATCCTTCATTATTTTGAATATTATGAAATATTAATTCTTCATTAAAGGATTATATATAAATTCTATTTCTTTCATGTTATTTTCACTATCATATTAAATGAACAGTTCCAAAATGACTTAAATGATATTTTAATGTAAATAATATCTTATTAAATGATTAAAAATTATTTAAATTGATATCTCCAAAAAATTGATTAGGATGTGGTTTAAAATATAATAATTTTTTACATAAGGTTATATTTTACTATTAATATATCTATTATATACCTTAATGATGAAAAAAACAACTTTATCATGGTATTCATCAAAATAGGTTAACGTGGGTATTGATAGAAAAAAGTAGAAATAATAATATAAATTTGTCCTAATTTAAAATTATGAGAGTATATTCAACCATACGTATCATATACATGAATTATATCATATTTGTGACATTATTTCATAAAAAATAATTTACATTAATTTAATACTCTATGTATTTTCAAATGTGAACCTTCCACTCAAATATAAAAATAAATCTCTTTTTATCCTCTCCTCCAACTAAAAAATCATTTTAGATCATCAAATTTTATACCCAAACGCACCATACTATCATTACACAAATCCTAGAGTCAATTTTATATAAAAAATACATACTATGAAGGCATATGGTATATACCAAAAGAGGTTATTTAATGAAGAGGTCTTCTTTTTTACAAAGAGTTTTTTATTCATTCTTTTACCTCTTGAAATATTTTATTACCATAATCAGATAATATCATCAGTATATTCAATATTTTTTTTATTTTATGTTAAAATAATAAGCTATATCCATATCATCTTCAATGAAATGGTAAAACCTTCATTCATGTGTATGACTGCCAACGACCTCACAAACCGATCTAATTCATTTTCTCATCAAAGCCTCTCAAAACTAGTTATAATGATAGATTTAACATATATATATATATTTAATTAATTAAATACATACCATGTTTTAAAAGTAACATATAAAACATTTTCTAACAATTATATTTTTTGTAAAATGATAATGTTATATGGGAATATGTGTGGACTACCACACCCATGAAATGATGCCATTTATTTTTCATCGCCCCAACACATGTACAATATATATATTTACTTTTAAATAAATTATTCATTAATAAGCCTATATGTATAATTATGGGAAGATAGTATATTACATAAATTATATCCTTAATGATCAATAAAAAATATAATCTTTTCTCTTGTGTATGTATGACTTACTTTATCTATGATTATAATGTTGTTCATTTATAATAACCATATTTAATGATTCAATTAAATAGAATAATTAACTAATAAAAATCACAATTATTTCATTACTATAATTCGGGAGATTATGGAATATGTATCTCAGTTTCTATTGGCAACCAACAAAAATCACTTAGACATATGATCCTAATATCATAAATCATCCAACATGAGTTTAATTGATAATATAATTGAATTTAACACGGAAATAAATAAAATAATTTAAATAATAACCATGAAAATATTCACACTGATGTAAATAACTAACTATGGAATATTAATCATGAATATGAAGACCATACATGATGATATTATATCAATATAATAGATAGTTTATCTTAAATAACACATTTAAAATATTTTAATGACATTTTTCTTTAATTTTTTTTTCCATTTCCATATTCATATATATTTTTATGGATGTATTTATAAGGACAAAAATTAATAATATTTAAATTTATATTTATTTTTATGAATTTATTTAAATATATTTTAAGATGAATATTTTTACTTAATTTATATGGAACTTTGGGAATTTCATTGTTGATGTCAAATAGAATACTTTTTTAATGTATTTAGTGTTAAAATTAATTCTGGTCAAAATAAACATTATTTAAATTTTTTTCTTAGTTAAGATATTTTATCTATTAATATAATGAATGGAAAAACTTCCATTTGGTTTGAGGTACATTTTATTTAAAATATATATTTTTAAAGGAAATGGAATATATTTTTAAAATTTTTGTTTCAAATATGGGTTAAAAATAGTTTTTCAAGGGTTTTGTTGGGAAATGATAAATAATAAATTTTTTATATGGTACGTGATAAATAATTATGATGAGTTGATGACACTAATACATTGAATATGATTGGTTCATATTAATGAAACATAAATGAATCGGTGATGACAATTCTACATTTAAGATGCATGAGACCCATTATTACCCTCTAATGCATTGGGTAATGTACTTTTTCTTTATATTCAATGAAGTGGAACATAATGTGGGAGGTTTATCCAATTCATTTTACTATGATCCATATATTTTTTATATGGGTATTTAATATAATTCACAAATTCACTTAAATGGTTTTTTATTTTCATTTATTGAGTTTTAATGGGTTTAATTAAGAAATATAGTGTTTTTTTGGATATTATTCAATTCATATGTTCAAAGACTATTAGATAAGGTATAATTTTGAAGGGTTTTATATTTCTCCTTAACAAGACTAATTTATTTCATTTATTTTCATTACTAATCATTTTATCCTCGTCCTTAAAACTAAAATGTTATTATTTGTGTTTTAAGGATGAGTAGGGACAATGACGATGTAAAGAAAAACATTATTGAGATATCACAGAAATTGAAAAAAATCATATTAAAAGTTTTATATATTCTATTAAATGTATAGTGATGAGATGTATCCACCCTTTAATATATTTTTATGTTATTTATTTATGGGGACATAATTCCATAAATCCTTCAACCATAAAAATACTTTAAATTGATCAACTAAAATTAGTGACCTTATATAGGATTATGTAATTTTTAGGGATGATTTATTACACTTATGATGTTTATTTTGATGATATTTTATTGTTATATATTAATTTAAACTATTTTAATGATGGATCTAGACGTTTTTTTTTCGGTTATTCTTTTTCTAAAATCATTGTTTGTTATCTCATATATCACCCACTATAATCATTCTTGAATGTAAATACATGATGACTAAAAAATTCACTTCCATTGTTAAAAAATATTTTTTTACATAAATATATATATTTATTGTGTTGCACATATGTATTTTCAAAAAATTATTGAAATAATAAGTAATTGAAATGAAACGGTTTTGAGAACATGGATTGTGTGGTTGGTTTTAGATCATAAATTTCATTATGAATCCTAACAAGTTCAGAAACATGACCATTGTAAAATTGGTGCATTGGATTACATTATGTGATGACATGGTGATGGGATGGTTTATTATTCATTAGTATTTTGACTATAATTGGGAAGCCAGGGGTGTGTGAGAGACGAACATTGATGTGTATTTCAAGTAGAAATAATGAATTAAAAATATTTTTATTTCACATATATTCTTTCATCATTTTATGATGAAAAAGAGTTTTGATATAATAACCCTTCAATTTAAATATATTTTTGATAACATGTTCTTGTTATTAGTGGTGTTTTTTATGAATTTTTTAGATTACCTACTATATTTTATGAATACCCACTATTTGGGATAATTTTAAAATTTATAGATATTGTGTAATGATATAAAGGAAAAGGAAATGGTTTGTAAATCAATAAAAATTAATAATGAAATAGTGATATTGGAAAATTGAGTCTGAGGTTAGATCTTGTCTGTGATAATGATTGGGTTATGATACTTCATTTTCATTTAGTTATGTTATTCCTTTTATGTATTAGTGTTTTTACCTTTAATTTGTATTCTGCTCCTCTAATATTTCATCATATTTTTAGTTATAATGTCTTATGTTACATTCATCTAGATTGTGACATTATCTACAGAATTACATATATATATATATGACATAAAAAAGAGTATATTTCATAATTGGTTGAAATTATGATTTTCCTGTATATATTTATATATTAATATAAATAATAATCAATTGTAGAAAAATGATAACTTTTATCATTTTATGGTTTTCTGAAATATAATTTATTTCAACAAGGAATTTAATTTGATGTAATGGATGGAGGATTTACAATCATGTGTGTGTGTGCGTGTGTGTGTGTGTGTTCCTAAATTGATCCAAGGTGAATTTTACTGAAAGTGTTAATGAGGTCACCAACTGTGAGCATCCTAAGGGTTTATATATGTAACATCCAATGTAATTATAAAATAAGGCATTTTCATATCAATTAATATTTTTGAACTAGATATTATGTTTACCTAAAAGGATAATCTATGTATGATATCATAAATAACAAGTAACAGTGGGTTTCTTTGAAATCTTATGTTTCCCACAAGAATGAGTTACACGGAGAAATAATACATTATTAGTATTATTATTTTAAATTGTTATTAATTCATATCAATTATATTGAAAGTGTAATATCCCAGGTAAATAATCAATAAAATTTTTCGTATTTATTAATATTTATGAATTAAATATTAATTTTACTTTAAAGGGGTTACTATGTTCGATAGCGTACCCGATACGCAACGATGTGTTCCTTTGAAAATGTACGTTGCACACTAGTAATATAATGATATTATTTTAAATGGTAGTTAACATGTAGTCATTTTATTGGCGGAAATGGATAGAAATAACTAAAATATGATTATATATGTTTTTTTAAATGTTTTTACATTTATCCAATAAAAGATAAAGGCTTAAAATACGGAAAGAATTCAATTTTAGGCATTTATACCCTAATGTTCACTAAAGGTTCACTTATCACCTTTTGATGGAGAACCATCATTAAATATAGTTTTGATCAATCTTATAAATTCTATTTGTCCTAATATAACTCTTCTTTAGAATCAGGGCATCCAAATTTACTTTGTGTAAATTTTTGGTATCTTTCCGATAATGTTCATTTTTCTAATTAATATTGTAAAATGTTGTATTTCAATTCAAAACCTCTTTTTAATCTAATTTATTTATATGACTAGATTATCATTTGAATTGGTTTTAAAGTGAAATTAGAAAATATTTTTACCATTAAATCCAATAGTGGTCATTGGAATTAATTTCACTTTGAAATCAGACTTAAACTAGTGTCAATCTTTTGATACTTATTGTTTCATAAAAACAAACTATTTGGTCTGACAGTAGGAATTAATTATTAAATTAAATAATGAAACTTATATTTTGTGAATTTTGTAAAATGGGCTTCATTTTTGAATTCGGAATATCAAATATAGCTTAGGGTGAAGTTTTTGTATTTTTCTGAAAAACATCAATTTTTGATGAATAGTGAAACCACTAAGTGGTACTTATAAAAACTTATATTTCGTTTAAATGAAATTTTACCACTTCTGTGTTTTGTATTTAAAAAATCCGACATACATGGTTGTAATTAAGAAGTAAAATTTTGTTCAATGAGATTAAAATAAATTTTTTTTGAATAGTATCTTTTATGTTCTTAACCGCGATTAGAGGTAATTAGTGCAATTTAAGGAAAAAATGACATTATAATAAAATGAAAATACCTTGAAACATGTCCTAACTTTAATGGATGTGTCATGGACGACCTATAAAATCCATGGGTCATCTTGGGGACCCCATGGAGACACTTTGGTTGCGAAATGACATAAATAACTTTTTATTTAATGTTAAAGTAAAAATGACACACACATGAGATGTTTTATGAAAACACTTTTTTCATGGGATTATACAAGTCAGCTTTTTGACTATAAATATTTATTAGAAAGATAAAACGTTTTCCTACATTATATTATTTTTTTATAATTTCTAAACATTATATAAATTAAATTATTTATGACATAATGATGATGCAGCGGTGACCTCATTATTTAACGATTAAAATAAAATGGAAAGATAATATAAAAGTTAAGACCTACACATGTCCAAAACTTATTCGATGGGTGGATTTCGAACCCATGTCACCTTATACTAGAAACACATAAATTTGGGACCTCTTAAATCCTAATACCATTTTAAAATAAAGTGACTTTTCTTTACCTTCCAAGAGTGCCCCTCCTCTCCTCTTATAAAAGGCCCCCACCTCTACCTCTTTACACACACTCCCAAAGCCTTTGTCTCGGCCAGCGCCAGCCCATTTTGGCTCTCCACATCCCTATATTACTCTTTGAAGCCTAACTTTGGGCAGAAGGCTTCCCAAGGAAGCCTTTCAGCTCAAATTTATGAGAGTTACCCGATTTTATGGTAATGTCTTCTTTTGAGTCCTTTTGTTTTATTTTGATTCTCCAACCCCCTAAAATCTTTTTATTATTTTCTTTTTTAACAACTCCAGTATCCTCAATATAGTAGGATGTTGTTGTAAGAATGATTCGATCTACACTTACACACACCTACATCTAATGGTTAAATAACATACCGTTTCCGTGGATGACGAATTTCTGCCTCCCGAAACGATGATTGTTCAGCATTATTTAAACACTTTCAAAGGTGGAAATTAATATGACACTATATTTGTATATGATATATAATATGTTTATGTTTTCCTTAAGATTATGTATTTTTCATTTTGGGCATACCTTTTATGGTTTTCAATATGGGTAAACGCGATATCTTCATTTAAGGAAATGTGGACTACCACCCCCTCAAAGTAATTTGATTCATTAATGCCATATGTGGGACGTATAAAGGATGGGTTTAAAGTTAATATAAATGGTGTTATACTAGAATTATAATATTCCTCTATATCATTAATATTTCTTTCCATTAAAGTATGAGATAGAAATGAAAGTTGCGTTCATTCTTACGTACGGCTTACCGTCTCCATGAACGGTGCATTTCATTTCATATCCCAAAATGTAATATACTATTAAAAGTACATGTATATAATGGATATATATAATTAATGATACATATAAATGATGAATATAATTCTGGAATTAAAATATACATACCTCTCATTTAGTTTTAATTCCATTAATATGACAACGAAATGAAAGTAGCGTTAATGCGTACATACGGCTTACCGTCTCCATGAGTGGTGCATTTCATTTCTTACCTATAAATGATTATGTAATATTATAAATACATGTATATGTTGGATATATATGATATATATGATATCCAAATCAGGAATTTCATTCTGGATATAAAGAACCTTTGACCACACGAACAACATGTAATTGTAAGAAGTCCACTTTCGACTTAAGAACCAAATATCGACAAAACAAACATTATTAACATAAATGGTTACAAAATGATTATAACATGGAAATAAGTGATATAAAAGGAATAATGAACTTTAAAAAGGTTCTTAAGCAAATATTAATTAACTCATGTTTATTATTCAGGACGTTAAAGAACGATCGAGTCTAGTTGGACCCGAGGTAAGGGACTTCGTCTCAATCTCCTTTCATTGAGGCATATTTCGTTTTATTTACAATATTCATTTATACGGTGTATAAACCCCTTTGACTTTAACTTTTATACAAAAAGAATATTTTTCTACGAAGTGTTTTAGTAAACAACAAAATGGAATGTTTTTTTAACGTACGCGGTGACAACGACATTTTTCGCCGCCACGAGTATTATTTGGCCTTTGGCTTCCTCAACAAGCCGTAATGTTTTTAAAATAAAATAAATACCATATTCTCCTTTATGTATTTTGGTAATGAAAATTGTTTTGATAAAGGATTCTATTATATAAATATATTTAAATGATATATTGTGATTGAAATGTGGAAATGTTATCATTCCATTATATTGGAATTATGTTTTATGATTTTATATTGGTACTTGGACATTTGACGGGTGGTGCCGTGAATACCAGGATGGGTGGTTACGTTATAACCTCCAATGCATTGGGTATGAATGTTGGCCGTATGGCTATTCCATTAAGTATGTATGGAAATTGGCTGTATGGCTATTCCATTAAGTGATGTGTGTGGAAGTCGACCGTATGGTTATTCCACATAAGTATGTTTATGTCCCAAGTTTTCATTATATGTTATGTGTTCTTTATATGGGTTTTATGGTAATCCTTTGGTTACAAAAGGGTAAGTAATGATATTTTATTCAAGGAAGTGTTTTTTTCTTCGTGAAGGTGAAGGTATTACTTTGATAATGTATACATGGTTTACGTGATGTTTGAAAAACTAATAGTTTTCATTCTTTGTGTATCCCTTAATGATATTTTTATGATCACCCCAAGTTTTTTTTGAAATGTTTTTCACAGGACTTAATGTGTAATAGGGTCAAGGACGTGATCATGGGAAATTCATGCTATATAAAACATGGAACTAGACATGGCTCTTTTTAAGAGTTTGTTTTATTTTATGGAAACATAGTATAAGTGTCTACTTTGTAATCTTAGGAGATGTAATAGTTCTGTCCTAATTCTCTAAAACTCTAATCCGGAAAAGATCCTCAATGTGAATTATTCATTTAATTCAATATTAAGTAAGATTTAAGGTCGGGGACTTATAATTGGTATCAAAGGTCGGTTTAGACAACTTTAAGAGTTAGAAAAGTGTTAAATTATAATATGATTGAAATGATATAGCATTTAAAGATTACCATGTTGCTTCGCCTAAGATATTTATGTGTTCAGAATGGTTTTCCGCAGAGGAAACAAAGCAGTTATGTTGGGACGACATCAAGAGGAAGACAACCTTCCAAATCAGCAGCCTGAGATTTTTGGAATTGGAACTGAACAGTTTGTTGCCATGATGGCACAGTTGACTCAGGGTATAAATGGCGGTGGTATCCATGCATGAGATCAGCCAGATCAACCGTAGAGGAACATGTCAGTGGTGGAACATTTCATGAGGCAACATCACCCATCATTCAGAGGATCATCTGACCCCGTGCAAACTGAATGGTGGATGAAAGACCTAGAGAAGATTTTTGATGTCATGGGGTGTTCAGAACATCAAAAGGTTAGTCTTGTTGTTTACCGTTTTGAAGGTGAAGCTGGTCAATAATGGTCGATGGTGAAAAATATCCGGGATAGTGATGAGATTGAGGATCTTCACTGGGATGAAGTCAAAGGTAGGTTTCTTGAGAAATATTTTCCTAAGGTGGTTCGTCTTAGGATGGAAAAAAGTTCCTAGAATTGAGGCAAGAGGATGATTCAGTGGCTGCTTATAAAGCAAAGTTCACTCGATTGGAAAGGTAATCTCCAAACTTCATACGAGATCTTGATAGAAAAATAAACTGTTTTAACTCAGGGTTAAATCCAATGTATCGAAGGGATTTATCCTCTCATGAGTTCAAAAGTTATGAAAAACTTGTTCGATGTGCGGAGAAGGTGGAAATGGATTTTGCCGATGATCAGGTGTTCTTTGAAAAACAACAGAATAAGAGGTCTAGTTGGCAGGAAATGGGGATGAATTCATCAAATCATCAAGGAGGTAAGAAAACCAAATATCCATCCCGTGAAATGTGTGGTAAAATGCATCCTGGAAAATGTTTATCCATGTCTGGTAAGTGCTTTCGGTGTGGTAAGTCTGGTCATATTGGTCGTAACTGTAAGGAAGATGACCAAGCAGGCAATGAAAAGCCAGCGGTAAGATGTTTTAAGTGTAATGAAATGGGTTATTATTCAAACGAGTGTCCAACGAAGAACTCAACTGGGGGAATGCAGCCAGACTACAAGCAGAAAGGGGTGGTGAAATCCTTTTCAACAACTTCAGCAGATGTTGGGCCATCAAATGAAGTAGTATCAGGTACATTGTTTGTTTGTTCAGATTATGACATTGTGTTTTTTGATTCAGGGTCTACACATTCATTCATTTCTGAGAAGTTTTCTAGTAAATTGGAAATTCCATCTCAAGATATGAATCCTGAACATATGGTAAATACACCCGGCGGGAACGTTGCGACAAAAAAGAATTATAAGAACCTTCATATCCTTGTCTGTGGAAATAATCTACCAGAAAACCTTATTGTTTTGCCTCTAGTAGAGTTTGATGTTATTTTGGGCATGGATTGGCTTTCTGTTTATCATGCTAAGATTGACTGCAGAGCTAAAATGGTTTCTTTTCAGAAAGATTATCAGTTTGTGTACAAGAATGAACCCTTTATTTTGATAACATCTCAAGAATTTGAGAAACAACAAAAGATGGAAATGAATGTTACTTTGCACATATTTTTGAAAATAAAGGAACTGTTCAGATTAATGATGTGCCCGTTGTAAATGAGTATCTCGGTGTTTTTCCTGATGAGTTGTCTGGTATTATTCATGGTGGGGAAGTTGAATTTACTGTTGAATTAGTTCCTGATTCTAAGCCAATTTCAAAACCCCCTTATCGAATGGCTCAAGTTGAACTTTTATAGTTAAAGAAGCAATTGCATGAGTTATTAGATAAAGGTTTCATTCGACCTAGCACTTCACCATGGGGTGCTCCTGTCTTGTCTGTTAAAAAGAATGATGGCTCAATGAGACTTTTCATTGATTATAGAGCCTTGAATAATATTACTGTTAAGAACATGTATCCATTGCATCATATCGATGATTTGATTGCTCAGCTCTAGGGAGCTCAGTATTTTTCGAAGATTGACTTGAGGTCAGGGTACCATCAGTTGAAAGTAAATGAAGCAGACGTTCCGAAGACTGCATTCCGTACTAGATATGGCCATTATGAATTTGTAGTTATGCCTTTTGGTTTAACCAATGCACCTGCTATATTCATGGACCTTATGAATATAATTGTCCATGAGTTCTTGGATAAGTTTGTGGTTGTTTTCATCGATGATATTTTGGAGTTTTCTAAAAGTAAAGAGGACCATGAAAGTTATTTAAGGGTTATCATGAAAACCCTAAAAGAAATGAAACTATATGGAAAATTTTGCAAGTGTGATTTTTGGTTACAACAAATTTATTTCCTGGGTCACATTGTTTTAAAGGATTGCATAGCTGTTGATCCTGCTATAACAAAAGTTGTTAAAGAATTGCCAAGACCTAGAAATGTAACAGAGATCCGTAGTTTTCTTTGTTTGGCAAGTTACTACCGATGATTTGTTGAAAAATTTTCACGGTTATCTAGTCCAATGACTAAGCTAACTTGTAAGGGTGTTAAGTTCATCTGGACAAAAGAATGTGATGATTGTTTTCAGGAGTTGAAGAGAAGATTGGTGAATCCTCCAGTTTTGGCACTTCCTTCAAGGAATGGTGAGTCTGTTATATACAGTGATGCTTCGTTGAAGGGACATGGTTGTGTCCTTATGCAGAACGATCAGGTAATTGCTTATGCTTCACGTTAGTTGAAAACTCAAGAGGTAAATTACCCTACACATTATTTGGAATTAGCAGCTCTTGTTTTTTCTTTAAAAATTTGGAGGCATCATTTGTATGGAGTAAATTGTGAAATATATACTGATCAAAAATGTTTAATGTATATATTCACTCAGAAAGAATTGAACATGAGACAGAGGATATGGCTGGAATTAATCAAGGATTATGATTGTACAATTCACTACCATCCGGGAAAAGCATATAAAGTGGCAGATGCTTTGAGTCGAAAAAGTAATGCTTCATTAACCATTCTACGTTTGGAACGAGATCCTTTGGTTTTTGATTTGATGAACCTTGGAATAGATGTTGTTGGTGTAGGATGTCCTTTTGTTTTTATTCAGGTATCAGTGAGATCTTCTCTATCAGATAGAATCAAGCAAGCACAGAAGCAAGACAGTGAGTTGCAGAAAAAGGTATAGCTGGTTTAGAAAGGTAAGTTTCCTGAATTCAACATTGATAGTGATTGTGTTTTGAGGTTTGGGAATAGATTATGTGTGCCATGTGATTCACAGTTGATGAATGAGTTGTTATGTGAGGCTCATAGTTCCCCGTTTTCAGTTCATCCTGGCAGTACTAAGATGTACCGAGATCTGCGGGAGTATTACTGGTGGGATGAAATGAAAAGAGATATTGTTGATTTTACTATAAAGTGTTTGACTTGTCAGAAGGTTAAAGCAGAGTGGCAGTTACCGAAAGGGATGCTTCAGCCTCTACCAGTTCCAGAGTGGAAATGGGAGAACATATCCATGGACTTTGTTGTGTGATTACCGAATAAATCTCGAGGTAATAATGCATTCTAGGTTATTGTTGTTCTCTTGACTAAATCTTCTCATTTCCTTCCTATTCGAGATAATTTTTCCCTAGATCAACTTTCCCGTTTTTATCTTATGTAGATAGTCAGGTTACAAGGATTTCCTCTCTCCATTGTATCTGACTATGATCCTAGGTTTACTTCTAACTTTTGGAAAGGCCTTCAGAAGTCATTGGGTACTGAATTAAATTTTAGTACAGCTTTTCATCCTCAATCAGATGGGCAGTCAGAATGAACAATTTAGACCTTGGAGGATATGCTATGAGTTTGTTCGATGGATTATCAGGGAAGTTGGGACCATCATCTTTCTTTGGTTGAGTTTTCATATAATAACAGTTTTCATTCCAGTATATAGATGGCACCATTTGAGGCATTATATGGGAAGCAGTGTCGAACTCCAGCATTTTGGGATGAAGTGGGTGAATAGAAGCTGATGGGACCCGAATTGATAGAAGAGATGTCAGAAAAGGTTCAGTTGATTAAGAAACACATGAGAACAGCTCAGAGGAGGCAGAATATTTATGCGGATAACCGGAGAAGGATCTATCTTTCGAGGTAGGGGATCATTTTTTTCTCAAGGTTTCTCCATGGAAAAGTGTGATGTGATTTGGTAAGAAAGGAAAGTTGAGTCCAAGGTTCATTGGACCATATGTAATTCTGGAGAGAGTTGGATCAGTTGCATACAGAGTGGCATTACCTCCGAGTTTATCTCAGGTACATAATGTTTTTCATGATTCCATTTTGAGGAAGTATATGCCAGATTCATCTCATGTTTTGAGCCCAGAGGTAGTTTAGTTGGAAGAGAATCTCTTTTATGAAGAACAACCACTCCAGATTCTTGACCGAAGAGAGAAAGTGTTGCGAAATAAGGTAATATACCAGGTAAAGGTTTTGTGGAAAAACCATATTGTTGAAGAGGCAACGTGGGAATCTGAAAATGGTATGAGGGATAAATACCCCCACTTATTTTGATAAGTGAATGAAATTGCGAGGACGCAATTCCCAAAAGTGGGGAAGGATGTAACATCCTAGGTAAATAATGAATAAAACAATTTCATATTTATTAATATTTACGAATTAAATATTAATTTTACTTTAAAGGGGTTTCTATGTTTAATAGTGTACCCGATATGCAACGATGAGTTCCTTTGAAAACTTACGTTGCACACTAGTAATATAATGATATTATTTTAAATGGTAGTTAACATGTAGCCATTGTATTGGAAGGAATGGATAGAAATAACTAAAATATGATTATATATGTTTTTTTAAATGTTTTTACATTTATCTAATAAAAGATAAAAGCTTAAAATATGGAAATAATTCAATTTTAGGCATTTATACCCAAATTTTCACTAAAGGTTAACTCATCACCTTTTGATAGCGAACCTTCATTAAATATAGTTTTGATCAATCTTATAAATTCTATTGGACCAAATATAACTCTTCTTTAGAATCGGGACATCAAAATTTACTTTGTGTAAATTTTTGGTATCTTTCCGATAAAGTTCATTTTTTTAATGAATAGTGTAAAATATTTTATTTCAATTCAAAACCACTTTTTAATCTAATTTATTTATATGATTAGATTATCATATGAATTGGTTTTAAAGTGAAAATAGAAAATATTTTTACCATTAAATCCAATAGTGGTCGTTGGAATTAATTTCACTTTGAAATCGGACATAAACTAGTGTCAATCTTTTGATACTTATTGTTTCATAAAAACACGCTATTTGCTATGATAGTGGGAATTAATTATTAAATTAATTAATGAAACTTATATGTTGTGAATTTTGTAAAATGGACTTTATTTTTAAATTCAGAATATCAAATATAGATTAGGGTAAAGTTTTGGTATTTTTCTGAAAAACTTCAATTTTTGATGAATAGTGAAACCACTAAGTGGTACTTATAAAAACTGATTTTTCGTTTGAATGAAAATTTACCACTTTTGTGTTTTTAATTTCAAAAATCCAACATACATGGTTGTCATTAATATGTGAAATGTGGTTCAATGAGATAAAAATAATTTTTTGGTGAATAGTATCTTTTAAGTTCTTAATCGCGATTAGAGGTAATTAGTGCAATTTAAGGCAAAAATGATATTATAATAAAATGAAAATACTTTTACACATGTCCTAACATTATTAGATGTGTCAAGGAAGACCAATAAAATCCATGGGTCATCTTTGGGACCCCATGGAGACAATTTGGTTGGGAAATGACATAAATAACTTTTTTATTTAATGTTAAAGTAAAAATGACACACACATGAGATGTTTTACTGAAACAATTTTTTCATGGGGTAATACAAGTCATATTTTTTAATCTAAATATTAATTAGAACAATAAAAAAATTCCCTATATCATAGTATTTTTTTATAATTTTCAGACATTATATAAATTAAAATATTTATGACATAATGATGATGCAGTGATGACCTCATTATTTAACGATTAAAATAAAATGGAAAGATAACGTAAAATCTAAGACCGACACATGGCCAAAACCTATTTGATGGGTGGATTTCGAACCCTAATCACCTTATCCTCGAAACACATTAATGTGGGACCTCTTAAATCCGAATACCATTTTAAAATAAAGTGACTTTTCTTTAACTTCCAAGAGTGCCCCTCCTCTCCTCTTATAAAAGGCCCCCACCTCTACCTCTTTACACACACTCCCAAAGCCTTTGGATCGGCCAACCCCTACCCATTTTGTCTCTAAACATCCCTCTATTACTCATTTAATCCTCACTTTGGGCATAAGTCTTCCCATAAAAGCCTTTGAGCTCAAATCTAAGAGAGTTACCTGATTTTAAGGTAATGTCTTCTTTTGAGTCCTTTTGTTTTATTTTTCTTCTCCAACCCCCTAAACTCTTTTTATTATTTTATTTTGTAAGAACTACAGTATAATAAATATAATAGGATGTTGTTATAATATGTATTTGAGCTACACTTACACACACCTACATCTAATGTTTAAAGAACATACTATTTCCGTGGATGGAGAATTTCTGCCTCCCGAAACGATGATTGTTCAACATTCTTTTAACACATTCAAAGGTTGCCATTAAGATGAAAATATTTTTATATATGATATATAATATGTTTATGTTTTCCTTAAGATTCTATATTTTTCATTTTGGGCATACCTTTTATGGTTTCCATTATGGGTAAATACAATATCTCCGTTTAAGGAAGTGCGGACTACCGCCCCCTCAAAGTGATTTGATTCGTTAATGCCATATGTGGGATGTATAAAGAATGGGTTTAAAGTTATTATATATGTTGTTATACTGGAATTATAATATACCTATATATCATTATTATTTCATTCAATTAACGTATGAGATAGAAATGATAGTAGCGTTAATGCGTACGTACGGCTTACCGTCTCCATGAACGGTGCATTTCATTTCTTATCCCAAAATGTAATGTACTATTAAAATTACTTGTATATAATGGATATATATAATTAATGATACATCTAAATGATGGATGTAATTCTGGAATTAAAATATAAATACCTATCATTTAGTTTTAATTCCCTTAATATGACAAAGAAAAGAAAGTAGCGTTCATGCGTACATACGTCTTACCGTCTCCATGAACGGTGCATTTCATTTCTTACCTGTAAATGATTATGTAATATTATAAATACATGTATATGCTGGATATATATGATATATATGATATCCAAATCAGGAATGTAATTCTGGATATAAGGAACCTTTGACCACACGAACAACATGTAAATGTAAGAAGTCCCCTTTCGACTTATGAACCAAATATCGACAAAACAAACATTATTAACTTAAATGGTTACATAATGTTTATAACATGTAAATATGTAATATAGAAGGAATAATGAACTTTAAAAAGGTCCTTATGCAAATAAAAATTAACTAAAGTTTATTATTCAGGATGTTAAAGAACAATCGAGTCTAGTTATACCCGAGGTAATGGACTTCGTCTCAATATTCTTTCATTGTGGCATATTTTGTTTTATACACAACTTTATTTTATATGGTGTATAAACCCCTTATACATTTACTTTTATACAAAAGGAATCTTTTTCTACAAATTGTTTTACTAAACGACAAAAAAGAATGTTTTTTTTAACGTACGCGGTGACAACGACCTTTTCCGCCGCCACGAGTATTATTTGGTCTTTGGCTTCCTCAACAAGCCGTAATGTTTTTAAAATAAAATAATTACCATATACTCTTTTATGTATTTTGGTATTGAAAATGGTTTTGATAAAGGATTCTATTATGTCAATATATTTAAATGATATATTGTGATAGAAATGTGGAAATGTTATCATTCCTTTATATTGGTTTTATGTTTTATGATTTTATATTGGTACTTGGACATTTGACGGGTGGTTACGTGATAAACCATATGACAAGTTGTGTCGTGAATACCAGGACGGGTGGTTACGTTATAACCTGCAATGCATTGGGTATGGAAGTCGGCCGTATGGATATTCCATTAAGTATGTATGGAAATTGGCCATAAGGCTATTCCATTAAGTGATGTGTGTGGAAGTAGACCGTATGGTTATTCCACATAAGTATGTTTATGTCCCAAGTTACCTTTATATGTTATGTGTTCTTTATATGGGTTTTATGGTAATCCTTTGGTTACAAAAGGGTAAGTAATGATATTTTATTCAGAGAAGTGTTTTTTCTGCTTCATGAAGGTGAAGGTATTACTTTGATAATGTATACATGGTTTACGTGATGTTTGAAAAACTAACAGTTTTCATTCTTTGTGTATCCCTTACTGAGCTTTTTATTCTCACCCCATGTTTTTTTAAATGTTTTTCACAGGACTTAATGTGGAATAGGGCCATGGACGGGATCAAGGGAAAGTCATGATATATAAAACGTGGAATTAGACATGTCTATTTTTAAGAGTTTTTTTTATTTTATGGAAACATAATAGAAGTGTCTACTTTGTAATCTATTGAGATGTAATAGTTATGTACTAATACTTTAAAACTCTAAACCTGAAAAGATCCTCAATTTGAATTATTCATTTAATTCAATATTAAGTAAGGGTTAAGGTCGGGGCCTTATAGAAAGTAATAAAATAACTAACTATATTATTTCAACAAATTTTTATAGTGGTTCTTACATTCATCAATAAAATTGTATATGTTTAAAAAGAGAATAAATCTAACTTTATGCATTAAATACTTTAATATTTTTAAAAGGTAGCTTTACATTTTTTTATAGTGTACTCTTTTTAAATCATTTTTTTAGAACATTTATGTACTATATTTGAAAAATATACTTTTTATTTGTAATATAGAAATAAAAATTTACGTTGGCTGAAATTTGGGATTTTTCTAATAAAATATATATTTTAATGAAATCGGAAAATTACTGCATTTTAATTCAAAAATACCTTCTTGTATAATTTTTTTTATATAGTTTGGTTATCATTTTAATTGGTTATAATGTTAAATAATATTATGATATTATAATTTATTACAAAAAATTCATTATAATTAATTCCACATTTAAATATGATATAAACACAGTGTTAATCTTTTGATGGTTTTTACTTTTTAAGACCTCGTTTTCTAATTCTGAAAAAGGGATTAATTTTAAATTTATTTTCCCTCTTACATGGATTGAATTTTTGAACTAAAAACTTTCATGGTAGTATGAATTATGAAAAATTAGGTTTAATATGATCTAAATAATTTTTTGGTGAATAGTAATTGTACTATTTTTTTTCCACGGTTAAAGTGTAAATCAGGTAAATAAGGGTAAATATAATATTATAATAATATTTAGCTACCATAACACTTATCCTAATCTTATTTTATTAGATATGGACAAGCAAGGAATCTAATTAGAAAAAACGTTGCCTTGGGAAGCCACTTTGGTGTTATTATGACATTTATAGCTTTTAATTTAACTTAAAGGAAAATATGTTATAATCATATATCTTCTTACTAATATAATTTTAATATTGGTTTATATAATTTATCTATTGAAAAAATATATTAATTACAAATATAAAACTATCTCTATCATAGTGGAATTTTATTTATAATTTTTATAAATTAATTAAATAAATTTAATTATGACACAATGATGATGTAGTGATTGCCTTAGTAATGAAAAGAAATAAAATAAATGATATTATAAATATTAAATTAAATATTATTTGACATAATTTATGTCATAATCGAATTTTATACGATAATATGACATGTTATAATAAAATTAAATAATTGTTTTATCATATCAGTCGTTTTATATTTTATTTAAATTCAAAAAAACCAATAGTATAAAAATTGTCATAGTTGATGTTTTATAAAAATAGTAATTTATTAAATTATTTAAAAACATAAAAAAATATAAAATTTCAATGTTACTATGATGAGGTTTAAAAGTTAATTATGTTTCCAATTATTTAAAATTTATCACATATAACTAAAATTAATATCGTCTTAATAATTTAGATGTTGTTACCACTTTTAAAATTTAATGATAATAATTAAGAAGAAACCGAAAAGATAAGGATTAAAATATAATGAATAAATATCAAAAAAAATATTTTTTTGAGAGGATTTAGAACTATAATTATTATATATTCTATATATTTTAATTTGGAATCATTTGTATTAAATAATTAATTTATATTAATTTGGCATTTTAATAATTTCCAAGGGTTACCCTCTTCTCTCTTATAAAAATGTACCCTCTATTCTCAAATAATCACACCCCCATTTGGTATGGAAAATACATAACCAAACATATTTATAGAATCCATACACTAATCCTAAATTTCTCCCATAGGATATAAATCCTCCGAAGTAATCATTTTGGTATAATCCAAAAGAAGCTGCTCGATTAAGAGGTAATGCCCTCTCTCAAATTTTTAATTTCATTTCCATACTCCACTACCAAAACTCTAATTATTATATGATTACATAATAAAAATATTATACTAAATATACTAGTATTATTTTATTCTATTTTTTCTATCTATGCTTACACACACCTCCATTTAATGGGTAAAGAACATATAGTTTCTTTGTGCACCGAAATACTACCTCGTGAAATGATGATTGTTCAATCTTCTCCAACCAAAAATCAAGGTAGAAATTATGATGGGAACCTTTTTAATATATGATATATAATATATTTATATTGTCTCTATACTTCTATAAAAAAAATTAGACCATCAATTTATGCATTCCATGATTCGTAAATATAATAATTTTGTTTGAGGAATTGTGGACTACCACGCCGTAAAAGTGATGTGATTCATTCTCATTATACATGGAACATATAAAACAAGGTTTTCTAAAAATCATTTTACATATATAACCTTAATATTACCCTGGTTCTATAATATAAATATATATCATTTAATTATCATTCTTCTAATATGACAATTAAATTAAATTAGCGTTCATGCGTATGTACGACCTACCATCTCCATGAATAAGGCATTTAATTTCTTATCTACAAATAATATAGATTATTATAAATACATATATACTAGATATATATTATATTTAAATCATGAATAATATTTTTTAGATTATGTTTATCACATAGACAATTTACATCCAAACAAGTTTATTTATTACTCAAGTACCAAATATTGACAAAACGTCTGATATGAACATAAATAGTATTGTAATTTTTATAACATGGTTATAAGTTGTATAAAAGTAACAATAAATATTAAAATTTTCTTAAAAATGTAGAAATTTGTATTATTTTATTATTTAGAATATATATATTGTATGTAATGAGTTGGACTCACAGGAAGGGGCGTCATCTGAATCTCCTTACATTGAGGAATATTTTTATGTTATACAACACCTTATTTTATAAGGTTTAAAATCAACCCATTTTAATTTTAATTTATTTAAAATGTTTTCAAAATGAATCTTCTTTTATACCAAATATTTTACTAAATGATAGAGAGGAATGTTTTTTAAAATATGCAGAGACAATGACATTTCCACTACCGTGACCATTATTTGATATTTGGATTCCTCTACAAGACATAATGTTTCTAAAAGAAATGTAAATACCATATTCCTGATTTATTATTTTTGTATTAAATTTTTTTTCGAGAATGGATTGTTTTTGTCAATATTCTAAAATGATATCTTATGATTTCAATGTGGAAATGTTATTTTCCCTCTATCCATGGTTAATGTGTTATGACTATGTTATTTTATAGGGAATTAGTTATGTATAGGGGTGGTTCCATGATAAACCCAGGGTTAGGGAGCACGTGATAAATCTCTAATGCATTTGGTAATGAGACATATTTAAAAAATAAGGTTTCTTCAAATAGATTTCTAGAATATATTTTGATGGTTATTCCAAATGTACCCATGATGTTTAATCTCTGTCTAGATGTGAAAGCTATAGTATATGTCTGATATGATTTCTAGAATTTAACCTTATGATTTATGATTTTAATGAGGTTTATCATGATTCTAATGATTTCAGGATTTTATAAATATTCATGGACTAATATACTCATTCTATATTTTATATCCCTTGACGTTCTTTATTTTCTCATCCCATATTTGTAATATGTATTTACAGTGTATAATGATGGGTAAGATAAAAGAAGAAGTTAAGAAGTTATATATTATGAAAAATAAAACATGTTTACTTTTAAAAGTTCTTTATTGTGGAATATATTCATAGTGTTGTTGTGTATAATGATGGGTAAGATAATGGAAGAAGTTAAGAAGTTATATAGATTGTTCTATGTTTAATGAAAGGGGCCTTATATTTTTTATCAACGGTCATTTTAGATAACATTAGAGGTTTGGATATTGATAATATATTATACATATCTGATTTATATTTTATGGTAAAATTGAAATGATATATAATTTGAAGATTACAATGTCGATTCATCTAAGATATGTTTGTTCTAAATAGTTTTCTATAGAAGAAATAGAGAATCTATGTTGTGATGACATAAAGTGTAAAAAAATTTACAAATCAGAAAACTGAGATGGTTGGATTGAGAATAGAACAATTTTTTCCAGTGATGGCCCAATTTTCTCATGCAACAAATAGTGGTTTTATCCATTCACAAGATCATACAGATCAACTACAAAAGAACATGACGATAGTATAATGTTTCATAAGTCATCATCCTCTATCATTTAAGGGATCAGCTGGGCTCGTGCTAGTTGAAGGGTTGATTAAAGCACTAGAAAATATTTTTTATGTAATGGGGTGTTCATATAGTTAAAAGAATTGTCATTTTATTTACTATTTTAATGTTGAAGCAGTCATTGGTGGCCGCTGGTTGGAATATCAGAGACAATGAAAAGATTGATTCTATTTATTAGGATTAATTTAAAGTCATGTTTCTTAAGTCATATTTTTCTATGGCCGTTTGAAATAGGATTGAAAAACAGTTCTTGTAATTGAGGAAATATGAGTACTCAATGGTTGTTTAAGAAGAAAAATTCACTCAAATTGAATGGTATCCTCCAAATTTTATTTCAGGTCTTAATACAAAAATCAATTGTTATTACATAGGATTAAATATAATGTATCTAAGGAAATTTCCTTATCGAGAGTTCAAAAGTTACAAAAAACATGTTCGATGTGTGGAGATATTGGAAATAGTGTTTTTTGATGATCATGTGTTCTTTGAAAAATAACAGTATAAGAGGTCTAGGGGTCTGTGAAAGGGCATAAATCTTCGAAAAAGTCTTGTGGTAAAAAAAATTAGTTTATAATTTTTCAAAATTATGGTAAAAAGGGAACTATAAAATGCATTTTTAATTCATGTAAGGGATTCTAATATGGTAAAATGGTACATAAGACTTGTAATTGAAAATAAAATTATCAGGGTACTAGTAAAAGAAAATCTAATTTACAGTCTGTATAACGTTATAAGTGAGATAAGATGTGTCATTATGAAATCAAGTGTCTGGTTAAGAACTCAAATGATAAGAAGTAGCTAGATTATAATCATAAATGTGTGGTGAAATCCTTCCTAACTACTTTAGAAGATGTTGAGTCATCAAATGAAGTGGTGTCAGTTATAATGGTTGTTTATTGTGATTATGCCAATGTGTTTTTTGATTCGGGAACTAAAAAATTTCTTAATTTTTTATAAATTTTCATTTAAATTAGGAATTCCACCTAAATAAATGAATCTACAACTTATCGTAAAACCACATGGGGGATGTTTTGATACAAAAAGAAATTATAGGTATATTATTGTCCTTTTCTGTGGAAAGAATCTACTAGATAACCTTATTTTTTGACTCTAGTAGAGTTTGATGTTATTATAGGTATAGATTAGATTTATTTTTTACCATATTAAGATTTACTATAGAGCTAAATACATTTATTTCTAAAAACATTTCAGCTTATATATAATAATGAACCCTTACTTCCGATAACACATCAGGTAGCTGAGAAACTACTAAAAGATGGAAATGAATTCTACCTTTCACATGTTGTTGAATATTATGGAATTGTTCAGATTAATGATGTTTCAGTGGTAAATGAGTATATTTATGTTTTTATTTATTAGTATTATAGTATTATAAATGAATAAGAAGTTGAACTTACTTTTGAATTATTTTCTTGATGCTATGAAAATTTCAAATCCCCACTTATCAAATGGATCAAATTGAACTTTTATAGTTAATTAAGGGATTGAAAATTTTATTAGATGAAGGTTTCATTCAATATAGAACATCAACATGGGGTACTCATATCTTGTTTTTATAAATAATTATGGTTCAATGAAACTTTTCATCGATTATATAGCCCTGAATAAAATCACTATTATAAAAATGTATATTTTTCATCATATCAATGATTTGTTTGATTAGCTCATGGGAGCATAGTATTTTTTGAAAACCGACTTGATGATGGGGTATCATAATTTTAAATTAAAGGAAAATGATATTACAAAGATAGTTTTTCGAACTTGATATAGAAATTATGAATTTATAGTGGTGTTGTTTGGGTTAACTAATGCACCTATTTAATTCATGGATCTTATGGATAGAATATTCTGTGATTTATTGTATAATTTTTTGTTTCAATTTATTGATGAAATTTTGTTATATTCTAAATATAAATAGCGGTAGGAAATTAATTTAATGGTTTCATTGAAAGCCAGAAATGAAAATAAATTTTATGTGAAATTCTAATAATATGATGTTTGGTAACAAAAAAATTGTTTATTTGTCTCGGTGTTTCTAAAGATGTTATAACTATTAATCCTGATAAAATAAATAGGGTTGAATAATGTAATAGACCCAAAATTATCACCAATATTTTTAGTTTTTTGGGTTTATAAATCTATTACTGGAGGGTAGTTGAATATTTTTCATTGTTATCTATCCAATAGACTATGTTAACTCCAAAAGGTGTTAATTTCATCTTGAAAAAATAATGTGATGATTTTTTTTCTGGAATTCAAAACAAGATTGGGGAATGCTGTAGTTTTTCTATTACATTATAGTAATATTGAATTTTTTATCTATATTGATGCTTCATTAAAAGGACTTGGTTGTTCTCTAATGAATAATGATCTGGTAATTTATTATGCTACACGTTTGTTGAAAACATGTGTGTTAAATTAAACTACACATTATTTAATATTAGTTACTATAGTATTATCTTTAAAAATTAAGAGGAATAATTTTTATGGAGTAAAATGTGAAATATTTATTGATCTGGAATGTTTAAAGTATATATTCACTCAGAATGAATATAACATGAGATGATGTATATTGTTTCAGGTAATCATGGATTATGATTTCACGATTCATTACCATCGTGTAAAATTAAAAAAAGTGGGTAATGTTTTGATTTTGTAAATTAATGATATATTAACCATTATATTTATGGAACATGATCATTTTATTATTGATTTGATGAATTTTGGCATGTATTTTCTCATTACATCAAACTCATATGTTTTTTTTAGGTTCTGGTGAAATAAGTTCTGTGAGAAAGATTTAAGTAAGAACATAAGGAAGAAAGAGAGTTGTTGAAAAAGATATTATTGGATCAGAAGGGTTAGATTCATTAATTTCACATCGATAAATATTTTTTTTTATAATTAGAAAGAGGCTTTGTGGGCTTTGTGATTCACAACTGAAGAAAATGTTTTTATGGGAAGCTCGTAGTTCTCCATTTTCAGTTCCTCCGGAAGTAATAATATGTACATAGATTGTCGATGGTATTATTACTAGGGAGGAATGAAAATAGATATTAATGAATTTAATATTAAGATTTTATATTTTCAGCAGGTGAAAGGAAAATGAAATTTTCTTAAGGGTATGCTTCAAACATTTCATATAAAAGAGTGAAAATGGTAAAATTTACAATGTGATTACCAATTACTTCTCAATGTAACAATGTTATTTGTGTTTTTTTAATATAATGAAAAAATTCTATAATTTTAGTCCAATTAGAGATACACTATCTCTAGATCAACATTCTCAGTTGTATCTTAATGAGGTAATAAGGTTACATTGAGTTCCTCTCTCAATTATATTAGACTGTGATGTTTGGTTCACATATAACTTTGGGAAAGGCCTTCAAGAATCATTGGGAACTGAATTAAATTTCAGTGCATATTTTCATCATCAATATTAAGGGATGTTATAATAGAAAACTCAGAACATGGAGGATATTCTGTGATATTGTTCAATGGATTACAATGGAATTTGGGATCAGTAATTTTATTTGGTTGATCTTTCTTATAATAACAGATTTCATTATAATATAACGATGGAACCATTTAAGACATTATATGGAAAGCACTATTTAACTCTATATTTTCTGGATGAACTAGGTTAAAGGATGTTTATGGGACTAGAACTTGTATAAGGGATCGAAGAAAAGGTTTAGTTGATGAAGAATCACATGAGGATAGTATAGAGAAGACAGAAGAGTCATGTAGATAAGTAGAAGAAAGAACATACTTTGGAGGTAGTTTCTCGTGACTTCATTAAATTTTTCCATGACATATGTGATGCTTTTTGGTAAGAAGTGAAAGGAATTCTATGCTTCCTTGGACCCTATGAAATCCCATGGAACGTTGGATTAGTTGACTGCAGAGTGAATTTAACTCAATGTTTATCTTAGGTACATAATGTTTTTAATGTTTCAATATTTATAAGGTGTTTTTTGGATCCATTATATTTTTTGAGTCTATAAGTAGTACAATTATAAGAGAATCTTTTTTATAATGAAAAACCAGTCCAAATTCATGACTGCAGAGAAAATGTGTTGTAGAATAAGGTGGTTCATCAGGTTAATGTATTGTTGAAGGAAAATATGTTTTAATTTGAAACATGTTAATCTTAAAATTCTATGAGGGATAAATACCCCCACTTATTTGATAAGTGAATAAAACTGTGAGGACACAATTTCCAAAAGGGGGAAGGATGTAACATTCCATGTAATCATAAAATAAGACATTTTAAATATCTATTCATATATATGAATTATATATTTAGTTTAATTAAAATATGACTCTATGTATGATACCATACTCAACACACAATAACTGGTCTCTCTGAAATCATATGTTTCACACAAGACTAAGTTATACCAAAAAATGATACATTATTATTAATATTATTTTAATTTGTAATTAACGCCGAGATATTTTATAGGAATTAATGAACAAAACTAACAATGTTATGTTTACACATGTTTTTAAAATGTATTTACAGTCTTCAAATAAATTTTATACACTTACAATCGGAATAAAACTAATTTTAAGCATAAAATACTCTAATATTTTTACAAGGTAGTTTTACCACCTTTTGATGTTGACCCATTTAGAAATATATATTTTATAAATTTTATATGATCTATTTTACAAAATATTCTTCCTATTTTTATGTGATACATCAAAATTTACATTTCTTGAAATTATGGTATTTTTATGATAAAATTGATTTTTTTAATGAACAGTGAAAAATGCTGCATTTTAATTCAAAACTACATTTTTGCCTAATTTATTTATATATATAGATTATCATTTTAATAAGTTATAAATTTTAATTGGACTATGTTATTATATTTTAATATAATGATATAAACACATGTCAATATTTTAATGGTTTCTACTTTTTAAAAACATGTTTTCTCGTTCCCACATTAGGATTAATTTTAAATTTAATTTTTTCAAATCTGTGAATTTAATTTTCACAAAATAAAACACATGTTTTTAATTAGTTAATAAAACTAATAAAATCAATATAATTTTTGGTGAATAGTAATTATAGTATTTTATTTACCACGGTTAACTGGTAAATCATGTAAATAAGCGTAAAAATAAAATAATAATAATATAAAACTACCCTAACACTTTTTATTATCTAATTGTATGATATATGGTCGACCTAAAAACCCATTGGGATGAAATTTTTTCCTTTTGAATCCCCATGGGTGTGATTATGACACTTATTTCATTTAATTTAATGTAAAAGATAATAAGTTATAAACAAATATCTTCTTACTAAAAAATTGTTAATATGGGTTGATATAATTGATCACTTCGACTATAAATATTAATTAGAAAGATTATAATATTCCATACATTCTGGTATTTTATATATATTTTTTATACATTAAATAACTTAGTTTAATTATGACACAATTATGATACAGTGATTTCATTATTAATGAATGAATCAAAAAAATGATATAATAAATATTAAAATAAATATTATATGAGATTATTTATGTTATACACGAATTTTCATGGTCACTATTATATTTTATAAGAATATTATATAGTTGGGTTCATTCTTATCTCTCTTTTTATTTTTTATTTAAATTTAATAATAGTTTAAAAATTAACTGAAATGTTTTTTATAAAAAAATTATTTTATTAAATTGATCTAAAATCCGAAAAAATATTTTAAAATAAAAAAGTGACTATGATAATGTATAAATGTTCATTATGTGTCAAATTATTTAAAATCTATCTCATTTATGTTAAATTAAATACTTCTTAACAATTAAACTTTGGATACCAGTTTTAAAATTAAAAGTGTATAATTATGGATAAAATGTAAAGATAAGGTATAAAATAAAACAAAAAAACTTCAAAAAAAAATTATATGAAGATTTAGAACTATATTCATATTATCATATACATATATCAATTTGGAATTAATTTATTAAAAATTTATTTATATTAATTTAATATTTTTATACTCTTCAATGGTGACCCTCCCTTCTCCTATAAAAGGTACACTCTCTTCAATAGTACTCTATCATCAATAGCCATTTTGTTCTACCAATACCTCTCCGAAACTCTACCTATAATCCATACAATCTTCCTAGTATTATCTCATTGTTTAGAATGGCTCCCATGGAAGCCTTTTGATATATACCAAAGATTGTTACCCGATCAAGAGGAAACACCTTCTCTCATGCCTTTTAATTTCATTTCCATTTTCCTCTCCCTAAACTCTTATTATTTTAGGATTATAAAACAAAATATTGTCCAAAATATACTAGGATGTTTTAATGATAGTTATTCTATATACACTTATGTACAACATCATTTACTGGGTAACAAACATCTTGTTTCTGTGTACGGAGAAATATTGTCTCACAAAATGATGATTGTTCAATTTTCCCATACATTATATCATCTTGGCCATTATAATAGAAATTGTATTTATATAAGATATATATAATATTTCTATTTTATCTATTCAATAGTAATATTTATTTATAAATTACCTTTATACTTTCTAGGATGATTAAATACGATAATGTCATTTAAGGAAGTGTTGACCAACGCCCCCTCAAAGAGATATGAATCATTCTCACTATACATGGAATGTATAAAAGATGGTTTTATTAAAACTGTGAGACAAATATGACATTAATATAATACTAGTATTATTATATACATTTATATCATTTAATTAATAATTTTTTAATATGATAAAGAAATGAATGCAGCGTTCATGAGTATGTATGGCCTACTATCTCCATGAACAGTGCATCTACTTTCATATCTAAAAATATTATGGATTATTATAAATACATCTATATTTGATGTATATGATATTTAAATCATGATTAAAGTTCTTTTGATGATGTAATTTTGATCAAATGGACATTTTATATCAAAACAAGGTTAATTTTTTTTACACAACTACTAAATATCGACAAAACATTTGATATTAACATAAATAGTTATTTAATTTTTATAACATGGTAATTAGTGATATAAAAGTAATAATAAACTTGATAAAGGTTATAAAAAAATATAAATTAATTTAGTTTAACTGTAATGTCATGAACTTTTTAATTATATTTGTTTCTTTAATCTGTGTGTTATTTTATATTATACTCAACAAAACTATATACTTTAATTAATGTTGTGAGTATAATTAAATTAGATTGTTGTGTTTAGACTATTATATGGTTATTGGTCAAAATGACTGTTGGAAACTAAATTCTTAACATTATAATTATTTTTTATAAATTCAAATGATCTTGGTTATTTCATACTCAAAGAAGAGTTAATGGCATCATCTAGTGGACTCGTGCCATATGAAGCCCATCTGTCGGAGCTTGGGAAGGTGGTATCATCATTGGGCCTTGATCAAGACCAATCGCAAGCCAAACATATACATATTAATATTTAATGGAATCTCCAAATAGAGTAGTTTAAGCCGATAGAAATCACCACTCAGGCTATGTTGTCCAAGCCACCCCAAGATTCTATCACCATAGCACACCTTACACTTGTGTTAAATGCTATTGTTATAATGGGATATGTAACGAGACCATAGATGATTTATGTAATGCATTTATATAAATAAAATTGATATTTCTATATATTGAAAACATTGTGAATTTCAAATATCTGGATAAATATAGGATGTGTATTAATGATGAATTTGGAAAAAAAGGGAATTTTAAATTTTTTTTATTCTTTAATGAATTAATAATGTGAAATGATTTTCAAACATTGGTCTTCTGCAATTGTGATTAGTGGAAAATTTAGATTATAAAAAAATGAAATTGGTTATTTGGTGAATAGTAAAGTAGGAATAGAAACATGACCATATGAATAGTAAATAATAGTAATGAATATTAAATTGAAAAAAAATCAAACTTCACCCATGAATGTATAAATACATTTTATTCATCTTAAAAGTGAAAAAATGATCATAGTTTAATTTTGGGTATTTTATAATGTCATGAATATTTTATTTACAATTATATAACTAATTTAATAATTTAACATGAAAATTTATTTTCATAAAATTTAATCAGAAATTGTTGAACTATTTTCTTATAGTTATACTATATTTTTATTGGACCTTGATTACTTTTTTATGGTGTTACAAAATGATATATTGTATTAATGTTTTATTTTTGTAATAAATAATTATTTTATAAAAAAATTTAATTAAAATTATTAAAAAAATTATTTTCAAAAAATGGAGATAATTTTTGAATTCAGAGAATCGATATTAGGTTAGGGTGAATTTTTTGGATTTTTCTGATACAGTTGAATTGTCGTTGAATGGTAAAAATGCAGATTTGAGTTTCAGGTATTTAATGACATCATTAGTGATGTAATAATGATGTAAAACATTCTGCTAAACTAATCAATAGTGATAATTTCTATGAGGTGTCCTGAGTGGCCAATACGATGGGAAAATGGCATGGGCAAGCCCATGGTTTTTCAAATACCACTGATGAGGGGTCCCTAGAAAATTAAAAATTTATTCCCTCAATTATCTTATAAATACCAAGTCATTTCTGTCATTCATTTCATTAAAAAATAATCCTCAGTGATGTTATGGTCTCCTTACCTCATAATGAGTCCTCTCAAGTTTCCCTCAAGCCTCTCAATGACCCAACCTTCAAGATTTGAAGGTTACTATTCAAGGTAAGGGATCCTTTCACCCTCCTATTTCAACTCATGAATTAATTTATGTTGTGTCTTCTAGTTTCCATATCATTATGTTGTGGGTATGTTCTTATATGTTCTCATTACTTTCCAGTTCATGTCTAATTGTTGAGGGACCCTTTCTGCTCTCATCAATTTTTTTCTCAATTTTTAAGTGACGTCGATGGATGCCAAATTTTTTATAAAAGAAATCTCATCTTATCTCCTCTTTCATGATTTCTTTTCATGTGTTATGTCATTCATATATCCATACCATGATCATATTATATACCCATAATGTATTATTAATTATTAATGAGTGGGTGACCCCTTCCCCCTCTTTTTTCAATGTTTTCCAAAACCATGTTATATAGTCGTTATGTTGCAGAAATTTCATCTCAAAATTTCTATCTCTTTCTCCCATGAAATTCTATTTTTTATTTATGTGAATACCCATACCTATTTCGTTTCAATGGGTGTTAATAAAAAAATAAAAATGATATATTTGTTTGGTTAATTGACATACATATAACCCGCAATCACTTTCTATGGGTTATAAATGATGTAAAGATCTTACTTTTAAGAACCTTTAAAACATCACGATTATGAGATGAAACCCATATCTTTCATTCTATATGGGTTATTTATGAAATTTTTTATTATTATATGTGTTCCTCACATGAAAATAAATACATATTAAGGGTGTATCCTGATAGTTCTTCAATGCAATGGGTAATTAATTAATCTCTGGAGATGACAAGTTTCATGATACCCAGGTGAATAACCTTGACAATTTTTATGTCACCTTATGGATAAACCTTGGTTATTTGTTCAAGAATGTCTAAATGAAATGTTGTAGCCACATATTGAAGTTAAGATTCAATTTATTTTTATTATGATATTCATATTCTACCATTTCTCACGCCTTTATGAATTTTATCATGATCTTATTAATATTCCTCCATATCACATGTCAATTGTTTCGATTGTTTTCCTTACGGATCCTTCTGCTCACTCTTTACTTTGATTTATGTCACCCGATTAAGAGATGTAGTAATTTTACATAGGATTAACCTATCATGAAGCCTTACAAGTGTATTAGAAAAATGTTTTATATTGTTTTCACGTATTATGTTCCTGATTACCAAGACCATATACATTAATGATGCTCTTTATGTGAAATGTAATATAAAGTTATGTAATAAAAAGGCGGGATGCCATATTAACTATTCATGAATATAAATATTGTACATGAAGATTCTGACTCACGATAAATGAATTTGACTCAATATCCTTTTATTGAGACATATATTTATTTAATACACCACAATCTTTTATATAGTGTTAAATAACACATTTTAATTTTAATTTTATTAAAAGATTTTAAAACGAAATCTACTTTTATACAATGAATTTTAATAAATGACGAAAATAATTTCATTAACATTTGCGGAGACAATAAACTGAGGGCTGGTGGACCCATGATATCTCCCTAATACATTGGGTAATTATTAAGAGTTAAAAAAAATTAGTTTCTCCTAATAGATTTAAGGAATATAGAGTGATGGGTATTCCAAATGTTACAATGAAGGTTACTCCCTGTGTATCTGTGAAAGATAATATGAATTTATAATATGGATGTCACAAGATAACATTATGATTTTTGATTTTTATGATGTTTTTATGATTTATATTATTTCATGGGTTTATAAATATTATTTGACTTATGTTTTAGTTCCTTATTTTGTATCCCTTAATGATATTTTTTCTTATCCCATGACTTTAAAAAATTTACATTGGGTATAACGATGGGTAATAGAAAGGAAAAAAGTCAACAAGGTTTTTATCAAGAAATAGAATAATGTTTATATTAAATTTTTTTTATTGTTTAATAAATGGATATATTTTTAATGGTATTCTCTTTTTATAAATTTGAGTTATTATGTATTTGTTATTTCATACTTCTCTATAAATCTAAACCTGAAAAGTTCCTTAATGTGAATTGATGATGTAAATCAAGATTATGTAATTTTTAAGTAATGAGACTTATAATATAAAAATTGTTGTCATTTGACGGTAGGGTGTGTTGGCATTCAGCTAAAATTCCATCAAACCATTATATCTCATCATTCTTATCCATTGTACATGATGCACTAGCATTCAATGGAGGAAGGACATATTCTATAAAAAACATCCAATAATTATGTAAACCCCATGGATACACAATGGTGGTGGGAGAATTTGATTTAAACCTTTTCATATATCACAAACTCATCCAACGGTGACCAGGAAAATTATATTGGATCTTTAGTTTGTGGAATGCATGTTTACAACAGGTTCCTCATTTCTGTATTTTAAAGAGAATTAAATATGTTATTCATGATATATCATCATAAAATGGATTTAAATATCTTTTTTAGATTATTATAAATTTTAGTTGACTCTAAAAAATCCATTTATGGTATCAAAAATAGATTGTGTTTTAGATTTCTGAAATCATGTTATGAAATTAATAGAATCACAAAATATTGTAGAAATTTTTCAAGTTTTTCATAATTATGGAAAAGGGTTTACCCAATGATAATAAGTTATGTAAATTTAACCAATTCAAACCCATTTAACAGTGGGTCTTGGTAATGGTAATAATGTAAATACCCTTCTTCAAGTACTATTATTGAGGGAATAAATTTATACAAAGGGTTCATTAATGGATGTATGTATATTAACCCTTATGTGAATGATTTTCATAAATTTTTTAAAAATGGTTATGGTATTTATTATACTTATTTATATAGTTATATAATGGTTATAAATTTTTAATAATTCTAAATGGTATATTCATAATTGTTTTCAAAATTTTAATGGATTAATTAAAGGTATCTGGTCATATACCCTTTCATGAACCAGAACTATTTTAATGTAACCAATCTATAACCCCTATATGAAGATGCTAGAATACTATGTTAATTTTAATCAACACCATAATATATATAAATCATTCAAAAAAATAAAGTATCTATTTTTGTAATATCCTGACCCATGTTCCATGTGATGGTACCCCGATCCAGTTCACCAGATGACCTCAAGTGCACCTCCCCATACACTCAAGGCTTCCATTGAGCAGTGAGGGTATCATAAGTCATTAATGGAGAGACTATACCCTAATTTATCTGAGTAAAACACTAGATGTAATAATTAAAAAAATGAAAATGCATATATAACCAGAAAAATACTCATGTCACAATATAACCAAACAGAAAATAACATACTCAATAGAAATTGAAACTGTGAATAACCAATATAATTGTCATGTGACTTTAATAAAACTAAAATTAAATACACTAAAACTCCCCAATAGGGTTCAGAACCATGTCATGTCCCTTTATCCAAGATCTGTCCCAAATAAGTAATTCATCATATGGCCTTTTCCCTTTACATTATCCTGCAATAATATAATATATTCGGGTACCAATCAAGAATACCTTGTAGGGTGTGAGTAAAACACAGTAAGAAACCACCAATTGTGTCTAACACAATTCCAATAAAAATATAGTATATGTAGTTCTATAATAAAAATTACCATGCATAAATAACCAGTTATTACATCATCATTTATTCTTATCTAACAACATTAACTCCAGGGTTCCCATGGAGACTCGTACCCAAATACTAGCATTGTCTCATATGGGATCCTGACATGTTCCCTTGGTAATATTATATCTTAATACATGCTTCATTCTAGATCTCTTAGTATTCAAAGGTGCTATGATATATCAGTACCTAATTCAACTGATGATGGATTTTGATAAATTCTATTGTGAGGCCATAAATTGGATGGCCATTATTTCAATTCCTTAATTTCTCATTTATAAGAAATATTTATTAATATACCCATATCACAAATGTAAGTATGATGAACAAGTTACCATGCTTACCCCTCAATAGAATGACGATGTTCCCAATCTCTTTACTCATAAGTAATATAACCATGTTACTATGCTTACATCTCAATAGAATGATCATGTTCTAACTTTATTTACTCATAAGTATAATGAACATGTTACGAAGTATACTAATCAATTAGCAATGACTATGTTCACATTAATTCACACATAATTAATTCATAATTAATTATCCACATCAATAAAATTTCTAATCCAAAAAAATTAAATACATCCAACCCATTAGTTAACCCAAAAATTAATTGAAAGCCTCAATCTAGTTAATTAAATCAATAATTAATTAACCAATATCACAATTTATATACCATAATTAATTTCACATAATTAGTTATCTCTTTAGAAATCTGAAATCCTTATAATTAATCCCACAATTAATTATCTAGATTATAATCTCAAAGTGCATTATTAATTCACAATCAATTATCTCAACATTACCAATTAGATATTTCATAATTAATCCTTTGATTAATTATATTGATTAAAATCACAAGATCTCATAATAAATTTTCAAAAATAATTATCTAATAGTGCATACCCTTATTCTCATGATTAATTCCTCAACTAATCATTTAACTCAATAAGGACTTGATAAATAAATTAGTCAACCTAATTATCCCAATTTATGTAAATGAATATCTAAATAATACTAAAAATTATAATAATTTTCTTATATGTGTCAATTCCCTGACTATCTGAATTATATATTAGATCTCCTACCTCGATTCATTGATGGACATTCTCTCATTAGAATTATCCAAAATCTGAGCAACGCAATGGCCTAGATATGAGTTACATATATAAATCCCTAAACCAAAACAAAGATATCAGGAATTATCCAATCTAGATGATGATATACATTCATATACCTAGATATCACCAAATAGGTTTAGTTCTAATTAAATTGATGATATTGTCCATTAAAATTTCAAGGATAGAGAGGATAATGAAAGACAACTACATTGGAATGAGATCCACAAACCGGGAGAAGATTAGATATTCTATACAAGCTTCTAATCATAATTAAAAGAGGTTTGATGGTCTTGGAATCCCTTCATGTTAATGAGAGAGCATTCCATTACCATGATGAAAGTCAAATAAAAATTTAGGGCATCATATGACAAGAAATATGTCAATGGAATGTGAAAATGAGTGATATCCACAATTTTAGGACCCACACATATCCCACGAATAATATTCTTGTGCGGCTAGACAACCATGCATAGACTGTGCATTATCCATTGATTATTGGGGGTATCGCATGGTTTCCTCACACAACCTCCCAATCCTTGCTTTAACTATACAAAATCCATGGCCTCAAAAGACCAGGCGCCACGCAATATCTCTTATATTGCAGCACAGTTTGTACAGACTATGTGCCAACAATGCACAACCTCTTTTTTTCCAAAATTTTCTATATTCCACCCAAACTCATCCAAATTCAAATCACCGATCAATGGAAATTCAGTAAAAACAAAAAATACAAGAAATTGTTTTTGAGACAACTACAAAAAAGTTTGAGATCATAAAATCTCTAAACCTTAAAATAGATTAGCCTCAAGCTGTGATCCCAATCCTTTATAATAATCTGAGCCATAAATATTGGGCCATTGAATGATCATATCTTCTCCTAACACTGATTTTTTCTCTTGTACATTCCCATGATTCCGTAACACCTGAACAATCAGTGTAGTATTTCTCAACAACACATTCCAATTATAATCCAACACACACATCTGATGCTCCTCAAAGAATTCATCAATATCATGGTCATCCTCATCCTCATTGACCGCATGAGAAGTGTCGTGGTGATACCACCAGAGTTGTGATATATAGAGAAAATCATGCATATCATTGAATCTATTTGGAAGATCAAATAGGTACACCACTAGCCTAATTCTCTTCACTATCTCAAACTGTCTAAACAACCCGGGTCCCCACATACCATACCAATATATCCTATGGTGACCTAACCCAGTAGACAAACAATATAATACAGGATCACACTCTGTAATCTCTAGGGGTCTTCTCTATCTTTCTACATACAAATTCTCTCTACTTGGATTCCTAGCCATACTTTTCTGAATCAGCCGCACCTGCTCTGATGTCTCTTGCATGAGACTCAGTCCTAATAAATATGAATTACTATCCACCATCCAACATAGAGGTGATCTAAATGGACTACCATAAAGAGTATCATATGGTTCCATCTATATAGTTTCTTTATAACCATTTTTATAGGATAAATCCACTAAACCCAAGCGCTTTTCCCAAAATCCACCAATGTTAATAACACATTCTCGCATCATATCCTCAAGAAAATATTTAGTAAGCTCTCTCTACCCAATTGTCTATGGGTGGAAATTCTTAATAAGTAATACTTATGTTTCAATAACTTTCTTCTAGACCTAGAAGAATCTGGTAGTAAATCATGATTCATGATATAAAACAATAGTATGTGGTATTCTATGTAGATTGACTATCTCTTAACATATAGTTCCTCCAACTTTTCTCGTATAAATGTTTCCTTTATAAGAAAAAAATGATCTAACTTTTTTCAATGATCCACAATAACATAAATAACATCATTCTTCCTATGATTATTCGAGATAACAAATTAAAAAATCCATGGTCACAATATCCCACATCCATTATAGGATGGTCAGTGACTATAGAGAACCTCTAGGTCGTTGATGCTCTGTCATCACCTACTAACAGGTGAAGCAACTCTTCAAAGACACTAATATCTATTTATTCATTCATTACCACCAAAACTATCATAATAAGTAATGGTGCATTTTTTTTACACCTGGATGAATTGCCCATTTTGAGGAATGAAATTCCCACATGATCTCTTCTTGTATGCTTGTAGATACCATAACTCAATTCTTCACATAGATGATCTTATCCACATCTATCAACTAATATAAATATGTCTCCCCACCATCAAATACATCCCTCATCGATAATCTTTCTAGATTCTCTAACTACATATATATGATCTGTCTCAAAATCGTAGACTCTATTCAAACTAAAAATAGTGTCATCTATTCTTAACACTCCTCAACAACCACGTGCATTTCATCCCATAATTTCACCATCTTCAACTTTTTACTCAAATATGAAACCATCTATGTCTATGTTTTTCATATCAAGGAACTATACATACTATTTGCCATCCCTATAATATATGTGTGTTCAAAACTAAAAGGCTACATGTACTCAACCCATCTCCACTATCGATGATTCAAATAAAACTATAAAAATATATAATTCAAGATCTTGTGATCTATATACAATGTAAAATTATATCCCAAAATATAGTGTCTGAAACACTTAATATCATAAACCACTGATACTAACTTGATGTTGTGTATATGGTAATTATGTTGATGAGAAATCAATGACCGAAACCTATATGCCACAACTTGATATCCCTATGTCCTCATAGCTCCACGTCCAATCGAATAATTTTCACAAAAACCATATACTCTTTACTTGTCTTAGGTAGGACCAAAATTGGTGTATGTGTTATGCACTTTTTGAACTTCTACAGATCACTCTCGCATGCCCCTTTTAAATGAAACATTACACCATTTCTGGTAAATCCCAAAAGCAATGCTTCCAAATAAGAAAATACTCAGATGAATATCCTTTAATATTCAGTTAATCCCAGAATGCACCGGATATTAAAAAAATTATTGGGATGATCCCAATAAACCACTCCATGAACCTTTTCTTGGTATACTAACACACCTTCCTCAAATATTATTTTCCCCAAAAAGTGTATCTAAACATCCAAAAAAGACACTTAGATAGCCTGTAGTATAACTGATAGTTTATCCATTTACTAATGATGATGGAAATATATTGGGAATGGTTGTCACGTGTCTTGGATTACAACAAGAAGAAACCCTCAAACACCACCCCAAATGGATCCAAATTCTGATGAAATATCTTTTTCATCAAATCCATGAACACTATTGATGCATTTTTCAATACAAATATAATTACAACAAACTCATAACATCAATACATGATCCTGAATGCAGTACTCGGTACATAATAATTCCATAGTCACAGCTGATGATACCCAGATCTCAAATAGATCTTTGAGAACACACAATCTTACTTCAATTGGTTACAAATATCATTGATATGTGGAAGATGATATTAGTTCTTCACAGTCATTTTGTTCAACTTCCATTAATCAACATAAAACATAAACTCATTCCATATTTATTTGTGATCAAAACATGTGATCACCAAGGAGAAATACTTGGATGGATAAATACATTATCATACAAATCCTCTAACCGATTATTAAACTCTGGAATCATTGTTAGTTTAATTATGTACGGTGGAATAGATACTGGATCATCCCCCATAATGAGATCAATAGTGAATTAAACATATCACTTAAGTGGTATCCCTGATATGTCTTTAAGAAAGAAATCCTAAAATAGTTTCACTACTGGTGGAAAGACATATTTCAAAACACCCCTTTAATTCAAATATATACTAGAAAATTGAGGTATGATATCTCTCAATTGATGAGTAATTGGACTTGCTCAGCCTTATTAGATATCCCACACTCCATGATGAATATATTGTACACCCTTAAGAGACACAACAATCACTCTCATATGGTAACAATCAATGTGGGATCGATGAATAACTATCCATTCCATCTCAAAAATCATGTTTAACCCCATCATTTTAAGAACATAAAGATCCCATAGAAAAAAATATTCCTTTAAATCTAGTGAAAATTATTATCATATATAGATATCCCTAGACCTCACTCCCAATGATGTATCTATACTAATTACCCTACTCACAACCTCCATCATCAGGATCAAACTGTAAAAAAATAGATATAATGGAATTAGAGGAACTAGTATAATAAAAACTAGATAATGTATAATCCACTAGAATAGTACCCATTATTATCGATGGTCCATCCTTACTATCCACACGTTTTGGTTTTATTGCATGTAACTATGGTGTCATTCATCCCTATGATGATGTCTGACTCCCCTGAGTTGTAATACTCATCTGATGTGGGCGCTCCTTCTCCAAGGAACCACTTCCACTACCTCTACCACATCGACTAGTAGAACTCTAACTACCATCACGATATTGTGTAGAAGATCCTCTATTAATACTCTAACACTGACCAGCTACTCCTTCAGTAACAACCTATCATTGTAACCTGCAAAACTTCTTTAAATTCCTCATCATTACACAAGATCATAACTCTTCCATAGTTTGATAATAGTGTCGACAATATTGTATCGTCCTACAACACTATTGAAAAATAACCCCAGCAAGGTCTTGTCCAATGGAACCTCCTATCTATATTGTATTCTTTCAATTCCATGAATTTTTTTTTTGATAATGGTGCTTCATTATCTTGGAAGTCTCACCTCCTGATCATCCAATAACTACTTCCTATAATATACTGGAAGCCTCCTTTATGTTCCATTTAACTATGAGAGCTTGATCCACCACTTCGTTAGATTTATTTTTCTAGAAGATATTCACTTGGGGAATAATATCACAATTATGTCCATTCTGAAAATTACTCTTCAAATATACCTCATCACCCACTAACGTTGGATAAAATATTTAAACATCTTTGTAGAATCCATCATACTCCATCATTGTTATTATCCACTATGTCACATGCATGAAAAAATAAAATATCACTTTTCTCGAAGTCTCTGGATAAATGTTCTCTAAGAACCTATTCAGGTTGTCCTTCCATAACATATTATCAGTCATTCCAATTCATGCATGAATGTCCCACCAGCACTTCCCTAATCCTCATATCATATAAGTAGCCAAATAGAACCTCCTCTCAATAGGAGTCTCAAAATGGCCATGTCTATTCCTTATGTACTCCACCCAGAATTCAGATCACCAGTTACATCCTCTATAGAATGTATAGGAGGGTTATACAATAGAAAATCCCTTTTCGACTCATACAAACTTATCAATACTTACCTTAAGACTCTTTCCATGAATTTACTGATGTGAGAAAATTTATATTGAATATTTAACCTTTCATCATCAGCTAGAACAATCACTGCCTCAATTTCTCTAAATAGGAAAATCATTTCTAGACATGGCCCTCGCTTGTCCTTTCAACAATTGTCATGGTGGTATACATTCTACAATGATAAACACATGTATCGAGTATCATATCACAACCAGATAAATTTCACGTAAGAAAAAATATTAATAATAGTTTACAAAATGTCTTTTCCCCCAAATATCACTAAATGGCCAAACTGAGGCACTATCACAACGATTAACCATCCTAATCATTTATTTTGGTTAATAAGGGTAAACACACTATTATAATCAAGTTTCACATTTAGACACCAAATTATTCTCATTTTTCATCTTTTTACCATCATTATTAATTCATGTTCAGCACCATTTTTCATATTATTCTCATAGAAAAGGAAAATAGTTCAAGTTCAATGACATACCCATAACCCATTTTCCTGTGTGTTTCTAAAATGATGCATGTAGAATCAAAAGACAATTTATTCTAGTTCACAAATAAATACTCCAAAATTAACAAAAACAATAATCATAACACACCACATGTGCATCAACCATGGGTAAATAATATTCAACAATAGTATCAAGTAGCAATAACAATTATCACGCCCAGAGTATTTGTTTTCCCCCCCATACATGGGTATAAAACTCTCATGTAAGAGCTCACCAACAAGAACCCAGTATTTCTAATCTTTTTTCTACCATTACCAAAATATTAAGAAAAAATAATAGGAAATAAACCCCTTTGATAATACATTATAATGTCCCCAATGGGGTTCCACAGGATGGTTCCCGGATCCAGTTCCCCACATGACCTCAAGCTTGCCTCCAGGTATGCTAGAGGATTATGACTAGAAATGAGGGTCTGGTAAATCATTCATGGGTAGAATATACCCTCATTTATCAAATTAAAACACTAGATGAAAAAAAAAACCAACGTGGAAGAATATATAACTATAACAATACTCATGTCACAGGATAAAAAAACAAAAAATAAAATAATCAACTAAAAGGAAAACCATAATATGTAAATATAAGTTTGATGTTTATATACTGAAACTAAAATTAAATACACCATGACACCCCAAGTTGGTTCTGAACCATGTTTAGTCCCCTCATCCAAGCTCTTTAGAAAATGAGTTATCTAACCACTGAACTTTTCCCTTATCATGTCCTGAAACAAAATAATTTATTCAGGTACCAATCCGGAAGCTCGAGTAGGGTGTGCGTAAAAATCTGTAAGAGACCACCAATGATTTCTAATATAATTCCATTAACAATAAAGTTTTTTTAGTTCTATAATAAATACGTACAATGTATAAATTTACAGTTATTATATTATCATTTATTCTTATCTAACTACATTAACTTTAGGGTTCCCAAAGAGACTCATACCCCAATATTAGATTCATCTCATACGAGAGCCCAAAGTGTTCCCTAGGAAATATCATATCATAATAACTATTTATTTTCCAATCTTCAAATATTAAAATGTAATATGATATCTCAATACCTAATTTGACTCATGCCGGAGTGCGAAACATTATATTGTGAGGCCATAACTTAGAGATCCATTATTTCAATTTTTTTATTTTACATTTATAAACCACATTTCCAAATATACCAATATCACAAACATAAGTATGATGAACATGTTACCATACTTACTCCTCAATGTAATGACCATGTTCCCATTCACTTTACTCGTACGTAAGAAAACCATGTTACTATGCATACTTCTTAATAGAATGAATATGTTCCCATTCTCTTTACTTGTAAGTATAATGACCATGTTACAATGTATACTTCTCAATATAGAATGACCATGTTATCATTCATTCAAACATAAATAATTCATAATTAATTATCAACATCATTAACCTTACTAATCTAATAATTAGTTAAATACATCATACCCATTAGTTAACCCAACATTTAACTAAAATCCTAAATCCATTAATTAATTCATAATTAATTATCCAATATCACATTTTATATCCCATAATTAATTTTTCATAATAAATTATCTCATTATAAATATAAGCTCTTCATAATTAATCTGAAAATTAATTATCTATATCATAATCTCAAAGAACATAATTAATTCACAATTAATTATCTCAACTTAACTAATTAAATATCACATAATTAATCCCTGATTAGTAATCTAAATTAGATTCCCTAAATATCATTATCAATTTCTGAAATTAATTATCTATTAGATAACCCTTTAGTCTCATGATCAATTCCTCAAATAATCATATATTTAAACAATGATTGGATAAATCAATTGGTCAAGCTAATTAATAACATTTTAGAAAATAAATTGATAATTGTTGGCAAACATTCAAAACATTTTCAAATTAATATCAAATCAATGACTATGGGAATTATATTTTAGACCACCTACCTTGATTCTTTGAAGGACCCTAACTCAATAGAAATTCTGAATATCCGAGCAATGCAATGATGTAGATATTAGTTCTGGATAAAAATCACAAAAAAAAACTAAGATATCATGATCTATTCAATCTAGATATAGATATAAAATAATAGATCAAGTTATTACCAAATAGGATTATATCTAAAGAATAACTGTATATATTCTATCAAAAGATAATTTAAAGAGAAGATAATGAAAGGGAATACCATTGGGATGAGATCCACATACCAGGCGAAGAGAGTATCTCCAATTCCAACATTAAATCACAATAAAAAAATGCCTCATAGCCTTGAAATCCATCTTCCTTAATAAGAGAACTTTATATTACCCTTACAAATGTAAAATCCCAATTTAGTGGCTCATAGGAGATGAAAAGGGTCATTGAATGATAAAAACGGGTGAGACCCACATTTTTTGGATCTCACTACTATCTCGCACATTGTTTAGTCACACATTTAGACAAAACACACACTAATTGTGTGTTTTCCACTGATTAAAGGGATATCTCACTCAGTATCCTCTCATGGACACCCAAAATATTCTTTACCCGTTCCAAATCAACTACCTCAAAAGACTATAGTGAACATGGTTTCTCTTAGACTACCATACAATTTGTATAAACAGTGCGCCAAACATGCATAGACCCTTTTTTAGAAAATTACTTAGAATCCACCAAAATGAACCCCAAGTTAGAACTCCCAAAAATTTTACTTAAGTAAAAACTATATTTACCTGAAATAACACTCAAAAAAACTCCAGAAATGATCAGGATCTTACAATTTTACTGTTATGAAAGATTATATTTTAATGGTAAAATTTGTATTATTATTACATAGTGTTTTAAATTTGTTCTATTTAAAGATAAGGAATTACATTCCTTTATGAATGGAATCTATACTAGGATTACTTATAGATTATCTTAATTAATTTTGGTTCATCATGATTACTATAATCCAATTCTGGGTTCCTGCATAATGGTAACTCGAAAATATTTTAAATATAGTTTTAAAATTATCACATTATTTTAAGGGTATTAAAAATATTTTTGAGAAATTATTAACGTTATTTTTTGATATTATAAATTATATATGGTTTATAGATTAATTAATTAAATATTTTTAAAAATTTATTATGTTTATATGAATGATTTTATCCCTAAATAATAAATGTTAATATTGAAAATACCTTTTATGAAATTATATGTGATTACATGTGTTCTAGAAATAAATGTTTCTATTTATATATAATAACTAATAATTTTTAATGGGTTATAAATTTAAAATTAAGGTGAAATATATTTTTTTATATTTAAATTTTGAAATATTCATAACTAATTATTTTGAACTTTTAAAAATATCAAGGGGTTATTTAGATTTTATTTTAGCCACATTAAAAATGTATTAATGATAAAAGTGATCATGTATAATATTGTTAATTTGTATATCTCATTTATATTATATAAAAAATTTATATAATTGAAATTGGATTATAAAGAGTTTATATATCATATAAAATCATATATTTAAAATAGAAATTCCATATATTGGAAAATACTACATGTCTTTAATAAAATTTTAATATTTACGATTATCGAATGAACAAAAAATTAATTCATTAAATATATAGTTTTTATATTTTTCATTAATATAGGAACTCTTAATTAATATTTATCTCACGTTTAAATAATTTACATGATAATTTATATAAAACTATATTCCATATTTTATAAAAATTTGATGTATTACATGAAAAATGTTTTATTATTTAGTTTAGTTATTAATTTTCATCTAAATTGGGCATTTCATTACATTGAAAGAATATGTCATTAATTAATGTACTTTTCAAAAGTTATGATATTAGTTTATAGATATATTTAAAAATTTTAATATAGTTTTATAAAATAGATTTTAAATATTAGTTTTCTAAGTTAAGATGAATTTAATTTCATCATGAGTAATGTATTCAAGTGTAGAGGGACCAATGGTCAGACTACCTATTTTCCAGGAGGCTTAGGCCATATCTATGCTGGTGAATGGGTTTCTAAATACTTCACTCCAATCTTACTCATGGGAATAACTCTATTTTTTTAAATTAATTGCTCTTTTAGATTATTCATAGTTTGGATTTTAATATGTATACATATACATAAAATCTTATTTTTGGTGAGTAACAAAAACATATAACTTGTGTAATGATGTAAAAATAAATATAGTTTTCAAAAATTTATTAGGTAGAAGTAATATGATTCAAAAAAACTACTTTAAGCATGAATTCATAATATAGAATAACATGAGATAATATAGTGGGACAAAAATCTATCTCAAATACTATTTGTGAGAAAATTTGTAATTAAAAAAAATCATTTCCTAGATCATTCAACTAGGTTTCTTCTCCCACTATGAGGATCCTCTGAATCATATTTTCCGATGAAAGAAAGTAATGGGTGGAACTAGATCGTCGTTGGGTATGATATTCCCTAGTTTGGTTCTCCAAGGTTATCATATGTTAAAACTTTCTTGACATTTATTTGGGAGACACATAAATGAGAAATCCTTGGGAAGGATACCCAACAAATATAGTATAATTTAAAACTATGATGGATTTGAAAATATATTATAAACTCATATTTCCAATAATTATATATGATATGATTAGTAATGTTCCCTACCTAAATAATTGTGTTATTATGGTAATTATATAGATGAATCATTACAAGGGAAATATGGACCTTTTCCCACAAATGGATACGGTCTATTTTAAAAGGTTTCATCATTTTATTTGGATTATATTAAATAAATTTCCTTATTTAATTAGTTATAATACATGATATTAATATGATAAAATATTAAATCACAGATAATATCATTACCATGATAAATAATATATACATTTAAATTAATCATTGATAAGGTGGAACATAGTTTATATAATACTTAATACTGGTAACAAACAAAAAGTTTTTTTGTATGACTATTGAATTAATAAACATTCATTAGAAAAATTCAATGTATTGGATGAGTTAGTGAGTTAATATAAATGATTATGCAAGTATAAAGAAATTCATTTAATGATTAAAATTCATTAGATTTATAATTACCAATGGATCCTCATTTTCAACTCATTTACTCAACATGATTATGTATATCACTGATTTCAAAAATTTTATTCTCATATACTCAATGTTTTCATTTTTTAAAAATGTTATTTAATAATATTAAATATCTTGATTACTCCGTGATAATAATGGTTTCCTTAAACCATTTATGGTTATAGAATTAAATTATATTTTCATAGGGATATTAAATATAAAATCTAAAATTTATAATTGTAGTAAATATATAAATGGTCAAAAATTTAAAAGAATTAAAGAATGAGTTTTTTTCAAGAATTGGAGATAATGATTTTGAACATTGATAACGTGGATACATCATGCTTAGATAATCTTTTCATATGATTTGTATAATCAATTTTTACTATTGGGAATACCATTAAAACAATGGATGCATAATCAATTTAGATGTGGTTTTTTAATATAAATTGTTATGATTGTCAAGTTTTATATCATGATATAATTGGAGACTAAAAATTGTTTTTAGAAGTATTTCCTATTTACATCTATACAAATTTTATAAAAAAAATTAATTAAAAACTATTACACCACGTTAAAAAAATGTTGCGAATATATATATGAACTATGAATATATTTTCAATCATAAAAGGGACAATATAAATTGTACAAGTAGGTAAAAGTTAAAAATAGAAAAAAAATTATTTAAAAATAAATAATTTTTTATCAAGAATTCATTCATGGCCATTAAAATATTGGATTGTAAGAAAAGAATTTTAATAATTCAATATTATTGGACTATCCATGGTATACCTTAATGTGTTTCTCAAACTCTATGTAAGGTAATATAATATATGAGTTTTATATAAATTAATTCTCATTTTCATATGATGCATAATAAAAGTTTTAATGAATAATTATTCTAAAATAAAAAATGATACTAACCCATTGAATACCGTATATTATATTGTTTATTTTTTTTCAAATTACTACTAAAATGAAATAAATTTAATTTCAGAACCTAATATAGTATTTTTTAACTTTGAATGTTATTCTAAGAGGTTATAATGTATAATAGTATTGCGGTATTGTGTTTTCACATAAACATGTTCAAACATAATAAATAATGTATTACACAATTCCATGAATAATGTGAATTTTACAAAATATCCTAAGAGATGTAGCATGAATAAGTAAATAATAATATAAGTAGTTAAATAATTTCATGTAAACTGGTTAATGGAATAGGGTTTCTAGGGATGATGATGATGATTATAAAATTAAAAGGGGTGTTAAGTGGGATCAAATTTTTAAATCATAACATATGATGATGTGATGTTATGAAGATTGAATATATAAAAGATGTTCGATGTTTTAGAATATGATTCCTAAATATCATCATAATTCAATTTATCCTACATAATATCTGTTTCATATAATGTAATTTAATGGTATACTATTATAAAATGGTTATATTGATATGTGAAACGGATTACATATGATATTATGTGTACAAAAACTAAAAAATTTGAGAAAAAATCATCCTAATAGGGATGTTTATCATATAGTTTATAAAAAATGATCATATATGAGATTTTATACTATTCATATTTAGTTTAAGAATATTAAAACATCTCCTATTAAAGGTAACCATAACATTATTATTCACTATTGTTTTCTAAATAAATTAATATATATAAATATATATTGTGAAGTTCAATGATAATTTACCTCTCATGTTATGAATATTATTGTATCCCAATACAATATTTTTAATAGTGTATTATAGGTTATGGATAAAATATTATGCTTTTGGGTGTTGACTACATGTATAAAGATATATAATATTTTTAAAATGAGAAAAATAGAAAATATTATTTCATATGTTCATTGGATGACCAAATAAAATATCAACATATAGTGTGATATAGATTTCTTCGATATAATTGGGGTTCATGGAAAAAATTTCACTCCTTGTTATATTAATATAGAGTGTTAAATATATTGAGAACCATCATACATTTTTAACCTACTTAACAAATCTACATATTGACATAGCTAATAATAGGTTTTTTGAGTATGTTTTAAATCATATAATTATATTAAACTTATAGAAGATGGGATTTTCCACTAGAATAATGAGTATGAAATTATGTACCTTGATTGAGAATGATTGTGGGTGTGTGCATCCAAACCTTGAAATTAAAAATATCCAGCTAGATATGGGATATTGAATTTTCTTATTCTTAAGGATGAATGTTATATTATATATTCATCACTAAAAATAGTATATACATTATTAATAAATAAAAGATGATATCATTCTATTGTATTTACATGTTCCATGTCCAATGGTAACATGATGTCATATATTAATGGAAAATTAAATCTTCTATATTTTTATATAAAGTGTACTGGTGAAACGGGAATAAAGATACTTCTATTTTATGGATATCATTCCAGATCATTTTTTATGTTGAATATAGTATATTCCTTTCTAGTGGCTAGTATTTTATTAAATATATAGATATAGGGATTTTTATTTTTTAAAAAATACAACAAAGGATTATAGGCTCACACATTGATTTTGAATGAATGGGTATTCAGTTTCAATTAGTTAGATGTTCTATTTTCATAAAGATTATATAAATTTGTATTTTAAGGGTATTCACAAGGTATAATATTTGAATTTATAGAAAGAAATGATTATCATATTCTTCCAAATAGTTTTGGATAATATAAAAAAGGATAGTTTGATATGGTTGCATCAGTTTTTGTATATGAAACAATATGAGGTGAAATGGAACAAAGTAATTTAGATTTAGTGCAAGTGGGAGATTGATGAAGATATTCCATAAATACTTACATATATAAATTGGATACATATATATATAGTATATTTTGTATATCATGAAATTATTGATTTCCATTAACCTAATGATATATTATTTTACACCATTTTTTAATATAAAAAATTATTTCCATTATCATTATATATTTATCTGATATATTCTATCATTCAATACACCATTACATGATATGAAACTTAAATATTAATTACATTCAATATATATATATTTATGAACTAACAAGTGGAATTTACTCATGAATCCTAACACTTGAGTTAATTCAAACAATACCTAGGAGGGTTTTTGAGTTCTATATAAACAATGCATCCATATTATGGAATGGTGTTTGTATATTCAAATAAAACTACATATAACACATATGTCCTAACATTACTCTTTTTTATAAATTATTTACTAGTATACTAGAGAGTAAGGATATATCCCATCCAAATGACAAATGATTCTACGAAACAATTTGATATAGTATATAGGTGGGAAGAATTTTTTTCCACTTTTTGATCGCTCTCAATACCCATTTGAAGGGGATAAAAAATGATATATTGGAATGTTAGTTTCTGATAAAAAAATTTATAAAAGTATTTTTATTTCAATATTTCATATGTTTTTTCATATATCATACATGTTGTAACCTTAGACAAAATTTTCAGATCACATATGTATCTTTTGATAATCACTATTTGACTATAATTAAAACTATCACATCATATAGAATTGAATTAATTATTTTCCCTTTAATTTAATATCTTGAATTACTAAACTCATCCCCCAATTATGTTTTGTGTCATTGGAATTTGTTTAAAACCTTTAGTTCCCTAGGTACATAACCTAATGTTTGTAGAGACTCTTCTTCAACACAATACAGTGGGAGAGGTTCGGTATGTTAAGATTTATATCTTCATCAAATCACTATGATATATATATATAATAGACGGAAAAAATAAATACAGTATCACTCTATATTTATCTAATCATGATATGTGGGTTACTTTAAATATTTCAAAATGATGTTAGTAGGTACCAGATAGGCATTAATTAATCTATACTATTTTCTCCCTCAGACAAATATTCAGTCTTAGACAACAATCCAGACTCTAAAATATTTGCTGAAATAATGTTTAATGGATGTCCAAGGATTTGTGGATCAGAAAAATCTCATAGTGGTGTTCCCATATTATAGAAATTTCAATAATAGCATATAATGTAACCATATACGGATTTTAATGGGAAGAGGATTCAAACTACATCATGCTAAGATGAAATTAGATATCATAAGTTTATGGTACTAAATATTCTCTAATATATGGTAAAAAGGGTTTGAAACTATTAAATATCAAAAGAAATCAAAATAGATATGTCATAGTAACTGTAAAAAATATTCAATTTTTTAATGATATTGAGGTTGAATAAATGGTCTACTTTCGTGTATTACCATGGAAGAATTCTTTGATGTTTTTAAAATGTGCAAATCTTAGTCCTTGAAATATTGGACCCTTTTTTATCTGTGATTTAATCAGATATATGACCTATCAACTGACACTCCCACATTACATATCTTAATTATATGATGAATTACATGTATACACCATAAAGAATAATATAAAATACTACTATGATATATTGAATCTATAGGTGTATCCACATGATAATTATTATTCATAAAAAATTAATTGGTTAAGATCATAAATGATCGATACATTGTTCAATAAAACAAGAAAAACCCCTTCCATAGTACTATGGCTAAACTACAAGTTTGAGATGGAAATGTGGTTACCAAAAGAGGGGGAAAATGTACCCTCATAAGTTTTAGTGAATAAAAGAAAATTTAAAGGGTGAAATTTATTTATGGAAGAATAATGTAATGACAAAAAAGTTTGATAAATTAAATTCCATTCTGAATGAATAAATTCATTACTATGTAATGTATTTATTAACAAAACCTGAACTATATTTCATTTTTTTGGAATCTAAAATTTATAACGAAAATTATCATATGAATTTATAAGATAGACTTTCTAAAGTGAACATTAATATTGAAATATATCAAGTGTTATGATAATGTCTAATTGACATATCTTGAAGAAGGTATGGCCTCAACCTATAAAATCATAACCCCTGAATCCAAATTTCCAAATATTGTGAGTGAGATAGTATCACTGGGATTTTCCATTGACCAAACCCAATCTATGATTAACCAATTAAAACATGATGAAAATAATTTATAATAGAAGTTAAATGTTATAGATATAAGGACACAATATTTATTTTTTGAAACACCCCATAAATGTAATATTTTTCACACCATACATTTATGAAACGTGCTGGAATAAAATGACGTTATTTATCTATACCAAATAGTATAAATTTTTATATATTCTATAATTAAATTTATCATTAAATTTTCACCAATTTATTATTACTCTATATTTATAAATTATTATAAAATTATTTTTATTATAAAAAAACTATGAAATGAAGGGAAAAAAATATTTTAGGGAAGTATAGAGATTCAATTAAAACATCACTTTTGAAAAATTAAGGAATTATGAAATAAATATTATTTTAATTAAATATTCATTTTGAATAATAGTATTTATATATAAATATTAATATAATTTATTGAAGAGAAATGTAATTTTTATAATGGTCAAAAATGTGTTAGTTCCATAAAAACTAGTATTTTATATTAAATAATTTTTTTATTTAAACTATTAATTACAAGTATTTATAAAATTAATTTGGTGAAATAATTATCAATTTTCTAGCTCAATGCATCATATTTATAATTGAATGATTTTTTCATAAATTTTAGAGTTAGTGTATTTTTTGGATTATAATTAAATATGTTATAAATATACAGTATGTATTATGATATCATAATTGATGAAAATTTATGTCAAAATATTATAAAAGGTATAAAAAAAGATTTTCCCATCCAAAAAATGTTTGTTTTTTGATATTGTGTTTATTTTACAATCTAATAAGGATTCCTAAAAATCTATTTTATATTTTATGGATCTAAAAACAATTTTTAATACATGTCTCAAAGCTACATCATGAATGGAACTATTTTAATGAAATAATTTCATAGCCTACTAAAATATTAGAAACCAATCCTTATTTTTAGAAACCACTGTAAAAATAATTATATGTTTAATTGTTTTTATTATTTTATATTTTATATTTAGAAACCAATTTTAGTAATTTATAAATAAGTATCCACTGATTTTCTATAAATACCCACCCAAAACTAATTCTACTTCTCAAAAAAAAAACCATTGTTTCAATTTTCTCTACCCTTATACCTCTCTAAAATTCTCCAAATGTGCTACCATTTTATTAAGAATATCCTCGCTATATTTTAAAAGAACCCTACCAGGTTAAGGATTATATTACTCAATTTATTCATGTAATTTTTTGTATTTATCAATATAATTTCCTATTTAACATTTTGGGAAAGAAATTAAAAAATTATTTACCATGTTTACAATTCACAATAAAAGAGGGGCCACCTTTAAATAAAATTAATCTCTTCTATGAACGCTTTTATATAACTGTATTAATGAAATAACATTTCAATGATTTTACATGAAAAAAGTTTTTTGAATTCCAATACTCATTTATACTAATATTTATTCAAATATTAATGAATATATTTTATTGATTTGTAGAATCCATTTATTTAATCCACTATATGTAATTATGAGATTAAATGTAATGAAATGTGTTCTTATATTTAATTATCAATGTTGAACAAAAGATCATGTACATGATATGAATGTGATGGTAATCCCTCAAATTATGTTCCTATCAACTATATTTGGTAATATTTTTATATACTAATGTACCACATATAAAGTATGATCAGTAATCCTAACCATAATATGAAATGGTATCTCAATGTATAGCCTCAACTAATGCTTCTATGGATATGTTTTATATTATTTCCATATTCTTATAATTGGTCCATGTTATCATCTACTGTTATTTAGGATATTTAGGAAAATTATTCTATCATTTTCATCATGTTTTAATTCCCCATGATAGACATTTACTACTTTACATAGTTCTGTGATTTGATTATTTCATGACAAGAATTTACATATCACTCTATTCTTATGTACATCCCTCATCTATCTCATTTAGTTTAAGAAGATAAATGGAAATTTTATGGCATGTTATATAAATTATAAATAATATCATTTTATTGTTGTTTTATGTTATTTTGTTACGTATATATAATTATCAAAAGATACTTGTACACAAGAACTTTTGGTATTTTTGTTATTTAATTGATATTGAGTTAATGTGAATGAAAACTATTTTTTACCACTTGGAGCCGATAAAGGATAAAAATGTACTTTCTAGAGTAATTTGGTATTTCTAAAGTGGTTTTATACCTATACTTTTATTTTCAACCCCATACCATTATACCTGAATTCAATATTATAGGGAAACTTTTTTAGAATCACTCCAACCGTGTTTTTCCTTTACATCCCCTCTAGTTAAAAGATCATGTAAATACATTTTTAAGGAACAATATATGAAAGGAACCAAAGTGAAATGGATATTTTGAACATATCAAAGTATACAATTGGATACACCAATTAATGGTGATTTCCGCTATACTATTCTTTTTTTTTCCAATAAATTAACATATTACAAAATTATGTTTGGTTAATCAACCATACACATATCTAGTTACCTTACACAATTGAACCATAATTTTATGATGATATTAATGATTTTTAATAACATCCTTGCTATTTTATATTTTCATATAATTAGTATATGACTAATTAATATGATATATTGAATTTTAATTATTGAGAATTTCTAAAACAATATATCAATATAGAAAAAAAATTCTGTAAATGGGTTATTATGATGGATACAAAAATATAATCAATCCATATAAATTTGTGTATAGATCAATAATAAAAACTTATTAATGAAATTATATTATTATCTCTCATTATATCTAAACATTAGACATATTTCAAGTGAACTATTTTTTAGGGAGTTCTTACCCATGATTCATGTCATTTCTATAGCCCATAGATCACCATGATGATATGCCAATTTTATATATTTATCAATGATATCAAAAAAACTCTTATGAAAATAAATGTGATTCGGTTTATAATGGAAAATTTTATTCCACTATTTTACATTAATTATATTCATTCAAATCATATAGATAGATTCTTGGAGTAATGGGAGTAAATTCATTTACTGGTATCCAAATAAAAGCACATATATAAATTAAAAAATTAATATTCATTCTTTTTAAAAAATACTTTCTCCCCAATTAGTTAAGGTATTTAATAAATGTAAAAATATTCATAGGATATGAATCAAATATATTAACATGAATCATATGTACATGTTTTTTTATCTATTTATAAAATACATTTACTTTGAATAATAAATGCATTTGATGTAAGAGGCTCAAAGTAAAATATATTGACGTTTGATAAAATATGTAACATTATAATCCACTAATGGTAACAATATTATTAGGAAAATTAAGGACATTGAGAGACTATGATCACCGCTCCAGATTTTTTTACCCAAAAATATCATTTAATATTGATTTTTACATTTGTTTTTTTAATTAATTATTAATTACCACATTAATGAGTCCATAAAATTTTTAACCAATCTCAAAAATATTTTATGGATTATTAAGAAGGACATGGGATGTCTAGGAAAAAGTTCTATGATAATGGAACAATATATAGGGGTAAACGTTATTATTAGATGGAAAATAATAGTGGAAGTGGAGAGTCCACACCTATACCAAAACTAAATAAAAATGAGGTAGGGAGATGGTTCAATGATAAAAGGCTAGTCCATATGACAAAATAATATTTTGAGGTCCTGATGGTTTCAATGAAAACTTATATAGTTCCCATGAAATGTATAATGTGATAGAAATAAATTTTCAAATTATGAAAAGGAATATGATTCCAAATATTCAATATAAATGTTTTATGCATATATAACAGTTCAAAATTAAAAAAAATCACCTAATAATCCATGAGTATTCTCACAAGTAATGAAGTTATAAGTAGGTAAATCTAGATATTATATGTGGTGATTAATTTAAAACAAGTATGAATTTTAAATAACAATTATTTATTTTGGATCTCTTATATGATCAAAGATTTTTGCAATCAATAGATTTTTGATGAATAATTGAAATGAATAATATTATAAATATGATTAATTATTAGTAAAATTATTTAACATGTTTGATAAAAGTAATTTTTAAAATATTTATAATACTTGATAAACTATTTTTCCAAATTTGTATATTAAAATATGATGAATATGATTCCACCACACAGTAGAGGCATGTTTCATATAATACAACCATTTTATGTAATATAAGTTGAACCAAAATGTATGTCAGATGGGATAAAAGGGGAAAATAATATTTGTTAAATATATCAAATATTTGGAAATAAGATTTATATCATAAAAATGAGTATATGTATCATAAAATTATATTTTGAAGAGAATGTAGTTTCTAAGTGGTTAGTGGGACTTTTTTTAAAATTTTAGGGGTTTATAGCTTAAAAATTAATGATAATTCCAATAAGTACTCATTATTGATATTGTACAATATCCTATATGTATTATTCATATGATAGTAATGTGAAATGTAATAATAATCATTTAGTTTAGAAAATATGGTGGTTGTCATATTATATACTAAAGAATTTTGGGATGGTTTGTTAAAGAAATAATTTAGACAATTAAATTTGTTACCAAACGGATCTCATGGTAAATCATTGATGAAAGGTTCAATTAATAGCGATTATAATGTATTTTGGAAGAGTTATATATAGAAAATTTATGTTTTTAATATTTTCATGTAAGATGTTGTGGATTGATGTAGTTAAATTACATATACAATGATTTTATTATATTAATATATTTCTGAAATCTCATTGTTATTCAATATTGGATTTATCATAGATTTTAACCAATAAAAGAGTTTAGTTGGATGTTTTTATTAGATAGGAATGTGTAAATTATATTTAAATTATAGAAGTTTAATTTTTTTAACAATACGTATTGTTTTAGTAAAAATAATGAAAATATGTATTATTTAAAATTGTATAGGATTACACCTGAACATATGTATGTTTTCTAATGTGTACAAAATGTTGTTTATGAATATAAAATGTATATATTTAACCAAAATTTATTCTAATATTTATAATTATTTCCCATAGGATTTATATATTAAATGTAGTGAAATGATAATTAAAAACTCAATTTATAACATCAAGTTATCACTACTCAATGATCATCATGGTTTATTGCATTTTTTGATGAAATTTATTGTTTATCATGAGTAAAATTCTATATAGTTTCATAAAAGTGTTGACATGGTTCAAAATGGGGTTTTTTGCACTATATAACCTTCAATTTATACCCCATTGTGTGTTAGGAGCACTTTCTCAATATAGAATTATTTTATGCTTAATATTGACTCAGAATACCTATGTTCATATAGATACGTAGAATAAAAACTGTTATATTTTCATTACCATCATCGAAATGATATCAGGATTAGTTGATCTAGGTGTGGTTGATTATATTTCTAATCATCTCATTAGTTTTTAGTAAATAATGATGGTATTTTTTTCTCCAGTGATGTGTATTAAATTATGGATCCCAATTGAGATAGACCTAGGATGTAGATGAACATACCTAAAAAATGTATACGTGATATTCTTATTAATTAAATATGGGAAATGATATTTTATCATCCTTTAAAAATTATAATAAGTAATGTATTCATTGAACTTGTATATATATACATGTATGATCAATAATGTATTATTATGATATATAAGATGAAAATAATCTATGTCCAATGATCACTCAATATCTTAGAAAAAGGGCCTAGGGTTTATTATATTTTCTTATACTATAGATAGGTTAAAAAATATATTTTTTTATAGAGACTTAAGAAGAAAACTTTATTGATTTATTAGCTTTGATGATTTTATATAGTCCCCACATATATAAATTGATGCCTTTATGAATTAATAATTTCGATTAATGAATAAAAGTTTATTTTGGTACCAATTAGTGTTTGTATGTGTGTGGATCAAATATATGAAACTTTGAGAGGTACTGAAAATGTTTTTTTGGGATATCATGAGGAATTTTTTTATGAATATAAATTATTCATATGAAAGATGTTATATGATTGTAATAAATAAATAATTTTTATTTTTTGACATATCCATAATTATTTATTTATATATTTTCATGAATTATTAGATATTGTGTGAATAATTGTCAATGTGTTTTTGGATTATGAGGATTTAGTGATAGTCAAAATTGTTTTAATTGTGCACACTATTAAATACCTTAATATCATTATCCAGACAATTTTGTGGTATACCTTTGGATAAAAACTGATTTCAAGAGGGTCACCACATTATAGTGATTTTCTTTCAAATGATCATATATATGATAATTTTATGTTCATCCACAATAAATTTCTACATTAGTCATGAACATCTGAATCATTAAATGATGGTGTTCCAAAATTATGTATGTTTATTTAAATATTAGTTCTTTTAACAAACGATTAAGCTACATGTTATAATGAGTTGATAAATTTTATTTTCTGTAAAATAATACAACAATATTTTTTATTTTTTATGTTCCATAGTGTTTATATTAAGGGATATATAAACATACTCAACACTTTTTAATTTTATTTTATATCTATCATAGAAAATATAAAATATGATTCTTTTTATGTATATATTTCACTCTAAAATTTAAACATGTTTCTAGTAGAAATTTTTGTAGAGGTAGATCCTGCCTAATTTTTAGGTGATTCCCCTGATCCATTTATACATTTAGAGAAATTTTTAATTTAGTGTCTTCTCTGTGATCTTGATCAAATTCTTGTGGGATTTCTCAAATGTATTGTTAGAATGGTGTTAGTATAGACATTATTTTTGTCCATTTTTATTCAATCTAAATGAATAAATTTATTTTGGAAATAATAGTGTTTTGGATTTGTTCTTGCACTATGTTTAGTTTATTTATATGTCCCTTTAACCCCATTAAATTCCATCATGAATGATCAGGGAAATCCTTTCACATACATTCATATTCTTCCCATCTTCATCCTCTTTAATATTTTTGTTTGGATCAGCCAATGGATTTGTGGATGATTATATAAAATAATGATTAAATTACTTTTGAAATATACACATTCCATGTTTTATTTATATAGGATACAGAAATAGATTAAATATTGAATACTATATTTTCTTTTGATGAGGAAAAACACATTCGAGGATGGAAAATATATTATTGGAATTTATATTTTGTTTTATTTTTTATTTTATCAAATTCATGACAATTCTTAGTGAGTATTTATCATTTATTTAACTTAGTATTAGATTATAAATTCAAACATATATTTTTTTAAATAACTAGTCAAAGATTTATTTGTAATGTATGATCTTATGAGAATTTAGATAATTTCAATGATGGTGAAAAGGTATGTCTATAATATCAAATGTTGTATTAACATATATATCCTGGTATACAGTCCCATTTATATTATTCCAAATTTTTTCTATAATTTTTTTTCATGTGAATGCATAGGGCTTTTGGTTTGGCATATCAAGTAGGTTATGAGTATTTTATAATTATGTACGTGTCTATGATAGAATATTCTCAGAGAAGAAATTTTCTTTCACTAATGATTTCATCACACTAGAGAAACAATGGGACTACATTTACAATGGGTTTGGTTATTATTTTTTCTTCAAGAACTATAGTGTATTGGTTTGTAAAATAAACTTTATGTTCCTTGAGAAGATAATTGTCCCATGGGTAATGGAATTAAATATTTTTAATTTTTTGGTATAAGATTTTATATGTTTTCAACCTATGAAGTTATATGGAAAAAACATAGGGTTTTTCTTTGTACTTTTAAATAAAACTATGGTAATATTTTTATTGTAATGGGATTGATAAACCATAATGATAAAGAGGGTTATATAATAAATTAGTGATATGGTTTTATAGATTAATTATAGGGGGTAAATTCATTAAGGGTGTTCCATGTATACCCATGATGAGACATTTGATATTTGTATCCCTTGGGTATTATACTCTCTTGGAGAAACCGATTGGGATATTCTATCATTGGGATTTTGATTTGAAATCAATATAGTCGATATATTTCAAAGTTAAATGTAAATCCATAATGTATGAGTGTATGTTAGACCTGGATGTGGTTTCCCCATATGACTGTGGAATTATTGGGAAGAATGTAGTATCCAATTCTATGAACTACAATGTTGTGATATCATCACGTTCTTATAATAATATGAATTTAATGTAGGGTTCTCTAGATTGTTGTGATTTACAATTGTATAGTGATTTTATAATAAAATAATTAATCAATTTAAGATTAATATACTAGTAAGATGATATATATTAAAAAATTTGTGATCGATGACATTTTAGGGCACGATTATAGCTATAGTGTATGTGTGGATATTAGTATTGGTTGAGATGGGTCAGGCTTGATAGTTATAGTGCTATGATTATTTATGTTGAAAAATATGGAATGGATTGGAGATATGGGATATGATATTGATTAATATTTTCTACAATAATTATTTATTTATGGCTATGTTGATATATCATGTACGTGTATAGAGAAAATGGTGAGATGGTGGTAGCATGGGGCCCTTGGAATCAATGTGGAGAGTCGGAAAGCGCTGGTCCCCACACTATATGAATTCATTGGATTTTATCGATTTAGTTAAGTGATTCCTAGAAAAATTGATATGTACATTTATATGTGTTAAAGAATTATATGAGGCTCTTTTCAATATTTATGTGAATATTATTACTATATGGTTTGGATAACACTTGACATTTTCTATATATCACCAATGGATTTCCCAACTATATGATTAGGAAAAAATTTGGAATAATCATGGTTTCACAAGTTGAAATGATATCTACGTTAAAGGGATAGAATTTAATATTTCATTATTTTCTTCATTGGATAGAATGGTCTCAATATTGAGAGAAAATCTTTAATTCTTCATTTATCTGTAATTTATATACTAAATGGGTGACTGAGACACCACATTTCATTATCTAGGAGTCATAAATAAACATAAATATAGTGTGGACATGAAACCATCTAGAATCATTATAGTATCATAAATTTATATAGGAATTATATTATTAGCATTTTATGTTGTTCGCGTTATTCCCTCAAGGTATAATACACATGATACATCGGTATTATCCAAAACAAGTGAATTCAGGTTTCATGGTTTCCCTGTTATAAAATTATTGCAATGCATGATTTCATTCATATGGGATATTATTATTTTATTTATATCATAATCATTAATAAATTTTATATTAATTAATATATTAGTGATAATTTATGTTATTATGATGTATGTTTTATTCCCACACATTTCATAACACCTTAGTATACATGAATACTTTCATGTTCAACATTCATGTAATCCATTATATATGGGATTTTGATGGAGTAACTGCATGGATGGATGGGAAAAAATAATGATGAATAACATATATTTTTCTACTTATTTATCCGCTATTATATTATATTTTATTATTTTGTACATGATCGATCCGGCGGGAGATACCTTGGATTCAAGCACATTGGGTCTATGGGGTGTTTTTCATTACAACATGTTAATGATTATATGTTATGGATTGATATATAATAGCTATAGCTCACTGTGTTTAATATGATGCTTTTTGTATTTATATTATTTTTATATTATATATTTTAAAACCATGAGAATAGTCATCCAAATATTATAAATAAAATTTCATTTCTAGTTTCCAACCACATATGAATTGTGAGGTATACCTAATTTCATCTGGGGGATATAGCTAAGTCAGGAATCATGAGGGACAAAGTTTAGGAAATAAAAATGGTTTTAAAGGTTACTATTTCATTTTATTTGTAATTTAATCTTATAATAATGATATAAGAATGGTCAAAAAATTGGATTTTCAATATACATGTGTTTCAAATACACTTGTATAGTAGAAGATAGACTTATTAGTTTATGGAGTTTTTGTTCATTATTTTCCTTATTATTATTGAGATTTATAATCTTTTTTGTTATTTTTGTTTTTATTGCAATTAATATTCATGGGTGTGGAATGGAATTCAATGTGAATGAAGGGTTTGTCTATTCTTTCCCGTTATTGTATCTTCTATAACAATCAAGGATTATTTTAAAACATTTTTCATAATATGGAAGGAGGGTTGGAGTTCAAACATCATACTATACAAATACATATATATATTATGTACATAAAAAATGGTAGGAGATAAATAGTATTAAAACAAGGAATTGTCATTATAAATGGATGTTGAAAAGAAAATTCTTATGGAAATGTGTCTAAATATTTGATTTTATTTACAAAACTATCAATATTTTGTTGTTTTGTTAAATCTATAATAACATGTTTCTTGTAATGTAATTAAATAATCCTATTAAAATTATTGTAGTAAATTCTTTTTTAGATATCATGTTTTGATATTCATTATAATCGGCGATGATAACTCGATAGTGTATTGATGTTGGAGTTAGATTCCATATCCCTTTATTTTTATTGGTAAGGTTTCCCAAGGGTTTCGTTTTTTCTAAAATGGGAACATTTGATAAGATTGAGACACCCGTGTGGGATTTGATTTTAGTAATGTTTCTATGGGATAGTGAGTTACACCACATGATAGTATATGTTAAGATGATATTATATGTTTTAAGAGTGTTACAAAGTAATTGGTCAATAATGGTCATTAGTAAAAGGAATGGTTTTACATCATATTCCCTAAAGTCAAGTGAGTTGGTTATTTCTCCTTCCCATGGAGTAAAATTATTCTATATAATATGTTGTGTGACATAAGTTAAGATAATAATGTGTATTATCTTAAAAAAATAACCAGAGGGTTTAGCAATGTGGGGTCAACTAATGATAGTTTTTATGAATTACATTTATTATAATTGAAATTATATCATTATTATTTATTTTTTAGGGATGTGTTAATATTAATGGAATGGGTAAATTATAAATTTGAATTGTCTTTTTTTAATGGAATTGTATTTTTTGTTTTTAAGGGGATAAATCCAATTGTAATGGATCTAAAATATAAAAACATTAAGACATGGAAGATTAATGGTGTGTAATTTGTGAGATTCTAGGGATGAATATTGTTAATGATTAAGGATGATGAATAAAATGGATGATTTATTGTGTTATGACCATTACATGTGTGTACTACATTGATAATTACTATTTATTGAACATATTATTAGTAATTGTTTTTAGTATTTAATAACTTTGTACATACATTCTTGTATAACACTGAGTTTAAATTCATGATGCACTTAGTTTTGGGTGTATGAAAGGAGAAAATATGGATATTAATATTTTGGGTTTATATAGTACTAATTCAAAATACTAATAGGATTATAATATGGTTTTTATGGATTGGAAAATGAAATTTATGGATGAGTGTATTTTTTCAATGGTATTAATGAAGGATGAGAGGGTTGTTTAGAAAAAGGAATATTGGAAATATAAGTGGTGAAGTGCCATGATATTAGAATAAAAATATGGGATGCATCATCAACGGTGATTTATATTGTTTTTTGATTTAAAATAATCCCAAAATCATTTGTGTAATAAGATGAAGGATTGAAATATGAAGCATGATAAGTTCACTATGAGTTTCTATGATCTTGTTTTTTTGACCCTCTGAGTACAATGCATTTTATCCTTTCTGACTGAAGCCTAATGTAGATAATGATTTTTTGGGTTATAAATATAAGGTGTAGGATATTAATAATATCATTAAACATTATATCTCAAGGGTTCTTCACAACTGTCTATATTTAAGGGTTTTAATTAGACATATTTTTGTATTGTAATCCTGGTATAATATAAATTTTTTTTTTGATATTCTGATATAGGGGAAATGAAATGGAAAACCATCTAGTAGAGAGTTCCCTCTATGATATTTTGTGCTTGAATCGTGTTATTAACTTACTATATTGATATATAATTTTTTCTTGAAAGATAAACGAGTTAAGTGATTGAGGTGTCACTCTAGTTAATAAGGTATAAGAAAATGAATTTTATATGAATCCCTTATATGTTATAGAATTGGAATTGAATAATTTATGAAATTATATTATTTCAACTGATTGGTGGAATGTATTATTCAATAGATAGACTGATGATAAATTAGGTGTTATTATGGGTTAGTGTGTTTATAGTAGATCTCTATTTTCCACTTAGTGAATTTATTAATTTTTTAGTGTATTTAAAAAAAGATGAGGTTGAGAATGAGATATAATGTGTGAGTGTTTTCATTTTATATTGTGAGTAGATATAATATGATCAATAAAGGGATTTGATAACATAGTAACTAATTCACACATAATTTAGATGTACTCAAGGTGATTGTAAACAAATTGTTCGAATTAATATATATATATAATTTGATGATATAGTGGTGGAATTATATATTTTTATTAATGAATAACATATTAATGAAAATGATTTGAGTGGGGGTGTTTGTTAAAATATAATTTTATACATAAAATATATTATTAATTGAAAAATATCCAATTTAACATTTTAAATGACTGGTGGTATCAGACTCTAATTGGGGAATTACTAATTGAGTGATTACCTTGGATGCATTTCATGGATATGAAGCTCTATAGTGGAGATTCTGTAATTACCAAGGTCATTTTAGGAAATATATTTTGGGAGGATGTACAATTTTTTATTGAACAAATATAAGGGTATTTTTTGTATTACTATATTATATAAATAATTTTTTTAGGTTATTTCAAAAATATTTTTGTAGTTTTTTGGTTTCATTAATCTAGAAGTGAACGGTCATGTTTCAATGTTATACTATTTTAGATTTAAGACTCAATTGGGTACTTGGGGCAGGGTAACGGGTACTAGGTGGCCACTCCATGGGGGAATGTATCCCTTATAAACCCACTAAACAACATATGTATCATTAAAAAATTGATAGTGTGTATTATTTACACTCTATAGGATAACTACATAGTCGATTAAATATCTGGGTTCACTTCTCTATTATGTAGAGGTAGGCCCATAATTATTTTTTAATAGATGTTGTGTCGGGATTGGGTTTTTTAAGATTATTTTATTCTAGGTTAGATCCTTATAATATGGAAATTATAATTTTACATATCATATGGGATGTCTAGAAATGGTGGAAGTATACTATTCCAAGGGACATGGTTAAAATTAATGACTGAAAAGATACTAAATTATTTTTGTTTATATAAATGAACTATAAGTGGCTTGTAATGAACCTTGATGACATGGTTAAATTAATCATACTTTAGGGAGTCTTGAGTTATTGCCTGAATGACTGTTTAACATGGAATAAGATATAAAATAGGACTGGGGTTTTAATTTAAGATTCTATATTCCTATAATGTAATATATGTATATGAATATTAATGGTAAACTGTGCTTATCCTAATAGTAATAATATTCATTTCTGAGTATGTTTCTCAAAGAAATGTGAGGAGGATTTCATTTACCATGGATATTCCATGTGGTATTAGAGGATAATGTTTATATAGTGTTCACATGGGTACTGTACTCACTTTCATAATGGTGTCAATATTTGGCGTAATAAGAATTTATTATGAAATCATTATATGTAATGATTTGAATGGATGAATATGTTACCATACATTTTTTGGTTTGGTATATTATAGATGGGGTTTGACAACATGATTTGGGACTATTCATGTGGAAAGTAGTGGCCAATGTGCTAACAAACATATAATGGATGCTTTGGGGTTTTTAATAAAATTGGAAGTGTTTTCATACTCGATTAGAAAGTTGTAGTGTTACCTAAATGGGACAAATAAGGTAAATTTAATTAGCGAAGTATGGTTGGTGGGTTTTGGTTATGGGATGGATCTTATACTAAGATATTGATGATTATATGAGGTTATTTTTATAGATATACGATATATTTGGTGATTTTTATTGGTTTAGATGAGTGGAGATTGATATACCAAGAGTAATCCTCTATCACGGTTTTATGTTGGAATATATTCAATGATATGGGTTAGATGTACAGATGTCTTTTAGAATCTTGTTAATTCTTCCTTTTTTTATAATTTATTATGTTTATAGATAATATGAATTCTAAGATGATGGTTTTTTCGGACCCTAGGAATCATGTTTTGGAGTTTCACTATGCAACTGTTTGTGTCCAAAATATTCCTTGGAGTAACATGATAGGTGTGGTGATTCCTATATACTTTTTTAGGTCATTTCGGTGAATTTATACAATTTTATTATATATTTATAATATTCATACAAACTAAAAGGTTGTTTGAAATGATGTTATCTATTATACATTATATATCACAGTTTAATTTAACAAATCCTTCATCAAAACACCATCTAGAATCAATTGGGTATTTTTTATGGATGAACTGATTATGTGACTCTGATTCCATCTAAAATTTTCTTGGTATTTCAGATGTTTAGTCCAATTAAATGATAAACACATCTTCTATAATTTTAGGATTTTTTCTATGGGTATATTAATTGTTTATCTAGAACACTCCATAACAAATTTTTATTAACATTGATTGATATAACAACCATGTATGATGTTACCATGAATGGGTAAAATAAACTTGAGAGGGTGGGTGAATTTATGAAGACCAGTTTTGTTAATTTATTTTTATATAAAATGTCTTATACAAATTTTATATCAAACATATGGGACATTTTAGGTCAAATGACCTCATAAAATCACATAAAATTTTAAATTCATGAATATAAAAATGTAAATGAGTGAAACATGTTTTATTTTTACTTGTTGTTGTCCAAATGTTGGTATTAACTTCTTTCTATGTCCATTTTCTTCTAAGACGTAGATTTAATCAATATTATCATTAGTGATTACAATAGGCTAGGTATCATTCTGATACCAATGTTTATTTAAAAACCTCAGAGTTGTAGTTAGGTGTCATAAATCATTCATGTTGATTCATTATAGTGATACCTAATGTTCATTTGAATACTGATTAGTCGGTCTTGAATTATTCTCGTAACATCCAATCATCATTGTTAGTTCTTCTAATTAACCCCAAAATTTGATATTAATTTTAATTTAGAATTTCAAATCATAAAATATAATATCATGTTCAATAATTTTATATCTTCAAATAATACGTAATATATAAATTCAATTACAATAACATTAACCCTATACTTCTTCTAAATATTAAAATTAAATAAACATATATTTTTATCACAATGAAATAGGAAGATGTTACATCATATTCACCTCAAATTACACCAAGTATAATAACATTTAAACCATATATGGAATTGTGATAGTATTACATTATTTATAAATTATTGTCCATTAACTACTATATTTCTCATTTTATTATCCAAAAAACTAATTTTAAAAATGATTACTTATTTTAGTGGTACTTCTCACTATATGACCATAAGATATAAATCCTTGACTCTTGTAACCTCTATAATTTTTAATCATAAATTCACCTATCAATCCATTTTCATGTAACTACATACTTGTATAAACTTCAAACTACTATAGTCTTTCTCTAAAATAGAACATTGGGTAATTGGAATATGTTCAATTTGATTCATCTATGTCTATATAACTTATTTAGATTTTCTTATCATCTTGTTTGTTATATAAATTTTTTCTCAAAACATATCATTACAGAATAACTTTTCATAGGACATTCATCACATATAGAATAATATTCAAATAACTCTATCCAATAAGATGGATTCTCTTATGTTTTTTAATTTAATTCCTTATGTAATAACTATATTCTAAAAAGCATTATGTGAAAATATATTACTTGATTTTATCTTCTCATTTTCTAACATGAAAATAATTATTAGTTTATCTCATATTTATTTGATAATTATAAGAAACAATAATTATGTACATAATAAATTTGGATTTCATAAATCATGGTTAATCTATCACTCATCTCCGTTCATATCAGATATAAATTATTCCATAAATTAAAATTTATCTATAAATATATTCAATAATGTTGTCTCCGATTATTAAATTTTATTTTACATTATCACATTAACTCCCTATCATGTTGATCTTCCTTTTATTTATCCAATTTCAAAAATTCATAATATAAATCTTGTAGTGTTTTCAGAATCTAATGGTATTATCCTCGAACCATATCTATATTGTTATCATAATAATATTTTACATACATGAACTATCATTTCTTCTATGTTCATTCATCATATAATCGTTGTATTTAATCATCATGAAGTAGGTTTAAAATTTAATCAAAATGATGTTAATATCATTGAGAAAATAGAATAGAATCATTCAATCCAATTTTTGGACTATCATTATGTCATTGCCAACATAACCTATCTTTTTCACACTCAAAACAATAATTTAGATAATGTTGATAGTATTATTATAAATTCATGTTCTATATTGAGAATATATTCCATGTATTTCAGTATGTAAATATTTAATGATATATCCTTTCTAGAGATTGTATAGAATTAATTAGAAAATAGATCAACCTAACACATAGTGTATTTTACAAGCATTGTAACATCTTCTTCATCCTGATGAGTACATTAGAAATAATTTTTTTAATATTTAAATCCCTATTATACATTATTCAAATATTATAACATAAGTTTTCATCTAAATATATGTTCTATAAATAGAATCATATAGTTTATCTTATGAGTGAATTCTACCTAACAAAACATATAATTATTTCACAATTATCCAACTATATAATAATACAACATTCAAAACTTAACTTCCTAAATTATAACATACATATACTGATCTATTAATTTATAATTCAACATATATATGTCATATATTGATTAACATAACATCTTTTTAGACACATTGTACATCATCAAATTACATCTAGTAAAACAATTGTTCACTATCCAAAAATGTAACTACCATGAGTATAACATAAAACACTTAGAAATTGTTATTATTTAGATCCAAATATCTTTTGAAATTTAGAAAATTAAAATAATATCCTTTTAAAATATTTTTTTAAGGATGAGTTTTTTCATTTTTCAAAATTACATTTCTTCTTCTTTATCAGTTGATATATTAGATATTTATGTGTATAAAAATAATGATTACATGGAAGGGATTCTTCCAAGATTTGTTTCTACATCTTAAATCCACTTGGTGAATTTATCTACGATTCTCATGATTATACTAATGTAATTAATTAAATTAATAAATCAACCACATTCTAGGATACTTCTCATAAACTATGGGTATTATCATTGGGATCATCCAAAATACACAACATCATCACATAATGTTATTTTATCATATTTAGATTTTTAAAATAAATGGAACATAAACATCACTTGTCTAATTATTCTCATCAATATCCCCCTTTATATTTATATTATATACATAATAAAATTCTAAATTCAATGTTTATCATTGCCATATTGTTCATAATAATTAAAAATATTTATATGTAAGAGGGTTTCTTCACATATCAATATTCCACAACTAAAATTTTCATCATCTCACCTTTATAATCCCCATTATCTAAAGGAACAAAATATTTCATTTATGAGTATGGTTAAATCACATTTTACATATAAATAATTAGTAAATTAAATGAATGTATGCCTACATAAAAACATCATAGTATAGATGACAATATTAATTAACATAAAACTGAACTACATTTATAGACTAATCAATATGTGATATAAATTGTAAAATATTTTTTATGATAAATATAAAAAAAATCATCTTCAAAAAATAGATTAAAAATATTCTAGTTTAATAATTAATTCTCCTATTTGAGACTAGTTTTTGTAACAATAACTCCCACTTAATGAATTTAATTTTCAATATTTTAAAAATAAATTGGAAAGTGACCATAATACCATAACCATATTCTTCATAAATTGTTGTCTAATGTTATAGATTAAATTATTGAAAAATAAAACTCGTGTATCTTATTCAACATATTATCTCTGTCAAATTTGATTATCCTTAGTAGACTCTATCATTCCTAATTCCAATTAATTTGCCTCACGGATTCCATGGGATACAAGATGAATAAAAATACTACACGATTAGAAAATAACATATATATATTTGTTAATAATGTGAGTCTCCTTTGATTCCTAGTAAGATAAACATGGATAATATTTATTTCCCTAAAAAAACCTCCATTCAATATTTCTAAATATTTATATTGATTATTCATACTTTCTCGATAATTTAATTTCTATATTTAATTATTCTGGATTGCATGGAATTATTATAATCATCTTTCATCATATATGGAACAACCATTTATATATTTTCTAACAAGGTACATTCATTCTTTTAGGATTATTTTATCTTATTATCCATTTCTAGATGTGGAAGATATAACATTTGGAGTTATTTTAGAGAATTGTAAACCATCATTATCTATGTAGACTATATTGTTTTGGAAATAATGATGTCACCTAATTTAAATGGTTAATTTTCAATTTATTTAATATTTAATATTATGTTTATGGAATAAATTTCATGATAGTTATAGCTTTATATCTAATTTTTTGACCTTACAAAAGTATTTTCAATAACCATTATGTTTCACTTATTTGGAAACTTTTGATGTTCTTCTTTTATATTTTCTTTCACTAATCCAATTTTATTATACATCCATTGGATTAATTATTAAATTTTTCATGTATTTTTTCAAAAAAACATTAATGACATGTTTGAACCAGTTCATAGTGTTATATTTTTATAACATAGCAATAGAATATAAACTTTATTATGACACTATTTTCTGATTTCATATTTCAACTATCTTCTATAATTTCATCTTCTTATGCTGCAATATATAATTTCTATATTTTCTCACATTATTTTTCATTTTTTGAAGACCTCCCATCTTATAATGATATGATTTATTCACAATTGTAATATCCAAACTCATTATAAAATTGAACATAATTTCATTAGTAGACATAAATGTTTTCAAGATAGAGAAAAAAATTTTGTGGATATATTTCATTATTTTATGAAATTTCATTCCAAAAATAATATTTTATTTTTTATTATCTCCCCAAAATTACAGTGTATTCCTTCTATAAATTTAATACATTTAAATGTTATTCAAAATATTTGGGAAATGTGTTAAAAAACAAACAAATCAAAAACAATTTGCAATGAAATATATTATTTTAAATGTAATATTATTATGGACAGTTTCATTTTATTACTATTTTTGGATTAAAAAACTATAATTTTAATCATCCTTTTTTATTCTAAATTTATTAATTTTATTTTTAATCCATTATTGTGATGTAGTATTTATCAATAATTTCCCCAACATATTTTTTTCTTGAATTTGATATTAAAAAAATACTAATAGTGTAATCTAAAATATGAAGAATTACTTAAATGGATTGTGGGAATCCATTCTCCAATAACATAAAGTATATAGTTTCACTATAGATCCCAAAAAAATTTGACACTAATTAGATTCTAATTAAAAGAAATACTATTTATATAGACACATATAAAAAATCGTCATTATATAGTATTTTAATAACCCCATTTTTATTTTCTAAATTTCTCAATTTAACATCAAAATATAGAAAATTGTGATTAGGAATGTATTTTCTTTTCTTAAATTGTTCTCACCATCTATTCATATTTATCATTATTCATTCCTATCAGATCTGTATTCCTTTCATTTTCCTCTTGAAAAATAACTCTAAAATAATTTATTATTTTATCCTTAATATCCATGTAAAATATGTTTATGCCAATAGGTTCAATAGGAGTATCTTTCTAAAGGTGGATTTTCTCCTTGAAAAATGTTTAAATCACAAAATCCACACCGACATTTAATTGTGTTAATTATTCAATGATGGAAAACATTTCATTATAGAGTGATAAATATTATTTTATCCTTCAATAAAATTTTTTTGAGTGGTTTTTTGTTATTTTTTTTCGAAATCCAATTCCATTGAATCACTTTAAAACTATAATAATGGATTCTATTTGTGAATCCCTTTGAATTATTTATTTATATATGTTACAACATGAATACAGTAAATTTATGATAATATTTATCATTATAATTAGAATAACTAAGTGATTCATCATGAAAATACACTTCAAATTCATCTTATATTATACTTAATTCATCATAACAATTATTCTTAATATATTTTGATAAATAAAAACATTGTTATTTTCTTATAGTGGTTTATCATCTTTCACCATTAAATTTTTTTAATCTTATTTGAATTTTATTTTGTCATGTCTTGTAGTCTATGATGAATCCCCGCATCCCATATTTAACAGTAGTGGGAACAAAAATTTCCATCTAGGCAACTTTTCAAAACGATTCAAACCCCCTCATGATATATGTTTGGTAAAAATCACTAAGATGTTGATATATATTCAACCATGGGAAATATGATTTTCATTAATACCAGTTAATGACCCAATGAAATGGTAAAATCACACTGAAATGTTGGGTGTGGAATTAGTGTAGATCATATTTATTAATATTTTTTCCTCAATAAATATTTATATTTTTATACCAATCCCTATCATCCTATTAATATGAATGGGTCCCATTAAATCATAACAAAATTAATACCATAAGAATTGTAGAAAGTGAACCAGTAGTATCTAGTCATCAATTGTGATCCTTCTAAATACTACTAGAAATAGATCTTATTTATAGTCTATAATGTCTATGTAACAAATATAATATCATGTTCCTTAGTAAAAGAATATCATATTCCACTTAATTCCCATGTTATACAATTTCCATGTTGACCATGTACACCAACTGAATATTCAAAATATGATACTTTTTCTAGAACACTATAAAATTAAAATATTTAACATTTTAATTCTTCTCAAATTATTTAATGTACCGAACCATCTAACACATATACAATATATTGATAGTTTCAACTGTTTTGAATCATAATGTTCTTTAACTATGCATGCTTAAAAAAATATTTATGTTTATCATCATACTTAATATAGAAAAAATGATATTGAATGTTAATCTATATCATTATATAACTGAGAGGTTTACATGCATTGAGGGCTTCAGTGAATTCTTTAGATAAATAAAATATCGAAATATATTTTATCAAAAACTACCCTAACTACTAGAATATAGAATATTGTGAAGGCGGGGATGATACTCAGAAGAAAATGGTTATAATGCTAAATATCTTCAACCATTGTCATAATTTCACTAAAATAAAAAAATTTCTAAACATGGAATAAATATATTTACCTTTTAAAAGCAGAAGGAAAAGTCAACAGATAAATGGTTATTGATCCAGGGATGGTTATCAAAAAATAACATTATTTTTCAATCTCAATTTTTATGTATTCAATCAATTATCCAAAAGACTCTAAAGTGAATTAATTCCTTGACTTTCAAAATAAACATTTAATATCTAGGGCTGTAATTATATTAGATTAATATAACCTAGAAAACACTTCTAAATTAACATTCTTCCAAATGGGGGAATTTGATGTTAAAGGTTTTATCTCACTTACCAATCCCTTTAATCACATTGGATATCCTATCAATGGAGAATCACATTAGCTATACTCCTCAGGAATAAAATATTGAACAATTCCCAATGAAATAATCAATTAATATTAACAATATAGAAAAATTAAAATTATTCATGAGGTATATGTACCATTCAATGATGTCACCTTACCATAAAGAAACTAAAAATTCATGAATATTCACTTATAAATAGATATAGACAATTTGTTATGAGAAATTAATAGAATATTTGGGCTTTCAAAATGAAGAATTTTACTCTAGATAATACTTATTTTAATTTATAAGCAATATATGATTTCACAATTATAGTGAAGAAATAAAAAGTGAAATATTGAATTCCTTGAAATGTTACATCATGGATGATGAAGAACCTTAACCTCTATTCTCAATTAAAATTTCAAATTGTCCCCATCTATTTGTCACCCTAAAGTTTTGTCCTAATTTAGTGGTATCCCACTCCCAGATCCATAAAAGGATGGGGTCATTTTCATCTTCTTTTCCATCAGTAGTGATTCTTTATTTCGATGTGACATCTTATCTCTTCTCTTTAGTTTTGATAAATTTCTATTTCCCACATGACTTTACTCCCACTTTGGATAATTATAAAGCACTTTTGTTGCTCCACCTAAAATACATAAATCATGTATGAGAGTATGGTTGAATCTTATAGATTTTTTGGTAACATTTAATTACATATGTGTGGGTGAGGACCTAGACTTATATTCTATTTTTACATGCCTAAAGCTAGCTATAACACATGAATGGCCTAAAGTCATTATGGATTTTAATATCTGTATAAAAAGCCCAATAAGATGGGTGAATATTTTGTGATATAGCCTAAACCATTCTATGGAAGCCTCTACATGGCTATGATATAGCTATTCACCCATGGTTTGATATTATATATCCATTAAAACTTCATCTATGAAAAAATGGACACCTTTATAACGTAGCCTTAAAAAATATATTTTAGCCTTCTTTGCATTATTTTTTCTTTATCTCGTTCAATTTAAAGTTTCTTTGAACTATAAAATGGCTCTAATTCTTCCTACTGTGTATAATAGTGTCTATAGTGTATTGATCATCCCAATATTTAGCTTCCATATCTTATTTTGGAAGCACTCATTTCATAAAATGAAATGGTGAATCCAAAATTATAGAGGGTATCAAATCTCCATTTTCTCATGATCTATTCCTTGATCATCCATGGTGCAAAATGATTTATCATTTTTGGTGAAATAAAAATAGTGGTTTTCTATGGAATAGTGGGTATCCAAGAATGGTGTTAAGGGTGGAGGGTGAAATGGGGTCTCTTTGTTGTGTGTTTATAATTCCTACATTATTCCATTAACACCATTCATTTTTACTATAGTCAATGGATTCCATGAAATAAATAACATTCATAAATTGACTATAATGTTGGAGGGGGGATGGAAGAACCTAATGTCACAATTTTCTCCCTACTCCAATCATTCCTTCCTCAAATTATTGTAAATAATTTTATTTAATGTTCCTTTGTGCTCATATGCAGATGCATGCATGTGACATATGTAATGCCCGGACCCCAGTTATCCAGAGTCGATGCATTATTACATAACATTGGCATGATCAAAAAAGAACAACTCTCAAATGTCTGATAATTTTAGTAGCCTTAGAATCACTAGATACATTCAAAATACATACATTATATAAAAAAATGAAAACTACAACAACATTGTCTCCATATTCCACACTCATATCGCCTTAGACTATCCCTGCAGGTCGGTAATAAAATACCTCTTCGAATACTGGGAAAAATAAAACATAGAAAGGATAACAATACATTACATAATAAAATGAAAACTAAAACAACATAGTCTCCATAGTCTATACTCATATCGACTTAGACTATCCCTACAGGTCAGTCATAAAATACCTCTTCAAATACTGGGAAAAATAAAACTTAGAAAGGGGTGATCTCATATACCCAGTAAGGATAACAATATAGCAGAAACATTCATACATAAACATAAACATTTAATTCAATGTATAACTAAAAAAAATTCATTTAAACATGAACATCAGCATAATAGGGAAAAAATGAAATGAAATAATTCCATTTACTTATTCACATGGATTTTCTACTTGTCTAATAATCATAAGAAATATCAATAACCATTTTCATAATTATGGAATGCGTAATCCAGAATATCATGACCACATATCCAAAGCCTCATATCAAGAATAAAAATATTATTTTTTCAAGGACTTGTGAAAAGAAACTAGTTTGTTTCATTAGACGTTCTGATTCATCGAGGTGCTATAGCTAGATCCACTAGTCACTTATTGGGTCTAATGCATTCCTTATATGAAAATGTTTAGACATAACATAAACATTCGTATTAAAACTAGCATATGAAATGTCAATAGTTTATCCATAAACCATGAATGGTATAAAAATAACACATCCATAGTCAAACACACCACAAAACCTTCAATACAATATGGAAGTTTTGTATCATAATAAATCACATTCAAATAATCTGAAAATCCATCAAAGGATTTTGACATAGATGAAATCAAATCTAGTTGAGAGAAATATATTTTTTTTAAATCATTTAATAGTCACATAATTTTAAAATAAAATAATTAATTTCAAAATATTCTTATAAGCTTGTAATGGAAGTTTCGACGATTTTATAATGGCAGAAAATAGCTACACCCACCATATAAGTTAAATGTCACATTCTTACCTTAATTAAGTCGAAATGGTTAAAAAAGACATTGTTTGAAAACGACAGAAATATTCCATTATAAAAATATTATAGAAATTAAAATAGGGTATAAATGACCTTAAAACATTGTCTAAAAAATAGTAGGAATGATTTAAAACACATTTTAAGAAGCATGGATGTGGATGTTAAAATGGTACCAGTAGATAATTATGTATAAATAACCTCAGATAATGAAAAATTGTGAAATAAACCCTTACCTTGTACTTTTACTTGGTTGAGGGTAGGTTAACATCCTTTATAATGGTGAAATAATTGTTATAATATTATTCATGAATCATATACATTAATATGATATCATATATGAACTTTTAACATTTTTTTGTTAATAATATGTTAGTATTATCATCGTTTCGTGTGTTAACTTACCCGTTTTATTTTATATGTTTTGTTACATAAATAGTTTTTGTTATTGATTGGTTGTATCATATTCATATCTAGAATTATATAATGTCCATAAAAATTATTTTTAATCATCAAATGAAAATTAGACTTGAATGGATTCAATGGGGAATGAAATTTTATCACGCTCGTGAAGATAGTAGTTCGTACGTATGAACAAGCGAAAATATCATTATTTTGATAATAAAATAACATATAATTGGATGGTATATCATATATACATAATCATTATCAGGTTATATTTATTATTTACATGAATTACACATTATTATTATACCCATCCAAATAATAATGTAATGAATAACAAATACACCACGACGTGGAGAAGGTAGGTCATACATACGCACGTATGGTGACATCTCATTCATAGGGTGGATAGAATACTGAATATGGTTATACCATATTAATATTAACATCACAGAATATAGATGATACTGGTGTTATTATTTTAGAATGGAAATAACATATAAATAAGATGTGGAAGAAGAAAGGAACTTGAAAGAGTGTGGTCAAAACATTACATCTTCTTCGGGTTCTTCCTTTTGATTTTATCAAAAGAGCTCCAAAGGAAGGATTTATGATCAAAATAAGGACTCTAGGTTGCAGTGAGGGATGTTTATAAAATATTTGGGTAGGGTCTGGCCGAGCCAAAAGGCTTTGAATGTGTGAATAATTACATAGAAGTTGTTCCCTTTTATAAGGGGGAGGAGGGGATATTTAAAAAAACATGAAGTAATATTTTATAATAAATTAATATTCTGTTTCTAAGGGCTAAAGTGTGTATAATTCAATTTATAATGTGGGGATGGGTTTAAATCATTTCATACAATATATTTTAAACAGGTTTGGGTCATTATATTAACCTTATCTTTTAGTTTTAGCTCTTAGTTTATTAGTTTGACATTTATCATGTCACATTGTATTTTTATATTATATAGTTAATAAATTTACAATATACGTCCAAGAGACCCCCCAAGTGGTCCATTAAAGATAAAACTATCATTATATAAGTCCTTTGGAAAAACATTATATTTTTATAAATATAATATCAATAAATAATATAATATTTTTTATAAAAACTCATTTATGTCAATTTTGAAACTATTCAATAATTGATATTTTTAAAAGTCAAAAAAACTTTATTAATTCAAATTAATTAGATTTATGCAATCCTAACATGTAATATTAAGCAATAAAATTCGTGGCTGAAATAAAAACCTTATAATTATATTTATTTTAACTTTTATAATACAAATTATTTTATTCTTTTATTAATAAGGAAAATACTGCATCATTATTGCTTCATAAATAAATTTAATTATTAAATATCTCAAAATTATAAATAAAATAATGTAGGAATTTTTTTTTTCTTCTAATGAATATTTATTGTCGAAAATATAACATGTATAACCCTATGTAAAAATTGATTTTCTAAAAGATATATGTCTGTGTCATTTTTGTATTTACTTTTACTTAATTAATATAATGTGTCCTTATCTAATACGAGTGGCTCCATGGAGTCCCAAAATAGACCCAAATATGACCATGGTCGGACATGTATCAATAAATAATTTATGGACACATTTTAGGGTAATTTATTATATTTATTATATTATTTTTTTACCCTTATTTACAGGATTTACCCTTTAACTATGATAAATAAAATATTTACCAAAATAATTATTCAAAATGTCTAAAAATAAAAGTTACCTATTTACACAATACTGACATTGTGATTACAAATTTGAAATCCATTTTTTCTAATTCAAAAACATAGAAGTGGTATAAATTAATTTAAAATTAATTCTCGTTGTTAAAACAAAATGCGTGTTTTTAAGAGATAATAACTATCAAAAGATTGACACTTTTTATGTCTGGTTTAATTGAGAAATTATGTCTAATGACCAACATTTTATTAAATGGAAAAAAATATATTCTAAATATACTTTAAAAACAATCAAATTAATAATTTATCACTATTAATTTTTTTTATTAAAAAATGTGTTTTTAAATAAAATTTAGTAATTTTGACTATTCATCAAAATATACAAGTAATCCGAAATGTAACAAAATTTAAACCTAAGTTAATTTCAATATCTTGAATCCAAAAATGAAGTACATATTGAGAGATAAAATATATAAAATTTCAAAAAGTGGGTATTACTATTAATAACGACTACTTGGATTGGTCGCGGTGTGTTAGAATCTCAAAATTGCATATAAGACATGCAACTGTATTATTCAAAGGGAAACGTACCATAGAAGATTGGGGTGTTACATTCTCCCCTCCTTCAAATAATTTCTTCTTCAAAATTTCTATAATTCTACCGCATAAAAATAATTTGTTGGTTGTTCATCATAAGTTCCTCGGGGTCCCATGTTGCCTCTTCCATCTTATGGTTCCTCCATATAGCTTTTACCAGACGAGTCGTCTGGTTTCTCAACACTTGCTCTCTTGTATCATGATTATTAATAGGCTCTTCGCAATAAAATAAATCAGTTCCCATTTCTACTTCCTCATAGGTGAGTACATGCATTGGGTCAGGCATGTATTTTCTCAATAGTGATACGTTGAACACATCATGAACATTGAAGAGACTTGGAGGCATTTCCAAACAGTAAGCTACAACCTCAATTAGTTGTAGAATTTTGAATTGTCCAATGTACCTGGGACTCAATTTTCCATTCTTATCAAAATGTATAACACCCTTCCATGGAGATACCTTCATGAAAACACGATCTCTTACATTAAATTCCAAATCCTTATTTCAGTTATCGGCATAGCTCTTCTGCCTACTTTGAGCTGCATTAATGTGGTTTTGGATTACCTTCACCTTTTCCATTTTTTCCTCTACCAGTTCTGGGACTACGAGTTTTTTTTCAACAATATATTCCCTAAATGTTGGTGTGTGACATCTCTTTCTATATAACTCTTAATATGGTGACAGCCAAATACTTTAATGGATTCTATTGTTATAGTAAAATTCTACCATAGTAATATATTGATCCCACATACCCTGAATGTCAAGTGATTATGATCTCAACATGTCTTATAATGTTTTAATAGTCCATTCTGATTGTCCATATATTTGAGGGTGGTAAGAAATGATGAAATGGTGTTTAGTATTCAGGTAATTTTGAAGACTTTTCCAGAATGATGATGTACAATGAGGACCACGATCCAAAACAATTTATAGGGGTACTCAATGAAGTCCCAAAACATCATTAATATATAATCTTTCTAGACATCCAAGTGGTAAATCTTCCCTTATAGCAATAAAATTAGGTGACATGGTAAGACGATCAACAATGACCCATATAGCATCATTGCTTCTAGGAGTCTTTGGTAGTCCCATGACAAAGTCTATCATGATATTATCCCATTTCCACTCAGTTATGGGAAATTGTTTCATGACTCCTCAAGGTTGTTGCCTTCTAGCTTTCACATGTTGACAAACAATACATCTTGATACAAAATCAGAAATCTCTCTCTTCATGTACTTCCACCAATAATTTTCCCTCAAATCTCTATACAATATGGTGCTCCCAACGTTTATATAGAAATTTGAACTATGGGCATCGTTCAATAATTCCCTTTTTAGATCAGGTATATCGGGAACACAACCTCTCTTCCCAAGTTTCAAAATTCCATCTTCATACCCAAAGTCATTCAATCTCATATCATTGAAAACATTAATCTTTTTTTAGAACTCATTATCACCGATCTGAGAACAATTAATCCTTTCTAGTAAAGATGGTCTGGCAACCATTTGAAATAGTATCGATGTTTCATCTTCCATGGTAATTCCCATATCCATCTTCACTAGATTCATGAAAAAAATCTCTTTCAACTCTCATCTTGTTCAAAACCCCATGATCATTTCTACTCAAAGCACCATCCACCTTATTTTCCATCCACGGGTGGTAGTGTATTGTGAAATTGTAATGCTTGAGTAGTTCAAGCCATCACCTTTGCCTCAAGTTGAGTTCATTCTACGAGAAAATTTACTTCAAACTCTTTTGATCAGTATAAATATCACATTTTTCACCATAGAGATAATGTCTCCATATCTTCAAAACAAAGATTACAGTAGCGAACTCAGGATCATGATAATGATAGTTTTTCTCGTGAATGTTTAGTTGTTGAGATGCATTGGCAATAACCCAATCATTCTGCATAAAGACACAACCAAGTCTATTCATTGATGCAGCACTATAAATAACAAATTCATCATTCCTCGATGGTAGAGTCAATATATGGGAATTGAATAATCTTCTCTATAGTTATTCAAAACATTCTTCACACTCTTTTTTACAAAAAAATTCAACCCCTTTACGTGTGAGCTTCGTTAATGGGTTATCCAATCGGGCAATATTCTTGAATAAATGTTGGTAATAACCTGCTAAACCAATAAAACTGCGTACCTCGATTATACTTGTTGGTGCTGGCCATTCTTTGATTTCACTTGTCTTAGCAGGATCAACAGAGATTCCATCCTTAGAGACAATATGGCCAGGAAAAGAAATATTCTGAAGCCAGAATTAACACTTTCTAAACTTCTAATATAATTCATATCTTCTCAGAGTCTTCAATATAATGTTCAAGTGATTTTCATGATTTTATTATCTTTTGGAGTATACCAAGATATAATCAATAAGTACCACCAAAAAATAATGGAGATATTCCTTGAAAACATTGTTCATTAGATCCATGAATATACAGGGTGCATTAGTCTGCCCAAAAGGCATTACTGTAAACTCGTAATGCATGTACCTAGTTCGAAATGTTGTCTTCACAATGTCTTCCTTCTTCACACATAACTAATGACATCCAGATCCAAGGTCAATCATTAAAAAGTATTGGGCTTCTTGTAGTTGGTCAAATAAATCAAGAATGTGAGCTAGGGGATACTTGTTCTTTATTGTTATATCATTGATTTCCCTATAGTCGATATATAACCTCATAGATCCACCTTTCTTCTTAACAAAAAGGAGAGGGGCTCCCCATGGAGAAAAACTAGGGTGAATAAATTCATTATTACTTAATTCATCTAGTTTTTTCTTTAGTCCCACTAATTACACAATGTCCATTCTATTAGGGTTCTTCTATATGGGCCTTGTTCCAGGAATTAAATCAATGGAAAACTCAATTTCTTGTTCTAGAGGATGTCCAGGTCAATCATTCAAAGAAACATCTACATATTCTTTCACAATAAAAACATCCTCAATTTGAACATTCATTTCCTCACCCACAGTTATTTCATTCTCTTACCCGTAGATAATTGAATTTAGTTGAGCTTCTACTGGTGGATCTAGATAAGAATTTGGTGGTGCTGATTCTACTCTAAAGATAAGGAGGTCTTTATCATCATCATCAATAATCATAACCTCCTTCTTCTTACAATAAATATTCACATCATGGTCTGAAATCCAATCCATACCGAGGGTGATATCAAATTCAATCATAGGTATGATGATGACATCAGCAGGTAAAGAACATTTATGTGATCTAATGGGGACTGATTCACAAAACATTGTTGTAATGATACTTCCCTTATGAGTTTACCTGACAACTACCTTGTTAAATCAAATTGGAAATATCTAATTTTATTATCAAAATGGGAAGATATAAGACAATGCGATGATCCGGAATCAAATAAAGCATTGTATAATCTTGAGGAAACCATTAAATTACATGCCACTATGTATTTCAGAGCTTCTACCTCAGTTGTAGTGATATCATATGCATGGACTTGATCCCTTGGCCCTTTCTAAGGTAAGTTCCTCTGACACTAAGGACATTCATTTTAATAATTTCTCATCTACCAGTAGTTGTATCATTGAACATTGGTAGCTTCTTTCTTCACCTTGCAATCACGACTATGGTGGCCTTTTTCACCACACTGGTAACAAACTCTCATTCATTTCATGAATGTACCACGATTTTTTATACCACATATACTACAGGATGGATAATAATCCTTTCTATTCTTCCTTTTATATCCATTTCCAGTGTTATCAACAAATCTCTTCTTCTCTTTCTTTTCATTAAAGTCGAAAGACAAAGAGAATTATTTCTCTATCTTGATAGCGCATGAGACAATAACTTTGTACAATGAGAACGTTTGTGAGAATAATTCTCTATGGAGAAACGGTTTTAACCCCTCAATGAAACGATCAATATAACTTATTGGGTTACGTATATAATCTGAAGCATACCTTGCTAACCTTGTATTGCTAGCCTCATACTTTGCGACATTATCATCCACCTTTTGCCTCAGACTCAGAAATTGCCTTTCCATATCTGCTCTATGGTCACGAGGAAAGTATATTTCTAAGAAAATCTCCTTGAACTCCATCCATTCCATATTTGATACTTCATTGTCTTCCTTCATGTTTTGAATCAACGACCACCATTTATCAGCATCTCTAGTGAGGCGGTAAACATCCATGATAAGGTTATCCCTCTCACTACTTTCCAAGGCATGGAATATTTTCTCTATGAATTTATCCATTTCTCAGCTACTAGGGGGTTTTTACTCCACTTGAATGTCGGTGGTTGTTGCCTCATGAAGTGATCCACCACTGATCCTCGACGCTGCAGATCAGGGTGCTCCATACGGGTAAGGTTATTATTCATAACCTATGTGAGTTGTCCTTATATAGTGATTAGCTGATCATCAACAGTTGTATCACCAGCTCTACTATAATTATATTAAGTTGGAGGGAAATCCCTACATGGAGTGTGTGAAATGATACAGTTTCTATTCCTTCCACTAGCTTCCATTTCTGAACATTGGCATCAACTAAATCAGTTTATAAATTAAAATACATAATTCCATACTTGTAAAACACTTAACATAATTTGAACTATTTATGGATATAATCCATAATCCTATAAAAAAAATTTCATTGATGTTTTATATACTCATAAACACTTAATAATGTTTTGTAATGATAATGAGAATTATCCTAAGCATCTCCCCCAGGAGTGTCGTAACCTATAGTGCAGCAAGGCCCGTTTTCGTGAAACAGTTCTCATTCGAATCTAGATCAAAGCTGGGTTTTTCAGGGTGTACCCATAGGTAGATCTCTTCCAGAGCCGCATCTACTTGTTCATTTCCAGACAGGGATGTATTTTTGTGAAAACTCACAAAATCACTACAATACAAATATTCTAGGATGTTCTTATATACTAATCATCAAAGTCCATCTTAGGTCTATGTGTTGTAATAAGAGTTTATCTAAATGTATCTTCCAATGATTGTATTAAACCTCCCTCTAATAACAACTACAATGCCCCCACCCCAATTACCCAGGGATTTTTCATTATTACATAACATTGGCATGATAAAAAAAGATCAAGTCTTGAAATACCAATTAGTTTAGTAGCCTTGGAATCACTAGATACATTCATAAGTCTTACATTACATAATATAATGAAAACGAAATAAACATATTCTCCATAGTCCACACTCATATCACCGTAGAATATCCCTACAGGTCAGTCATAAAATAATTCTTCACATCCTAGGAAAAAAAATAGAAATGGGTGAGTTCAGATTCCTAGCAAGGATAAAAATATAGCAAAAACATTAATAAATATCCATAAACATTTAAGGAAATGTATAACTAAAACAAAATCCTTTTAAACTATAACTTCAGTATAATATGGGAAAAATGAATTGAAATAATTCTATATACATATTCACATGGATATTCTACTAGTCGAATAATCACATGAAATATCAATAACCACTTTCATAATGATGGAATGCATAATGTCAGACTATCATAAACACACAGCCAATGCCTCATGCCAAGACTAAAAATAAGATTTTGTCAAGGCCTTGTGCCAAGACACTAGTTTGTCTCATGAGACCTATCGATGCATCAAAGAGTTATATTGGGCTCCACCCATCACTTATTAAGTCCAATGCATTCCTTATGTGAACAGGTTTCAACATAACATAAACATTCGTATTAAAACTAGCATATGAAATGCCAATACTTTATCCATAAACCACAAATTGTATAAAAATAACACATCCACATTCAAAAATATCACAAAACTTCCAATTAAATATGGAAGTTTTGTATTATAATAAATCACATTCAAATAATCTTAAAATCCATTAAAGGATGTTGGCAAAGATGAAATCAAAACTATTTGAGAGAAATATCTTTTTTTTAAATCATTTAAAAGTCACATAATTATAAAATAAAATATTTACTTTGAAAATATTTTTATAATCTTGTAAGGGAAGATTTGGTCATTTAATAATGGCATAAAATATCCACACCCGCCATATAAGTTAAAAAATTCATTCTTTCCATAATTCTGTTTTAAAGGTTTAAAATGACCTTGTTTGGAAAATGATAGAAAGATTCCTTCATAAACTTCTTATAAAATGTAAACAAGGGTATAAATGACCTTATCCAATAGTCTTTAAAATAGTATGAATTATTTGAAATAAATTTTTAAGAATAATGTATGTGGATGATAAAAAGATCCCAGTAGATAATTATCTATAAAAAACCTCGGATAATGAAGAGATTGTGAAATAAACCCTTACCTTGTACTTTTTCATGGTTGACGGTAGGATGAATGCCTGTATAATGGTGAAATAATTTTTATTAAATTATAAAAGAATCATATACATTAATATGATATCATATATGAAGTTTTAAAATTGTTTTATTAATAATATCTTAGTATTATCATGGTTTCAAGTGTTAACTTTCTCGTTTTATTTTATATGTTTTGTTACATAAGTCGTGTTTGTTATGGATTTGTTTTATCATACTCATATAAAGAATTATAAGAATTCAATAAACATTATTTTTAATCATCAAATAATAATTATACATGAATGTATACGATGGGGAATGAATCTCATCGCGTTCGTGGAGACGGTAGTCCGTACGTACGCACAATCAACAGTATCATTATTTTGATATTAAAAATATATAATTGGATGGTATATAATATATAAAGAAACATTATCATGTTATATTTATTATTTACATGAATTACATATCATTTTTATACCCATAAAAATAATAATGTATTGAATAACAATTACACCACGACGTGGAGACGGTAGGCCGTACGAACGCACCTATGGTGACATGTCATTCAAAGGATTGATAGAATAATGAATCTTCTTATACCATATTTATAATAACATCATAGTATATAAAGGATACTGTTGTTTTTATTTTATAATGGAAATAACAAATAAAGAAGAAGTGTAAGAAGAAAGGAACTTGAAAGAGTATGGTGAAAACAATACCTCTTCTTCGGGTTCTTCCTTTTGATTTGATCAAAAGGGATCCATAGGTTTCCTTTATGATCAAAATAAGGCCTCTATGTTGAATTTAGGGATGTTTAGAGAATATTTGGGAAGGGTTTTTGTTGAGACAAAAGGCTTTTAAGGTATGAATAATCAGTTAGAAGTGGTGTCCTTTTATAAGGGGGGAGGGGCTCTTTAGAAAAATATTAAAGTATTATATTATAATAAATTTATATTCAGTTTATAATGGAACCAATGTGGAATATTCAATGTATAAGGTGGGGATGGGTAGAAATATTTTCATCCAATAGATTTTAAATAGGTTGGTTCATTATATTTACCTTATCTTTTAGTTTTAACTCATAGTTAATTATTTTGACATTTACCATGTCACTTTGTATTTTTATATTATACAGTTAATAAACATACAATATACGTCCATGTGACCCACAAGTGGTCCATTAATAATAAAACTATCAGGATATGAGTCCTTTGGCAGATCCTTGGATTTTTAGCAATTGAATGTCAATTAATAATATAATATTTGTTTTAAAAACTCATTTTTGTAATTTTTGACACTATTCAATAATTGATTTTTGATAAAGTCATAAAAACATTATTAATTCGAATAATATTCATTTAAGAAATCCAAAAATGAAATATTAACCAATAAAATTCGTGTATGGAATTAAAATCTTCAAATTATATTTATTTTGACTTTTATAACACCAATTATTTGATTCATTTATTAACAAAGAAAATACTGCATCATTAATGATTCATAAATAAATTTTATTATTAAATCTTCAAAAATTATAAATAAAATACCCTTATATAGGAAATATTTTTTTATTTCTAATGAATATTTATTGCTGAAAATATAACATGTATAACCATATGTAAATATTGTTTTGATAAAAGATATATTCTTATGTCATTTTTGTATTTATTTTAAATTAATTAATATAAAGTGTCCTTATCACCTACAAGTGGCTCCATGGGGTCCCAAAATAAACCCAAATATGACCATGGTCTGAAATTTATCAATAAATAAGGTTAGGAAACCTTTTAGGGTAATATTATTATTTATATTATATTATTTTTTAAACTCATTTACCATATTTAACCTTTAACCGTGGTAAATAAAATATTTATCAAAGTAATTATTCAAAATTTCTAAAAATAAAAGTTATCTATTAACAAAATTTGGATATCATGGTTCCAAATATGGAATCCTTTTTTTCCAAATTCAAAACACAGATGTTGCAGAAATTAATTTTAAATTAATTCCTGTTGTTAAAACAAAAAGCATGTTTTTAAGAGATAATAACTATCAAAAAATTGACTCTTGTTTATGTCCGATATAACTGTGAAATTATGTAAAATTACCAACATTTTATTAAATGATAAGAATATATTCTATATATTATTTATAACCACTAAAATTCATAATTTAACACTCTTAATTATTTCGATTAAAAAAGTTGTTTTTAATTAAAATTTAGTAATTTTCACTATTCATCAAAATATAAAAGTTATCTGAAATGTACCAAAATTTTACACTAAGCTAATTTCAATATTCCGAATCAAAAAATGAAGTCCATGTTATGAGATAAAATTTATGAAATTTCAAAAAGTTGGTATTACTATTCATAACGACTACTTTGATTGGTCGCGGTGTGTTAGAATCTCGATATTGCGTACAACACACACTACAGTATTATTCAAAGGGAATCAAACTATGGAAGATTGGGGTTTTACAATATACATGATCCATGTTATCTTCATATTGTATGTAGATGGAATTCTATTTGGGTCCTGTGGTTGTTTGAACCTTATTGGGCTTCTGTGAGGATTTCATCCGCATTGGTTGATAAAGAGCTCTGTTGGAAAAAATTTCACAAGCAATAATAAAAAAATTAAAAACTATATTTTTAAAAACATGTATTTCAAATATATTCATTTTTATCAAAAAAACATGCTATACTATAATATACATATAAATTTGAATTTAAAATTAAGAAATATTTACAAAAATAATATCAAATTATATTAATTAAATTAAATTTATAAATTGAATGCATAAAATGAAATCATCAAAATCCTCTACTCATAAACAGTACTTATACCCTAGCATAAATCTGCAGTATGAATTAAAAAGGGTAACCCGATAATAATTTTAAAATAAAAAATTATTGAAACTAAAAAATTATCCTTGGTTGATAGAGTCTTCTAAAAATTCATAACAGACAAATTACTCCAACTCATAACTAGACATAATGTCAATGATATTTTACAAGAAAATGGTAGAATATATTTTTTAATCTAGTCAATCTAGTTAATTCATTATTATTAACATTTTCATAGTGATTTAACTCACCTTGGTTTGTCTTATTTCAATACTAAACGTAAATGTTTTTTGAGTTTTCCACATACCATGAGAACATGTATAAAACTGTTAACCTGAAAATGATAAACATTAATTATTTAGTAGATAAAAATTTAATAAAACTTATGAGGACATAAAAATTTATATCATTTGACTATGACGATAAAATATTGACGATAGTTTTTTAATAAAATCATTTTATCCAAAATATGATGTTTATCTCTATGTATGGTGAATGATAATAAAGTTAAATGAAATTATCCACTTCAGAAAGTGAAAAATCAAAATTCATTAATCATAAATTCAGAACTTTATCAAATAAATTATTATTAATGAGTTACCCATCAATATGTTTTAATTTATAGATATTTTAATTTTACAAAAATTTAGATAGGAAATGTATCACACCCATTACCCATCCTCAAATTATAAAAAAACATTGGTCATGTGATTTGATTTTTTAAACTCAATAATTTAACACAATATTTTCATTTATTTTTCTTCTTCAAAAGGGGTATAAAAACAATGAATAATATCATTAACCTTTTCCCATAACAGATGAGAAATATCAAAACATTTCCCCACAATAATTAATACTAATTTATCAATGAACTCACTCACCTCAACATACAAACATTCAAAATAATGCAATTTATTAGGTAAAGGTTCTGAATGGATATATTTTCATCAAATATCACATATTGTTATAATATTTAATTAACGGTTTCTAATGGGTAAATGTAGGATAAAAGTAATGCTGGACTCATGGATAATAAAACAATAAATAAAATTTATCATTAAATTTCATAGGGACATTTTGAAATTATCCTTTTGAAATGGTAAAATTCATCTTCAACAATATAACATAAGCCATTCTATTTCATTAAATGTACAAATAATTAATAGAAATTTTTTTTCCAAAAAAACCATAGTCGTGGAAGACTATGAAATTGGTTAATTTTTCTCGTGGTCTATGTAACTATTTAATCAACATGAACATATGGAATTTAAATCATGAAAGATGGATGGAAAATTAAAATACATGTGATCAAAAAAGAAAATGATTGTTTATTTAATGAAAATTCATATTCTTCACAATAGTAATATAATGTCTCTATATTACTAATTCAACATTAATATATATAAAAATTAAAACATGGTATCATAGGGTCCCATTAAATTTAATGTATTATGGATCAAAAATAGTATCTCTAAACTAAGTATTTGTGTGGATTTGTTCATTTCATCTCAAAAAAAATAAAAATCATGGGAGTAATTATTTGATATGGAAATTTAAAGCTTAATCCCCTTATCATGAATTACTTATTGTGGTTTTTCCATTATTCCCTTTGAGAATCATGAACCTACAAATATTTAAATATAATGAAAAAAACAAGGTCTATGAAATTAATGTTCAAAAATTTTGTTGGGTGATGTTTCATTAATTGATAATTCTAATGTATTCAACTATGATTTATTGATTACATTCTATCTCAAAGACGTGTGTGATGTTTGTATTCTAATTTTACTCCCTATTATTCTCAATTTATTTTTATTAGATGCCCATAATTGGTTGAAAACTGAAATAACTTCATTATAACTTAATGGGAAGTCCAAAATATATAACATTATATATTATCTTCTATTAATGAATTGATTATATTTAATTATGCAATTACTTTCTATTCACCAGTTACTCGCTCTTTTTCTTCGTAAGGATTCTATTACATAAAATTCATATTGAAGTCTCATTTTTCATCTTAGATGACATATTCATAAAAAACAATTAATATTTTTTGGTGTGGAGTATTTATCTTATTTTTCCTCCTCATAAAATATGTTTCCTTTCTCCATTGATGAATCAGAATATCATTAGAATAAAAACATACATCATATTTTCCCTCATATTCTATTGTGTCTCTAAATGGATTCTTAATGTGAGTTATATCCATGATTTATTCATTCAATTAGTTATCTTCATTAAATATATTTTATAGGATTAGATTCCATTTATTGAATTATCAATCCATGGAATGGTGTGATAGCCCTATATTTGGGTGCGGTTGTTGTTCCCACGATTTTTGTTCAATCTCCCATCGTTGTATTTGAATTTCTAGTAGAGTGTTTAAATGTTTCATCATATGTTTGATAAATGGACTTATAATTTGATATGGGATATCACCATTATATTTCTTGAAATCAAAACCCAAAAAACTAATTATTTAAAATATATAAATATCAAAATAACAGAATTTTATATAAAATCATCAATTAAAAATTTGTTATAAGTATATTATTTAACTATTTATCTTAAGTGAATCTAATTCTCAAATAATTGTTCTAGAAATTTGACAAATATATTATTTTTAAATGTGTCTATTGATCGAAAAATATTTATAAATTTAAATTAAATAGATATATATCAACTACTTAAATAATAAATTGTTGTATGATGGGGTCAATCCAATGAGAAAAAGGTTTATGATATTAAATAGCATAGATTTTTTTTTCAGATTTTCAATAAAAATAAAATTTTCTATAAAATAATGAAATAAATTTTGTTTGGATATTTGATTGACATAATAACAATACATGATAAAGGATAATGAGATTATTGCTCGGAAATAAAAGAAAATTACATATCGTTGATGAATTTTATCAATAGATTTACATTAGACTCATTATGGAGTTATAAAATATCCATTAAATATAAAATAATTGTATATATTCCAACATGACCCTTTAAATGAGGAAACCTTGAATAATTATATGTACTAATTTTAATCTAAGTGGTGGGAGGCCATTTAAAAGGATGTAACTCTCTCCCCATTACCTTTAATTAAATTTGTTTACTCTTTACAAGTAGCATAACAGTACATATAATAATAATGAATATATTAATGAATAATTTACAATGTGAAATTTAATTAATATGAAAATTATAAAAAATAGAATATCATAATTCATGAGTTATATATTACTATACATGATGTCACCCTCCCTTGGAATAAATTGAAATTCATGATCAGTCACTCAAAAAAATAATAAAATATGAATTAAAAAAATGTAATAATAATTATAGAGATATATAAATGTGACATGAGATAATGAATACATATATGAATTAAATTAATATCCAATATAGAAATTTTGTATTACAATATGAAAATATATATGGAAAATCTAAATTCATAACTTTACAACATCATGAATGATGATGAACATTATCTTACACTCTCACAGAGTGCGGTGAATAGAAAACCTCTATATTATGTACTATATTCCCCCATGTCAAGGATTTTCTATAATTCATGTTGGTTAACTGGACAAAATTAGTATTAATCTTTCTATTGTTGTCACCTAAATTAATCTCTTTAGTTTTTTTAAATTCATTTTTCCAAGTTCATTTTTAACTCCCATTGAACTGAAATGATGCACCATGGCTGTTACTCCTAAATTATCTCATTCCTCAATGAATGTTTGGACATGTTCCCTACTTTTGAGGAAATTTTAAATTTCATTTATGTTTTAAAGACTACCTTATTGAATTATTCATCATAAAAATTCAATGAATCAATCAATAGAACATTCAAGGAACAATCATCGTAGTATTATAAATTATAGTATACAAAATCCTATAGCATGGGAGAAGAAAATTTGGCACAGAAGTGGTAGATTATGGAAAATTGGGTGTCTGAGTAAGGTAGAATGAGTGAAGACAAAAAACCACATCACATCATTTTAGTAAAAATGTAATAACTTCATTTTTATTCCTGAATCTGTTTTACCATTGTGAGGGGACACCGTATAATAAATCTCATTCAAAAATTGTATATAATTTTTCTTTATGGTTATAGGATGCCTTGTACCACTGGTGATGCCCCCCATTTTTGATTACGTCCTCCTAACACCACTCGGGATTTCACACAATATATCAATGTGACCCTGTGATCATGCATGTGTGTGTCATGCAAGATCCATGATCTTATCGCACTACATGTGACTAGATTTCCCTATGTGAAACATATTTAGGAGACCTTCATGGTATTTATATGTTTCTTTCATCCCCATGGGACAAGCACTATATATAAAGGATGTATATTTACCAAAAAATCAAAAAATATGTAGAAAATTTATAACATTAAATACTAGTGTTTTATTTTTTTTCAAATATGATGAAAAAAACATTCTAAAATATAAAATACCAAAAAATGATGATTATCAATAAAAATTGGTAAAACTATTAAAAATATATATATTTAGAATATAAAAAATAAACATATTTATGCATAATATTATCTTGTAAGATTTGTAATTTACGATTTATTATCATCACTAATGGAACATGAAATATTTTTTTCTTCTACGTTACTCTTCGAGTTTTTCATTGGACCATCCTTATTGAGTCATTTTCAATGAATGAGATCATTTTTAATGTAAAATGACATAATGTTCATGGTTTAATGTTAATTTTAATTAATGTAGATATGGTATAAATATGTTAATGGGGTTTATTATGGATTTCCATTATTTTTTATGCTTTATAGGTGGTTCGGGTCATTTTCTACAGAAAGTAAGATGAAAATATTCTTTAAGGAATTTATATGCCATGTAAATGTTACAATATGTGTAAATTACTGTAGAAAAAGGTTATGAGCTTGTTCATGATGTGAAGTATTTACACATCATGAACCTAATTCACATTTTCTAAATGACGATTTGGATAAATATTTACCTAAGATGATATTTTTTATAGAATAACACAAAAAATAAGAAAATTGATGATGTGAAATTATTAAATGGTGTTTATTCCATGTACCAAGTGGTTTTATATAAGAATATATTATAATTTTAATTATTACATCCCATATAGTCTTCTCATCTCAACTCTTTGATGATTTACTGTTGATTTTTGGAGTCTACACTTCTATTATGGATGTCCCAATTACACATATGATCCCTGGTGGGTTGTTCTACTTAGGATTACCCCTATCTTCCATTGTTCTCCATTATAATGGTGTGAATCTCTTGATCAATTTTGTATTTTTGTTTTGATCTTGATTCCATGTGATATATTATCATTCATTTGATCAACTACTCCCATGTTCTTATTGGAGATTCCAATTAGAAGAACTTCTAAATAATCATTTAATGTAAGTTAGTCTGGAAATAACCCTAGGGTATGTTTAATTAATTGTATATGAAATATTTTGAATTTTCCAACATAAAATAATCTATAATTAGTCTATTAATTGAATAATATTAAATCATTGAATATAATCAGTTATATCTCTTTGGTTCAATTGTTTTTGTGACCCAGATTATGGATACCCTTTGGGAAAGTGATCTGTATTGAAATAATGAATTGAATCATGGATTAAAGTTTCTTTATAACGACATGTTAATTAATTTATTTCATTTTATTGAATTAATCTTGGAATATAATCTTGTTTACTGATTTAATTTTTGTTAAATTAACATTTAAATGACATGTGGAATTTAATGTTAAATGGTAATCTGTAGTATTTACCATTGAAACGTATGATTTTATATTGTGATATTCTTATTGTTATAAAATATATTAGGAAAAATGTTTTATTTGTTATATCGAGTGGGCTCTTACCAGTCCCATGTTATAATGATTATATTGAGATACATCGACACAATCCTTGCTTGAAATGATTATATTGAGTGGGATCTACCCAATCCCAAAATATAATTCATATATTGAGTAAGATATGTTTAGTATTATGCTCCAATTCCTATATTGGATAGGCTCTTCCCAGTCCCATCTTGGAAATATTTTATGTAATGGTCTCTACCAAATCCCATGTTATAATTATTATAATTGGTGGCCTCTACCGAGTTTCATGTTGTAATTCTTATAGTTATTGGGCTACGTCTATTCCCATGATGCAATTCTTATATTGTTAAATAATCTCCTAGTCTCGTGCTATAATTATTATATTTGTAGAATCTATCATGTCTCATGTTAAAACAATTATATAGAGTTCTTATCTACTATTTTTTATTTTTTCATCGATATATGGTTATTTTTGGCTTAATTGTGTAACATACTTGGTGATATATCGACAAGGATCCTAATTATGTATTTTATATATATGTTAATTATTAGAATGGTTGTCTATCATTATTAGAGACATTTTTGAATGATGTTGAAGAAGGTATATTTATGTACTGTATTAAATGATTAATTTATACAAATGATTATTGTTTTATTATATTATATTATTATCAGCCTAGTTATATTTATACACAGTGGTTTTGACCTACTATTTTTAGTCACATCTTATTGCTTCTACTGTTTGTTTCCTGAAAAGATTACATTGATATAGGTCTGGACAATAGAAATGTATTGTGTTGTTAATTGGCAATTTCTGGATGGAATGGAGTTTTAATATGAGTCATGCAAGGGATTCAGTGCCAAGGTCTTAATATTATCTTGTTTCTATTGATTATTTTATTTTTATTTAATTAATTTTGATGATAGATAAATCAAATCCAATTGATACAAGATTCAGAACAATTGGTATAATGGGTTCTATATTATTTCCCTATTTTATGATCTAATGTTTATTATTTTATCCATTACTATGATAATTATTATATGTTTATTCTGCTATATTTTATCTTTTTACAATGTGTTATAGTCGTCCCAATATACTTATCACACCCCCTATTAGTTAGCTACCCTTCGAGGATTAGGAGGCACAATTGAAGTCACCAACCAACCAGATTTGTCCACATGAGATATTACCATATCATGGGACATTACAAAGTGATATCAAATTCATATTTTTTTCTTTCCTTTTAAATTACTATTTTAAAAATGTATAATGGATAATATAAAGTGTCTTGACAAGGTAATGTGGATGTTCATGGGAGTAGATTAACTATATATGATGGAAATTTCAAGCACCTGGTGAAGGAATTTTTGTTTTATTGTTTTCTATTATTAAAATTGATATTAATTTACTTGTGGTGATTCACAAGATGTGTCATGTTATTTTTTCATGATATTTATGCTCATTTTATTACATGTAACAAGATAATTATGTTTACATTGTGATCAGAAAATAGTCACATATATTCATAAAAATTTCTCACGATAGGAACATATTTATTTCATGTGATGTATTTTCCATGATATATTGTGAAATGAGAAATTATTTATACCTGATATAAGAAATTAATGGAATTGATATATCATAATAAAACACTTCTAATAAACACATAGAGATACTACGATTAAGTGTGTCCTTCTTATTATCAACCATTAATGCTGAAATTATTTTTATAGACAATATTATTTGAGGATTGTTTGTATTTAGAAAAATTTCATCCTAATCATCTTTCAGTTGAATTTTAGAAGAGTAGAAATCAGAACTCTCATAAAGAAGTTGACCCATATATTCTTGTATCTTTTGAGGATCATATGGATATCCAGGTTTATGAATTCTCCCTATGGTTCATGTGATCCTTGAAAATGGAGACTATACATAATTTTACATTGATGTATGAGATGATGAGATAGTTCTAGGAATATAATCACCATAATTTAACTATGGATAGAGGACACTATAATTCTATTCCTATATTTAGTCATTCCATTGAATATTTAAGCATCCTGAGAAACCTATAGATAGGAGGGTTAATATTGTCATGTATATGACCCATGGAAATTCGAAGAATTAGTGGGTTATTTTATAGCTAAATAGAATGTAGGGTGAGTTATCATAGTTGGATATCGAGTTGAATTTATTGACACCCATTTTTATAGATATTTTGATGGAGGAGAAGGTTTGAGTGTTCATGCATATGTGACATGAGTTTATATCAACGATTGAATATAATAAGTGATTATATGAACTATGGAAATTTGATACATTTTCATCTATTGATGAGATCCCCTGGGTGAGGAATTTATAGGATGGGTTTGCTATAAGATCATGTCTCTGGTGATATTTTTTCTTTTTAGTATATTTTATAATGTGATGAATAAATAAAACATCATATAAGGGATTCTGTGAGTGGACCAGACTTGTGGCTAGTCAGTTTAAATATGGAGAATTGGTAAATCTTATTCTAGTGGAATGAAGCATCACAATTTCAGTTTATTCTAGGGAAATAGTGGAAGTAGTATTCAAGGAATTGTGTAGCTATCTTATTACCATGTTATGTTACAATGTTATCTATGTGGCATGATTGGCCATAATCAGACATTGTTTCCATAACACTCTTTTTAGTTTCATTTATGTGTCATGATGGGACCCCAGTATATGTTTTTAGGGTCATGCAGAAGTAGAGTAGTGATAAATAATTAAGAGATCTGTTTTTATCTATGAAGGACATGGATAATCCTTCGTAGATAGATATCTATAGTTCTATAGAGAATTATGGTCGATGTAGGTGATATGGTAACCTGGTGTAGGAAGGTAGTACCAGGCATAAATAATTTCTCTCGGGATTCATTCTATAACATAGATCAGAGGTTCTAATCAGATTAATGATATTTATAATACTCTAGCTATTGGGGATGCAAGACTATATACCGTAAGAGAAAAAATTCATCTATCATCTAGACATGATTTTTTTTTGATTATCACATTATTGTTATTCTACTTTTTTGGGAAATTTGTTGATATTTGTTGTGGAAGTCTTGGATGAGTCATTGACTATGGAAACACTATTGGGAGTGCATTTAGAGTATAAAAATGGTGAATGGCATGTTCTCTAGATATTAGTGGTTACCATTACTTTTGTTAACTGTTTATGATGGAAATGATCGGTTTCGATTTAATTACTTGTATGGTTTGGTTAGTATTATATTGGGATCATATTGAATTTTATCATAGGATACTTACCTTTCAATCTCCAGAAGGAGGAATTTATTCTCAAAAGGGGGAGTGGGATCTACAAGCAAGCTATGTATGACCAATTCAGTGAAAATTGTATTGTCTCACATCTTAGATAGTAGGCCTTTCCCAAGATAATGGTTGGATAATGTAGGATTTTTTTCCTACAGTGATATACCATTTTAGGATTTAGTTATTAAATAATTATATAGATTACCTCCAAATAGAGTGATCTAGTTCACGATAGATTTTATGATGAGAGCATATCCATTTTTAATCCTGTCATATTTGAATGGAACAAGTAGAACATTAGGTGCTAATTATTCAGTTGCATTATGTGGATGCTAAATGTTTTGTATAACATATTATGTTTCCTTAGGGTTCTCTTGTATTTTTCCCTAATATTTATGTTCTTACTTTGTACGTATGGGTTGATTATGAGAGGATGGACTAGATGATCATCAAGAACTCGTATACCCTACCTTTTATCAATCATATCATCTATTATTTTATTGTTTCTATGATCTTATCTTTGATAATCCCAATATATGTATACCATTAATTGAGGGTGAGACTTCTGGACATACCTCAATAATATTTTAGGATTCAGTATGGCTTTAAAGGGTTCATAATGATGTTGTTTGGTTTGACAAATACACTAGTGGTAGTCAAAACCATGATGAATCAAATAGTTATTTATTTCCTTTATAGGTTTTGGTGGTTTTTTCAATGACATTTTATTGTACTCCATTATAGATGATTATCATGCTAAATATATTGACATCATCATGGGTAAATTGACATACCATTGAATTTATACCAAGATATCCAAATAGAGTTTATGGATTGAAAGAGTACACATTTTAGGACATTATATCTCAGTGTAATGAATATAGTTAAACCTAGATAAATTTGAATCTATGATATATTTAGTATATCCCAACAATTTCCTCTATATTCATAGGTTTCTAGGTTTAGTAGGTTATTATGTGTTCTTTATCAATGACATCTCACATATAGTCACATCGATGATCAGGATGAAGAAGAAGGGGGTGAGGCATCATTGGTTAGATGCTTTTGAGAGATATTTTCAAGATATGAATAGTATTATTAACTCATACCTTATCCCCACAATATCTGGTGTTAATAGTGCAAAGACCCGTAAATTTCAAGGAAAATATTTTCCTTAATTTTCTTTGAAATTTTAAAAGAACGCAGTTTCTGACGGCACCTGATTCCGAGGCCCAGTGTGCCCGGAATCATTTTCCGATGTTTCGCTCGGGTACGTTCAGTGAACGGATGAGCAGGTTTTTCAAACATTTGAACTGGTGCCCGGAGTCGAATTCTGAGGGCACCGATGGATTCACAACGCTGGTATTTGCTTAGAAACACCTCATTCGGAGTTGCGTTTTCTCGGGTGTGGTTTTTAATTTTTGGGTTTTATGTTATAAAATAAAATAATGTTATACGACAATTTTATTTTTAATTTCACTTAAAGCCACTTGAAATCCACTTAAAGCTACTTAAGCGGAATTGATACGGATAGGGTGTTATCCAAATATATCCTACCCCCTTGGTATGATATTTGTGAGGTGAGGCCTGCATGAGCCCCACTATTTCTTTTCTGCTAAGTAACGCACCAGCGAAAACCAGTCATTATGAAAGTCAACTGACGCATTTTCTTTATTTCTTAACGCACAAATTAATTGGGGGGTTTTATTCGTTGAATTAATTCTATGAATTAATTTAATCGTTTCCTAACCTGTTTTCATTCCGTTGGCGTAATAATAAAATATGACCAATGCACGACTTCTGGAAAAAGGTTCGTTGATAGGATTTGATAGAAACCAAGAGTTATTTATCCTCCTTCACGAAGAATGCGATGAACGTGAAGAACACGAAGAACGCCGATCCCTCAGAAATCGACAATGCGACGCCATGTTCTGCGACACCGACGATGCTTCTTCCACGACGTTCTTCCGCGACAATCGACCATGCGACAACCTTCGATCGGCAGCGACAATGTAGGGGGTTGCGCTCTTTTTTTAAAATTTGCTTTATGGATTAAAACAAAAATATGGATTTAATTATTACTAATTAAATCTGTTGTTTCTTGGTCCTCGGAGTGCGTCGACGCAACGCCGCATACCGCGACGACGCAACGATCCCCTCCTTCCATGAAGAATGCGCGTGCGACGACATGACGAGGTAGGGATTTTATTTGAATGTTTTATATTCCCGTGACCATTTCTTTTAAAATAAAGAAGCCTATTTCATAAGAAAAAATCTAATTTATTAAAATTGTTGTTTCATATGTTGTTTATTTCTCCCGATTGTTATCGCCTAACGCGGAGGGTGCGGGTCAAACAAACACAGCCCGACAACCCTCCGCAGTTATTCCTTGTTGTGCGGATTTGGCGGGCGACGACAAAATGTGCCGTATAGGCAATTTAATGATCTCGCAGTGAAGAACGGAACCAGGGAGGAATAGTGGCGCAGACGGGAATGAAAACAGACCACTGGAGAAACTCTGGTGGCCCGCGGAAGCCACTGGCGGTGCGCCGCCAGACGGGGCCGCTACGGATAAAGCTGCGGCATCCAGTGGACCACCGGCCACGCGGGTCTGGCTCACATGCATGGGACGTGGCATAGCCACGTCCGTTGACTCCAGTGCGACACCACGTGGGCCGCAACTTCTTCATCCCGTGGGGGCAGCGCCCCGTGGGTCCCTCAGTCGGTCGCTCAGCCGTGCCGAGCAGGGCCGGTCCGACTGGTCGGGTCACGCCCTAGCCGGATCGGGCCACGCTGAACCGGGTCCGACCCGGATCTCGGTCGGGTCGACCCGGTTCGGGCCGACCCAGGGGGGTTGGGCCGGGTCAGTCCGGGCCCATACCCCCGTCTTCAGACCGTTTTCAGTCTTTTTCCCGTATCTTGAGAAATGGGCCTCCGAACGACGCGCCGTGTAACAGCCCGAGATTTTATGAAAAATATTCTTTTTAATTTTATTAATGCCTTGTGTTGTACGCTACACCAAAAGGAGGTTGCACAACACACATCCTTGACTTGCCTTGCACGCAATCACGACCCTCCTCGATAGCTTTTGTAGTACGTAATACTGAGTTTCACTAAACAACGATATGCTATTAAAATATTATTATAACTAGCCGTTATGAATAGTAATAACCACATTTTAAAAGTTTATAAATTTTTCCTCTCAAAATGGACTTCATTTTTGGATTCGGAGTATCAAATTTAGCCTAAGGTGAAATTTTGGCACATTTCGGATAACTTTCATATTCTGATGAATAGTGAAAATTACTAAATTTTAATTAAAAACAACTTTTTTAATCGAAATAATTAATAGTGATAAATTATTAATTTGAGTGGTTTTAAAGTATATTTAGAATTTATTTTTACAATTCAATACAATGTTGGTCATTGGATGTAATTTTTCATTTACACCAGACATAAACAAGTGTTAATCTTTTGATAGTTATTATCTCTTAAAAACACGCTATTTGTTGTGAAAGTGGAAAATTATAAAATTAATTAATGCAACTTACATGTTGGGAATTTTTGTAAAATTGAAATCCTTATTGAATTCGGAATATCAATTATAGCTTAGGGTGAAATTTTGGCATTTTTCTGAAAAACTTCAATTTTGATGAATAGTGAAACTACTAAGTGGTAGTTAAAAAAATTATTTTTTTCATATATCTTAATTTTACCACTTCTGTGAATGGAATTTCAAAAATCCGAGAGATGCGGTTGATGTCAGTAAGTAAAATGTGGTTCAGTGAGATGAAAATAATTTTTGGTAAATAGTAACTTTTAACTTTTATTTACCACGGTTAAAAGTAAATACGGTAATTAAGGGTAAAAATGATATTATTATTACCCTAACAAGTGTCCTAATCCTATTGGACAAGTTTATGTCGACCAAAAAAACCTTAATTGTAAAATATTATCATTTAGGCCCACTTGGATTAGATTAGGAAATTTAATATTATTTAATTCAAAGAAGAGTTAAAAGAGTTAAAATCAAAGTTTATTTAATAAAAAAATTGTAATATAGGGTTATACAAAATATAATTTAGACTATAAATATTCATTAGAAATCTAAAGAGATTTCCTACATGATGGTTTTTTCTTTTTAGTTTTTATACTTTAAATAATTTAATTTCATTATGACACAACGATAATGCAGTAATTACCTTTTTAAGAAAATATTAACATAACTGATGTTATAAATGCCCAAATAAATGTAATTTGAGACTTTTTATGACTTTAACTAATTTTCTAGGTTAATATGACATGTTATTGTTGATTTAAGTAACTTGGTTCGAACTTATCATTCTATTAGAAATTTTATAAAAATCATGTACCAAATAGTGTCAAAATTGACATGAATTAGTTTTTAAAACAAATATTATATTATTAATTGATATTTAATTCCTAAAAAACTATGGTTCTGTATAATTACTTAGATAAGGACATATATATTAATAATAAACAACTTGGGGTTCGTTTGGCTTCATATAGTATGTTTATTAACCATAAAGTGTAAGAAAACAAAAAGACACGGTAAAAGTTAAATTATTTAACTTAGAGTTAAATCTAATTGATAAGGTTAAAATAATAATATAAACTTGTATAAATCCTATTGGATGAGAGGATTTAGACCCATACCCACTTTATCTTCTAAATAAGACCATTTGGAACCATTATTAACCGAATTTTACTTTAATATAAAATAATATTTTGAGATTTTCCTAAGATGCTCTCTCTTCTCTTATAAAAAGGCACCTCCTCCCTTTCCTCCTCACACCAATTTGAGCATTCAATCTCGGCCAAACCAAGCCCAAATCTCTTCTCCACTTCCCTAGTATCATCATAGAGGTCCTGGTATTCTTCAAAGTCCATCATTAGTTCTTTAAGTGCAGGTTAAGTGAAGGTGCGTCAAAAAGAGGTAATATCCATTACCGATCTTTTTCAATTTATTTCTTCTGCAACTTCTTCTTATTTAGTTGTTTCATGATAAAGTAATAACATCAGTATTTATTATATACTGATATGTTATTGTAAATATGAATCAACTCTATTCAACCTTCTATCCATCCTATGGAAAAAGGAAATCACCGTGCGTGCGTACGTACAGAATATCGTCTCCATGCCGTGGTGTAATCTATTTTCCACCACCACCTTCACTGGATGGGTATAAAGGTGTAATGAGTAACTATATATGATTATTATAAAGCTATATTTATACTGAAATATTATAAATACACTTCAACACAATTCCACGACCATGGGAACGATATCATCGCTCGTGCGTACTTACGGACTACCGTCTCCACGACGCGATGAGATTCATTCTCAATCATTAACCATTCATGAATGATTATAAAGTATATATAATAAGTAATAGTGAAATATATGACCAAATAATGATACTGGATTTATTTATATTTATATTTATGTCATCTACTTAATTCAATTCAATTCAATAAGGAAACGAAAACAGTGTTCATGCGTACGTACGAACAACCGTCTCCATGAACGGTGTATTTCATTCCATTTACTGATTTATTATATATATGTATATTATTAATATATATATAAATCATGTTTTATATTCTGGAATTAAGTAATCATGATCTAAGTAATCATATGAATAATTACAAGTTAAAAACACGAACGACAAATGAGACGATTTTACCCAAAATGCTACTTTAACATGAATTTACAATAGAACGGGTAATATAAATTCATAAGTGGACCATATATGATATAATAACAATGAATATGATCTGGAATAAGTCAATAACATGATTTAAATCATTATACAGGAGGTTCGGACACTTACAAAGCAAGTCGGACCTAAGGTAAGGGAAATATCCCAATCTCATTTTTATCCGAGATTTTTTATACTTTGGTATTTACTGGGGTGTATTTTATCATCCACATCCATGTTTGTTCAATATGTAATGTTATTTCCATCCAACTAAAATTGTTCAAATCCAATTTTACCCTTCGGTGAGTTTTTAGTAAAGGATATGAAAGGAATCTTTTGTCGTTTTTCGTACGAGGTACTTTTTGACTTTTCCGAAAAAAGTACGAAGAATGTTTTTTTAACTTATATGGCATGAATGGATTTTTAAAAAATTATTTCCAAGAAGTTTTCTTTAAATGTTTTCAAGTTTATTTTTAATCAACTTCTTTTAGTTTAAAGTTGTATGACATGTTAAGAAAGGAAAAAATGTTTTTGAAGAAGAAAGGATATTTTCCTCAAGAATGGAGTTCAAGTGTTTTATCAAAATTATTTTCGATCTAAGATAATAAAGGGTTCTGTTTACTATCCCTATTATTACATGTATTTGATTATGTTGTGATGGAAATATTTTTATGAATTACTTTATCTTATATGAATTGTTTTATGATGTCATGTTGTTTAAGAATCCCATTTTTATTACATGGGTTAATGCTATGATGTATGGTTTATGATTTTGTGGCACACATAAGAATGCTATCATTAAGAGATGGGTTGGACCTATATCTCCCTCCAATGCATTGGGTAAAGATTTTTTATCTCATTAGATATACATGGCTGGAATGGTAGGTTATACCGGTTCAGTGAAACAGGACTGAAACAAGGGTGACTCGGTTCAGAAAGGGACTTTGTCCACTAAGATAGTCTTGGCAATGAGTCTTGACTAACAAGAAATGATGATTATGTGTGTATGACACAGAGTTTCATGTTTTATGTTGTGATTATTGGGATTACATTTCACTTCTATGATTTATCCCATGTTATGATATTATGAGCTCTTTTGCAGGTTATGATTTCCAAAAGCGATGTTCTTATGTACATGATGTGATTGATATTTCATTTGTTTACCCTTACTGAGCATTTGATCTCACCCTATTGTGTTTTATTTTCCCCAGGATATAAAGAAAGGTTTTAGGTAAAAAAAGGGAAGATATTTATGGGAGATATTGAAGATCTTTCACCACTATTAGAAGATTACGTTCCGAGTTTCCAAAGACACTAAACTATTACGATCCTTGTGTGTGTGTTTTTTGTTATGTACTAAGTATTCCACAAATGTAATGTAATGTCCGTGTACGTCAGGCTTCGGGTCTCTACAGTTGGTATCAAAGGAAAGGTTTAGTAAACCTTTAGAAACTAGGATGCGAAAACGTTAGTGAGATCCCTAGAGATATTTCTAAGGTATGTCTAGGGATGTCCCTATGGTTAAGTATATGTATAGGTTATAGTACTAGAATTACGCAATCGATCATAGAATTAAACCTAAGATGTTAGATATTTAAGGTACTCCCCCTTTATTATGTTGTTTTCCCTAGCATGATTTTTGCCTCTCACACTATTATTTTTGGGTTTTAGACGATGGCTGGAACCCGAAGGAACCATGTTGATCAATGCAATGGACAATGAAATGATTGTCCTCCTGAACAAACAAATGTTATGGGAGATGGAGTGAAAAATCGTTTTTCTATTCTTACACAAGCTATGAAACAATCTGGACTTCCAAATGAGCGGAGAAGGAAACAATATTCTATTGAGTCCTTCATGAGGCAACGTCCACCTACTTTCAGTGGGTCTTCTGATCCACTTGTTCCTGAACAATGGATCAGTACTACTGAAATGATATTTTCAGTTCATCAATGTTCTGAACATGATAAAGTCATCCTAGCAGTATATCATTTGGAAATTGTGTGTTGTGCTATCAAGGTAGAAATGGACGTTGGTGTTACCTATAAGAGACTTCAGTAGCTATGAAGAAATTGTGCGTTGTGCTATCAAGGTAGAAATGGACGTTGGTGTTACATATCCATCTCATGGTATTGAAAAGAAACGAAAGATGGAGTTCAAAGAGAAATCTCATAATAATGGTGAAAAGAAGATGAATGTTTCCTTATGCACAAAGTGTGGAAAGAAGCTTGGTGGAGATTGTCTTAAAGGGACTAGAAAATGTTTTAAGTGTGGAAAAGAAGGGCATCGAGCAGCTAAGTGTCGAAGTAATGGAAAAAGGGTTTCTAATGATGTGAATAAAGAAAACACTGCAGAGAAAACACCACCAACACTTCAATGCTTCAAGTGAAAGGAAATGGGGCATTATGCTAATAAATTCCCTAATCCAAGGGTTAGTGATGATCAACATGAGAAACCACTGAAGGCAAAGGACAAAGGGAAGTCACATGTGATCACTATTGGTGATGTTGAATATGTCAACGATGTGGTGGAATGATTAAGTGTTTATTTAATGGGATTCCAAAATAATATTTTATCATGGAGTATTGGAATATTTATGTATTGGTCTAATGTGGTATTCAAAGTGATTGATATATTTTTGGAAATAAGATGATATGCGCATAATGAAGGGAAAACGAGAAAATGAAATGTTTAACAATATTCATGAGCTCATGATTGATATACGGACTAAGTGATATCATGGTTTTAGTATATAGAATTTTGAGGATTTTGGTATGTGTAAAGTGTTAAATTTTAACTGCATTCATGTTTTCACTAAGGTATTAAAGAGAATACATGATTAAGGACTTTGAATATTTGAAATGTGACCAACAAAACATATATTATGATATATGTGGATCGACGATGGTGTTAAATCTCTGGTAATCGTTTTCACTATGTTATGAGAGTGGACTGCAGTATTATGGATAATCCTAAATATTGGATTGGATTATGTTGGATATAAGTTAGTATTGTTTAAGGATAGACGTTTTTTTTCGATATTATGGATTGGATGTTATAGTAATATAGTTTTAGAAAAAGGACAACCTGCAGGACGGGCGACAACCCATCGTGTCGGACAAGGCTATGGAAATCAAACCCACAATCGAAGTGTGACTGGCCTTTATCGCCTACCACTAGCCTACAGGAAGTCCCTGTTTAATAGAAACTAGTTTTATTATATTAAGTAGTATGATATATGAAGAATAAGTCCATTTTAGAAATCATATATGATTAATCTCACTATAGATCGACTTATGTATATAATTTTTTCTATCCTTTTGTTTGAGACAGATGGAATGACCCGTCATTCTATCACATGATCTGCTAACACTTCACGAATAACAAATTTAACTTCATTTATTTAAGAGATGAAGTGGAAATTGTTCAAGGAACGAACAACAATGAGATTGTACCAAAATAAAGTAAGTATTTATTCTAATTCAAATTTTCAACTTTAGGCAAATGATCATGAAAACCAAAAATGTTGTCCTAGTGATCTTATACCTGATAAATCAGATGGTACCTTATATCATCACAAATATATGGATTTGTGACTATTGGATTTTCCATAGCCATGTTCTCTACCACTCTCCATCAGAACATGATGGTTAGATTTCTCTTCCATATCCATATTTTCACCTATGTAGAAACCCAGTGATTAGTTTATTTGGGTAATAGTTACATTTCCTACATTAGTTTTTAAGGCCAAGTTTTGGTATTCCTTTTTACGATGTGGGTTTCTATTAAAGAAACTTTCAAATAGTAAACCATTTATAACCCCTACGAATTTCGAGGGCGAAATTCATTTTAAGGTGGTAGAATGTAACAGCCCGAGATTTTATGAAAAATATTCTTTTTAATTTTATTAATGCCTTGTGTTATACGCTACACCAAAAGGAGCTTACACAACACATATCCTTGACTTTCTTTGCACGCAATCGCGACCTTCCTCGACAGCGTGTGTAGTACGCAATACCGAGTTTCACTAAACAACGATATGCTATTAAAATATTATTATAACTAGCCGTTATGAATTGTAATAACCACATTTTAAAAGTTTAGAAATTTTAGCTCTCAAAATGAACTTCATTTTTGGATTCAGAGTATCGAATTTAGCATAAGGTTAAATTTTGGCACTTTTCGGATAACTTTCATATTCTAATGAATAGTGAAAATTACTAAATTTTAATTAAAAACAACTTTTTTAATCGAAATAATTAATAGTGATAAATTTTTAATTTGAGTGGTTTTAATGTATATTTAGAATATATTTTTACAATTCAATACAATTTTGGTCATTGAATGTAATTTCAACTTTACACCAGACATAAACAAGTGTTAATCTTTTGATAGTTATTATCTCTTAAAAACACGCTATTTGTTGTGACAGCGGAAAATTATAAAATTAATTAATGCAACTTATATGTTGTAAATTATGTAAAATAGAAATCAATTTTGAATTCGGAATATCAATTATAACTTAGGGTGAAATTTTGGCATTTTTCTGAAAAACTTAAATTTTTTATGAATAGTGAAACTACTAAGTGGTAGTTAAAAAAATTATTTTTTTCATAAATCTTAATTTTACCGCTTCTGTGAATGGAATTTAAAAAATCCGAGAGACACGGTAGATGTCAGTAAGTATAATGTGGTTCAATGAGATGAAAATAATTTTTGGTGAATAGTAACTTTTTACTTTTATTTACCACGGTTAAAAGTAAATAGGGTAATTAAGGGTAAAAATGATATTATTATTACCCTAACACATGTACTAATCCTATTGGACAAGTGTATCTCGACCAAAAACAACCTTCAGTGTAAAATATTATCATTTAGGCCCACTTGGATTAGATTAGGACATTTATTATTATTTAATTCAAGGAAGAGTTAAAAGAGTTAAAATCAATGTTTATTTACTAAAACATTAATTAATATAGGTTATACATAATATAATTTCGACTATAAATATTCATTAGAAATATAAAAATATTTCCTACATAATGGTATTTTCTTTTTAATTTTTATACTTTAAATAATTTAATTTATTTATGACACAACGATAATGCAGTAATTACCTTTTTAAGAAAATATTAACATATTTGATGTTATTAATGCCCAAATAAATGTAATTTGAGACTTTTTGTGACATTCACTAATTTTCTAGGTTAATATGACATGTTATTGTTGATTTAATTAAATTGGTTCGAACTTATCATTCTCTTAGAAATTTTATAAAAATCATGTACCAAATAGTTTCAAAATTGACATGAATTAGTTTTTAAAACAAATATTATATTATTAATTGTTATTTAATTCCTAAAAATATATGGTTTGGAAAAATGACTTAGATAAGAATAGATATATTAATTATAAACAACTTTGGGTACTTTTGGCTTCATATAATAAGTTTATTAACCATATAGTGTAAGAAAACAAAAAGACACGGTAAAAGTTAAATTATTTAACTTAGAGTTAAATCTAATTGATAAGGTTAAAATAATAACCTAAACTTGTTTAAATCCTATTGGATGAGAGGATTTCGACCCATCCCCACTATAGCTTAGAAATAAGACCATTTGGAACCATTATAAACCGAATTTGACCTTAATATAAATGAATATTTTGAGATTTTCCTAAGATGCCCCTCTCCTCCCTTATAGAAAGGCACCTCATCCCATTCCTCCTCACACCAATTTGAGCATTCAAGCTCGGAGAACCCCTGACAAAATATCTTCTCCACTTCCCTAGTATCATCCTAGAGGTCCTGGTCTTCTTCAAAGACCATCCTTAGTTCTTTAAGTTGAGGTTAAGTGAAGGCGCGTCAAAAAGAGGTAATATCCATTACCGATCTTTTTCAATTTCTATCTTCATCAACTTCTTCTTCGTTAGTTGTTTCATGATAAAGTAATAACATCAGTGTTTATTATATACTGATATGTTATTATAAATATGAAACAACTCTAATTAACCTTCTATCCATCCTACAGAAAAAGGAAATCACCGTGCGTGGGTACGTACGGAATACCGTCACCACGCCATGGTGTAATCTATTTTCCACCACCACCTTAACTGGATGGGTATAAAGGTGTAATGAGTAACTATATATGACTATTATAAAGTTATATTGATACTGAAATAGTATATATACACTTCAACACAATTCCACGACCATGGGAACGATATCATCGCTCGTGCGTACGTACGGACTACCGTCTCCACGACGCGATGAGATTCATTCTCAATGATTAACCATTCATGAATGATTATAAATTATATATAATAAGTAATAATGAAATATATGTCCTAATAATGATACTGGATTTATTTATATTTATATGTATGTCATCTACTTAATTCCATTCAATTCAATAAGGAAACGAAAACAGCATTCATGCGTACGTACGGACAACCGTCTCAATGAACGGTGTATTTATTTCCATTTACTGATTTATTATATATATGTATATTCTGAATATATATATATAAATCATGTTTTATATTCTGGAATTAAGTAATCATGATCTAAGTAATCATATGAATAATTACAAGTTAAAAACACGAATGACAAATGAGACGATTTTACCCAAAACGCTACTTTAACATGAATTTACAAAAGAACGGGTAATATAAAGTCATAAGTTGACCATATATGATATAATAACAATGAATATGATTCTGAAATAAGTCAATAACTTTATTTAAATCATTATACAGGTGGTTCTGACACTTACAAAGAAATTCGGACCTAAGTTAAGGGAAACATCACAATCTCATTTTTATCCGAGATTGTTTATACTTTGGTATTTACTGGGGTGTATTTTATCATCCACATCCATGTTACCTCAATATGTAATGTTATTTCCATACAACTAAAATTTTTCAAATCCAATTTTACCCTTCGGTGAGTTTTTAGTAATGGATATGAATGGAATCTTTTGTCGTTTTTCATACGAGGTACTTTTTGACTTTTCCGTCAAAAGTACGAAGAATGTTCTTTTTAACATATACGGCATGAATGGATTTTTAATACATTATTTCCAAGAAGTTTCTTTTAAAAGTTTTCATGTTTATTTTTAATCAAATTCTTTTAGTATAATGTTGTATGACATTTTAAGAAAGGATAAAAACATTTTTGAAGAAGAAAGGATATTTTCCTCAAGAATGTAGTTAAAGTGTTTTATCAAAATTATTTTCCATCTACGATAATAAAGGGTTTTGTTTTTTATCCCTATTATTACATGGATTTGATTATGTTGTGATGGAAATATTTTTATAAATTCCATTATCTTATATGAATTCTTTTGTGATGTCATGTTGTTTAAGAATCCCATTTTTATTACATGGGTTATGCTATGATGTATGGTTTGTGATTTTGTGGCACACATAAGAATGGTATCATTAAGAAATGGGTGGGACCTATATCTCCCTCCAATGCATTGGGAAAAGATTTTATATCTCATGAGGTAGACATGGCTAGAATGGTTGGTTATACCGGTTCAGTGAAACAGGACTGAAACGAGGGTGACTCGGTTCAGAAAGAAAATTGTCCACTAAGATAGTCTTGGAAATGAGTCTTGACTAACAAGAAATGATGATTATGTGTGTATTCCACAAAGTTTCTGGTTTTATGTTGTTATTATTGGGATTACATTTCACTTCTATGATTTATCCCATGTTATGATATTATGAGCTCTTTTGCAGGTTAAGATTTCCAAAAGCTATGTTCTTATGTATATGATGTGATTGATATTTATTTTGTTTGCCCTTACTGAGCATTTGAGCTCACCCTTTTATGTTTCTTATTCGCCAGGATATAAAAAAAGATTTTAGGTAAAAAAAGGGAATATCTTTATGGGAGATATTGAAGATCTTTCACCACGATTAGAAGATTACGTTTCGAGTTTCCGAAGACACTAAACTATTACGATCCTTGTGTGTGTGTTTTTTGTTATGTAGTATGTATTCCGAAAATATAATGTAATGTCCATGTACGTCAGGCTTCGAGTCTCTACACGCTGTCAGCGGCGATGTGATCCTGGGATCGAGACAGTCGTTTCTGTATATCGCACTCATGGTTTCGGGAAACTTTGGGTCCGGCCGGGTTGGTTCATACACGAATCCAACCGGGCCCTCGGAGCGGAAACACTCATATCTTGAGCTTTGGACGTCTGATTGACATACCGTCAACTATTTTGAATTCCTCTATGTGAGACAGATCTTTTGGCTCACTCCACCTGAGTTTTGGACGCAGGTGGAGTACGGTCAGGTTGGTTTTTCCTTAAAAAACAACCGGGCCCCTGGGACGAAAAAGCCAATAACTCTCAGACCGGGCGTCCGATCGACGCGCTGTCTATCACGTTGAGTTCTTGTTCACGATACAGAACTTTTTGATAAATCAACTCCGAACTACATGTCAGTTGATTCATCGACCTCTTAGCTCGTGGAGTGGACCCTCCCGGAACGAGCATGCTGTGTGCGGAAACCCTAGAGCTGGTTGAGACTTAACGACTGTTGATCGAACAGCTCGGTGTGTTACGGATAACCCGGCAGAGGAGCGGTTGGTTGTAGTGGCAGACCCACGACAAAGGTGCGCTTGGTTGTAGCGGCACAGGGGAGCGCTTGGTTGTATCGGCAGACCCACGACAGAGGTGGGCTTGACTGTAGTGGCATAGGGGTGCGCTTGGTTGTAGCGGCAGACCCACGACAAAGGTGCACTTGGCTGTAGCAGCACACGGGGGCCCTGGGTTGTACCAGCAGAGCCACGACAGAGGTGCGCTTGGTTGTAACAGCCCAGGGGAGCGCTTGGTTGTAGCGGAAGACCCACGACAGAGGTGCGCTTGGTTGTAGCGACACAGGGTAGCGCTTGGTTGTAGCGGCATAACCATGACGGAGGAGAGCTTGGTTTTAACGGAACGGGGGAGCGCTTGGTTGTAGCAGCAGGCCCAAAGAACCTGATAGGTGGAGAACTACAGCTATCCAAGGTAAGAGGGGAAGCACTTGGTTGTAGCGGCATAACCACTGTATTTGATGGAGAAGGAGTTTCCCAATAGCCTTGGGTTCAACTTCATGATCGATCCTGTATGGGTCATTGCGGGGGTTAGAACCTATCGATCCTTTGTGGGTCCGACGACTTAGATGGATCAATGATCATCTTTATTTTCATCCGAAGAAGTATACCTGTGTGAGCTGAATCTTGTGTTACTCTCCTTTGTGGATTCTGTTGAACTATCATGTGTGGATTTACTGTTTACTCTCCTTTGTGGATTGCGTTGTGCTATCCTGTGTGGATTTATGTTTTTCTTTCCTATGTGGATTGGGATGTTCTTGGGCTTGGGAGTTGGAGACGAACGAGAATTGATGACTTTGGTATATGTATGGGAATATACCTAAGCAATGTCGGTTGTTACTTCATGATTGTATCTTATCCCTTTGTGGTTTATCCTATGTGGATTTCAGGAGACCTTCGGAGGTCTCGGGGTCCCTACCGAGTAGCTTATACTCACCCTTTCACGGGTTATGCCCGCACTTCGTTGTGTTGGTTGCAGACAATGGACATCACTGATCGTGGTGGAGGCTTGCGGAGCAGGACGATACCTGGAGGTGGACCACTGGGCGGGACGTACTCGGAGCGGACAGCTGGACCGAGGAGTTGCAGAGGCTATATGTAACCACCCTTCAGGTGGGACTTCCCGAGGACGGCTCGACGTTGTAGCTTTTCTTTTTATTTATTGTTTTTCCCTTCAGTTGTACTTTATAGTTAGGCTTGTATTTCTGGCCCATTTTACTTTTAGCACAGCTTGTTACAGTTTTTACTTAGTGTTTTCTCTTTCCGCTTGCTTACTCTATGGTGGTTTTTTACATTACAAAGGCAATGCCTTCCCTGTTTATTGGGATTTACACCTTGGTGCTAGTCGCCAGCCCCTGGCCTATGGAAGGCGGCTTGGGGTAGTCACGGCATGGGCCCCGAGGATGGGTCGTGACAAATTGGTATCAGATGGATGTTCGGTTCTACCGCAGACTCTGATCATTCATCTATGAGAAGCAATAGTGTTTAGCGTATTGGGTGTGGTTATCAGTCTAGGGAGTCTAGTGTTGGTGTGGCGGCCAACGTATCCGTACACCAAGACCATGACTTCTGATTTCTGACTTAATGCACGAAAACATTGATTGCATGTGTGTTTCAAGTTTTCTTTGTGATTACTGTATGTCAGCTCACCAAGTATACTGTTCTGACTGTGGCGCACATGTTTCCTTTTCAGGATCTCCCCACGACGGCCGTTGTGCGTAACGAGAGCCCAACGAGCGACGAGGACTCAGTACAGGGACCTTTGACAGCTAAAGCACCGGCGGTACCTATACACGCCGAACTATCGATGCTACCAGCCCCAACCGCTAATGATGCACATTGCCTTAGTGCATTGTATGAGTTCCAGCGCCAGCAACTGCCCAGGTTCCGCGGGGAGACGGACCCTCAGGCCACCAAGTACTGGCTGGAGGCAGTTGTAGGGGTTTTCAGATTAGTGAGGACACCAGCATACCTCATGGTGATCCTCGCGGTGAGCCTCCTGCACACGGTAGCAGGTAGATGGTGGAGTTTGATGCTCTGGGTGCACGAAGAGACATCTCTCCTCTGGACAGACTTTGAGAGCATCTTCCACTCCGAGTTCGTCCCAGCCACCCTCCGTGCGGTGCACATCCAAGAGCTGCTATAGCTACGGCAGGGCAGCATGACAGTGGCCCAGTACTCGGCGAGATTTAGTGATCTCTCGCGCTACTCCACAGATATGGTTTGGGACCCATTCTTCATGGCCCAGACCTTCGAGCATGGACTGAGGCACGAGATCAGGGATTCGATGACCTCCCTCAACATTCCGACTCAGGCAGGGGGGTTGGAGCGAGCCCTCATAGTGGAGAGTTTCCTTGCTGAGCAGTCTCTAGTAGCAGGACCCACCACTTGCTGGCATGCGGCAGAGTATTCTGCAGCAGGAAGTAGACAGATGACGCAGGTGTCCAAGAGGACTAGACCTACAGATGGTCGACATCATGACTCTGGATCGTTTGTGCGAGGCACTCTGGGTGGACAACGACTTTCCATGAGAGGGTCGTGTTCCTCCTACGGCGGGATTGGTCACATGGCTCGGGACTGTCTGACCCACCATACGGATGACCAGCAGATGAACGAACGACCCCCCAGGCAGAGGCAGAGGTTCGATCAGGGCGGGCCGCAAGGAGCAGGAGGCAATGGAAGGGGAGCTGGCCACGCAATTGGAGGTGGACGGCGCTTCAGGGTATTTTCACCACCACCACCAGTAGGTCCACCCCGACCGCAGGGGACAGGAGGACATGGGGGAGCTCATCTCCAGGCAGCTAAGGCCTATGATCATGAATCTCCTGGAGCAGATGGACATGAACAGGACTAGTGGATACATCTTTTGTACTACTAGTCCTTGTTGCTATGGTGTAGTGTCTTTGTATTATGAGTTGCAATAATAAAAGACGCATACCTTGGTGATGTTTTTATTCATGTCCTCTTTTGTGTTGTTACTAAGAGGTTCCGGTTTAGACTGTTGACTTGACCCTCACTTATGAGACGCCTACTGGAGGAGACCCAGTTACCACCCACTGTTGCCGACAGTGTGACTCAACCCTTGGAGGCGAGAGTAACGGTTGGACCTCTTGGTAGTAGCGTCGAGGCCTTACGACGTCTTCCATGATATGGATTTGTACCATCCATGTCTGGATTTGTTGTATTAGGGAGAAGAAGTTGTTCAACTAGGGGATGAGACCAGATTTCTCTTATCGGCAAAGAAGAAATCTTAGCAGCTCTTGTGGGACTGGAGATGGACCAGGCCACGACAGAGAAGGTCCAGGTCATCCAGGAGCGGATGAGGAGAGCTCAGAGCCGAAAGAAGTCTTTTACTAATAGGAGGCGGTGGCCACTAGAGTTCGAGGATGGCGACCACGTCTTCTTGCGGGTCTCACCTCGACGGGGTTTACAGAGATTTGGCCGAGGAGTCAAGCTGTCTCCACACTTCATAGGACCCTTCCAGGTCCTTAGCAGTATTGTAGAGGTGGCATATTGCCTAGCTCTACTACCTAAGTTGCACCGGGTGCACGACGTCTTCCACGTATCTCATCAGAGGAGGTACGTGCACGACCCGGCACAAATCTTTGACTATGGAGAGCTGGTGTTGATGATGGGGAGACATTTGAAGATGTTCAAGTGGAGATCGAAGATCGACAGGAGTAGGTCCTACGTGGATGATCAATTCCTCTAGTGTGCTTCCGATGGCAGCTCGGGAAACTCCAGGAGAGCACTTGGGGGCGGGAGGCTCAGATGCATGCTCAGTACCACCTTTGTATCCCTAAGTTTGTGGTGCAGCTTTACGGGGACATAAATCCCTGTGGTGGGAGTAATGTAAAGACCCGTAAATTTCAAGGAAATTTTTTTTCTTAATTTTCTTTGGAATTTTACAAGAACGCAGTTTCTGACAGCACCTGATTCCGAGGCCCGGTGTGCCCGAAATCATTTTCTGAAGTTTGGATCTGGTACGTTCAGTGAATGGATGAGAAGGTTTTTCTAACTTTTGAACTGGTTCCCAGAATCGAATTCTGATGGCACCGATGGAATTGTAGAACCGATATTTTCTTAGAAACGCCTCTTCCGGAGCTGTGTTTGCTTGGGTGTGGTTTTTAATTTTTGGGTTTTAAGTTATGAAATAAAATAAAGTTATATGACAATTTTATTTTTAATTTCACTTAAAGCCATATGAAAGCCACTTAAAGATGCTTAAGAGGAATTGACACGGATAGGATGCTATCCAAAAATATCCTACCCCCTTGGTAGGATATTTTTGAGGTAGAGCCCGCACGAGCCCCACTGTTTCTTTTCCTCTAGGTAACACACCCGCGAAAACCCGTCATTTTGAAAGTCAACTGACGGGTTTTATTAATTTCTTAACGCACTAATTAATTGTGCTGTTTTATTCGTTGAATTAATTCTATGAATTATTTTAATCGTTTCTTAACATTTTTTCAATCCGTTGGCGTAATAATAAAATAAGACCAACGCACGACTTCTGGATAAAGGTTCGTTGAGAGGATTTGATAGAAACCAAGAGTTCCTCATCCGCCTTCGCAAAGAAAGCGAAGAACGTGAAGAACACAAAGAACGCCGAGCCCTCGGAAATCGACAACGTGACTCCATGTTCCGTGACACCGACGATTCTTCTTCCACGACGTTCTTCCGCGACAATCCAGCCCCGCGACAACCTTCGATCGGTAGTGACAAGGTAGGGGGTTGCGCTCTTTTTTTTTTTAAATTTGATTTGTGGATTAAAACAACAATATGGATTTAATTATTATTAATTAAATCTGTTGTTTCTTGGTCCTCAGAGTTCGTCGACGCAACACCGGATTCCGTGATGACACAATAATCCCCTCCTTCCGCGAAGAACGCGTGTGCGAAGACTGGACGGGGTAAGGATTTTTTTGGAAGGTTTTATATTCTCGTGATTGTTTCATTTAAAATAAAGAACCGGTTTCATAAGAACAATTTTAATTTATTAAAATTGTTGTTTGATATGTTGTTTATTTCTCCCGATTGTTATCGCCTAATGCGAAGGGTGCGGGCCAAACAAACACAGCACGACAACCCTCTGCTGTTCTTTCTTGTTTTTCGGATTTGGCGGGCGACGTAAAAACATGCCGCATAAGCGATTTAATGGTCCCATAGTGATGAACGGAACCCGGGAGGAACAGCGGCGCAGACGGGAAGCAAAACGGACCACCGGAGCAACTCTAGTGGCCCGCAGAAGCTACCGGCAGCCGGAGGCGGCGATGCCCCGGCGCGCCGCCGGACAGGGCCGCTGCGGCAGAAGCTGTGTCGGCGGTGGCCGGCGGACCCGTAGCCTCGCTGGTCTGGCTCACACACACGGGACGTGGCATATCTGTGTCTGTTGACTCCAGCGAGGCCCCACGTGGGCCGCGGCTTCTTCATCCCGCGGGGGCAGCGCCCCGCGGCTCCCTCGATCGGCCGCTCGGCCGAGCCGAGCTGGGCCGGTCCGATCGGCCGGGTCGCACCCTGGCCGGACCGTGCCGCGCCGAACCGGGTCCGACCCGGACCCGGTTCGGGCCGACCCAGGGGAGGTTGGGCCGGGTCGGTCTGGGCCCAACCCCCCCCCCCCCCGTTTTCGGACCGTTTTTCGATCTTTTGCTCGTATCTTGATCTACGTGCCTCTGAACGACGCGCTGTTTGCGGCGATGAGATTCTGGGATCGAGACGGTCGTTTTGGTATATCGCACTCAAGGTTTCGGAAAACTTTGGGTTTGGCTGGGTTGGTTCGTACACGAATCCAACCGGGCCCTCGGAGCAGAAACGCTCATATCTTGAGCTTCGGACGTCCGATTGACGTACCGTCTACTTTGTGGAATTCCTCTAAGTGAGACTGATAATTTGGCTCACTCTACCAGAGGTTTGGATGTAGGTGGAGTATGGTCGGGTTGGTTTTTCCTTAAAAACCAACTGGGCCCCTAGGACGAAAACACCAATAACTCTCAGACCGGGCGTCCGATCGACGCGTCGTCTGTCACGATTAGTTACTATTGACGATATGGAACTTTTGGATAAATCAACTCCAGACTACATGTCAGTTGATGCATCGACCTCTTAGCTCATGGAGTGGACCCTCCTAGAACGATCATGTTGTGTGAGGAAACCCTAGAGCCGGTTGAGACTTGATGACTGCTGATCGAACGACTCGGTGTGTTACGGATAACCTAGCATAGGAGTTCTTGGTTGTAGCGGCAGACCCACGACCGAGGTGCGCTTGGTTGTAGCAGTAGAGGGGAGCACTTGGTTGTAGCGGCAGACCCACGACAGAGGTGCGCTTGGCTGTAGCGGCACAGGGGAGCGCTTGGTTGTAGCGGCAGACCCACGACAGAGCTGCGCTTGGCTGTAGCAGCACATGGTAGCACTTAGTTGTAGCGGTAGACCCACGACAGAGGTGCACATGGTTTTAGTGGCACAGGGGAGTGCTTGGTTGTAGCGGCAGACCCACGAAAGAGGTGTGCTTGGTTTTAGCGGCATAGGGGAGCGCATTGTTGTAGCGGCAGTCCCATGACGGAGGAGCGCTTGGTTGTAGCAGCACGGGGGAGCGCTTGGTTATAGCAGCAGGCCCACAGAATCCGATAGGTGGAGAACTACAGCTGTCCAAGGTAAGACGGGAAGCACTTGGTTGTAGCGGCATAACCACTGTACTTGATGGAGAAGGAGTTTCCCAATAGCTTTGGTTTCAACTTCATGATCGATCCTGTATAGGTCATTACGGGGGTTAGTACCTATCGATCCTTTGTGGGTCCGACGACATAGATGGATCAGTGATCATCTTTATCATCATCCGAAGAAGTATACCTGTGTGAGATGAATCATGTGTTACTCTCCTTTGTGGTTTGTGTTGAACTATCCTATGTGGATTTACTATTTACTCTCCTTTGTGGATTGCGTTGTTCTATCCTGTGTGGATTTATGTTTTTCTTTCATGTGTGGGTTGGGCTGTGCTTGGGCTCGGGAGTTGGAGCCAAACGAAAATTGATGACTTAGGTATATGTATGGGAATATACCTAAGCAGTGTCAGTTTTTACTTCGTGATTGTATCTTATCCCTTTGTGGTTTATACTATGTGGATTTCGGGAGACCATCAGGGGTCTCAGGGTCCCTACCAAGTAGCTTATACTCACCCCTGCATGGGCTATGTCCGCACATCGTCGTGTTGGTTGCAGACGATGGACAACGCTGATCGTGGTGGAGGATTGCGGAGCAGGACGGTACCTGGAGGTGGACCACAGGGCGGGACGTACTCGGAGCGGACGGTTGGACCGAGGAGTTGTGGAGGCTATCTGTAACCACCCTTCAGGTGAGACTTCCAGAGGACGACTCGACGCTGTGGCTTTTATTTTCATTTTCTTTTTTTCCCATCAGTTGTACTTTACATTTGGGCTTGTATTTCCGGCCACTTTTACTTTCAGCACAACTTTTTACAGATTTTACTTAGTGTTTTCTCTTTCTGCTTTCTTACTCTGTGGTGGTTGTTTACTTTACAAAGGCAATGCCTTCCCTGTTTATCGGGATTTACCCCTTGGTGCTAGTGGCCAGCCCCAGGCCTATGGAAGGACGGCTTGGGGTAGTCACGGCACGGGCCCCGATGAAGGGTCGTGACAAATAGTGGTTGAACATCCCCTGAAATACTGGAGGCCTTATCTCATGGGTGAAAGGTATTTGGTTTACCCATACCAAAATATCATCAGCTGTATCTTTTCTCAGTGAGACTATGACATTTTTCGGAGGAGGGTTTCATATCAATTGTCTGTCAACATTGATTTTTCTTATACACTAGGAATAAAATTTCATTGTAAATAAATTGAGTCATAAGTCGAATGTGGACATATTTCATGAGACATTCAACAAGTGGAAGATAATGGAACTCAATGAAAATATGGATTTAGATGTTCTATAGTAATAAGGATGAATACCTTAAACTTTGACATCAATTATACCCATTTCATTGGAGAATATTATGATAGGTAGATTATCTAATCTATAGGGGATAAATTTGAAAGACAATTCATATGGGATGGATACTCCGTTAGGATGGTCTCAAGAAAGAATAAATTATCATCTTTTTCTATGGCTGATTGTGGGTTCCTATGGGATTTTTTGAGCTGATGATGATAGAGTTTGATTTTTCGAAAGGGTTAGTTCATCTTGTTTTGGAAAATATGTAATTTGATCTCCATAGAAAATACATGTTTTTAGTTATAATGAAATATGTAGATTTGTTGTAGAAATATTTTTCACTTGTTAGAAGGTGATAGAAGATAATTAAAATCCATCTATGATTTTGAAACATTTTTCCATTCCTAGGTAGAAATGGGAAAATGTCACGTCGGATTTTTTGATAGGATTATCCAAGATACCCCATTATAATACTATATTATGGGTGGTAATGGATTGAATAATGAAGGAAGTTCAATTCCTTCATATTAGTGAAACATTCATAGATTTTGATCTAGGTAGCCTTTACATGTGTGGTATTTTTTTGTTTTTATTATGATCTGAGGAGTATCATTTCTAATAGAGACAGTCATTTCACCATGTATTTCTAAAAGTTTCTATAGAAGGGTCTGGGATCAAAAAATCTTTAAATTACATCTGATCATCCACAATGTAATTGTCAATATATGTGGAATATTTTGGTTATCGAGGATTGGTTATAATCCTTTGTGCTGACATTCAATTGTTCATGGTAGAAATTATGGAACCCAAGGTTTATTCCATATAATAGTCGATTCAAGTCATAAATAAATAAATAAACATTAGAGGCATTGAATGGAATGTTTTGACATCATAAAATTGTTGGCTAGAGGTAGGTAAATTAGTGGTTGTTAGACCTATTCTGGAGCAAGATACTTCATTCCAGGTTTAGATGATCAGAATGCAGATGGAAACTGCTCCGAGAAGGAAGAAATAACATGATGATCATCAGATAATATCTTTGGTATTTTAGAATGGTCATTTTGTTTTCCTTCATTTATCACATAGGTTAGGGAAACACCATATCTGGAAATATGAAAAGCTAGTGGCCATGTTTTTTGGACCATTAAAGATAATGTATCGGGTCGGACCACAGTCATACCAATTATCTCTTCCATAGCTCTACACTTCCATGTGTGTTGTATTTCACATGGCATAGCTTCATAGATATTATCCAGACCCTTCTCATGTGGTATAAGTCAGGTACATCATACTCTGTATCGATGTGTCCTTTGAAGATCATCCAATATGGATTTTAGACCATTGTGATAAGTATCATTAGTGTAGGGTGATTCAATTGGTTGAAGTTTAGTAGTAGCATGGGTGTGTTTCTGAGGGACATGGGAGAGACAGTTAGATATGTGATCACATTGTCCAATCATTTTTATCAATAACCTATATTGATGTTTGGATCACCATAGAGAAGAATTGATATATAGTTAAAAGGTTGTAAGATCCTCTTTTCTTTTCCAAGCACATTCCTCTTTTAGTTTTTAATTGGACCATGGTGGTCTGGTATTGTTCATAGATAGGTACAATTTATTGTATAAATAACTTAATTTTAGGATTGTATGTTTATGTTAATTATTGAGTTCTAGGTATAGACATATTAAATGGGTTTGTGAGTAGTTTCCATTGTTTTTAATTAATTCTTGGTGGTTCAGGTCCTTTTGTATAAAATAGGCTAAAAATTGCCTACAGATCATTTTGATGCTTTGTACATTCTATATGACATGTAACTGTCACCAGACACATATTTTGAACATATTCTTGATGTGAACCGGTGAAAAATCATAAACATAATTCATGTCATGTAAAAATAGATAATGATAAATAATAATCTAAGATGATTTGTTTTGTCATGTAACTCAAAAATAAATAAATACATGACGTAAAAGGATAACACATCATGTAATCCTCGCACATCAATGTTTTATATAGGCACACTTGTGATTTTTTTTCCATCACATGAATCCATATTATATCACTTGTAGGATGATTTTCAAGTGAGTTTAGAGTATCTTCTTTCGATTTAGACATCCCAATGACACATGTGATCTTTGGTGAGTTGCTCTATTTATATTTACCCTATCATTCATTGTTCTCCATTCTGGTGGATTAAATATCATGAACATGGGGTTGTTTTCCAATTTCATATTTTTTTCTATAATATGGGTTCTTTCTTGTGAGTATATGTTCCTTAATTCTTCTTGGATATTCCAATTGGAATAATTTTCAATTCACCATATAAATGTAGGGATTCTAAACCTAACCCAGATTCATATTTAACTTCATAGTATATGAATAATTTTATTATGTTGATTTAATGTGTGATTTAATTTATTTATTCATACCATATTTCTAAATCATGGAATGAAATTAGTTAGATCTTTGGGGTTAAAATATTTATGTCACCTATCATATGGATACCCTTTGGGTGAGACCATCTATAATTAATAATGAATTGTTTAATAGAATAAATTGTGTTTATAATTACTTGATATATAGGTTATATCCTTATGAAGAATATCTCCATTAATAGATTATAGGATATTAATATGGATATTGGTAAATTGACATATAAATGAAATATGTAATTGAATGATAAATGGAAATTTTTAGAATTTACCATTGAACAATATGATGTGGTATTGTGATATCATTTCTTTTATGAGACGTGTTGTGACTTATTCAATAATACTTATATTGAGCATGATTTTCCTATTCACATGTTGTAATGCTTATTATGAGTGGTCTTTACCTAGACCCATGTTGTAATACATATATATAAAAGGCTCTGCTGAGTCCAATGTGATGATTCTAATATTATGCAGGCTCTACCCATTCTCAAGCTAAAAGAATTATATTGAGTGGTCCTTTCCCAGTCACATGTTGTAATACTTAAATTTAGAGGTCTATGCTATGTCCCATGTTATAATGCTTATATTGATCAGTCTCTTCCAAGTCCCATGTTGTAATACTTATATTTATATAGCTCTTCCTAGTCTAATAATGTAATACTAATATTGAGTTTCATCTACCCATTCACATGATGAAATGTTTATATTGGGTAGGATCTATCGAGTTCCATGATGAAATGGTTATATAGATGGTTTGGGCCATGTTTGTGTGATTCTTCAATGCATATATGTTTATGGTTGGCATAGTTTTGTTACGTCCATATATATATACTAGCATGTAACTAAGGATGGATATTTTCATATATGGATATGGTTATCATCGTTTGCTACATGCTCAGAGAAACCCTGTAATGGTTACAAAGAATTATGATTTAAATTTTTTTTAATTGATTAATTAATACAAATTTTTCTCATTTTATTACACACACTTCTTATCACACTAGTTATATTATGAGACAGTTTTATTAACATGTTGAGTATTAATCACACCCTATTTGGGAAACTATATAGTACCTCAATAGATTAATAGATGTAGGTCTGGAAAAGGGATAAAGACTTTGTTTCTAATTGATCATTCCTAGATGGGATTGAGTTTATAGATAGTACCATAATATTGTTCGAGACAATGTTATTTGGAGATTATATTGTTTTTATGATTATTTATTTTTATTTATTTTATTTTACCATTAGATACATCTCAACCTATCATTACATGATTCAGTATTATTGGATTGATGGTTTCTCCTTTATTTATTAGAAGTATGATATATTATTTTAATAGAAATGAGTTATCTGATGATTATTATATATTTATTTTACTATATTGTAACTCTATTATAGGGGGTATATTCTACCAAAAATACTCATCAAACCCAAAATACTATTGGAAAACCTCTCATATACAGGGAGTCATAATTGAAGTCACATACCCAACCTAATTTTTCCACAAGAGATAGTGTTATAATGGGAGATGTTAAAACTATAAATTTATATAACAAGTGTATGTTCTAAAGTTTTTTAGACGTATGTGCTTGTACATCTGATTTAATAACCAGTATAGGAAACATCTGATATAGATCTATGTGTAATTAGAATATTTAGGATTTGATTCTATAATTTTTCTGAAATTCATAGATATTTTTTCTCTTCTAATTAATTTTATATAAATACCTACTTGTGTTTATAGATTATATTCGAATAGAAAATTATCTGTATATAGAATAATCTTCTCAAATATCTATCTCAAATGAAGACATTTATTTAGTCCATTTTCATTAATTTCTTTATAAATTGATCTACCATTAAATGAAATTATATTATTATGGATAACGTGATCATATATTTCAATTATATTTATTAAAAATCATATTCTTATTAATCCTGAGGATAAGAAAAATTAATAATCATTTTGACTATGCACTCATCCCTTTTAGACTTCCCAGATTATATCTAACCAATCTATCAAATATATATGACAAAAAAATCGTGAATCCTTTCATATGATAAATGTATCTATAAAAAATAGAGTCCTCTAAGATTAAATTGTGAATGTCATACCAAATTAACTCTCTCAAACTCCCTTGAATATTTTTGGTTCAATAACATCATCATTCCTAAACATTCAGAATACATAGCTCCCACTTTTAAAAACATTGGGTGTTTATTACCTTATAAATGATTATTTTCTAATATCTATAATCATTTTTCCACAACATCTTTTAATTATATATTCATTCAACTGATTATCCACTAATTTATTCTACATGAATATTTATGAAAATACAATTATTCTGATGTCAGTTACATCAAAAAATAGTGTATCATGCTTAAACTCAATTTCTAGAACATCCTTCAATCGATCTGGATAGATCTTATCATTGATACTCTTACACTAAATATTTAAATATAATTTAATGAATCATCATGAGTTTGAGTATCAAATTTATAATATGTTATCAGGATATTAAAATGTAAAAAAATTATTCATTATTCTTTCATGAGATAACATAACATGATGTAGAAAGTAGTTATTAATAATAATGAGCATGTTTCACACACTACATATCAAGTTGATCACCATTAATTGCACCTTAGGATTAATATAATTTAGAGTTTAATATAAAAGATATTTTTATGAGATAACATAAAATAGAGTTTTATCGTGGGGAAATTTTCCTCTCAACTTAAACTAGAGTAATAATTTAGGATGTGTTCTCCAAAATATAAGATTGAGTTATTATAAATTGTATAATGGTGTTAAAAACCATCCATCAAATCCCATAATCTAGTGGTATAAATTTTTTAAATTATTATGTTCATTTATACTTTACCTTCTATTACATTATCATCTAACTATTTTATATTATACTTTTTTATCTTATGACCCATGAACATGAATTCCAAAATTAAACTATATAATATATTCTAATGTTTCATCATTGATTGTTATCTATGGATATCAAACATCATTATTGTCAAGATATATAACACCATCATATTTTTGAAATTCTATTAAAAATAGTTTTATTCATATCAATATTTTACATTATATAGATATTTATTGATCTTTTTCTAAAATATTCAATTTTTTGATTGTGTCATAGGGAATACTGAGTTTATCATGCGTTATAGACAACAAATTGATTTAGAAAACAATGAGATAATAGTATTTCATTTATAACCATTAAAACATAACAATTATATTGTCTGGTATTAATAGAATTCACTTAATTATGAAATATAAATCTATGTTTTCTACTCATTATAAATTAGTTTATAATTATATAATAAATAATTAATCCAATTTTAATAATGTAATTATATTCTTCAAAAATATGTTTCCCAAATATATTATTTATGTTTTTAAGAAAAAATATCAAAATATATATTTTATAATTTTTTTTTGATAAAATTTAATTCATTTCTTTAAATAATCATGTCAAAATTTTCTTGTGGTGAAACATTGTGATTTTTCTGAAAATGTGGATTTTTAGTAAATAGTGGAACGTACCATTGTTTCTAAAAATATCTTTCCCGATAACTAATTTAAATAATTTAAATTCCCAATTTTTTTATATAACATAAATATTATTTAGTAATATGTAATCCACTAAATTACTTTTGAATAAAATTTATATTGGAATAGTATAACATTAATTATTTGTTAAAAAATATGTGTTTTTACTTAAACACCATTTTAATGTGATTAATGATTCAATATTTTATTTTTTTAAAATAACACATAAAACAAATTTACTCAAATTTATCTATTATATTTAAAAAAATTATCTTAGATTCAAAAAATGATAATTATTATAAATAGAGTTAATCTAATATCATCTTGTGTTTGAAAAATATTCTTCTCGAAAAACTACATTTTCATCGTATTTGTAGGGTTTTCATTAAATTACATTTTTTATAAATTTAGAAGATTAATTTGAAAAATTGCACTTAATTTATTAAATCATAATTTAAAAATTATATTAGGTTGAATTTTTTATAATTTTCTTATGATATTATGTTTATAATGAAAAGTGGGAAATTCTAAATTTCAATTGTAAACTAAATTTTTGTTTAACATATTTTTATTGTTACAGTTTATTTCAAATTGTTTTTCAATATAACTTCTTTAAATTAAAAATTAATATATATATATATATTAGTTAATTTTAATAAATTTTATATTGAATTTCTATTTAAAACATTTCGATCTTTTCAATCATTTCTTTTAAAAACCTACATTATCATCATGTTAATGTGGTTAATATAAAATTAAAATTTTCCACTTATATGAATGGAATATGAAATTAATACTATTATATACTTATAATAATATTAATTTATTCTATCTAATTATGTCAAAAAAAATTGAAAAAAAATTAACAGTAATTTTTATTTATTGAGGTTAATGTAAAAATGTGTTTACAAGGGGGTTAAACTAAAACGATTGGAATTAAAAATATATTATAATTTTTGTAAAAAACATTTAATGTCCATATATTGATGATATACCAAATATTAATGATATATTCTAATTATTGGATACTTGGGACATGAAAATTGTGTGTGGATGTTTTTGTTTTCAAAAAAATAAAATTGTTCCACTAACCTCACTTCATCAATGATCATTTTTTATTTTATTTATTTATCCATATTAAAATTTTATTATAATATCTTTATGATAGGATATCATAAGTATATTCTATATAATGATATATTGTTAAGTTAAGCTAATGACTTAAAACCATCACTTCTACCATCAAAGGGGTTATAGAATTATCAATTGTATATACATTGGACAACCTCCTTGTGAAATGATGTCATTCATTTTTTCCATTAAAACCTATCATGGGTGGATATAATGTTGGATATAAATTATATATATTGTTTTTATATAATATTTATAACTATATATTCATAATATCTTATACATATTTTAATTTCCATCACATAGGACATAAGAAATCGTATCACATGTATATCTTCGACCACCACCTCGTTATGTGATGTCATTGACATTAAATAATAATATAAATTGAATATAATAAGGATAAATATATAGGATATTAATTATATAGTTATTATATAAATGAAATTTTTATCTTCATGGGAAGATAGTATATGATTTTATTTTTTCCATATTTTCTCACTAAAATAAATAACATTGTTAGCGTACATATGGAGTACCACATTCCAAAAACGATGTGAATCACCTTTAATGAAACCACTAGATGGATAATAAGTATAATTATGTTTAAATATGTGAAAATATTTTTATTATATCATAGTAAATATTCAAGGATAATATATTAAATACCTAATATCTTTAATAACCATTGAAAATTTGAAATGTTACTCATGTGTTGTACGACATACCGTCTCCATGATCATAACGTAATTCAATTCAAAAAACCATCATTCATGATTGGTATTTAAATTATAAATAATTTTTAACTATTATAAGTATATAATAAATTTTTTAATGGAAATTAGGGAACCATGATCAATATAAAATTACCAAAAATAACAAATCAAAATATACATGAAAAATAATGTTTTTATTAGATGAAATGTGACTTTAACATGTATTTTTTAATAAAAGTGTAATGTAAGAATGTAAGTAAATAATAAATTTTATTATATATATAATTATAATTCATAAATACATTTATAATATACTTATATTTGGTATATTTATGGTTTTAACATGTTTTAGGTTTTCCAATACTAATGTTTATGGATTTCTAGAATCCCATTTATTTTTTGAGACACATGAAAATTCACCACGTGATTCTTTTGTGTGGTATATATAATTCCTGTTTGAAATTTGATATCATGAATATAAATATTTTCAAGATATTTAATTTTTCATTTGTTTTTATTCTTCATTGGGAATTATTATCTTAATGTTACAAAATTTGTGAGGGATTTTGGATTCAATATTATTTTTTGTTATGTAAATCCCATTTTTTCTATATATTTATATTCTATGGTGTATATATTTCACATGATTGTATTTTATAATTACTAACCTAATAATTATGTGGATTTAGATATCCATATTTTTATAAATATTTCATTGTGTTCATATTTTAAATTCTTCTAGAGTTATAAGCTATTTTTCCCCAATTTTCATTTGTTATGAAATATGATACGTTATAGACATATATTCTTCTTTGTAGTGTATATTAAGACCCATTGACATGTATTATATGGAATTTATTCAACTTATGGTATTTTATGTTATATATTCAATTATTATTTAATGTTATTTTCGATTCAACATTACCAAATTGGTAGAGATTTAATGTTACAATCACATCTTTTATCAGGATTCTCTATGACAATGAATCTGTTATTAAAATATAATGACTCATATCTAATGAAATCCATGGAATTTATTACCCTCTAGTTTTTAATAATTTTATTAATAAATATTACCACTTTAAAATCAATGGTACATAAACTAATTTAGTAAAGGTTTTTATGAAAACCTGACATTATTTCTCTCTCTAGTCACATATCCATTTTGATCAAAAACCAATTCTCCCAAAAATATTTTCAAATAATTTTAAAAATTATGAAAAAGATTTATCAATGAAATTTTCAGCAATTTATTACTTTTTAAAATTTATTCTAAAACTATTCTTCGTGACTGTTTTGAAACTCTTCCCATTTAAATTTTTTTTTCAAAAAATGTGAAAGTGTTAATTGTTTTTACTTGTATGGGATGAACAAGATTTTCTTCTATCGTAATCAATAATTATGTTAAATATTCATTTATACTAATTATAATATATTTTATAAATAAATTATATTCAATAAAAATTATGTTTTAATAAGTGTTTCTATAATTGAAAGAGGATATTTTCCTTATGATATTTTTTAAATGCTTTTTAAATCTTCCATTATATATATTCACAGATATTTTAAAATAAAAGGATTTTCAAAATGTTTGATGTTATAAATTTTTTCAAATAGTAAATGATATTTTATTAAATAAATTTTAAAAATTATTTATAATGCTACATATATTTTTTATTATGTTTACTTTAAAATAAATATATTACGTAAATTTTATACATTTTAAAAAGTTTTGTGTAAAAAGGTATGAATATTTTCCAAAGAAAATGTTTAAATTACCATTGAAAATAATTTTACAGATAATGTGAAATATTTTGTTGCAACCTATTCTATACTATAGATATTATCCATTGATAAATCATGTTATTTCTATAAATGGGTTTTTATTGTGATGGAATGATGTTTATTAAATCCATTTCACTTCCATAGGTTATACTATAAGAATATTTATATTCGACACTCATATTTTTACATGTTTTAAGCTATGATTAAATGATTATAATATTATTAAACATTTCTAATTTCCATAGGTTATGATATGATGATATTTTTATGAAACCCATTTCATTTCATGGATTTTTATATGATGAATGTTTTATGATCACTTAGCACACATACTTACAATTTTCATTATGTGAGTAGTGATATCTATGTATCTACTTACCACATTGTTTAATGATAAATGTTCTATGATATATGTGGGAAAATAAGTGGTTATCCCTTTCCCAAAAAGAAGGTAACATGGGTGGTTATCCCATGCCCAAAAATAGTGTACACAAGTGGTTATCAAAAACTCGTAATAGGTATATAGTTGTTTTGAATAAGACTAACATTTCCTGAATGTATTTATTAGTAGCATCAACATTATGTTTTATATGATTATTTCATTACCAAAAAAATCTATGTCATCTAATAATGTTATTCCCTTTTGGCTTATTTTATTTTATTCTATTAGGAGTCATTTCTTTTAAACTATAAGGATTTCTGGTGCGACACATTTTTTTTATCTATGATAGGGAGGTTATGTGTTTCATATGTAGTTATCTTGTTATGAAACCCAAATTGTCATATTATGTTGATATATTTCTTGATTACCCTTACATATAATTGGATAATACCCTTAATTAGGATTCCTTTCACTAGGATTTGAATAAATTATTATGTAGGATATGTCAAAGATATGAGTTAATTAGAAAACCCACAGTGGGAGATGACGTAGCTCACTTGTGGACCTATAGTTTTTTGAATATATGCATCCAAATGATCTATATATAAATTATTATGGTCTGTATCATTATTTTTTACAATTATTATTCAATTAATGATTCATAATATTTATTTATGGTTTGTTTGGGCCTCTACAGTTGGTATCAGATCATACTTTTGGTGACCTTTAGAAAAAGTATGAGAATATTTTATTAATACCCATATAGATATTTCATGGATAAATATGGCTATGTGACTATGTCAATATATAATAATGATTAAATGATTGAAAAAATGTACTAGAATTTTGTTATCTAATTTATGAAGTGGTTTATATGAATTTATATCCATATACAAAGAAAAAAAGTTGATATATCATTATCGAAGATTTAACTAGTGGTAATAACATCTAAAAGGGTCCATTGGGATTGACTCAATAATCACTAATTGTTTGATAGTAGTGCTTGTTTCACACCTTATTTGATACTACATGGGGTATTCATTAGAAAATAAAAATTTCATGAGGAACAATTTGGAAGTATATAAATAGGTGATGAATATGATTGGCCTAATATAAATCTATGTCATCATTGATTAAAAATAATGTGTAATGGTTATTATATCGAATATATGATTTTCATGATTATTTATTTTAAATTATAATCAGTATTTGACACACTATTATTTTTTGTTTTAGTTAATGTTATGAATAAGAAGGATCTTGTTTAATATTGATTATGATAGATCATTTTCTAATCAGTAGCCAATTGGGATGATAACTAGAGTTAAGGATGTTGTGATTATGACTAATTATTTTTCATGGATCATGATTAACAACATGTATCTTAAAAACTATCTTACTCACCAAAAAATATAATGAAATGTTTCTCATATATTTTTAGTAGTGGATACCATTTTGGAAAGATTATTGAGTTTTTTTTTATTAGGATAGTCGGGATAAACACCCATGTGAATGTCTTAGAGGAATATAAATTTTTTTGACTATGGAAAAGGATATAAGGAATTTAACTACAAGGGGAAAATGAAATGTTTGGTTAATTAAATAGATTTAAATAATGTTATTTGTTGGATATCATTGACTATTTATATAAGGCCCCAGCCTTAAACCTTACTTAATCATGAGTAATTACAATATTACACATTGAGGATCTTTTCAGGTTTAGAGTTTTAGAGAATTAGATCACAAAACTTGAATTAAATACCACATTTAAACAAAGTGGTTACATAAAAGATAGTATTCATTTTTTCCATCAAGGGAAACATATTTAAAATAAAACATGGATTCTTTCTTGAAACTTCCTTGACACTATCATCATATCATGTACCCTTCCCTTGACCTGTGAAAAACATTTCAAAAACTTGGGATGAGTATAAAAAGCTCAGTAAGGGATATAAAAATATGGAAAGGAAACATGAGTACATGTATACATAAGAATTAAATCATACTTTACCCATAAAACATAATAACTTTAACATACCTCATAAAATAAAGAATAAATAATAGAAATCATAATACATAAAGCTAACTCGAGGCATTCATAACATTCTTACGTAGGTAGTAACCCTCTTGGTTACGTTTGGAATACCCACAACAGTATATTCCCTAAATCGCTTCGGAGAAACCATAACGTTTAACCCCTTCACATTACCCAATACATTGGAGAGCTATATCGGCCTCACCCGCCCTTAGTTTATCACGAAACCACTCGTCTTCATAATAATGCCCAAGAACCTCAACAAAATCGTATCACATAAAACATGCATAAAGGAAACATAACATTTCCACCATTCAATCACATGATATCAATACAAAACATTGATATAAAAAACATTATGAAAACCATTTTCAATACCAAAACAAATGAAAAGTAAAACATGGTATTTATTTTTCTTTTATAAAAAGGTATGGCTTGTAGAGGAGACAAAACTCAAATAATGGTCACGGTGGCAGAGCAGTCGTTGTCACCGCATACGTACGACAAAAAAATTCCCTTTTGTCATTTAGTAAACGCTTCATATAAAAAAGATTCCTTTTGAATAAATGTAAACGTCAATGGGGCTTATACACCGTATAAAAGAAGGTTGTGTATAGAACAAAATATGCCTCAATGAAAGGAGATTGAGACAAAGTCACATACAAAGACGATATCCTTGGATTAAGGATAAATCAATTACATAATTATGTGTGACAATATAATACACCAAATATAAGTGGATATTAAGTATAAAACAAACATATGTTATTCACACATATTAATAGAATGAAATATTCAAGGAGTAAAAGCTTATCCCAAAGAATCAAAATCGGGTTAAGAAGATCCCTTGCAAAAATTTGACAGCCTAACGGCGTCACTACAAAATTCATAAAATGCGCTGATGAAAGATAAAAAGGGTATCTCATCACTTGGAAATAAAATTTAAATCACTAAGGATATATAAGAACATATTACAACCTAATTTTATGTGAATTAAAATCCATAACAAAATAACTCTATTATAAAGAGGAGAGTGAAAGGTTCCCTTACCGACATGGGTATCTTTCGAAACATACACCCCGTGAAAGAAGGAAAATACAACATTGATGTAAATCATCATAAATGAAATTATATTACACAATGAGTAGAATAATTGTAAGTACATACACCACTCAATGGAAATTGTGGAAAATGTAGCATAAATCTCACGGGAATAAAAGTGAGATGAAAAATCCCTTACGAGAACTCGGCAGCCTAACGGCGCCACTTAAAACTTACAAAAATGGATTGATGAGATCAAATAGGGTCTATAATCATATTTAAATAAACATTTCAGCAAGAGGTATACAATAACATCCCCTAACATAACATAGAGGATCTTGAAAGAAGTGACATAAATGAGAGTATTTAAAAATAAAGAGAGATGTTAGATCTCTTATGAAAATTTCACATCCTAACGGCGCCACTCAAAACTTCCAAAATGACTAATTAGAGAAAATAGGGTCTCTCACCATATGAACATAAAAAGTACAGTATGAGTAATATAAAAGAACAACCCAATCATAATAAATATGATCTTAAAAGTAATGACATAAAATATAGTACTTAAAAAGAAAGAGAGGAGTAGGATCCCTTATCTCGGGACCGACTTGAATCGATAGTTCGTTAGCGTCCTGAATAATAAACTTGAGTTAATTACTACTTGCTTAATAACCTTTTAGAAGTTCATTATTCCGTTTATATCACTTATTTACATGTTATTAACATTATATAATCATTTATGTTAACAATGATTGTTTAGTCGATATTTGGTTCTAAAGTCGAAAGTGGACTTCTTACAATTACATGTTGTTAATGTGGTCAAAAGTTCATTATATCCAGAATGATATTCATGATTTGGATATAATATATATTATATATATCTAGAATATACATGTATTTATAATATTAAATAATCATTTAGAGGTAAGAAATGAGATGCACCGTTCATGGAGACGGTAAGCCGTACGTACCCATGAACGCTACTTTCATTTCTATGTCATATTAATGGAATTAAAACTAAATGAGAGGTATGTATATTTTAATTCCAGAATTATATTCATCATTTATATGTAACATAAATCATATATTATAAATTTAAATACAACCATTATACATCTCACATTTGGCGTTAACGAATCAAATCACTTTGAGGGTGCGGTAGTCCGCACTTCATAAAATGAAATTATCGTGTTTACAAACAATGGAAACCATAAAGGAATGCCACAAAAGAAAAATACATAAGATTAAGTAAAACATAAACATATTATATATCATATATAAAAATAGTTACATCTTAATGGCCACCTTTTAAGGTGTTATATGATTGTTGAACAATCATCGTTTCTTGAGGAAGAAATTCTCCATCCACAGAAACAGTATGTTTTTTAACCATTTGGTGTAGGTGTGTGTAAGTGTAGCACGAATGATTCTTATAAAAACATACTATTATATTTATGATACATTATTTGGTACAAAATAAATTAATAAATAGAGTTTAGGGGGTTGGAGAAGCAAAATAAAACAAAAGAACACAAGTGAAGACATTACCTTAAAATCGAGTAACTCTTTTTGATTTGAGCTGAAAGGATTACTTGGGAAGTCTTCTACACAAAGTGAGGCTTATAGGAGTAAGAGTGGGATGTGTAGAGGAAGAATGAGCAGGGGTTGTCCGGGCCAAAGGCATGAGAGGTGTGGGTAAGGTGGTAGAGGTGGGGGCCATTTATAAGAGGAGAGGAGGGGCACTCTTGTAAAGTTACAAAATGTTACTTTATTTTCAAATGAGTTTCGGATTTTAAAGGCCCCACATTGATGTATTTAGAGGATAATGTGGTAAGGGTTCGAAATATACTCAACAAATTGGTTTTTGACAAGTTTATGTTATAGTTCTCACATTATCTTTTCATTTTATTTAAATCGTTTATTAATAAGGTAATCACTGCATCATCATGATGTCATAAATAATTTAATTTATTTAATGTCTAAAATTTATAAAAAAATATCATGATGTAGGAAATCATTTTATCCTGCTAATTAATATTTATAGTAAAAAATATGACTTGTATAACCCCATTTAAAAATTGTTTTTGTGAAACATCTCATGCTTATGACATTTTTATTTTAACATTAAATAAAAAGTTATTTATGTCATTTTCCAACCAAAGTGGCTCCATGGGGTCCCCAAGTTGACCCATGGATTGCCTTGGTCGGCCATGACACATCCAATGAGGGTATGACATGTGTCTAGGTCATTTCACATTATTAGAAAAATATTTTTAACTTAAATTACACTAATTACCTCTAATCGCGATTAAGAACATAAAAGTTACTATTCACCAAAAAATTATTTTAATCCCATTGAACCACATTTTACATCCTAATGAAAACCATGTATGTCGGATTTTTGAAATTCAAAACACATAGGTGGAAATGTTTCATTTAAACAAAAAATCAGTTTCTTTAACTACCACTTAGTGGTTTCACTATTCATCAAAAATTGAAGTTTTTCAGAAAAATACCAAAAATTCACCCTATGCTATATTTGATATTCCGAACTCAAAAATGATGTCTATTTTAAAAAGTTAAAAAAATATAAGTTTCATTAATTAATTTAATAATTAATTCCCAGGGTCAGAACAAATAGCGTGTTTTTATGAAACAATATCTATTAAAAGATTGACACCAGTTTAAGTCCAATTTCAAAGTGAAATTAATTTCAATGAAATCTATTATATTAAATGGTAGAAATATATTCTAATTTTACATTAAAAACAATTAAAAAGATAATATAATCATATAAATAAATTAGATTAAAAAGCGGTTTTGAATTAAAATACATCATTTTTCACTATTCATTAAAAAATGAACATTATCGGAAAGATACCAAAAATTTACACAAAGTAAATTTTGATGTCTCTATTGTAAAGATGAATTTTATTTTGTAAAATATAACACATAAAATTGTCAAAAAGTGGATTTAAAAGTGGTTCTCCATCAAAAGGCGGTTAATCGACCTTCTAAAGAATATTAGAATGTTTACGCTTAAAAATTGAATTCATTCACATTTTTAATCCTCTAACATTTGTTGTAAAAAGTAAAAATATTTTACAAACATATATAATAATTTTTTAGTTAGTGCTGTTCATTCCGGCCATTACAACGGCTAGGCGTTAACTACCATTTAAAATGATAATATTTTATTAATAGAGTGCAACATAAGATTCCCAAGAAACTCGTTGTTGCGTATTGGGTACGACATCGACCATAGCGCACCCTTTAAAATAATATTAATATTTTATTCACAAATATGGATAAATATAAAAATGTATTATTCTTTATTTACCTGGGGAGTTACATCCTTCCCCCCTTTTGGGAATTGCGTCCTCGCAATTTTAAAATTGGGCTCGGAAACATCCTTGAAAGTCCCACATTGGAACAAGAGTCGGTAAAATAATCACATTAAAATAAAGAAAGAGAAGTACAGAGCACACCTGAATTAACCCATACCAGGATTCCATGTTGGAAAACATGGACATGGATGAGAAAACATAGGGTCATGTTCTGATGGAGAGTGATATAAAACATTTTTAAGAGAAAGTTATCCACAAGAAAATCACAAACTTGTGATGGGTTAAACGGTAATCGATTCCCCGGTAGGAAAAGTTAATAAACAACATTTTTGTTTTAAGTTAATTTTTATTGGGGAATTTATTCATAAGGAAACATAATTAATTATCATGTTGAATTTAAACTTTTATTAGATTTCTTACAGAAACTCATATTTTCTCCACAATATGAGTATTTAAGAAGACTTCTTCACTATAATAAACTTCTAGAGAATCACCTAATCCAAAAAAGAGAACTATATACTTCCCATGTCTTTAGACTTTATCCAAAACCAAAACCAAAATGGTTAGTACAAGAATAGATAATCCAGAAAAGGATAACCCTTTATAAAAATAAATTCTATTCTTAATCTCAGAAATTTGTCCAACAAAACCCAAAGTTCAACAAGGGCCATTTGATAAAAAAATTTCCATAAAAATATTCAATGTAAACCAAACTAATAATGAAACCCAAATATTTGAAGGATTTAGTCACATTGTCTTCCAAGGTACAAATTAACTTTTATCTCCAAATAACTTCAGTTGCTCTTAAATTCCCATATTGAAAAGTAATTAACCTAATCACATATTATTTATAATAGGATTATCATTTCCATTGATAACCCAAAATAAATTTACTCTTGATTCCTAAAATCATCTAACTAAAATGAATTAGTCAAACTAACCAGGTACATCACGTAGTACAGTGGTAGGCGATATATACCAGTCGCACTTTGGTTGTGGGTTCGATTCCCGCATCTTTGTCTGGCGAGACGGGTTATCACACGGTCTGTGTGTTGTCCTTTTTCCAAAAATATATAATTCTCAAATCATTCCCTAAAAAGAGATAAAATCTTCAAAAATGATCATAACATATTTTATCCTCATGTTTTTCTCATGCCTTTCATTTTCCATCATATCATAGTGTAACCCATAATTACTTGAAAAGTAAGGATCATATAAACCATAATGGTTATCATTATAATTATTACTTGAACTTCCACATATAGTTGGTCATCTCGTACATGATGCATTAGAGAACTCACCAAGGTTCATGTGGTTGATCATGAATCCTTGATAGTTGGTTTAGCACAACCACGAGATTCCTCACTGAATCCCCCATTTCCTCCAGTCTCTTAATCAGTGAACCACCACAGTTTCCATCAAACCCATTGTCACTTTGGTGCCTGCTTGATCCATCCATTTACTAAAAACAAAAAAGTCAGTGTGCGTATATCAACAAAATCATTAAGTAATAATGAGGAATATAAACACCAAGATACACTTACTTATTCACTTTATCTAAAAACTGTGACTCTTTCTGAAATCCTATCCATTACGGTAATGTCACTTTTATTTAAAGAATACCCTAACCTCTAAAGTTATCTAAACCGACCTTTGATAACAACTATAAGGCCCCAGCCTTTAACATTACTTAATCTTGAGTAATTACAAGATTACACATTGAGGATCTTTTTAGGTTTAGAGTTTTAGAGAATTAGATCATAAAACATGCATTACATTCCACATTTATACAAAGTGGTCACAAAAAATATAGTATTCATTTTTCCCATAAAAGGAATCATATTTAAATAAAACATGGATTCTTTCTTGACACAACCTTGACACTATCATCATATCATGTACCCTTCCCTTGACATGTGGAAAACATTTCAAAAACATTGGATGAGCATAAAAATCTCAGTAAGGGATATGAAAATATGGAAAGGAAACATGAGTACATGTATACATAAGAATGAAAACATAATTTACCCATAAAACATAGGCACTTTAACATACCTCATAAAATCATGAATAAATCCTAGAAATCATAATACATAAAGGTAACATGAGGCATTCATAACATTCTTACATAGGGAGTAACCATCTTGGTTACGTTTGGAATACCCATCACAGTATATTCCATATATCTCTTCAGAGAATCCTTAACCTTTATCCCCTTCGCATTACCCAATGCATTGGAGTTCTATATCGGGCTCACCCGCAATTAGTTTATCACGGAACCACCCGTCTTCATAACAATTCCCAAGAACATCAACATAATCATATCACATAAAACATGCATAAAGGAAACATAACATTTCAACCTTTCAATCACAAGATATCAAAACAACACATTGATATAAAAACATTATGAAAACCATTTTCAATACCCCAAAAAATAAAAGTAAAACATGGTATTTATTTTTCTTTTAAAAAATGGTTTGTCTTATAGAGGAAGCCTAAACTCATATAATGGTCACGGCCGCAGAGAAGTCATTATCGCCGCATACGTACGACAAAAACATTCCGTTTTTTCATTTAGTAAATGCTTCGTATAAAAATGATTACATTTGAATAAATGTAAAATTCAACGGGTTTTATACACCGTATAAAATAAGGTTGTGTATAAAACAAAATATTCCTCAATGAAAGGATATTGAGACGAAGTCCCATACAAAGACGGTATCCTTGGATTAAGGATAAATCAATTACATAATTATTTGTGACAAAATAATACACCAAATATATGTGGATATTATGTGTAAAACAATCATAGGTTATTCAAACATATTAATAGAATGACATATTCAAGGAGTACAAGCTTATCCCAAAGAATCAAAATTTGGTTAAGAAGTTCCCTTGCATAAATTTGACAGCCTAACGACGTCACTACAAAATTCAGAAAATGAGTTGATGAGAGATAAAAAGGGTATCTGATCACTTGGAAAGAAAATTTAAATAACTAAGGATATAAAAGAACATATCCCAACATAACGTTATGTTAATTAAAAGACAAAAAAAAAGAAGTCATTTAAAAAGTGGAGGGTGAAAGGTTCCCTTACCGACATGGATATCTTTCGAAACATACACCCCATGAAAGAAGGACAATAAAACATTGATGTAAATACTCATAAATGAATGTATATTACACAATGAGTAAAATAATGGGAAGTAAATTCACCACTCAAAGGAAATTGTGGCAAATTTAGCATAAATCTCATGGGAATAAAATTGAGATGGAAAATCCCTTACGAAAACTCGCCAGCCTAACGACGCCACTTAAAACTTACAAAAATCGATTAATGAGATAAAATAGGGTCTCTTGTCATATTAACATAATTTTTTCAGCAAGATGAATTTAAAATAACATTCCCCAACATAAAAAAGTGGATCTTGATAGAAGTGACATAAAGGAAAGTACTCAAAAAGAAAGTGAGAGGTTAGATCTCTTACGAAAATTCAGCAGCCTAACGGCGCCACTCAAAACATCCAAAATGGATAGATGAGAGGGAATAGGGTCTCTAATCATATGATAATAAATATTAGAGTAATATTAACATAAAATAACATCCCAATAACAAGGAAGATGTGCTTAAAAGGAATGAAATAAAACAGTGTACTTAAAATGAAAGAGTGGAGTAGGATCCCTTACCTCGGGTCTGACTTGACTCGATCGTTCTTTAACATCCTGAATAATAAACTTGAGTTAATTTATACTTTCATAAGAACGTTTTTCAAGTTCATTATTCCTTTCATATCACTTATTTACATGTTATAAACATTATGTAATAATTTAAGTTAATAATGTTTGTTTTGTCGATATTTAGTTCTTAAGTCGAAAGTGGACTTCCTACAATTACATGTTGTTGGTGTGGTCAAAGGTTCATTATATGAAGAATGATATTAATGATTTGGATATCATATATATCATATATATCCATAATATACATGTATTTATAATATTACATAGTCATTTAGAGGTAAGAAATGAAATTCACCGTTCATGGAGACGGTAATCCGTACGTAAGCATGAACGCTACTTTCATTTCTATGTCATATTAATGAAATTAAAACTAAATTAGAGGTATGTATATTTTAATTACATAATTATATTCATCATTTATATGTAACATACATAATATATAATAACTTTTAATAAATCCTTTATACATCCCACATATGGTGTTAACGAATCAAATTACTTTGAGGGGCCGGTCGTCCACACTTTCTAAAATGAAATTATTGTGTTTACCCAAAATGGAAACCATAAAGGTATGATGGAAAAGAAAAATACATAATCTTAAGTAAACCATAAACATATTATATATCATATATAAATATAGTGACATCTTAATGGCCACCTTTTAAGGTGTTATATGAGTGTTGAGAAATCATCGTTTCGTGAGGCCGAAATTCGACATCCACAGAAACAGTATGTTCTTTAACCATTTGATGTAGGTGTGTGTAAGTGTATCTCGAATTATTCTTAGAACAGAATCCTAGTATATTTAAGATACTGAATTTGTTACAAAAGTTATGAATAAAAAGAGTTTAGGGTGTTGGAGAAGCAAAATAATACAAAAGAACACAATTGAAGACATTACTTTAAAATCGGGTAACTGTTTTTGATTTGAGATCAAAGGCTACCTTGGGAAGACTTCTGCCCAAAGTGAGGTTTCTAGGAGTAATATAGGGATGTGTAGAGGCAAAATGAGCAGGGTTTGTCCAAGCCAAAGTCGTGAGAGGTGTGGGTAAGGTGGTAGAGGTGGGGGCCTTTTATAAGAGGAGAGGAGGGGCACTCTTGTAATGTTACAAAATGTTACATTATTTTCAAATGATTTTCGGATTTTAAAGGTCCCAAATTGATGTATTTCGAGGATAAAGTGGTAAGGGTTAGATATATACTCATCCAATAGGTTTTTTACAAGTTTATGTTATAGTCTTAACATTATGTTTTCATTTTATTTAAATCCTTTATTAATGAGGTAATCACTGCATCATCATGATATCATACATAATTTAATTTATTTAATGTCTAAAAATTATAAAAAATTATCATGTTGTAGGAAATAAAGTTATCTTTCTCATAAATATTTATAGTAAAAAATATGGCTTGTATAATACCATTTATAAATTGTTTTAGTGAAACCTCTCACGCTTGTGACATTATTTTTTTAACTTTAAATAAAAATTTATTTATGACATTTTCCAACCAAAGTGGCTCCATGGGGTCCCCAAGTTGACCCATGGATTTTATTAGTAGGGAATGGCACAAAAAATGAGGGTAGGACATGTGTCTAGGTCATTTCATATTATTAAAACATTATTTTTACCTAAAATTACACTAATTACCTCTAATCTCGATTAAGAACATAAAAGTTAATATTCACCAAAAAAATTATTTTAATCCCATTGAACCACATTTTACTTCTAATGAAAAAAATTTATGTAGAATTTTTGAAATTCAAAACACAGAGTTGGAAATGTTTCATTTAAACAAAAAATCAGTTTCTTTAACTACCACTTAGTGGTTTTACTATTCATCAAAAATTTATGTTTTTCATAAAAATACCAAAACTTCATCCTAATCTATATTTGATATTCCGAACTCAAAAATGATGTCTATTTTACGAAATAAAAAACATATAATTTTCATTAATTAATGTAATAATTAATTCCCTCTGTCAAAACAAATAGCGTGTTTTTATGAAATAATATCTATTAAAGATTAACACCGGTTTAAGTCCAATTCCAAAGTGAAATTAATTACAATGACCACTATTGGATTAAATGGTAAAAATATATTCTAATTTTACTTTAAAAAAAATCAAAACATAATCTAATCATAAAAATAAATTAGATTAAAAAGAGTTTTTGAATTAAAATAAAACATTTGTCACTATTCATTAAAAAAATGAACATTATCAGAAAGATACCAAAAATTTACACAAAGTAAATTTTGATGTCTCTATTATAAAGAAGAATTTTATATTGTCAAATATAACACATAAAATTGTCAAAAAGTGGATTTAATTGAGGTTCTCCATCAGAAGGCGGTTAATCAACCTTCTAAAGAATATTAGAATGTTTACGCTTAAAAATTGAATTCATTCACATTTTTAATCCTCTAACATTTATTGTAAAAAGTAAAAATATTTGAAAAACATATATAATCATTTTTTAGTTAGTTCTGTTCATTACCGCTATTACAACGGCTAGGCGTTAACTACCATTTAAAATAATAATATTATTTTTTAGAGTACAACGTAATATTCCCAAAAAACTCGTTGTTGTGTATTGTGTACGCCATCGAGCATAACATCCCCTTTAAAGTAATATTAATATTTTATTAACAAATATGGAAAAATATAAAAATTTCTTATTCTTTATTTACCTGGGGTGTTACAATTTAATTATGTATATTTAAATTGATTGTTAATTATGAAAATCTTTCTTCTAAGGGGAATGACCATAAATAAAATTAGTATGTGTGTAAGGGTTACATTTTTTTCTGATGATAAGGAGACTATAAATGAAATATGAAATGAATGATGTATTAAGGGATATGATGATTAATCAATGATGTTGGTTTGAGAATAAAGTGAGATGATTTAAGTATTTATGCCTTGTAATACATGATTTATGAAATATATAACCATGTTTTAAAATAAGTAATTCATTATCGATTTTAATATATATGTTTAAAGATAGTGATCCCCTTGAAAATTTAAATAATTTTTGTTGGAACCATGATTGTTCTTTGAAAGAATTGGAGTATGGTCTGTGATTGTTTTCAATCCTAAATAGAAGATCAGAATGCATGCTAGAAAAGTGACCATATAGAACAAGGAGATAACCGTATTGAAGGTGGCACAGTTTTGCAGTGTTTTCCTTTATTTGGGCCAAAAATCAATAAATAGAAAAAACTGATTTTGGCAAAGAGACTTGTGCGTCGTTGTCTTGAAGGAGAAGAAACTAGCACACCATATGTTTTTCAAGATAAAAAAATGATAATATGGAAAAGGGAGAAGGGCGCCCATGGTTTATATGTGGTCGCACAAGTGACTTACGGGAAGAGACTTGCACACTGAAACATGCGTGCCAAGGGAAGTCGTGTGCGTCGTCGCAAAGGGTAACCAAATGACTATAATAGAGGTAGACCCCTTTTCATTCAAATCGATGTTCAGACTTAGAGAAAATCAGAGCTCCCGTCGCGTAGGTGTAGTGGTCAGGCAAGTGGTTGTGGGTCACGCAAGTTGAATTTGCGAGACAGTTGTTTACCGCATGACCAAGAGGTTTGGGCATGAAAGGGGGTGATTCGCCCAATTTTGGAGTTGGCGACAGAGGTTTTGCATAGGTAGTTTGGTGGAACTTTCATGCAAGGATTTGAAGAGGCCCGATAGTTGATAAGTGTGTGCCAAAAATGGTTTGGGTGGAAAAGTGTATGAGTCGTGCATGTTTGAGATTGAAAAATAAAGTGTCGCACAAGTAGTAGTGGTGAACTTCATCATCATCTTTAAAACATTCATTGCATCTTGGAGAAGCGTGCCAGGTGTGTATTGATTCTCTCCAGTCTTTTTGGGGCTATACAAAAGCTGGATGATTGGATGATACCTTTGGTGAAAAGTGAGTTTAGTCTATGGGTGGATGTTGGAAATCAACAGAACATCTACTTAAAACAGAGGATGTATTCATTATATATTATGATGAGACATTCATGACTATAAAATGAGTGGTACTTCACCACAAACAGTGAGCCAGGGGGAGTCAACGGGAGTGACCAGAGGGACGTAGTAGGCTATCTCTGAACAGTTGTAAAGGCAGTGAGCCTGGGACAGAGTGAATATTCCCAAACCATTGTAATCCACAATGATTAAAGAAAAGTGGAATTTGGTACAACTAACAACCTGTCAGCGTATGCTCTTTAGAATTATCCCTTAGTGGTGAACAAAATAAAATTTATTATGTCATCTCTTTTCATGGGAATGTTTTATTTTTTCTCATATCCATCATATAAGATAAACTAGTTTCTACCAACGAGGGAACAAGATCCATCAATTTAAAAGATAAATTTGACACCTTCATTCAACCCTCTCTTATCAAGGTGTCCCAGGGTCCTTCAAGTTGTATCAGAGGGAGGTTAACTGGTGTTTGATCTGTCAAAATACCGTTATGAAAAAATTAGGAAATGTCATAGGAGTCCCTCCATTCGATGGCTGCAATTTCTATATCTGGAAGAATAGAAATAAATATAATCTATGATCCCTTGGAATGGAATTAATATCTTCCATTGTCCATGGTATACATGTTACTAATCCAACAGGGCTAGCTATGTCGGATACCGATAGGAAAATTCTTGATGGGGATGCTAAACTGCAGAATGCTCTCACCGCAGCCCTATCTAATTAGATCTATCTAAAGGTGATGAGTTGAAACTCATCAAACTCCATGTGGGATAATCATGAAAATATTTATAATGGATATAGAAATGTGAAGGAGGTGAAACTACAAGTCCTACACAATAGGTTTGATGATGTGAAGAAGCATCCTGATGAGAATGAAAACTCCTTCTTCAATCATATTAGTTAAGTAGCTAGAGAATTTCAGGGTCTAGGTGATCAAATAAAAGACGTTGACATTGTAAAGACTATATTAAGAGTCATCCCCCTCTGTACAATTTAAAGGTGTCATCCCTTTTCGAAAGATATTTATCCAAGCATTCTTTGGATGATCTATTGGGCAGCCGATTGGTATATCAAATGAGAGTCAAATCATAAAATGATAATATACGAGTAAGCAAGGAATTGGTGTTCGAATCCATGGAGAAACTGAAATTTTGAAAAGATAGTAATGGTGATGATGTGGAGGAAAAAGAAATTCTTTCTCTCATTTCCATGAAGATTCAGAAGCGAAGAAGGAAATTCAAAGAGAAGTTACCTCTAGCTTGCTTTAGTTGTGGAAAATATGGGAACATTGCTTATTAGTGCTTAAGAAAGATCGATGATGATGATAGTGATGCTGAATACATTTAAAATCCTTAGAAAATGTTTTTCAAGAAAGGTGACTGCAAATCTAGAAAGAATATTCTGAAGAAGATTTTTGTTTGTGATGAGGAAGATGATAATAATGAATTCTGTGAAGAAGAAGAACCATAATTTTAAACTGGAAACCATGCTTCCATGAGGACCACTATTGAAAATTCAGAAGATAAAGGTGAAGACAATCAGTTAAAAACTAGTGGCAATTCCGAGTTAAAACGTAAGGACGCTGTTAGCAATCTTAATATGGATTTTATGAGTTGCAATATGTGGAAATCAATTGTAAGGGAATCTACTGAATATGTTGACCATCATGCAGCTAAAATTGAATGACTAGAAGATTTTGTGAGAGTACAGTATAAAATCCATGAATGAAATGATGATGTAGTGGATCTCAAGTTGAGAATTGAAGATCAGGTAAAGGTCATCAATGACCTCACATCCAGACTAGAAGAAAAGAACATGGCCGCTATAGGTATTGAGGAAGATGTTGTTACACTTAGGAGTAAATTTGAGACTGAAACAATTTCAACAGAATCAAGGAAGATAATATTGTTTGGAAGGTTCTCAGTTTCGGATCTATTAGAGAGAGAAAAACGTGGCTTTAATAGAGTTGAAAAGATTTTTAATGATCAATAACTTGCCTGCATATGAAATAGTGGAATTAGTTGTGAGGCAGAATCATCAAATGCTACAAATAAAGGTGACCAAAATAAAGGCAAGCTAATAGTGGGTGATGTGGGAAAGTCTTCTGATGTGATGAAACAAAAAGCACCAATTCAATCTGAAAGAAGAAAAGAAGATTATCATCGAGCCTTGTGGAAAAAGGATCCCTCATATTATTATACTATAGAAGAATAAATGATGATAAATAGAAGTGAGAAGACATTTCATCTCATGAAGTTTCATTTCTGTAGATATTTGGGCCACACAATGTCTTATTGTGAAGAGGCGAGAAGCTATCTGAATAGTGATGATATAGGAGTTCAACAGAGGAGAAAAAATTCATATCCTAATTCTATTAGAAGAAAAAATTTATATGGATATTTTTTCATTGTTCCAACATTGGTTATAAGGTTTTTAATTGATGGCAGAGAAGGGACATGGACACCTCATATCTAATATCGATCCATGCCATGTCTCGTCAACAGGACAATGTTACTATTTCAAATAGGTTTTCTCTTATCAAAGAAGCTTTTGACTATGAAGACCCTAGGTACACGGATGGGATAATTGAAAGCCCATCAGTGATCTATACTCAATCTATTAGATCATGGAAATAATGGATGAAAAATGAGAAATAAAACCTTGCAGAGGTGGCCCTCAAAGCTACAAAAGGCAACAGTACATGGATTCTGGATAGCGGTTATTCAACTCATATGATAGGTAATGCTGTCCAGTTAACGGATATCAAAATAAATATTGATGGAATAGTATGATTTTGTAATGATGAGATCTAAAAATCAAAGGCAGCGGGAGTACTGAAATAGCTAATGGAGAGCTATAGAAGAATGAATTCCTTTATATAGATGGCCTACATCATAATCTTATCAGCATGAGTCAACTCTGTGACTCAGGAATTATAATTACATTTAATCATAAAGGTTGCACTGTCAAGGGAAATTCATGCAATTCACATATGTAGGGATGCATAAAAAAGGCAATTTATATCAGGTTGATAGTTAAGAAAATTTTTGTTACATGACTGTTGAAGAAGAAAACAATTTGTGGCATCAGAGATTGGGACATATCAATCAACAAGACATGGAAAAAATATCAAAAATTGAGGATTGTCATGGTCATTCCCATCCTAATGTGTGTGCATGAAAATTCTTGTGATGGTTGCATTCATGGGAAGATGATCAAAAGTTCATATTAGCCAAAGAATAATAGGGAATCCCATCTTCTTGATCTAACTCATACAGATGTATGCGGGCCGATAAATTTTGCTGGAACTCATGGAGAAAGGTACATTGTCCTTTTCATAGATAATTACAGTATAATGGCATGTGTAATGGTCATTCATAGGAAACTAAAAGTTCTTGACTGCAAGAAAACATATCAGTGAATCACCAAGAATGATACTGGATGAACAATCAAAGTGATGCGATCTAAAAATGGATGGGAATACGCGTCAATTGAATTTTAAAATTACCTAGAGAAGCATGGGATACAAGATTATGTAGCTATTGTGAGAAATATACATAAAAAATGGAGTATTTGAATGTTAGAAACGATAGGTGAACAACATGGCATGAACTATGCTGATTCAGAGTCATATTCCACGACATTACTGGAAAAAGGCTGTTCATGCTGCAGTATATATTCAAAATCATACAAGAGTTTATGTGGTTGAGATGAGAATATTATATGATGTTTGGCATGGATGGAAACCTCTTTGAAATACTTCCATTTTTTTTGAAGTAAATTATTCATTAGGAACAAAGAAGGAAATCAAGGGAAGTATGATAAAAATGCAGATTAATGAATTTTCCTGGGATACTCAATGAACAGAAAAGCCTACAAGTGTATCAACAAGAAGTTAGAATGGATTGTGTAATGTAGTGATGTAAAGAAAATTGAAAAGAGAACCAAAATTTTTTCAAGGACATCATATGATGTTGTGATAGAATGTGATAAAGAAAGTGAAAATGGAGAAAATAAAAATACAAAAATTAATGAAGTTGTACAAAACTCTTAGTAGTCACATCATGATGTTGACTTAGAAGAAGAATCTGAAGAAGAAACTGTGGCTAGAGATAATGCAACTGAACCACACAAGAGAAATCGTAGAGTTGAGATTGATGCATCTAACATAATTGGGGACATGAGTGCACCCTCTCAAACATGTGGGATTAGGAATAACATGCAATCTAAATTTCTATATGTTGTGAATCCATCCTCATTTAAAGATGATGCAGAGGATGAATCAAGGGAGAAAGCCATGAATGAAGAGTTAGATCAGATTGAAAAGAATTAGACATGGGATTTTGTCCAGATAAATGAAGGTAACAATGTGATTGGTAAAAAATGGATCATCAAGAACTGGTTTGATGGGCATGTAAGTGTTATTAGAAACAAAGTACGACTGGTATGGAAAGGATACTCCCAGATTGAAGGCATTGATGTAAAAGAAACCATTTCTCTAGTGGCTAGAATAGAGTCAATCAGGCTTTTCCTTCCCATGAAACTCCAAATATGATATCAAATATATCAAATTGATGTCAATACCACATTATTGAATGGTGTACTCGACGAAGAAGTCTATAATAAACAACTAGTGGTTTTTGTTTTTGGTACTAATAAAACAAAGAACTAAAAACTGAAGAAAGCTCTGTTTGGTTTGAAGAAGGCACCATGAGAATTGTATTCCTGGATGGAATCGTATATCAAGAAGCTGGAATTCAAAACAGGAGGAGTAGACCATAATCCATATGTGATGAATTATTCAAAAGATCAGTTCATGGTTATAGTATATGTTGATGACCTTATATTTGGTGGCAGAATGCATAAATCAGTGGATGAAATTTACAATAACATTAAATCTAAATTTGAAATTTCTATGATTGGGGAGCTCACATATTTCATAGGGATGTAGGTGAATCCAATTCATGATTACACTTTCATTTCTCAAGAAAATTATGTAAGAGAACTGCTGAAGAATCTTAATATGCAAGACTCCAAACCAATATCTACTCCGATTGTAGTTGGAACCAAACATGGAAAGCATGAGGATGTGGAATCTATAGACCCCACTATGTGCTGGAGGATAATTGGGAGCCAATTGTACCGGATAGCGACATGGACATATATTGTCTTTTCAACCTGTCTAGCGACCCACTTTCAAGGTAATCCAAATGAGAAACATATGAGAATAGTAAAAAATCATGAGGTATATTCAAGGAACTTAAAGTTGTGTATTTACTTTGCTGCAGGAAGAGACATCGAAATATCCTCATTTTTTGATGAGGACTGGTCTGGAAATGTAGTGGACAGAAAGTCCACCAGTGGTGGAGCATTCTATATAGGGAATAAATGTGTTGGCTGGTTGAGGAAGAAATAGTAAATTACTTCTCATAGGACTACTGAAGATGATTATATCTCTAACACAAAGGCATTCAATCAACTTCTATAGATGAAGTAACAAATTACAAATATTGGTGATGTGGTTAAGCAACCAACGATAATTTACTGTGATAACAATAGCCCAATTGATCTTATTAAGAATCTTGTTCATCATTCTCATACAAAACATATTGAAATAAGGTATCACTTTATGAAAGAAAATGTTGAGCAACACGTGATTAGAGTTGATCATGTGGGAACTGATGAGAAAGTGGTCGATATCCTAACCAAGCCACTGTTAGCAGTTGTCTTTGAGAATCATCGGTTGAACCTCCGTGTTCAGCCATCTCCTTGTGCATAAGGAAGTTACACAATACCCCTCTCCCCAGTTATTCTATTTTTTTTAATCTGTTTATGGATGCGATGCATGTTTGTGGGGGGAGACACTATCTATGGGGAGTGTGGTTTGAGCTGAACAATAAACAATTACTAGTCTTTGGGTTTATTGTCAATGGGGGAGAAAAGAATATATTTAGTCATTTATTGCTTTTGTGACGCATTGAGAATTTTGTGTCGGTGATAGGATGGGAAGGAATACATTGGATAGGAACGCAATTCAATCTTCTTCTCTTGTTTTCTACACCTAGAATTAATAACGTAGACTTAGAGTGTTGGTTGAGTTGATTCTTACATTTTTTGATTGCCTATGGCTGGTGCTCTATTGAATTTATTTACTAATTGCCATCAAACCCAAAGGGGGAGATTGATGGAACCATGGTCATTCGTTGCATGAATTGGAGTATGGTTTGTGTTTTTTCAATCTTTATTGGATATTAAGAATGTGTTCCAGCAATGTGATCATATATAACAAGCAGATACCAGTATTGAAGGTGGACCCGTTTTCCAATGATGGCCTTTTTTTGGGCCTGAAAATAGACAAATAGAGAAAATTGGTTTTGGCAATGAGACTTGCGTGTCATTGTCTTTAAGGAGTAGAATCTTGCACTCAATGTCTTTCTCATGATCAGAACATAAAAATATGTAAAATGGTGAAGGGAGCCCATATTTTATGTTTGGTCATGCAAGTGACTTACACAACAGAGACTTGCACGCCGAAACATGCACGCCAGGGGAAGACTTGTGTTCCATCACGCAGGGTATCCAAATGCTTATAAATTGAGGTCGACCCCACCACATTCAGATCAAAATTCCGACATAGAGAAAATCAGAGCTCCCGTCATGCTGGTGTAGTGGTCGCACATGTGGTTGTCAGTCGCGCAAGTAGAAGTTGCACGACAGTTGTTTGTTGCACGACCAAGGAGGTTTGTGTGAGAAAGTGGGTGAGTCTCCCAAGTTTTTATTTGGTGAAGGAGGTGTCACACAGGTGGTTTGGTTACACTTGCGCACCAAGATTTGAAGAAGCACGTCATTTGAAAATTGTGCACCAAAACCAATTTTTTTTGGAAAAGAGTGTGAGTCGTGCATGTCTAAGGTTTAGAAATCAAGTGTTGCGTAATTATTAGAGGTGAACATGTGTGACATATTTAAAACTTGCGCACTAGCTTGGAGAAGTACGCTTGGTGTGGATTTAATCCCACTAGTCTTTTTGGGGCTGCACGAAACTAGAAGTTTTCCCGATACCTTTGGTGTAAAGTGTGTTTAGTATACCGGTTGAATTTGTACATCAATAAAGAATCTATATACAACAGTGGATATATTCATTAGTGATGATGAAGATACCTTCACGTATATAAACTGAGTGGGACTTCACCAAAGGAAGTGAGCCAGGGGGAGTCAACATGACTGACCCGAGGGATGCTGTAGGCTATCCCTGAGTAGTTGTAAAGGTAGTGAGCCTGAGACAGAGTGACTATTCCCAAACCATTTTAATCCACAACGAGTGAAGAATAGTGGAATTTGGTACGACTGAAAACCTACCGGCGTATGGTTCTTGGACGTAGCCCTTAGTGGTGAACATAATAAAAAGTGTTCTATCATCTCTTTGCATTTGAATGTTTTATTTGTTCTAATATACATCATATAGGATAAACTAGTTTCTACCAATGTTTGAACAAGATCCATCAATTTAAAAGAAACATTTGACACCCTGATTCACCCTTTCCCTCTCAGGGTGTCCTGGGGTCCTTCAAGAGTAAGGTTATAATGATAGAAAACACATGATTAAGGCAATGATAAAGGTTAATATGTTACTAATGTTGAAATAATTATGTTGTGAAAAAAGATGATTGATTTGGATAATGTAAATTGGATTGTAATTATTTTCTTATAAATGATTATCAGTTTATTCACAATGTGGTTTACTATATCATTTATGGAGTTAGTAGAATTTTTTTATTTTAGGAATATATCCCATAATCTGTTATAATAATTAAAAATCATGTCACTTTCAACATTCTTTTATGGTAATTTTACTTTCAAGATAATATATGTTGAAGGTATTCGCATGTTTGGTATGTGACATTTAAGAGCTACGTCATGTTTTCATGGAAATTAATAATAAGTTCATTTTATAAATTTAGTGACCTTATTTGTAATGTCTTGGATTTTATTCTTTTGAAAGTGTCATAATGATAACTATATATGAAATGTTTTAAGTGGATCATTGGATGGGTTTTTTTATATTAATGTATAATGTATCCATAATTAGATTTATGCATAACATGTGATAAATTTTTTTTGAGATGATATTTAATGATCGATGGAATGAATTAACATTATATTTAGGGTTATTAAGATCCATTTGTTATTGATTGATAACAAATTCACCATCATTTCAAAGAGTAATAGATGATGTATATATTGGTCAAAAAACTACCCATCGGTGAGATTGTTTTATTGAAATGGAATGAATCTATGTATGAATATCATTACATGAAAATTAATTGAAATTTGGAAAAGGTACATGAAATAAAATTTTTTCATATTATCAAAATATTTTATGATATTAATAACCATTTTTAGGCCACTATGGTAAATGGTTTTTTGATTGTTAATATTCCCTAAATCATGCAATTTTATATGATCAATGATCTCTATGACAATATATGTTTATTTATTATTCTATTCCCGGTCCAAATATGCTCATCCTAGCATTTTGTTCCTATGTGGAAACCAAAATATTATTTAATTTAGGAAATATCTATGTTCAAAAAATTTCCTTTTTAAACAAAATTTTATCAATTATAACTATGCAATATGTTTCTATGAAGTAATATTTAAATGTTGAACCATTGATGACCAATTTTAATTTTGAGGTGAAAATTTATTTTATGTCGCATAGAATGTAAGACCCAATGATTTTGTGAAATATTATTCTTCAAATATATTTAATATTTTTTATTTTTACATTATACGCTGTATTTTTTTATCTTCTATTAAATTAAATACTAATATTGGATTTTGTAAAACATAATATGTATTTTACCTTTCATTACATAAAACACTAAGTATCAGCAAAACATGATATAAATATATTCTAAATATAATGATCATAACCTAGCCTTTAAATTTGTGGGTATGAACGTATTAAATAAATTTTTAAATATTCATATAAATTCCTTACTCGATAGAAATTAATTTATAATATCATAATAAATTATAAATAAATTAAAATTAAATTAATTATATTATTAAAAAAATAAATTTTCATTAAAATGAATTTTATTTACTTTTAAGGGAAAATATTTTAATAGATATTTAAGAAAATTTATTTGATAAAATGAAAAAAAATTAATTAATGAAATCAAAATTATCTTATAGTTAATCTTTTAATTTTTTAATTTTTTTTATTTTTTAGTGAATATTGGAAAATACTTATATTTATAAAACTGCCTATTATTTTCAATAAATTATGTATTTTATATGAAAAATAATTTTTCCATGTAAATTAATTATTCATTTGATATATTTAATCCATTAATATATTTTTCAATTATCATTATATTAGATTATTATAAGTTTATTTTTGTGTTTAAAAAGGTTATTTTTGGAAAAATATTTTAAAGTAATTAATGTTTATCACTTTTATGTAGTTAAAATAGTCTCTAATGAAGAATTTAAAATATTAAATTTATATATTATATATTAATAAATTTTATTTTATATACATACAATTATTATTAATAATCGTAGATTTAATAAAAATAATAGTGTTTATAAAAATTACACTACCAGAAACCTCTATTTTAATACTTATTGTGGGTTTTGTTTTAAATTTATTTATTAGAAATTTTATAAAATTATACTAAAAAAAATAAACATAATTTTTTAAATATTGATTCAAAAATTATATTTTGGTAAATTCTTTTATAATTTTTTGAAGAAATTATTCTTTGATGACTAATGGAAATATAATTTTTTAATTGAATACAATATTTTCATTTAAATTATAATAAATAAATATTATATTTTAAAATGATTTAAAAAAAATTATTTTAATAATAAATATACTAATCCAATTTTTTTACATTTTAATCAATTTTTTATTGAATTTTCATATTTAAATATTCAAAAAAATTTATTATTTTCTATTCAAAACCTCGCTTTCTTGACAAATTTACGAGATTAATTTTAAATTTATTTTTTACACCTCAAAAAATATTATTTTCTAAAAAGTATTAAATATTTTTATTTAAAATAATTTAAATTATCTAATAATTTCCACTTAATTTTTTTGTTAAATGAATAATAAAAATAATAAAAATTATTTACTGTGGTTAATGTAGAAATGGGTTTATTGGGGGACAAAAGAAAATAATAACGGTTGAAAATAACCAAAGTCATTTACAAATCCCATTTCGTTAAAATATTCATAACATATAGATTATTTTAATGATAAATTTTCATTCTTTCACCTTTATTTAATGAAAAACAAGCAAGGGTGGAATGAATTATTTTAAGAAAATTAAAAGTATATCGATCAACTCACTTTTTAAAGGATGCACATTCTTCTATCCTCTTCACTACATAAAGAAACTTCTAGATAATAAATTACTATAATGAATAACTTCAAAACATCCCTCCTCTAATCCTGTAATTCCATTGCACATATAGAGAACCGGTGATGTATTTGGTTTAAAACCGATGAACGATAACCGAATATCGGTTAACATTTTTCAATAATATTTTTTATTTATTTATAAACCCTCTTCAGTTATTATACATTAATTATGATATGATATCATTACTATCATCCAATTTAATATTTTTTTAATTTATTTACATATATCTATCTCCCCTTCCCTCAAATGGCATAGGAATTCATCATCCTTGTGTATGGTGGACTACGACCTTGTGAACCGATGTCATTCATTTTTCATTTACACCTCTCATAGTAGGGTATGATGATGGGTATTTAATATATATAATATATTTATAACATAATTATACTTATATTTTAATTATATAACTAATTACTTTTTAATTTCAATTCTTTTGTGGATACTATAATGTTACTCATGTGTACGGTGGACTACTTCCTCATAAAGTGATGTGATTCATTTTAACTAATGATTTACATTAAAGATAATACGTATTAATATATGTGTAATAAATTACATATCTATTATATCCTTGAAATTTTTTTCAATTAGAAATGATAATATATCAATTTGTTGGTTATATTTTCAATCACTCAAAGATGATAATGTAGTTCATGTACGTGTGGACCACCGCCTTCATGAAATGATGTGACTCTATTTTCATCAATACACAAGATGGTTTATATGGAAATTTTTTTGAAGAAATAATAAGTAATTTAGGATATTTTTATCATATTTTAAAGATATTATATTACATAACTCTTTTCCATATTGATCATTGAAAAATTGAACTGTTACTCAAGCGTATGTATGGCTTACCATCTCTCTGATAGTAAGGTACATGATTTCCAAAAAACAAGTTTCATAATTGAAATTAAAATTATAATTCAAATATAAATATTATAATTAAATAATTATTAGTAATATTAAAATTATAAATCCATGTTAAAATTATATGGACTAAAAATAAAAAATCAAAAAATGCATGAAAAACAAAGAAGTTATAACCAAAAATGTAATTTAACATTTAATTTTTAATAAATGGGTAATAAAAGAACATATGTAAACCATATATGGTTTTATATATATAATTATTTTCCTACAATATATTTATATAAATCATATATTTATTCTACATGACATGTTAATGTTTACAAAAGAAGTCAATACTTAAGGTAAAGGATTTTTGGTCTCTCTTTTATTTATTAGAGTCACCTAAAAATTCACCCCTAATTTAATTAATATGAATTCTATACATCCACTTGAGATGTTATATAATAAATCCTATTATTTTAATGATATTTAAAATCAAATTTTATGTTCTTATTTATTTTGGTTTAAAATTCAAAATATAACAAATGTGCTAAGCAATTTCTCTATCAATTTTATTTTTTTGTGAGACAAAGAACAATATCCTTACATATTTACATTATGTAGAGAATATATATCCCTTAAATATATTTTATGATTATTTAAATGACAATTATGTGTATTTATATATCCTTTTAGGTACATCTCTTTCATACGGTTCACAATTTAAAATTTATCAATGTGGTAATATATTTTTTTGTAAATTTTATTTCATTGTGAAATATTATATGTAATTCTCATATATTCTTTTACAAGGTTTATATACATCCCCATTTACATATAATATCATAAATTCATTTAACCTCAAAAAAATTTATGTTTCATTTGCTAATTCCTTCAGGGGGCTTACAGTATAACGATACAAATGTTAAAATGATTTTACACGACAATACCATCATTTATTATGATTGGATATAATTATCATTCTACTAATATAATGATATATTACATGCCTCAATAAAATAATTAAATTTATTGTACTATGGTTATTCATGATTTAATCTTGAAATACTACCATTTAAAATCTTTTTTACTTAATATATCTGAGAAATGTTTCTTGTAAAATTCAACTTTATTTATCTCTTCCATCAAAAATATGTTTTCTTCCAAATCCATGTTTTCTAAAAAAAATTCAAAAATGTATTTAAATTTATAAAAAAATTATATTCATTTTAACCCTTTTTAAAAATTATATGAAATTTATTCAATGGAATCGTTATTTATTTAACCAATTAACATATGGATTTAAAAAAATATGAAATGAATCATCTTTTGATGTGTATGACATTAACAGAATTCTCCACCATTATGAGAAATCATTACATATAATAATACATTATATTTTTTCATGATTATTTTCAGTCAATGGTATTTCAAAAAATATATATTTAAATGTTTTCTCAAGATAGAAAATAATTTTATCCTTAAAAATGAATTAATTGATTTGTAATTAATCTTTTTTAAATTTACATGTTATTTTAAAATAAATGAATTTAAAAAATTATTTATCTTATAAGAAGGTGTTTTCAAATTGGAAAGTATATTTTCCTCAATATATTCTTTAAAATATCTTTAATGTTTCCATTATTAGTTTTCTAGGATATTTCATTGAAATGAATTGTTAAACTAATTATGTTCTAAGAAGTGTTTTTATAGTTGAAAGGACAATTCCAAAAATTAATTTTTTCAATAATATTTAAAAATAATTTTTCATCTAATATGAAATCTAATAATTTCACCTATGAAACATGGGGATATTATCCAAGGATACCTTAAATATTTTTCCCAAAATGTTTTTTATTTATTGTTGAATGATGATTACGAAATAATTTTCTCTTCCACATGTTATACCATGAACAAATGATAACAAAACCTTCTTCTATTTAAAATGTTTATAAAATTTTAAAATGATTAAATGATTATAAAACATATCACATTCCATAGATTATAATATGATAAAATATTTATGAAACCCATTTAATTTCATGTTTTGTGATCTGATGAATTTTGTATTACTTTCTTGCATACATATTTTTGAATTTCATTATGTGATGAGTGATAACTATATCTCATTCAAATGAATTAGTTAATGATAAATGTTCTATGATCTCAAAGGGAACATGGTTGGTTATAACAAGACTAAAAATTATGGAACATGGGAGGTTATCACAATACGTACAAATAGGGTACACATGTGTTTATCCCAAGCCAAAAATTAGTATATAGATGGTTATCCCAATACATACATGTTCTGAATGTGATAGTCAATGTCCTAGACATAATTTTTTTTATGATTATAGATATCTACAAATCAATGTCTTATGATAGTGAGATTCTCTCATGGATCATGTCAATTGATTAAATTATGATTCATTTCTTAGGAACAACTAATATCTATTCAATTAGTCGTGTTAATGATCTATGAATTTCATGGTATGGTTTTCATAGGTTATTCATAGGTTATCATATGAAAATGATAATGTTAAATAGATATATCCCATGTTTAATCTTTTTTATAATATGATATCACATTTTTATTAAGTTTTATTTACCCAAGACACTAATAAATGTATTATGTATTATATTTCAAAAAAGTGTGTTAATTATAAAGAACATAGTGGGAGATGATGTAGCTCACTTTTGGGACAATTATTTATTTGTCCATGTTTCCAAAGGAACTCGAACTAATCAATTATAGTGTGGATCATTATGTAATGTAACGAATATTCATCTTTAATGATGTAATATTTATGTGTGATATGTATGGATCTCAACAACATCATATTATCTTCTTTATTTTGGAACGTATAAAAAATTGATTTTTAATGAATGTTCAATAATTTTATAATTAAGTGTTTGGGAAAAAAATATTTCTTCACATTAAACACATTTCATATTTATAATATAATTTCATCCAATAAATCATCATATAATTTCATTTAAATAAAAACCTTTTCAAAAGAATTTTTTTGATTCATAAGAGTCTTATAATGTTTTTCACTATATTAATTAATATCTCACAATCTAGGATAATCATCATCAACTACGGAGAACAACATAGGGATCATAAAAATTACCCACATTAAGTAAAAAAATAAATTTCATTCAAATAATCATATTTATAAAATGAAATCTCAACTTCATCTATCAATTTCGGTTTTGACACACTATAAGGCTATAAAGATACATGTTTGAGCATAAATTTTTAACAATCAAGTAGTTGGTTTTGTTAGAGATATAGAATTTCTAGTTATATTTTATTTTATGGATAATTATTGAGATGGGATATAGGTATTTATAGTTATGTTTCTTGAAATATCATTCTTTCTTATTTATTGTTTTGTTGAATATTCAATATGGATATCCCTCTGATGTATGTGTATATAATTTCATTATCTCATATTTTTAGAGAATATTGATTTTTAAATGTTATTATTAATATTGTTTGGTTAATTGATATTTTTTATACTATATGTTATTATCCTAATAATATAACTTCTTATATTTTCATATAGACTCATTTCACTATTTGGAAGCCTCTTGAATTTGTAGGGATAAATTTGAGGTCATGTAGGAAACCTAGATCTGAAATAGTTCAACTGGGTCCAAGGAAAGGGAATTCATATGAAAGGTTGGAAATATCCTTATGAAGGTATGTTTATCACATACTACCCATATCGACTTAATATCTCTATAAATTTATATATGTTTCCAATAAGGTATGAATTAATATTATTATATGGAAATAATCACATGAATAACAATAAATAGTGGTTTATGGTTGTACACCATATTGAATTTATATATTTAGTCATTTAATCTAAAAATCAGTGTATAATGGTTACAGATAATATCAATTACATAGAAAAGTGACTTATAAAACATATTCAAAATAAACTAGAATCCATGGTGATGGATAAAACACAATTTATTATTGAAAATAACCCCTTATAATTTTATCCATTGAAAATTGAAATGGTCAAATTATGTGGAATCAAGGTATAGTATGTTTTTTATCCTCATAAGCAGTGAATTAGATAACCTACCACACCTATAAGTATTAGGGCACACCGCTTTATATTATTCTTTTATGTTTCTAGATGGACATATTTATTTTTTATCTTTGATGAAATCTAGGACCATGGAGATTTTTGAATCCCACATCACTAATGAAAATTTTAAAACATTATATTTCCATGTATATGTCTAAATAAATGAACTAGGTTTGTATAGACTGAATTCCACTCAATATATTTGTAGATTCATTTACTGTATCAATTTTATTAATTATTTTGAATTTCGGAAAATTAAGTTTTTATTTATTTTTAATAAATAAATAATTTTGTTATACTTTCCAAATGAATTTATGAAACATGTTCCAAATAATATCCTAAATGACTAACAATTTTAGGGCACACTTATGATACATCGTTGTGTCTTTCCATGATATACATATGGTTCCTCTAGATCCCTAGATCCAACAATATCCTTTGTTTGAAAAGATACCTCTCTATAGTTTTGTTATCTAGAATTATTATTTAATTATATACCCATAAAAAACCCACCACTAAAGCTATTAATTTCTTTATATATATATGTTCAAAAAAAATTCATTTAGTAAAAAACATAGGTTTGAAGTAGTCAAAGAGGAAATATATATCTTGAATTATTCTTCATTTATTGTGTGGTAATAAATAAATAGTATTTATCTAACCACATTAGAATATTCAATGATACCAACTTTATTAATTAATGAGAAAATTGATGTCTTAACCTAAATTAATAGCTTCATCTAAAGGGAAACATATCAAATAATTGTGCATTTTTTTTCTAAATTATATTGATTTGTGATTAATTTATAATGACATTTCAATTATTCCCTCTATATCAAGTGTTATAGAATTCATATTGTTTAGTTCATTATATGATTAATATATTTATAATATTCACTAGTTAGTGGTGTACAATGTAAAATACATTCCACTTTCTATAATGGGATGCGGGGTTTGGTTTGTAGGATATATTCTAGATATGTAGTATACCAATCATCAAGAACTTGTACAATTATTTTATTTCATCATAAAATATTATGATTTTTTTTTGAACATCCCCCAACAATATTGACCATTTTTTATAATTAATGATAGGCTAATAGGAAGTGATCTTTTGATCCAATCAATAATTCGGATTGGTGAAGGGGTCAACATTTTCCTTTAATCAACTTGACTGAAGTTATAGGTGAAGAACAAAAAAATATACACTCCCCAATAAAAACTGATATCAAATTATCATATTGCTCTATCTAGGATGATGTTTAACACAAAACATTGGCATTCAAAACCATAACCGATGAGAAACTATCTTTTGATCTAGTTGTTAATTTTTTTCATGTTCTTATATTGCTACCTCTTTTATATTTGATATTCCCACATCATGAAAATATTCTAGAGTTTAATTATTGTTCTGGTCAATGAAAATGTGGTGGAACGTTATTTTTGTATCACTCTTATCCAAGATTTAATATATGGTAATTCATGTGTATTATTCCAAGACACAATATTTTATATATATAACAATATTATATTTTATTATATTAACAATTTATCACTTGAGAGAAAATTTGTTTTGAGACAACATGTCAATTTCTAATTCTATATTCATCCAAGTGAAATTCAACATCATCGTCATACTTCCAAAGTCTGTAAATGTCCATCAATTATTTAATATTTTAATCCATTAATTTAACATTATTTTTGATCCTTATAATATGACTCATAATACTATTATCATATATTCTAGTGTTACTCATAAGGGGTGATCAAATTATTTTTATTTAAAAGGTTGGATCTATTCATTTTAAATGAAAATTTATATTCATTTGAAAAAATATAAAATATAATGAATCAATGAAGTATTCTTCCTAATAATTATTTTCTATAATAAATTATTAAGGGATATAGGGCATGAATAATTTCATGGTGATCCATTTATTAATTAATTTGTTGATGTTCAAAGACAAAAATTCTCATATAGTTTATCCAAATTATTTTTCCAATTTGAATCTATCAGAGGAATAATTTTATTTATGGTTTATATATCAGACAAAAACGTTTTTATGTGGGTTGATTTAGTAGATTCTTTAATAAACTACCACACAAGACTCATAGTCAAGTGATTCATTGGACTACATTCATGAAACATATTATGATCTTTGGAGGAAATCTATATAACATTGGTAGTATTTTAATATGTTGTAACCATCATGAGATAAGAATCATGTAACACCTGAGTGAATGGTTAAATATGAGTCGTAGTAAAAATCATAGCATTAGTGTTATTTTTTCATGTTTGAGACATAGTTCCACATATTCTCATGCATGACTCCTTATATGAAAAATGTGAAATAATATCAGATATGTTCTATATTCCATCAATTGGAAGAGTGTACCATCAATTTAAATAAGGACAATAATAGGAATAATAATAATAAACTATTTGATTAAATAGGAAATTAAATGAAATATATCATGGTTATTATCTATGGATATAAATGTGAATATAAAAATAAATTCCATAGTGGAATGTCAAGATGAAGTATGATTAATATAGATAAGTAAAAAACCATGTGAACCCACCAAATTCCATCCAATTACCTCCTTCAAACAACATTCATTGACTCATAGATTTATATCACTTAGAAATTTACGTTACCTACAAAACTGACATTGAAGTATGTAAGTTAACTTGAATTCTCATACACGAGTTGAGTAATAAACCATATAGGCCATAAAAATGAATCCTTTACACAATTTAACATTCATGTGAGTGTGATTCATGATAATAAATAATGAAAAGGTAAATATACATCCACACATACACTGATTCTTCTTATTCTAACCATAAAAAACATTGACCCCAACTACTTCAACATGATGTTAATTTGGATGTAAATGTCTAGCACATAATGTCTAAAAATTTAACAAAGGTGGTACAATTAGATGGAACCATATGGTTTTCATTATAGTTTCTATGTTTCTCCATGAAGGAATTATTAACTCCCTTACCTTATTGTAAGAATCAACATGAACAATGTATTACCCACCTGGAAAGTGGTGGTAATAATTGGATAATTAAATGTCCCACAAAACATGATTGTCATATTAGGATGAAAAAATCACCCGTATATGGAATTCTTCAATATCAATATGGAGCTGAAAGATGGAAACCCCCTCTGGATGGTCTAATCCCAGGTCGGCTGACATGTCTATGTTTTATCTCATATATTTAAACGAGTAATAAATTATCCTTTTTAATATAATAACACTCCCCCTCAAAGGGTTAATATAAAAAATACTTAACAAAATGTTCATATAGAAATATGATGAATGGTTGCATAGTTTCTCACATATCACAACTAATAGAAATCATATCAATAATAAATATTTCATAACATGGACAATCCTCATGAAGAAACATATACATATACCGGAATGAAAACATAAATAAGAATGGTTTACATAGGATATGCACAAATAATTTCATCACATATCAAATATGGGTCTCATGGGGTACTCAAATACCCACATGAAATATAAATCATGTATGTGATTTGTGCATAAATGGTCATGTCATAAAAAATCCAAATTAAATTCCCCATATTATACAAATCATATAACCTTGTGATTTTAGATGTCAATAGTTAATTATATACATTAGGGTGGTGACCCAAAACTATATCACACCAAATGAACCGATGAAGATTATCCTAAGTCACATAATATTATAATAAGAAGATTATAAGAAAAGAACAATAAGGAATAAATTCAAGAGACTCATCAATGAAAATTATCTAATAGAAACATCAGAGAGATGTAATAAAATTTTAATGGATGACAGGAAATTAATTTTTTTAACAATACATTGAAATACCTCATTATATTACAAAAATATCCATATCCAATGCAATAATATCATAATTTCATGGTCATTCAAGATGGTATAAGAATCAAAACCAAATCTACAATGACCCATCAATTTTCTCCACAAAATCTCCCAATTCCATAGGAACCATAAATGGATAAGAAATAATACATTATATAAAACAAGGATGTTTATAATAATGGAATTAATCATGGAATTAATACTCAATGAAATATAGATCGACCTCACACCATTCATTCTTATCGAAATTAATGGATTTATGGAATCAATAAGAGAAGTTAGGATAATTAAATGTATAAGGGATGGAATCTATTAATACATGTATTAAATAACATTAATCTATTGTACATGATGTTCCTCATTTAATCAGTCAATATTCAATAAGAAAGGATAATATTATATATATTTGAAAATCTATCACAACTGTGTCCATGACAACTACCATGACCTGGTCATCCTTTTTGTGTCCATGAGACACTATAGAAAAACCAATATACCATTAGAATTTCATGAGTATATAGTTGTTTTTCATCACCACATCCTCTATAATAGTTATGGTATGTCCACCTAGGCCATGTTAAAAAATGTATACCCCTATGAACCTTATAATTTTCATTTTTCCCTTTATCATTATATATTGAGGAAATCCATTTCAAAAATGGATTCTACTACAATGTTTTGTTTCAATTTTAAAAAATAAAACACCTCTAACACTAATCAAACCCATGTTCAACCCTCGTATGGTTAATATACATCACATAACCCATAACATATAATAAAATAATATAACCAAAAAATTGTGGGTGTAAAAATTAATCCCCATATATGGACATCTCATCCTCGAGAAATATCTCTACATTTGAGCTCTAACAATGTGGACATTGCATCCAAATATTAGACTGCTATTCCGATGTTTTTAAATGATCTGTTCCATATCTTTATAAGATCAAAATGAGTGTAACCATCTTAATCATTAAATCATTATCTCTATGAACAACTATACAAACATAATAATCCTTATATGATTCATCAAAAAAACATAACATGATCTAAATATATAACTTGTGTAGGACTGGGAATAGATATCCAATGCTGATATATATGTAATACATAATACATAACTAGATAATGATGAGGAATACCCGAATGGTAATCCATTTTCATAGTTTGCTCGATGATCCTAAACAGTCCCACGTATATCAGTGCTAGCTTTCGTTTATTTTGAAGATGTCGATTCTAAACTGAGGATTCGTCCTCAAGAAAACATGGCCACTCAACGTAAATATCAAAGGTCTCCACCTATGGTCGAAATATGATCTCTACTTACTTTAACTAGTGACCGACTGATTATGGATCAATTATAACCTATCTGGGGTCTCATACACTATGCTCGTTCACACAATAACTACCTTACACACATCAAGACAACATAATAGTGAGTGACAAGGGTGACCATGAGATCCTTATAAGCTTCCTTCTGAATAAAACCATTGTACGTATTATTATATAAAAACTCCACTAAGGATAATTACATGTTCCCTGATACAAAATATATTAGGTTCCAATAAAAAAAATATCCTCAATAATCAGGATCATCTTTTAAGGTTGTCCATCTATTTGTGAGTGGTTTATTTTACTCAAAGTAATCTTCATCCCCTTGTATTATGTAATATATAATAAAATAGTGATGTAAAACATAAGCCTCTATCTGAACCATTTATCAGTTAATTACTAGGTAGAAATAAAATCTCAAGGACATATATTATTTGCAACACCTTACCAAAAAGAAGCACCCAAATCTATAAGAAATATCCCACCTTATCATGTTGTTATACTATCTCCCATACAATATCACTAATCAATGATATCCTTGGTATTCTTATCATAAAATCTACCACCAAATCATCTCATCTCTATAAGGGAACTGGAATTGGATGGGGAAAACCAACAAAAAATTACGGCAAGACATTTACTCTATGTCGGCTATTACATCATGAATTAAAACATATGATATCCCTCTTTATGACAAGCGACCAAAAATATCATCTAATATCATGGAATATCTACAATGGCTTGAGATGAATTATCCACTCTGGGGAATGATAGTTTCTCATAATATCATCCATGATAATGGAAGGAATTGAATCACTTGCATAGACATAATGCACATCATCATTGTCTAAGAACCATCCTGTTAGTGAATCACCCATTACCAATAATTATTCCATCACATAAGGAATTTGATCTAACTAATTTATAACCATTACTATTCTTGTAAAGATTTTATGATGAAAAAAGGATTACATGACATGGTTCCATACTCCTTAGTGGCTCCCAGACTCTAATCAGCCAACAGACATATCAAACGACATGCCATCCAAATTTTACCCTTCATGCTCAGGGAAATCTAGAATCATATTACTAGTAGAATATATTTTAAAAATACCCTTGTCTAGTGAAAAATCTATCATGTAGTTGGAAATCTATAGATATTTCACCCAAAAACATTTCCTAAAATATAGGCCTTACTATAATTAGATTTAAAAGATTCTCTTGTGGTTCATGTTGATAATAATCATCTCTCCATAGAGATTGTTTTAGTAACAAATTTGAGAGTGGATCAAGGCTACCAAATCAAGGTCATGGGAATGATAATTATTATTATGGAATCATAGCTAGTGCGACCAATAAGTTACTATCTGATCATCCAGCATCTGTAAAAATAGTAAACCAACTCATGAGGAATCAACAAAAACCACATAGGGAAAAACAAAGTTTTGTAAAAGTATTCATTAGAGTTTTTTTTATTCTCCTCTTCGGCTCGACAAATAATTCACAATAATCACCAGACCACTAGAACGTCCTCTACCATAGTGAGAGCTATCATGGGTTCCAAAAACATAACAACTATGAGTTGATATTTTTTGAGAAACCTAAAATTATAGGGAATCTCATGAAGTCAAATAAACTACAAGGATGATCCCAAAACATAATCACAGAAAAATTATTTGGGTTGCTAGAAATTATATCCACTTTAAAAACATGATGAAGGAAACACACATACAGAACCAAAAAATGAAACTTCAAAAAATTTCATAATTTTGGTGTGTTAGAAATGTACTAGTGAATTTATTGAGATGTCTAGAATACTTCTCCCACATAAATGAGATGATGTTCACGTCATCAATTAATACCTCAATAAACTATTCTAGCTATTAGAGAATGACCATGTTCAAAAGGGACATGAAAAAAAATATATAATTATTCAAACCAAATAACATCATAATTAACTATTATATCTTAACCCTAATATTTTATGAAAAATTATGTATGTCGTACTTTGAGTCTTATAGATGATGTTAGCCCAACTGTAGGTCATTCTTAGAAGAGCAAAATACTCCTTACAACTGATCGATCAAATCATCAATTTAAAGAAATGGGTACTTAATCATTTCATTCACTTGGTTCAACATTCATTAATCCACACATAGCTGAAGAATATTATCTACATTTTTTGTTAATAAAACTAGATCCCCCTAAAGAGATATTCTCATTATGATATATACATTGACCTAAATATCATGAATCTCAAAATTGAGTTCCTTAATCATCATTGGTTCCATAATATTAGGAGGAATTTAAAATTTCTACATCAATTGAATGTGTTCTATTTCTAAATCAATACCTATATTAAAAGGTAGAATACAAATTAATTTTAGAATAATATCATAAAAATAATATAGAAGTAGAGTGTATTATTTGGGGGATATAATTGATTTTGTAGAATGTGAGAATCCTAAAACAAGTCTTGTAATACATCAAATCTAACTAAAATAGAAGACCACTATAGAACCTCTTACCTCCCACTCACTTGTCATTATAATCAATTCCCTCATAGTTAAGGTAAAAGAGACAAATATTCAATAGCAGTAAATGTGTAGGGTAGCTTGCCATAATGCCCGACCCAAATACACATTGAATATATAAATCTCATGGATCATAAAATACCATAAATTTATGTAGCTAGTGATCACAATAGTACATTCTAAACACTATTACATATTAACTACATTATTACCTAATGTTGAGTCAAGATAAAGACAATAAAAATATATTTTAACCAATAATTATATATTGGAAACCACAATAGAAGATATGATGAAATAGAAATCAAAAGTATTAAATAATGTACTAGATATCACAGAAGATATCAATAACAAACCTAAAACATTAGATGGTCTCTAACAGGTGTAAGCGGGATCATAATCCAATAAAAAAACCCTGAATGTTTGATCTCCCAAAACATTACAGTGATTCATAAATGTTTGTGATGTTAGTATCCCCATCATATCCCCACCACCCCATCTTTCCCTCATCTACAATAACTCTTTTGAGAATCCATCAACAATAATAAATTAATATTACTAGATATTCTAAATTAGACTAACTTTAAATGAGTTTTCCTCTAATCATTGCTAATATAACCTCTTTTCACAACATTTAAAATTATAGTTGGATTAAATCACATAGTGGCCACGAAAGAACTCATTCTCAATCCCATATTCCTGATTCTTAAGTATGTTTAATCAGTGTTCATCTTCCTTCTACCCAAAGAGTGTAAAAGCCCATGTTTTTTATAATTTTTATAACCTAAATTAAATTAAATTTATGTATTTCATTAAGCACAACACTGATAAATGATTTTATCAAACACAATATTGAATTTTAATAAACTATAACGTGTTATCAGTATTCTCATTCAAATATTTCCAATAAAACCATGTCATTACATAAAAAAATATCTATAGTAATAAATAAATTTTTAATATTATGTATAAAGGTTTTATATAAATTAAAATTGTTGATAATAAGAACTTAATTTTTCAACTAAGTCATTATATGTTTTAAAAATACTATCTTTCCAAAAAAAATTATTTTTATATTTTTGTGAACATTAATAAATTAGAATTTTCACAGGTTTAGAAAAAAAATTCAATATATAGATCATTTTTTAAATCATCATTTCTAAAATATCTTATGTTGAACATATTTTATATTTCTAAAAATCTCCATTTTTAAAGAATAGTGAAAAGCATTGAATTTTAATTTAATACTACAGTTAGGTTTTAATTATTTATAAAGATTAATTGTATTTAAAATATATTTTAAAGTTGAAATAGTTAAATAGTAAATCCATTAACACAATCAATCTCATTGGGTATAGTTTCAATATTGAATTTTGATATAAAAACTTTTATGAAAAAAATTATTCATTTCTTGATACATTGTTATGTCTTTCCATGATATACATATGGTTCCTCTAGATCCCTATATCCAACAATATCCTTTGTTTGAAAAGATACATCTCTATAGTTTTGTTATCTAGAATGATTATTTAATTATATCTCCATAAAAAACCCACCAGTAGATCTATTAATTTCTTCATATATATATATGTTCAAAAAATATCATTTAGTAAAAAACATAGGTTTGACGGAGTCAAATAGGAAATATATATATATTACATTATTCTGCATTTTTTGTGTGGTAAAAAATAAATGGTATTTATCTAACCACGTTATAATATTTAATGATACCTACTTTATTAATTAATGAAAAAAATGATGGTTTAACCTAAATTAATAGATTCATCTATAGGGAAACATATCTGATAACTGTGCATTTTATTTCAAAATTATATTGATTTGTGATTAATTTATAGTGACATTTCAATTATTCCCAATATATCAGGTGGTATAGAATTCATATTTTTTAGTTCATTATATGATTAAAATATTCATTATATTCATTAGATATTGGTGTACAATGAAAAATACATTCCACTTTCTATATTGGAATGTGGGGTTTGGTTTGTAGGATATATTCCAGATATGTTGTATACCAATCATCATGAACATGTACAATTATTGTATTTCATCATAAAATATTATGATTTGTTATGAGAATCCCCCAACCATATAGATCATTTTTTATATTTAATTATTGGCAAAGAGGAAATGAACTTTTTCTCCAATCAATAATTATGATTTCTGAGGGGGTCAACATTTTCATTTAATCAACTTGAATGAAGTTATAGGTCAGGAACAAAAATGATATACACTCCCCAATAAAAAATGATATCAAATTATCATATTGATCCATCTAGGATGATGTTTAACACAAATCATTGGCATTCATAACCATACCTGATGATAAACTATATTTTGATCTAGTTGTTAATTTTTTTCATGTTCTTATATTTCTACCTCTTTTATATTTGATATTCCTACATCATGAGAATATTGTAGAGTTTAATTATGGTTCTGTTCAATGAAAATGTGGGGGAACATTATTTGTGTATAACTCTTATCCATGATTTAATATATGTTAATTCATGTTTAATAATCCATGACACAATATTGTATATATATATAAATATTATATTTTATTATATTAACAATTTATCACTTGGGATAAAATTTTTATTGAGACAACATGTCAATTTCTAATTCTATATTCTTCCAAGTGAAATTCAACATTATTTCCATACTTCCAGAGTCTGTAAATGTCTATGAATTATTTAATATTTTAATCCATTAATTTAACTTTACTTTCGATCTTTATAATATGACTAATAATACTATTATCAAATATTCGAGTGGTACTCATAAGGGGTGATCAAATTATTTTAATTTAAAAGGATGGATCTATTGATTTTGAATGAAAATTTATATTCATTTGAAAAAATAAAAAATTTAATGAATCAATGAAATATTTTTCCTAATGATTATTTTCATTAATAAATTATTGAGGGATATAAGGAATGAATAATTTCATGGTGATCCATTTATTAATGAGTTTTTTGAAGTTCAAAGACACAAATTCTCATATGGTAAATCCACATTATTTTTCCGATTTGAATCAATCATAGGAATAATTTTATTTATGGTTAATATATTAGGAAAACGCTTTTATGAGGGATGATTTAGTAGATTATTCAATAAACTACCACACAAGACTCATAGTCAAGTGATTCATTGGACTACATTCATGAAAAATTTTATGATCTTTTGAGGAAATATATATAACATTGGTAGTATTTTAATATTTTGTAACCATCGTGAGATGAGGATCATGTAACACCTGAGTGAATGGTTAAATATGGGTCTTAGTAAAAATCATAGCATCAGTGTTATTTTTTCATGTTTGATACATAGTGCCACATATTCTCATGCATGACTCCTTATATGAAAAATGTTACAGAATGTCATCTATGTTACATATTCCATCCATAGGAAGAGTTTACCATCAATTTAAACAAGGACAATAATAATAATAATAACAATAACAATAATAATAATAATAATAAAAATAATAATAATAAACCATTTGATTAAATAAGAAATGAAATGAAATATATCCTGGTTATTATCTATGGATATAAAGGAGAATATAAAAATAAATTCCATAGTGGAATGTCAATATGAAGTATGAGTAATATATATAAGTAAAAAACCATGTAAACCCACCAAATTCCATCCAATTACCTCCTTCAAACAACATTCATTGACTCGTAGATTTATATCACTTGGAAATTTACATTACCTACAAATCTGACATTGAAGTATGTAAATTAACTTGAATTCTCATACACGAGTTGAGTAATAATCCATATAGGGCATAAAAAATGAATCATTAACATAATTTAACATTCATGTGAGGGTGATTCATGATATTAAATAATTAAAACGTAAATATAAATCCACACATACACTGATTCATCTTATTCTAACAATAAAAAACATTGACCCCAACTACTTCAACATGATGCTAATTTGGATGTAAATGTTTAGCACATAATGTCTCAAAATTTAACAAAGGTACTAAAATTAGATAGAACCATATGTTTTTCATTATATTTTCTATGTTTTTGCATTATGGAATTATTAACTCCCTTAACCTATGGTAAGAATCAACATGAACAATGTATTACCCACCTGTAAAGCGGTGGTAATCCTTAGATAATTGAATGTCCCACAAAACATGATTTTCATATTAGGATGATAAAATCACCCCTATATGGAATTATCCCATATAAACATGTAGTTGATAGATACAATCCCCCTATGGATGGTCTAATACCAGGTCGACTAACATGTCTATGATTTATCTCATATATTCAAACGAGTTATAACTTATCCTACTTCATATAATCACACTGCCCCTATAAGGGTTAATATAATAAATACTTAATAACATGTTCATCTAGAAACATGATGAATGGGTACATAGATTCATGCATATCACAACCAATACAAACCATATCAACAATGAATATGGCATAACATGAACAATCCTCATGAAGAAACACATACATATACCAGAATGAAAACATAAATAAGAATGGTTTACATAGGATATACACAAATAATTTCATCACATATCAAATATGGGTCTCATGGGGTACTCAAATACCCAATTGAAATATAAATCATGTATGTGATTAAGGCATAAATGGTCATATCATAAAAAATAAAAATTAAATTCCCCATATGATACAAATCATATAACGTTGTGATTTTAGATGTTAATTGCTATAGTTATACATAAGGGTGGTGACCCAAAACTATATCACACCCAATGAACCTATGAAAAATATCCTAAAGCACATAATATTATAATAATAAGATTATAAGAAAAGAACATTAAGGAATTAATTCAAGAGACTCAACGATGAAAATTATCTAATAGAAACATCAGAGAGATGTAATAAAATTTTAATCGATGTCATGAAATTAATTTTTTATAACAATACATCGAAATACCTCCTTAGATTACAGAAATAACCATATCCAATGAAATAATATCATAATTTCATGGTCATTCAATATGATATAAGAATCACAACTGAATCTGTAATGAACCACCAATGTGCTCCACAAAAACTCCAAATTCCATAGGAACCATAAATGGATAAGAAATAATACTTTCTATAATACAAGGATATTTATAATGATGGGATTAATCATGGTATGAATACTTTATGAAATATGGATCGACCTCACACAATTCATTCTTATCGAAATTAATGGATTTATGGAATAAATAAGAGAAGTTAGGCTAATTCGATGCATAAGGGATGGAATCTATTAATACATGTATTAAATAACATTAATATATTACACATGATGTTCCTCATTTCATCAATCAATATTCAAGAAGAAAGTATAATATTCTATATATTTGAAAATCTATCACAACTGTGTCCATGCCAACTACAATGACCTGGTTATCATTTTTGTGTCCATGAGACACTATAGAACAACCAATATACCTTTAGAATGTGAAATGTATATGGTTATTTTTCATCACCACATCCTCCATAATAGTTATGGTATTCCCACCTAGGCCATGGTAAAATTTTTATACCCCTAAGAACCTTTTAATTTTCATTTTTTCCCTTTATCATTATATATTGAGGAATTCCATTTCAAAAATGGATTCTACTACAATGTTTTTTTTTCAATTTTCAACAATCAAACACCTCTAACACTAATGAAACCCATGTTCAACCCTCATATGGTTAATATAAATCACATAACACATAACATATAATAAATTAACATAACAAAAAATTTGTGGGTGTTAAAATTAATCCCCATATAAGGAAATCTCATCCTCGAGATATATCTCTAGAGTTGAGCTCTAACAATGTAGACATTGCATCCAAATATTTGACTACTAATCCGTTGTTTTTTCATGATCTGTTCCATATCTCTATAATATCTAAATGAGTGTAAGCATCTTAATCATTAAATCATTATCTCCATGATCAACTATACAATCATAAAAATCCTTATATGATTCATCTAGAACAAAAATAACATCCTCTAAATATATAACATGTGTAGGACTGGGAATATATAACCAATGTTGATATATGTGTAATACATAATACATAAATTGTTAATGATGAGGAATAACCAAATGGTAATCCATTATCATAGTATGCTCGATGATCTTAAACAGTCCCACAAATATCAGTGCTAGTTTTCCTTTATTTTGAAGATGTCAATTCTAAACTGAGGATTCGTCTGTAGGAAAACTTGGTCACCCAACGTAAACATGAAAGGTCTCCACCTATGGTCAAAATATGATCTCTACATACTTTAACTGGTGACTGACTGCTAATGGATCAATTATAACCTATCTGGGGTCTCATACACTATGCTCGTTCACACAATAACTACCCTATACACATCATGACAACATAATAGTGAGTGACAAGGTTGACCAAGAGATCCTTTTAAGGTTCCTTCTATATTGAACCATTGTAAGTATTATTATATTACAACTCCACAAAGGATAATTACATGTTCCATGACTCATAATATATTAGGTTCCAATAAAAAAATATCCTCAATCATCAGGATCATCTTTTAAAGTTGTCCATCTATTTGTGAGTGGTTTATTTTACTCAAAGTAATATGCATCCCCTTGTATTTTGTAATATAATATAAAATAGTGATGTAAAACATGTTCCCTAATCTGAACCATTTATCTGGTAATTACTAGGTATAAATAAAATCACATGGACATATATTATTTGCAACACCTTACCAAAAAGAAGAACCCAAATCTATAATAAATATCCCACCTTATCATGTTGATCTGCTATCTGCCATAAAATATCATTAATCAATGATATCCTTGGTATTCCTATCATAAAATCCACCACCACATCATCTCATCTACATAAGGGATCTGGAATTGGATGGGGAAAACCAACAAAAAATTGTGGCAAGACATTTAATCTATGTCGGCTATTACATCATGAATCAAAAAATATGATATCCCTCTTTATGACTAGAGACCATCAAAATTGTCTAATATCATGGAATATCTACATTGTATTGAGATGCATTATCCACTATGAGGAATGATAGTTTCACATAATATCATCAATGATAATGGAAGGAATTGAATCACTTGCACAGACATAAAGCACATCATAATTGTATAGGAACCATCCTATTAGTGAATCACCCATTACCAATAATTATTCCATCACATAAGGAATTTGATCTAACTAATTTATAATCATTACTATTCTAGTAAAAATGTTCTGATGAAAAAAGTGTTACATGACATGGTTCCATAGTCCTTAGTTGCACCCAGCCTCTAATCAGCTAACAGACATATCGAAATATAGGACATCCAAATGTTACTCTCCATGCTCAGGGAAATCTAGAATCATCTTACTAGTATAATATATATTAATAATACCCGTATCTAGTTAAAAATCTACCACGTAGTTGGAAATCTATAGATATTTCACCCTAAAACATTTCTTAAAATATAGACCTTACTGTAATTAGATATAAAAGGTACACTTGTGGTTCATGGTGATAATAATCATCTCTCCATAGAGATTATTTTAGTAACACATTAGAGAGTGGATCAAGACTACCAACTCATGGTCATGGGAAGGATAATTATTATTATGGAATCATATCTAGTACGACCCATAAGCTACTATCTGATCATCCAGCATCTCTAAAAATAGTAAACCATCTCATGAAGAATCAACAAAAACCACATAGTGAAATTTTTTTTTGTAAAAGTATTCACTATAGTTGTTTTAGCCTCCTCTTTGGCTCGACAAATAATTCACAATAATCACCTGACCACTAGAACATCCCCCTACCATAGTTAGAGCTATCATGGGTGCCAAAAACATAAAAACTATGAGTTGATATTTTTTGGGATACCTAAAATTATAAGGAATCTCATGACATCAAATAAACTACAATGATGATCCCAAAACATAATCATAGAAAAATTCTTTGGGTTGCTAGAAATTATATCCACTTAAAAAACATGCTGAAGGAAACACACATACAGAACCAAAAAATAAAACTTCAACAAATTATCATAATTTTGGTGTGTTAGAAATGTAATAATGAATTTATTAAGATTTCTAGAATACTTCTCCAACATCAATGAGACGATGTTCATGTCATCAATTAATACCTCAATAAACTATTCTAGCTATTAGGGAATGATCTTGTTCAAAAGAGACATGAACAAAAATATATAATTATTCAAACCAAATAACATCACAATTAACTATTATATCTTACCCCTACTCTTAAATTAAAAATTATTTATGTCGTACATTTTGTCTTATAGATGATGTTAGCCTAACTGTAGGTCATTTTTAGAAGACCAAGATACTCCTTACAACGGATCGATCATATCATCAATTTAAATAAATGGGTACTTAATCATTACATTCACTTGGTTCAACATTCATTAATCCACACATAGTTGAAGAATATTATCTACAATTTTAGTTAATAAAACTAGATCACCCTAAAGAGATATTCTCATTATGATATATACATTGAACTAAATATCATGAATCTCAAAATTGAGTTCCTTAATCATCATTGGTTCCATAAGATAAAGAGGAATTAAAAATGTCTACATCAATGGAATGTGATTTATTTCTAACTCAATACCTATATTAAAAGGTAGAATACAAATTAATTTTATAATAATATAATAATAATAATATAAAAGCAGAGTGTATTATTTGTAGGGTATACTTGATATTGTTGAATGTGAGAATCCTAAAATATGTCTTATAATACATCAAATCAAACTAAAATAGAAGAACAATATAGAACCTCTTAACTCACACTAACTTGTCATTATAATCAATTCCCTCTTAGGTAAGATAAAGGAGACAAATCTTCAATAGTAGTAAATGTGTAGGGTAGCTTGTAAGAATGCCTGGCCCAAATACACATTGAATATATAAATCTCAGGGATCATAAAATACCATAAATTTCTTTAGCTAGTGATCACAATAGTACATTGAAAACACTATTACTTATTAACTACATTATTACCTAATGTTGGGTCATAATAAAGACAATAAAAATATATTATAACCAATAATAATATATTGGAAACCACAATAAAATACATGATGAAATAGAAATCACAAGTATTAAATAATGTACTAGATTTCACAGAAGAGATCAATAACAAACCCCAAACATCAGATGTTCCCTCACAGGTGTAAACATGATCATAATACAATACCAAAACCATGCATGTTGGATCTCCAAAAACATTACATTGATTCATAAATGTTTCTGATGTTAGTATCCCCATCATATCCCTACAACAACATCTTTCCCTGATCTTCAATAACTCTTTTGAGAATCCATCAACAAGAATAATTCAATATTAATAGATATTCTAAATTAGATTAACTCTAAATGTGTTTTCCTCTAATAATTTCTAATATAACCTCTTTTCGCAACATTTAAAATTCTAGTTGGATTAAATTACATAGTGGACACTAAATAACTCTTTCTCTATCCCATATTCTTGATTCCTAAGTATGTTTAATCAGTGTTCATCTTCCTTCTACCCAGAGAGTGTAACACCCCATGTTTTTTATAATTTGTATAACCTAAATTAAATTAAATTTATGTTTTTCATTAAGCACAACACCGAACAAAGATTTTATCAAACACAATATTGAATTTTAATAAACTATAACGTGTTATTAGTATTCTCATTCAAATATTTCCAATAAAACCATGTCATTAAATAAAACAATATCTATAGTAATAATTAAATTTTTAATATTATGTATAAAGGTTTTATATAAATTAAAAATGTTGATAATAATAACATAATTTTCCAACTAATTAATTATATATTTCAAAAATACTATCTTTCCAAAAAAATTTATTTTTATATTTTTGTGAACATTATTATTTGAAAATTTTCACAGGTTTAGAAAAAAATGTCAATATAAATATCATTTTTTAAATCATCATTTCTAAAATATCTTATATTGAATTTATTTTATATTTCTAAAAACCTACATTTTTAATGAATATTGAAAAATGTTGAATTTTAATTTAAGACTACAATTTGGATTTAATTATTTATAAAGATAAATTGTATTTAAAATAGGTTCTAAAGTTAAAACAGTTAAATAATAAATCAATTAACACAATAAATATCATTGGGTATAGTTTTAGTATTGAATTTTATATAAAAACTTTGTAATCTATTAATAACTATTCCTTTTAAAACATCCCTTTCTCATCTAATCCGTGAGATTAATTTTAACAGTAATTCTACCACCTCAATGAATGTAATTTATAAAAACGGATTCAATATTTTTAATAATCATAATTTATGTTTTCTTATAAGTTCAACATAAATATTTACATAAATGAATACTAGAAATGGAAAAAATTATTTACCGCAGCTAAGGTAAAAATGGTTTATCATGGATGAAACTAAAATTATAAGGGTTAAAAATTAACCAATTAATTATCAAAACTAATTTTATGAAAATATTTCCACATTATCTCTTATATTATTTATATTATTCTTTTTTGGAACATTTGTTCATGATAAAAACAAGGGATTATATATTTCTTTTAAATAATTATTAGTGTGGAACTCACCACACATATAAAAGGACACCCCCTCTCCTCTATATGTCACCCCAACATAATCATTTGGTTTAGCGAACCCCAAACCAAATCAATTAAAAAATTATCTCCCCTCGTTTAATATCTCTTTATTACGACATGAATGAAACCTAGTTTTTCTTTTACTTCAAACAAAATGTGGATACCAAAATATGATTTACTGTTAACAATTGATCAATATTTCTATTTCTTATTAAAAATAATTATATTATTATTATATTATGGTATCATTACATTATTATAGTCTATATTTTTATATATTTATATGTTACTAGAATGATAGAAACCCATCTCCACTTCCATTATATAGGTAATGAAATCATAATTCGTGTGTATGGAGTACTACCACCATGAAAATATATATCATATTTCTCCATCACCACCAATCTTGGATGGTTATTAACATTTATTTATTATTAATAAAAAATATTAATGATATTATAATAATTATGTAATTATTATAACAAACATACCTCAATACTATCCAATATGTTGGAATTTGATAATGTCGCTTCTGTGTACGGAGGAATACTTCCTCGTAATGCAATGTGATTCATTCATGCCTTCCTTGAATGGTAGTAAGGATTGGTTCAATAAACATATGTCATATATATGAAACAAATTTGACTCTTTAATGATAAATTATAATTTATTATTAGTTTTTTCTATCTGATAAAAAAATTGAAACACAATTCACGTGTACGTACGACCTACCATCTCTATCAATGGTGCATTTCATCTTATATATCAAAATATTATATATTTATAAAAAATTTATATAATAAATATGTATAAAATTAATAAAACATTTATAATTATGTAGATAATGAACCATGAACAATGAAAATGGTGAAAAATATAATAATTAAAAAATATAAGAAAAACAAAGCAATTAATACTCAAAATAGAACATTAACATAGAATTATTAATAAAAAGGTAAAAAAATGTCCTAAAAATTATATATTTCACAGTATATATAATATTATTTCATATATATATAATTATTTTATATTTATTTTATAGTAGGTTTTAACATTATTGATTAATATTAAGACTTAGTGTAATATATATATGTCTCACTTTTCTTATTCTTATGAGACCCATGACATATTCACAACATGTTTTCTTTCATGTGTTGTGTATAATAGACAGGATTGTATCTTATATAATTTCCATTAATTTATTTTTGGGATTTAAATATCAATTGGTTTATCTCACTTTAATGGGATTTTTATTTCAAAAGATACTAATGCAGTAAGGTATTTTCATCTCACTTTTATTTTTAATGAGACCCACTCCATATTCACTATATATTTATTTTATTTGGTTTATGTAATTACCATTAAAAAATTTATAATTAATATACTTAAATTTATTTTTATTTATATACCCATTTTAGGATCTCTCTTTCATGGGGTTTAAAATGAAAATTTTCCAAATTTTTAATAAATTTTTTTTCCCACGTTATTTTTTCTTATGTTGAATTCCATATTTATCTTCTTTTTTTTGGTTTACTATATACTAACATTTAATTAATTTTGTGAATCTAATCATTAAAATTTATTTTATATAAATATCTATTTTAGGATCATTATTTCTTAGGTTTAAGATTCAAAAGTTACCAAAGTGTTAAGCTATTTCTATCCACTATTTTATTTCTGAGAGACATATAAAAATTTACTACAAGTATCTTTTGATTTGATTATATAATATGAAATTGAAATTTTATATCATATATATAATTATTTTCATTATATTTAATGTTTCAATTTATTTTATATTTTATTGGGGCTTATTATTCAAATTTACCCAAGGGTTAAGAGAATTTTGTCTCAATTTTCGTTATTTGAGACATATGATTTCTTATCAACCTATATTCTTATTTTGAGGTGTATGTATAGACCCATTTGAATTTAATATCGAGAATTTAATTATCATAATGATATTTTATGTTATTTTAATGTTAATCCATCATGGTGATTATGATTCAATGTTACAAAGTGGTAAATATTTTATCTTACAATGTCATTGTTTTTCATGATTATTTACAATTATGTTTATGATGATAGGATATTATTATATATATCTAAAAAACATATTTTGATTCTTATTATATAGTATTAATGATTTTTTAAGTAATATTGCAACGTCACAACTCATTAGAACTTAATGTAATTAATAATTTTGTTTTTTTTTAAATTCTAACTTTATTTCACTCTTTGCTCAGAAATTTGTTTTCATTTATAACCATAATTTTTAAAAAATATTTTCAAAAAAATTTATACTATTTTCATTTAATTTTTAAAATACATTATTACCCATGTTAAAATTTTAAATTATCCCAAATGGGTCTTCATGATGTTTTTAAAAAATGAACATTTAAATTTTACTAATAATTTATTTGTAATATTCATTTTAACGTGTACGACATAAATGGATGACTCCATAATCATGAAAAATAATTTAACTAATTATTATATCAGAGCTTTTGGAGGTTATTTTCTTGTTGTTTTTTTGAAAATGTTTTCTTTATCATCCCATATTTCATGTAACCCACTCGTTATGATTTTACACATGTAAATTATATTGGTGAAGCTTGGGAGAGTTTCAGACCTTTTGAAATATTTTTTCGGATTTCATATAGGTTAAAGGTTGGTTCATGATGTGTACAAATTGTGGAACACCAAAAGTAAACCATGAAAAATGAGATAAGGTCCAAAAGGAAGGTTCACAGTTGGTGTACGGTTTTCCCAAATCATAAGAAATCCTATGAAAACTATCCAATTTTAGAAAGGGGTATTTTTCATGGATGGTGTATGGTATCGAAACTTTGTTAGAAAACTATGTGTGGTTCCTACCAGTGGGAGTTGATAGTTCACTATTATCACATATTTTTTGTATCACTCCACTCTTCCATAATATGCTTCTTTTCAAATAATTCAATAGCATGCATTATACGCAAAACTGAGTTTGAGGACACCATGACCAATCAAACTCTCCCTTTAAAAAGGTTTTATAAATATTAATAACCAAATATTTGATTTTACATATCCCATATAATTTTAACATTAATATTATTTGTTTTTTAGTCATAATATAAGTACAAATTCAATTTACCAGGTAAAAGAAGTAATTTTCAAATAATGTACTTTTTCTACCTTTTAATGGAGAACCCTTTTAAAATACAATATTTTACAATTTTATATATTCAATTTGAAAAAAATTAATTCTTTTTTATAAGTGGGATAGAAATTTTTTTTTTAGAATTTTTTTTTTCTAATAACATTTATATTTAAATAAATAGTGAAAAACTGTGATTTAATTCATGCTATATTTTCATATAATATATTTATATTGTTTGATTATCCATTTAGATGATTTTTAATTATAATAAAATTAATTATTTATCATTGAATATAATTTATGTCATTGGAAGTAATTTCCTATTGAAATTTGACATAAACAGGTATTGATCATTTTATGGATTTTTCTTTTAATAAAATCGTTTTTTAGTTTTAAATTTGAGAATTAATTTCAAATTAATTAATAAAACTTCTATTTTTTTAATTTGGAAAAATATATTCCATATTTGTAATCTTATGTTCTAAATTATGTAAATAGATATCTCTTATTTTTTATCATTATAAATAGTAACTTCAATAATTTTTTTTACCACAGTTAAAGGGTAAATTAGTTAAATAAGAGTAACAATAATTTTATAATAATATAAAACAACCATAACTGTGGGAACCTAGTTTTTATTCTTGAGGTACGTGTTTCTTATTTTCCCTTTCCTTAAGTTTTTTTGGGAAAACAAGGGAAATGTGGGAAAATCCCAAATTTATGGGTACATCTTGTACTCTATTGTACATCTGTGGTGTACATTGGCTGTGTGGGATGTGAATACCGGGCGTGTAGGCTTGTCGGTGATTAAAGAAGTAAAAAATAACTACACACCATTCACTTAGTAATACATGCCGTGTAATCAGTCGGTAGGTGAACAGAACGGTGGTGGAAGTACCCACCGAAGGAACGATTGTACATGACATGTAATTAGTAATACACGCCGTGTAATCATGTCGATAGATGAACAGTGACGCTGTGGAATGTAGCCACCAGAGGAACAGTTTAAATGGATAGTACATGTTGTGTAATTGAGAATTAAATGTCGTGTAGTTATGTTTTCTTCATTATATACTGGAAGTAGCCTCCTCATTCTACAAAGGAGGCAGAGTACTCACCAGGAACAGCCTAAGAGAAGGTCGAGACTTGGAGGAGCTCCTGATCACTCATCAAGAATCTGATTCCTCCAATATCGATCTCGATTGAACCGACTGAGTACGGTCTTCCATCTCCTTGAGTCTTTCCTCCCAATTATTTTATTAAGGGAATATATTTACTGTAGAACAGGTAATTGTTCATCTCATATCTACGTCATTCTTGGTCGTTTCGGGAGGTTCCTTTCATGTAAATCGAACAGAATAGATCGAGGTAGATGGTCTTGTTTTTTATTCTATCATTTGAGTTTATTTTATGTACTATTGTGCCACACGCACATGTTCAGGGTGTTGTATGGCTGAGGCCATGAGTGTTGAGATACCTAGAATTACAAAGGTAATCTAATGAATAAGTATAAACTATTGTTTGAGACCAATGCTTTGATCTAGGGCCACCCTGAGGGTGTGTACCCATTATTTAGCTATTTTTTCAAGATACCCTTCGGTATTCCATGATTATAACATGTTTTGAGTTTTATTAAGGGAAACGTACATAAATTTATTGATTATGTGTTGGGATCTAAACGGTTTCTTGATTTTCTTATGGCATGCCTGACGGTAGTCTTTTGTTTAGCTTGAGGGTAAGGTTTTTTTAGCCTGAGGGGAAGGATTTGTTTAGCCCAAGGGAAAGGTTTTGTTTAGCCTGAGAGTAAGGTTTTGTTTATCCTAAGGGAACTGAGTTTTTTATCCTAAGGGAAATGTTTCTTATGCCCAAGGGAAGTAGCTTCTATGCCTGAGGGAGATATCTCATATTCCTAAGGGCAATATTAGTTATGCTTGGGGGCAGACACCTGAGGGTTTTGCTTCTGTTTTCTTGAAGGGTAAGGACTTTCATGTTTGAGGAAAAGTTTAACTTTTAATAATCACTGTGGTAATTTCTTATGTTTCACCTACAATGTTAATGAAAATGCATGGTATTATTATTATATTTACTTGTTGGATAGCATGTGGTGGTTTTTGTTGTGGCACTGGTATAAGAGATTGTCGATCGAGGCCAAGTCTCCGGAAACTCAGAATTCAATTATATTGAATTATTAAATAATTATTAAAATGGAAATATAACTGGTAGAAAATGTTAGTTTTCAGTACTTCATAGTTTACTGAATTTCATTAGTGCAAACTGTTGTTTCACATTTTCACTTACAGTTGGGCACAGGCCTTTGGTGGTTGCCTACTGGGATTTATTTTTCACAACTGGTTTGGTTCATGTCTTGGTCCCAAACAGATTGTATTTCTCCTGGTGTTAATAAGGGAAAGGGTCCCTCCACAGGTACATGATTGTCATAGAAGAGTAGGAGAGTATGGTACAAAGTTTACGCTTGCGATGCTGCTGCGTTCCTATTGCATTGCATTTGTTTTGTTTTGATATACATTGTATCTTGTGTTGTATCATATCAGATTGTTGTGTATCCTATTTTGGATGGTTTCTTAGAATTAGAGACATGTTGCATTATCATATATATGATTGTTTGTTATCTTTTACATTGGTTCCATTGTCTATTTTAGGTTTATATTTTTTACTGATTCCACTTTTGTATGTTTATATTTATTTCTGTTATGCTACATTTTGAAAAATGAGGGCGTATTTTCCCTACTATCAGTCCTAGGCCCTCACTGCTAGTCGGCCGCCTCGGGGTTTTCGGAAAATGCACATGAGGTCATGTAACCGACCGATTTCAGGGCACCCGTTGTGTGGCACCCATATCTGGGATTATACGACGTTGTATTAGAGTCTTTTTTTCATTGAGATATTTTATTACTTGGAAACAATGGAATGAGATAGATTGTTAAACGATTCAGTAATAAATTTTTCTAGGGAGTAGCTACCCTGTGTATAGGTAAACTCCAGACTCCCTCAAATTAAATAGTGATTTTCTATTTATGATTATTACAATTGATTTGATTTTCCCCATTGGGTGATAAACTTGTGGTGTGATGTCTATATTCTTATAGTTGGGTTCTTTTTAGTTTCCAACTGATGATACGAGGGTAATCCTTCTCATGCTTCATTTATGAACATGTTAGAATCACATTTCAGGCATAATTTTCATACCATGTATGTGAATTAGAAATTGCATGTCATTGTGATAGATGTTGTGTTAGAAAGTGAATGCTAATGTGATAGTTAACTTGATAGATTTTCCTATTGTTGATAGGGTATTCGTAAATCATGTTGTTGGGTTTATGGACACTAAACATTGGTTCCTGAGATGTATGGACTCTCTTGGACAAGGATTTAGAGGATCCTGATAAATAATTTTTTTTGTGTTTTGTAATGTAATGTGAAAGGTAAGGTGTTAAACATTGGTTCTCTAGGAGTATGACCCCCACATATCAGAATTTAGCATACTGATGACTGAAATTAAATAAAATGGGACCCCGGAGTCTTTTCTTGAGGCTTACTATATAGAAAAACCCAGAATTAATGTCGTGATGTTTTTAACACACGTCGTGTACTATTCTGTTCAATAAGAAATGAAAAAAAAATTATGTGCACGCCGTGTAGTATGAGGCTGTGTAACCTACCATGTGGGAGTGAAAACGGTTCTTCCATTTTTTCCCAAGTACACGCTGTGTTCCGGTTGTACATGCCCTGTCACGTTGACCATGTGTCTGCCAGTGTGACTATCAACATGGAAGAAGAAATATTATCATTTACATGTCGTGTCAATTATGAACACTCCGTGTAGTGTAGTCTTGGGATCTGGTCGTGTAGCTAACGACACGGGTCAGTGTCATATTTTCAAATATATTCCATGTCATTCTGGAACACATCTTGTAGAGTTATCTGTGTATACGGTCGTGTCTCGAACAACATGAGTCAGTGAGGTTCCTCTAGTACACGACATGTACATGTAGGACACGCCGTGTAGTCTTGTCTAGTAAAAGACCATGTGGGCTTGGCCTTGTGGCTGGAGAAATAGGGTGGTGTACACGCCCTGTGCGTGTGTAACAAGCCATGTACCTAGGGTTCAGACACACCAAGGAAGGAATCAGAATACTAACAAGCAAGGGCTTAAGGGTACATGCTGTGTAGACCTTATAAAAGTTGTGTAGTCTTGTTTTAAGGAGAGTCGTGCAGCTTATCCATGTATAAGGACTCGAACAGGCGATGAAAAATCAAGTACATGTTGTGTGTAAGGACAACACACCATGTATTTTTGGATCTTATGTGACCAGTTCTGGAATAAGTACACACCCATGTAAAATACTTAAGGGAACATGTCGTGTAGTTATTATACTTGTCGTGTAGTCTTGTTTTGTAAAATTTGAATGTTTTATTTCTCTTGTTCCCTTCTTACTTTTCCAGTTTTATGCCATTGATGATACGGATTTATTGAATGTGTTTGACCTTGTAGAGTCATGCTACTATTGTGGAGAGCCTTATGCTCTGTGTTTATTCATCTCCTAATATCATCTCACAAGACAATCTTTTGGGAACTAGAACTGCAGGTTTGAGTCAGTGCAAGGAGTGCCCCATAAAGGTTGGTGGGTGAGACTTTCTATGAGAACTCTATATCTTAGAGATAAAAGAATATGATTTCATTCTCAGGATGGATTGGTTGGTACCCTTAAAATCCATTGTAGATTTCTATCGTCATCGGGTGTGTTTTACATCACCAGATAGAATAGAGTTTCTATACAAGGGTGAATGGGATGTCCAGGAAAGCTGAGCTAGACCCGAGCATCATGGGTGAGGTGGAGTGACAACCCAGATTCTGAGATTATATCTGGATGACCAGGGAACTTGTCAGAATGTTTTCCCACTAGTGGTTAATATTTTTAGGGATGTCTTTATTGATGACTATTCGGGTCTACCTCTAGAGAGAGAGGTGGATTTCTCTATTGATCCTGTACCCAGAGTGGCACCGGTGTTCATTCCTCCCTATAGGATGGCTACACTAAAATTGAAGGAGCTCAATAAGAAGTTATGGGTGTTGCCACCCAAGGGTCTCATCCGACCTAGTATTTCACCTTTGGGTTTTCCTTTCCATTATTCTAAGATGGCAGATGGTACCCTTGGACTCTATGTAGATTATCGGAAGCTGAACCAGTTGACGGTCAAAAATTGATATCCCTTGTTGAGGATTGATGATCTTTTTGATCAACTTTGTGGAACACGAGTGTTCTTTAAGATAGAATTGAGAACTAGATAACAACACTTACAAGTTACACCATCATACATACCACGTACAGCCTTTCGGAACAGATATGGTCTATATGGGTACTTGGTCATGCCATTCAGACTCACAAACACACCAAAATTTTTCATGAATCTGATGAATTGTGTTTTCCACCCATATCTGTATTCTTTTTTGGTAGTCTTCATGGATGATTTCTTAGTTTATCCTCACACTCGACATGACCATGATACCCATATTGATATAGTTTTGAGTACACTGAGAGAGAAGCTGTTATATGCTAAGATATCAAAGTGCCTCTTTTGGATGTACCATATTCACTTCCTAGGTCATATTTATCTCAGAGGAATGAGTTGTGGTAGACCCAGATAAAGTGATATCTATAGTTTCCAAGGAGTAGCATATGTACATGTTTAAAATACAGAGTTTCATAGGGAGATCTGGTTTTTACATGTTCTTTATACAAGACTTATCCCACCTAGTAGCGTCATTGTTGGGTTTGATTAAGAAAGATATGATGTTCGTTTGGTCTGAAGTGTTCATGATAGCCTTTCAATAGCTGAAGAGATGGTTGACATCAACACCAGTCCTGATACTTCTAGAGCAAGGGATGAGCAATACAATTTACTGTGATGCATGATGTATTGGGCTGGAAGTAGTGTAGATGCAGGGTGATCAAGTAGTTACATATGAGTCTTTCCAGTTGAGGTCCCATGAGAGGAATTACCAGACGCATGATATCGAGTTGGATATAGTTGTTCATGTCTTTTGATGTTGGAGACATTATATCATGGTAGAACATTTTGTGGTGTTTACGGGACAAAAAATTTATAAATAAATCTTTACATAACATTACATAAATTTGAGATTGTGAAGGTGGGTTGAATACCTTCAATCCTTCGACTTTGAGCTCGCTTATATACCTAGTAAAGGCAATGTGGTTGCTGATGCACTGAGTAGGAGGACTCAGATACAGGCAGTGCAAGAGTCCAATGGTGAGTGGTTGCATATGGATTTGTTCTCATAGATGCATTTGGTGGATCATGATAGTCATATGTGAACATATATTTCATCCTTAACTATTAGTTATACCCTCCTGGATAGAGTGAGGATGAGATAGCTATCAAATTCAGAAGGCCCAGTTCTATGGGAGTTGGTCGAAATTGCGGACCCTCCTCCTGGTTGGACGATAAGAGATGATGAGTTATTGTGTATACATGGACGAATGTGGGTTCCTGGGGATATACCTGAAGAGTTGACGGGGGAATTTCATGCCTTATCTTGGGCAGTGCATCCTGGAGTTACCAAAATGTACCATGATTTGAGATGTCAGTATTGGTGGTCGGGTATGAAAAGAGAGGTAGCTAATTTTTTATGATATTTTCCACCTGTCAACAGGTGAAGGTGGAGTATCAGAGGCCAGCTGGACAGTTACAATAGTTTCCTATTTCAGAGTGGAAATTGGATGATGTCACGATGGACATCGTGGCTGGATTTTCAAGGTCATTACGAGGAAATGATGTCATATGGGTTGTTGTGGACAGTCATATGAGGGTAGATCACTTTTTGCTGATCAAGGAGACCTTCGGTGTTGAAGAGCATGGGTATTTGTATATACAAGAGGGAGTGAGTCTTTATGGGTTCCCTCATTCAATCATTTTAGATCGGGATTCCCAATTTACGTCTCATTAATTGTAGAGTTTTTAGAGGGAACTGGGTACATAGGTTCTTCTGAGCACAGTGTTCCTCCCTAAGACCGATGGCCAGTCATAGCATATAATACAGGTGCTAGAGGACATGTGGTCTTCATGCGTCCTAGACATTGGGGGCTCCTGGGAGAATTAAATACCCTTGGTCATGTTTACCTACAATAATATTATCCAGGTAACTATTGAGATGACACCTTATGAGGCTTTATATGGAAGGCCATTCTGATCACCCATGTGCTAGTTGGAGGCAGGTGAGTCAGCTTTACTAGGACCACGTCTCATGAAGGAGACTTCAGAGTAGGTCCTATTGATTCAGAAGCGGATGGCTAATACAAAGTCTCGTCAAAAATCTTATGTTGGTTTCTGTAGATGACTCTTGGAGTTCATGGTCAGGTATTAGGTTTTCTCGAATGTTTCATTATGGTTGGGACATAGGAGGATCATGAGACAATGTAAACATTCAGTAAGGTATGTAGGGCCATTTGAGATTCGAGAGAGAGTCAGGTCGGTTGCCTATAGGTTGTAGTCACCATTGAGGTACTGGTCCATGCACTACGTCTTCTATGTATCTCAATTGTGTCATTATAACACAGACCTATCTCATGTTTTTTAGCTCGAGGAGGATGAACTTAAGGTTGATGCATCCTTTGAGGAGCATTTTATTTTTTTCGATTGGAGTACAAACGTTCTATGAGGCTAGTCAGTTCCTCTCATACGGTTGTTATGGAAGCATGGCTGAGTGCAAGACGAAACATAGGAACGAGAGACCAAAGTAAGTGCTCAGTGGATTGATTTTTTATCAGCTTTATCTTCTCCACCCTTATAAAGGAAATTTGGGTACTAATTTTTTTAAGGGTGGGTGTTTGTAAGAACTAGGTTCTTATTCTTGAGGTACGAGTTTTATATTTTCATTTTTCCTTAAGTGTTTTTGAGAAAACAAGGGAAATGTGGAAAAATTCCCAAATATTTTGGTACATGCCATGTACTTTTGTACACATGACCTCTATTATGGATGAGTGGGATGATAATATAGGGTGTACAGGCTTGTTGGCGATTAAGGGTGTAAAAACTAACTACATGTTGTGAACTAAGTAATACACGACATGAAATCAGTTGGCAGGTGAACAATTAGGTGGAGGAAGTATCCGCCAAATGAATGATAGTACACACTGTGTACTTAGTAATACACTTTGTGTAATCAAGTCAGTAGATTAAAAGTGATTCGATGGAATGTAGATTCCAGAGGAACATTTAGAATGGATAGTACACGCTGTGTACTTGAGATGTACATGTCGTGTAGTTATGTTTTTTCATTTAAAACAGGTAGTCGCCTCCTCATTTGGAAGAGGATGCACAGAACTCACCAGGAGCTGTGTGAGAGGGGGCCGATACTTGGAGGATCTCCAAATCACTCACTGAGACTCTGATTTTTTCGTCCTCGATCTTGATCGAACCTTGTGGGTAATGTCTTCCCTCTCTTTGGGTCTTTCCTTCCAATTCATTCCCTGTGGGATGTTATTTAAGTTTGAATATGTAATATTTCATCTCAGATCTATGTCATTCATGGACATTTCAGGAGGTTCCTTTGACATATATCTATCAGAGGAGATTGAGGTAGGTGGTATTGTGTTTAATTCCAACTTTTGAGTTGATTTTGTGTATCATTGTGCCACGCGGCCATGTTTGGGGTGTCGTATGGCTGAGGCCTTGAATGTTGAGATACATAGAATTACATAGGTAATCTAATGAATTAGAATAAGCTATTGTTTGAGAATGTTGTTTTGATTTAGCCCCACCCTGAGTGTGCATTCCCCTTGTTTATAATTTTGGCCAGGATACTTGTGGGTATGCCGGGATTATAGAATGTTTTGAATTTCATAAGAGGAAACATATATAAATTGCTTGCATATACGTTGGGATCAGCCGGGTTACTTTATTTTCATAGGGAATGACTCAGGCAGTGTTATGTTTAGCCTGAGGGAAAGGTTTTGTTTAGACTATGGGAAAGGTTTTGTTTAGCATGAGGGAAAATTTTTGCTTAGCCTGTGGGCAAGGTCTTGATTATCCAAAGGGCAACGTTTCTCATGCCTGAGGGTAGTAGCTTCTCTGCCTGAGGGAGATATCTCGTATGCCTAATGTCAATATTCATTATGCTTGTGGGTAGTCACCTGATGGTTTCATTTCTCTTTGACTGAGAGTAATGACTTGCATGTTTGAGTACAATGTTTACATTGAATATTCGCATTTCTTTTGTTGTATCTACCAAGACAAAGAACAAGCTTGGTAATATTAATATGTTTACTTGTTGAATAGCCTATGGTGGTTTCTGCTGTGGCACTACTATTAGTGACTTTCAGTCGAGGCTGAGTCTACGGAAACTTATAATTAAATAATATTGAATAGGTAAATAATTATTTAAATGGAAATATAACTGGTAGGAATGTTTAATTTTGAGTACTTCCTAGTTTAATGCATTTCATTATTGCACACTGATGTTGCACATTTTCACTGATAGTTTGGAACTAGCCTTTGGTGGTCGCCTATTGGGATTTTTTTCCCACACCGGGTTTGGGTCATGTCTTGGGCCCAAATAGATTATATTACTACAGTGTTAATAAGAGAAAGGATCCCTACACAGGTACATGATTTTTGCAGAGGAGTAGGAGTGAATGGGAACGAGCTTAGGCATGCAATATTGTTGCATTCCTGTTGCACTACATTGGATTTTCTTTGTTGTACTTTGTAACTTGTCCTATATTGTATCAAATTGTTGTGTATCCTGTTTTGGCTACGTCCATAGAATTAGAAACATGTTTCATCATCATATATATGACTTTTGGTTATCTTTTACTTCTGTTCTGTTGTCTATTTCAGGTTTATATTGTTTACTACTTCCTCTTTTGTATGTTTATATTTATTTACATTGTGGTAAACTTTGAAAAATGTGGGCACAGTATCCCAACTATCAATCCTATTCCCTTACCGCTAGTCTACAGCCTTTGGCATTTGGGGAAATGTGATGGAGGTCATGTGACCAACCGGGTTCGGGGAACCCGTTGTGTGCACTCAGATCTTGGATGTTAGACTAACACATGTCATAATATTATTTAATGAGTAATATGTGACCAAAAAATCCCTATGCTGAAAATTTGGCATTTGGGTGCCACATGAGTGTGATAATGACATGTTATAATAATTGATTAAATGTAAGGAGAAATATAACTTAAAAATGTATCTTTTCACTAAAAAAAATTTAATATGGGGTTATATAACTGATATATCTTTCTATAAATATTCATTGCATCATAGTATTTTATTAATAATTTTTAGATATTAAATGAATATTTTTATTTATGACACAATGATGATGTAGTGATTACCTTATGAATGAATTATTAAGATGAATGATATTATAAATATTAAAATAAATATAATTTGATATTTTTGATGCCCTGCATGAATTTTTTGGATAAAGGTTTAATGTTTGGGATGATTTTATTATTTTTTAAGGAATAAATTTTTTATGAAATTACCAACAATCAATTAAAAATTTGTATCAGAATTTACATATATGATTTTTTAATTCCAATATTGTTTTATTAAATGATATAATAATCATAAGAAACTTATATATGGAAAACTAACATTGATATTGTGACAAATATCGTTATTTATCCACTATAGTTCTCTTGGATTATTATATTTACTATATTTACTATATATTATATAAATAAAATAAGACATGGTAAGAGTTAACTAATTTAACTGAGGTTAAAATTCAAAATATAAGGTCAAATTTGTGACATAAACTTCTCTAAAACCTATTGGTTGAGATTATTTATACTAATTATCATATTATCATATAAATAAATTACTTTGGATCTATTATAAACTGAACATAAATTTATAACAGAATAATATTTCATGATTATCCAAAAGTGTTCATCACCTCTCTTTTAAAAGGGAACTTCCTCTAATCAATAACTCACAACTCCAAATCCCATTATCTCAGACAAACCCTATAAATTTCCTCTAATAAATTCCATCACATCATCCTATAAGAAACTCATTTGGCATAAAATGTGACAATTGGGCCCCACCCACCATTTTCCGCGCAGACACGTGGGACCCACCCTAGGTGCCACCCATGTGCCTGAATGGGTTATCTGACTAACGATAGTCCCCACAGGCCAAAACATGTCTTTTCCATTGTGTTTGGTCATCACTCACACACGCCCTGGGATATATCTATGTTCCCCCATCCTGATCACTACTCCAAGCAAAGCACACTTAATTGTGGGGTTCTAATCAGACAGGCTCCTGAAAAGGAAAGAACACCTTATCGACATGAGTCATATCATTTAGTCATTTTACCCTTTATCATTTGGGGATGTTACAATCACTCCCACACCCACATTTAGAGCATAATGTCTTCATTGGGGGCCCTAAATCTCAACCCATGCAGTGTTTCCCCACAGACATGTGGGCCCCACCCTTGGTTCTCACACATGTTCCTAAACAAGTTATCTGACTAATGTCAATCCCCATAGGCCAACACATGTCCTTTCAATTCTGTTCTGTCCTCACACACACACACCCTGGGAAACATCTAAAAAGGTCACCCATTGTAATCACTACTCCAAGCCAAGGACGCTTAACTGTGGAGTTCTAATCAGACAAGCTCTCGAAAAGAAAGGTGAACATTGTTGACATGATTCATATCATTTAGTTATTTAACCCATTATCATTTGTGGATCTTACAATCACACCCACCCCCTTAGAGAAAATGTCCTCGTTTTGTTCCCTAAATCTCACTCCAGGCAGTGCACCTAACTTAATGCTAGGTTCCTGCTCTAAACAAATGTGACAAATGGGTCCTGGTGACAGCACATCCACTCGAACATAACATGGCCATCGGGACCTGGCCCACCAGGTACCACCAGTTTCCCTACAGACATGTGGTCCCTACCATAGGATCACCCACATGCCCGAACAGGTAATATTACTAATGAAATTCCCATAGTCCAACTCATGTCGTTTCCATTTGGGTTTTTCCTCACTCACACACACCCTGAGAAACTTCCCAGATGGTCATCTATCCTGATCACTACTCCAAGACAAGCACACTTAATTGTGGAGTTCTAATCCGACATGCTCTCAAAGGGGATGGTACACATTGTTGACATGACTCATATCATTTATTCATTTACCTCTTTAAAATTTGGGAATTTTATAGAAAACCATCTTAAGGATTTATTTTGGGTAAATAAAAAGGAAACACCCAAACAAGAGGAAATCGTGTTGTCACCTTTTTCAATGTTCTTTTCTTCTTCTACATCCCATTTCATTGGTGTTTCCATAATAAAATAATATCTCCAATACCATGTACATTATACGATGTTTCTACAATTATTTTATAACCATATTTCTTCTTTTATCAATCATATGAGTAATAATATAACCATGCATGCATGTGTATGGCTTACGGTCTCCACATCGTGGTGTAATTTATTAATCAACAAAAATTTATTTGGATTTGTATAATGATGAGTATAATAGAATTAAATATAAAATATAAAATAATTATTAATTATAATCAATTTATCATCCAATTATATACCATATAACCATTAAAGGAATGATATCCCCGCTCGTGCGTACGTATGGTATACCATCTCCACGATGAGATGAGATTCATTATCAACATTAACCATTCCAGAATGATTATAAAATAAATTTTATGAGTAAATATAATATTTAAGAAATTCATATAATTTTGAATATGAAAATAATATTCCCTATTCATAATAAACCTGACATACTTGATGTAACATGCATTGGAAAACAAAGTAGTTATCTCCTGAAATAATTGTAATACAAAAATTTTATTAAGAAAATAGTATAATAAGATAATATATGATATCATATATATGTATATGGGTATTTTATATTTTAATAACATACATTTATCCTTATACAAGACTATAACACACCCTCAAATAAAGTAAAGTACAATGTAAGGGTTAATTTCACAATCTTGTTATTATTCATGGTTGTTGATAGGTTAGTATCTACTGGGAAATCTTTATCATCCATGTCGATGTTTCTAAAATGTTTTCATAAATTGTATTTCAATTATTCTACGGATGATTAATGTCATATTTACCCTTGTTTGACTTATGATAAAAAAAATTTAATGGAATATTTCAGTCATTTTCTAAACCAGGTACTTTATATCCTTTTCAGCAAATTAACGAAAGAATGTTTTTTAAATTATATAGAATGAGTGGATTTTCTACCTCATTATGTTACATTACCATTTTGAAGAATCCCTTACAAGATTATAAGGTAATTTTAAAAAACATGATTTATTTTAAGAATTCACGGCTCTTAAATAATTTAGAGTAAAAAATGGATTCTTCCCTTAGTGAGTTTTAATCAATTTATTAAATTTTTTTCATATATATCAACATCATTTGTTGGATTTTATGATCGTTAGATTTTGATTTATTATGATAAATTCTTAAACAATTTATTTAATATTTTTTTATATATGCCTATGGATATGCTATTTTTATACCATCCATTGTTTATAGTGAAAGTATTAACATATTGTATTCTAGTTTTAAATACGAATGTTAATGTTATATTTCAACCTTTTCATATGAGGAATACATTGGAATCAGTAAGTGATATCTAGGGCCCCCTATAGTGCCTCAATTCATATGTAGGTATTATGAGACAAACTAGTGTCTTCATACAAGGACTTGATGGAATATTTATGTATGGTCTTGGCATGATGATTTTACATAATGGTCATGATATCTGGAATTATGCATTTCCTCATTATGAGATTAGTTATTGATTTTACATGTTATTATTTGACTAGTAGAATATCCATGTGAATGTTCAAATGGAATTATTTGATTTTATCATTCCACATTATGCTGAATATATTGTTTTAAAAGCCTTGTGTTCTTTGTTTTTTACCTTTATTTTCAAGTTTATGCATATCTGTCATCGATTCCACAATATGTTTTATCCTTAATGAGCATCTAAGATCACCCATTTCATATATTTTATTTTCCCAGGATTCCAAGAATTGTTTTATGATTGATATATAGGGTTAATCTATGGGAATAATGGAATTATAAAAGGATTATCTAAGAATTGTTTTATGTTAAAAATTCTAAGGTAATGTCCACGTATGTAATATATTTTCCAGTACTTCTATACTGATCAGTACTTTGGGATTTTATTCCTTGTAATAATTCCAATGTATTGAAATAATGCACTGACTCTCAGCTTCTGGGGTCGCGGTGTTACATTTGGTATTAATGTATTTTTATTAAAAACCTTTAAAAGTATATTTATTTAAACTTCTATTAGCGAACATTAACCTATGATAGACTTTGAGGAAAAGTATAAAATAAAATAAAATAATATAGATATTATATCGGTATTCCATGAATATATATCCCTATTTGTATACTACAAGTTGACGTGGTTCTGGTACCGACGTACCTAGGGGTCAAAACTATAACAAGGTTTTTCGAGCTTGACTTGGGGTAACCTGGTACACAAAAATGCACCATACTAAACACATAGTTTGACACTTTCAAGGGATATGCTTAAGTTAATTCATATTTTCATTACAAATCATTACTGATTAAATATTACCCCAAATAAACCATGATTATGATAATATATTATATATGTATAAATTTTTTAATTTATGTTACGTATTTTACTAGTTTAGAATTATAAATTATTATTCATAACCTAATCTTACGTATTTCATTGTTTAGAAATTTTGTCTAGTAGATGGAATGGAAATTGTATTAATGCATGTAATCCATGTAGGGATTTTCCTTCTATACAAGATAATGATAGGAGAGTTGGTGACACAATTGATGCTGAACAGTTTTAAGCCATACTAGTACAGCTAACTAATGTTATGAATAATAACCTCACTTATCAGAAGTAACCCAATACCCAACACAGATGATTTATGTTAGCCCTATTTATGAGACAAAAACCTCCAACATTCAAGGGACTAATAATCAATTTGTATCTAAGAAAGGGATAAGTTCCTTAGATAAAATATTGGTTGATTTGGGATGTAACCAAAGGGAAAAGGATGTCATTGAATTTTATTATCTCTTAAGAGATGCAGATAAATGGTAGTCATCAATTCAAAATGTGAAGTATGATGTAGAAGTAGAAAATATGGAAAGGATATATTTTAAAGAACTTTTCCTAGAAAAATACTTTCCACATGAACAACAAGATGATATGGAAAGCAATTTATGATTCTATGTCAAAAGGAGGATGAGAATGCTTCAAATTATGATGATAACATCCCATGGTTAGAAGGATATGGTGCAGACTAAATATGTAACCCAAGAAGTAAGATTGATCTATTATTTGATGGGTTAAAACCCTGTATCCAACAAGAACTAATCTCAAATTCAATATCAACATACAAAGATACAATCTCCTGTGATTTCAAGAAAGAAAAGGAATTCTCTAAGTCTTTTGGAATTATGGTAAAGAACGAAAATAAGATAATGGTGGAGCAAGTGATGGATAAGTGTAAAAAATTAAAAGAAGGATTTTCCATTGATAATTGTGGAAAAAGCACCCTTTTTCATACTTAAAAGGAACTGTAGTTTGTTACAAGTTGGAGAAAAAGGCAACCAAGCTCATGATTATAAGTGAAAAAATAAGCTATAAATGTGTAATGATATTATTTTAAAGAGAAGGGACATTATGAAAATTATTTCTTAAATCTTTAGGGAAATATGGCTCAAATGGATCAAGGTAAAGCTTATGATGCTACTGCAGTCTAAGTGGTGTAATTAATGTATTTTTGTTTTTGGATTAATTAATTATATTATTATATTAAGGATTTTTTATAAAGGTAATTATTGATAATAGGTAAGTTATAGTTTTTAGGAATTTATTGTTACGATTGATTTTGGAAATTTATTGATATTTTTAGAATGTTAATTTGGAATGAAGTATTTTGGAAAATTATTATGTTTGTAATGGATAAAAATTTATATTGGGAAGTTTTTTTGAGTTTAAAATATTTTATAAGGTTAAATTTAAAATATTATAATAATATAATTTGAGAAAAAGGACATCTCATAGGTTAGGCGACAACCCATCATGTCAGACACAGATGGGGGAACGAACACACATGTGAATTGAGAAAAGGCTTTATTGAATACCATTGTCCTACAAGAAGACCTTAGTTAGTATGGCATCATTTTATTTACTTCATTGGTATATGTTTTTATTGGAAAATTATTTTATTAATATAAATAAAATATTTTTTCACTTTTTTATATTTTGAAGAGAAAGATGAGTTTGTGGTAGAGATTAGTTAACAGATAAAAAGATACATGTATATTAAGTATGATTACTTATATTAATAATCTATGAAGTAAATTAATTCTACAATACTCCTGAAAAAATCATAAAACCCAAAAAATCCTCGTACTTTATTTTGCAATGAATTAAATGATCCCTTGAATTGTCATCGATTTATATATTTTTGATTGTTAAATTTCTCCAAGTAATGTTCTCTAACACTACCCATCATAACATGATGGTTACATTTTCTTTCCTGTTCATGTTTTCCTACAAGGAACCATAGTATGTGTTATTTCTTGTAACATTTAAACATACTTTTATTTTAAAATACTGGTCTCACTATTCCATTTTTTAATGTCGGATTTCATCAAATACATTTTGAAATGTCAAACCCCTATTTTTCAATCCAAAATTTAAATTTTGAGGACTTAATTTATAGAATTAGGTGAGAATATTACACCATATACTTCCATGGTATGCTTCTTTTTAAATAATTAAATAGCTTGCAAGACACGCAACACCAAGTTCGAGTTTACCACAACCTATCAAACTAGCCGTTTAAAACTATCTTATGAATATTATTAAGCAATTTTTTAATTTTATATATCCCATATAATTTTTACATTCATATTATGTGTTTATTATACTTTATATAAGGGAAAAAATAATTTTTTTAAATAAAATAATTAATATTAAAAAAAATGCATTTTTCCATCTTTTATTGGTGAACCCTTTTTAAATCCAATATTTTAGACGTTTATATATTATACTTGAAAAAATTAAATTATTATTTACAATAAGGACCTAAAAATTTATTTTCTATATATTTGTACTGTTTTTTTGATAACATTAATATTTTAATGAATTGTTAAAAATACTACATTTTAATGAAAAACATCTTTTTTAGCTAATTTATTTATACTCTTACATTATTCATTATGTTAGTTTTAAATTATAATAAGTTTATTTTTTTATCATTTAATATAATTTATGTCATTATAATTAATTTCACATGGAAATTTTATATATACATGTATCAATATTTTAATGGTTTTTTGTTTTAAAAAAACTAATTTTCTTGTTTTGATAATGGGAATTACTTTTAAATTTATTAAGGAAACATCTATGTTTTGAATTTTAAAATATGGATTCCTTATTTGGAATAATATCTTCCAAATTATGTAAATAGGTATCTTTAATTTTTGCTTATTGTGAATAGAAACATCCATAATTATTTTTATTTACCACGTTTAATGGGTCAATTATGTAAATTAGTGAAAAATAATATTCTGATAATATAAAACTACTCTTCCATTTGTTATAATCGAATTTAATGAGTCATATGCAACCAAAAAAAATCCTTTGGCATAATATTTTTTCATTTGGGTGCCACTTGGGTGTGATAGTGACATGTTATAACAATTAATTTATATTAATGAAAATATTACATAAACATGTATATTTTTGCTAAAACAATTTTAATTTGGGGTTATATAATCGGTATGTTTTTACTATAAATATTAATTTACATTTTAGATTATGAATACAAGTAATCATACTTAAAAAAGGAACATATCCTTCCCTTTATCTCACAACTCTAAATCATTTTGATTCATATAAACTGTAATAGTTTCCTCTAAAAATATTATTTAATTCATCTTATAATCCACACATTGCACAAAAACCAATCCAAAAGAGTCCTTTTGTGCAAACCAAAAAGGGATACCCAAAAAAGAGGGAATTTTTTATCACCTCTTTCAATGTTTATTTCTTATTCTATGTCCTTTTAATATATTGTTTCCATATAAAATTAATAAATCATGTATTATACATATTCTTATATGTTATTATAATCATGTTACAACCATATTCCTCATTTTATCCATCATACGAATTACAATATCATCATGTGTGAGTACAGAGGGCTTACCGTTCCCACGTTGTCGTGTAATTTGTTATCTAACACTACTTTAATTGGAAGTATATAATAATGAGTAGAATTGATATAAATAATTAATATAATATGATAATTTTTCTGTATAATTAATATACAATCAAATTATATACCAGTTAACCATCAATGGAATGATACTATCACTCGTGCGTACGTACTGATTACCGTCTCTATGATGTGGTGGGATTCATTCTCCACATTAACAATTACAGAATGATTATGAAATTTATATGATGAATAAAAATAAAAATTTTGAACATAAATTAATTTTTGACATGTATAAAATACGTATAATATATAAAAAACATGACTTACAGAATAAAACAGGAATGGGAAAATGAAGCAGTTAACATAAGAAATAATTGTAATATTGAATTACTAATAACAAAATGATATAATAAGATCATATATGATATCATAAAGGTTAATAAATTTCTGGAATAATTTAATAACATCCTTTAACCATTATACATGTGGTTAAAACACCCTCAACTAACATAAATTACAAGGTAAGGGTAAATTTTGAAACTCATTAGTATCTGAGATTGTTTATGTGTAAGTATTTACTGAGACAAAATTAACATTCAATACCATATTTTAAAAAAATGTTTTCAAAAGGAATATTTTTATGTTCTATATAAGGGACTCATTACTTAAGACAATTTTTTAAATGATTTAAGGATTTATTCTTCTAAACGGTTCTTATTAATGTTCATACATTCAAAATGGTCTTTAGGATTTGTTTATATGAACATGAATGTTTGAAAATTTTAATTCCTTTTGAATGATTAAAATTGGTATGGGGCCCTTTGGTTAGAAAAATAATTTAAAGTTATTATTTTATAAATTGTGTATCTTTTAATGTATTTAATGTAAATAAAGGGATGTTTCCCCTGAATATTTTTAATGATTTTATTATATTATTTTCATATATTTCAACATCCTTTGTTAGATTTTATGCATAATTGATATTGATTTATATTGATAAAATATTCCATATTTTATTGAATCATTTATGATATGTTTGACTGTGTGTGTGATATTTTAATACCATTCATGGTTTATGGTAAATTTTTTTAAAAATTTATTTTATTTTTAATACGAATGTTTATGTTATGTTTAACCTGTTTTATATAAGGAATGTATTGGACACAGTAAGTGATGAGTAGGTCCCTTTATAGCCCCTTGAGGAATCAGTATGTTTCATGAGAAAGTCTAGTGTCTTGGCACAAAGCCCTGACAGCATAGTAATGATCTTTGAATAAAGTACTTGACATTATGCTAATGGTCTTCGCACAAGGCATTGATGGTATGGTAAGAACATTGGCATGAGGCCTTGATGTTATGGTTATGATGTCTGGCATTATGTATTTACCCATTATGAGATTAGTTATTGATATTACATGTAATTATTTGACTACTTGAATATCCATGTGAATGTTTAAATTGAATTATTTGATTTATTCGTAACATATTATACTAAAGATAATGTTTTAAAAGGCCTCTATTTTAGTTTCATTACATTCCTTATGATTTTATTATTGTTTATGATAGTTTCATTTATATTTTTTATTCTTACTAAGCATCCAATATTACCTCTTTATTATGTTTTATTTTTATCATGATTCCAAGAAGTGTATTATGATTTATAAGCGGTGTTATGATAAGAGAATAATTGAATTCTAAAAGAATTATCTTTGTTTCTTTTAATGTTTTTAATTATAATATAAATTTCATATATGTAATCTATTTTCCAATAATGCTAAACTGATCATTCCACCCGGATTTTTTCCTTGTAATCATGTCTATGTATAAAAATAATGCACTGGATCTTGGAAACTAGGGTTGGGGATTACAGTAGAGGCCAGGAGAGCACCCGAGACGATTTCTAGAACACAAAACACCACTGGAGAATATGCCATCGAAAACAATTACATGCTAGAAGAACCACAAACACACCCCGAGCATCATTGTGAGATAAACTAAGTCACCTAGAGAAGAATCTCTATCACTGAAGACACTGAAACCATCCCAAATCACCAAATAAACCTTCTCTATAGACATATTTAGGTCAAGAATATATGTACTATAACGGCCCATAATTTAAATATGAATATTAATTCTACAATGAATAATATTTATTACATAAAATAACAGAAACATGCCGGGACTATATAGGTTTAATGTCTTTAAAAACATGGAAACATAAACAACTGGTTTATAAAACATCCCCAATAACTTACTCTTATTTCTTCATAACTATAATCCCTTTTTACATATCTTACATAATACCCTTTTTCACGAACTTGGGAAAATATACATAGCAAATGATTAGCTCAAATGATCAGTAAGGGTAAATAAGGGAAATATCAAGCCTAAACATAACATTTGATAATGTTATCTTGCATATAAAAGATCGTAATATCGTATTATGGGAATATCATAAAAGTGACATGTTATTCCAATAGTCATAACATGAGACATGAAATTTTGTGGAATACACACATATGCATAGAAAATAATTTCATATTAGTTAATGTATCATTGTCAAGACCATCATAGCGGACCAAGTCCATTACAGAACTGAGTTCACTACTCATTCCAAGCTTTTATCACTGAACCATATTTACTTCTCATTCCAGTCATGCCAATCTCATGAGATATAAATATTTACCCAATGTATTTGAGGAATATATAGGTCCCACCCATCTCATAATGAATCCATTATTATGTTTTCCACAAATACATGAAAACATTCCCCAAAGCATAACTCATGAAATAAAAATGGGTTTCTTGAGCATCATTCTGTCATAATTGATATAAAACAAATGGACCTCCTAAATAACACACATTAAAATCATAGTAATATATTTTTCATAAATATAACCGTATTTAAAGAGTTTCATCTGAGATGGAAGATAATTTTGAAAAAACACTTGAAACTAATTCCAAAGGAAAATATCATTTCTTCTGCAAAAACATAATCCTTCTGCAAAATTCTACACGATTTTAGAAGAAATAATTTTAAGTGAATATAAAATTTTAATATTATAGGGAATCATTCAATGAAATAAGGAATTATAAGATCCCTAAAATCATTTCATTCCATAAAAGTTAAAAATCATTCATCCCGTACTTTTTTGGAAAAGTTAAAAAGAAACTTATATTAAAAATTTCAAACTATTCCATTAAAACTATTTACTAAAAATTTAAAAATGAGTAAAATAAAATATAAAAAATTATAGAATGATAAAAATATTATTTTTAAATAAATATTTTGGGAACATGGGTATGCATGATAATTATACCTCAGTAAATACTTACGAATAAAAAATCTCGGATAAAAATGAGATTTGAAAAGTTATCCCTTACCTCAGGTATGATATGATTTTTATATATCCTAAAATAATATATAATTATTTAAATAATGTTACTGGATTGTTCCTGAATGATAATAATTTTTATGATAACATTTATGATAATATTTTCATCCTTATCTTAGTAATATTTCATTGTTACTCATTATACGAGTACTATCTTCTTTATGTTCTTTTGCATGTTTTGTTGGATATATTCTTATTTTTCTTTTTATTTTATAGTTATATAATTTAAATAATAGTATTAATATAATATATATTGTATTTATTCATTCAATTCATTTATATAATCATTCTTTAATGAATATTATGTAGAATGAATCACATCGCACCGTGGAGATGGTAAGTCGTATGTACACATGAGAGATGATATCGTTCCCATTATTATGGACTAGTAATGAAGTTGATAGTGTAGTGTATCTAAAAATAAAAATAATTTTATATCAATCATATTTGTATTTATTAATTCCATTATTATACCCATCCATTTAAGGTGATGGTGATAAACGGATTACACCACGGTTTGGAGACGGTAAGTCATACATATGCACCCGTGGGGATTTCATTTTTCATAGGATGGGTAGATGGTTGAATATGGTTGATTCATGTATATAACAAATTATTAGTAAATGATATATAATTATGTTATTACTTTATAATGAAACAACTAATCAAAATAAATAGAAGAAGAAATAATTTTTAACTAATCGGTAAATGATATTACCTCTTACTCGATGTGCCTCCTCTAAATAACCTCTTAGAGCACTAGAGTTAGTCTTTTAAGAATACCATAACCTCTAGAATAAAACTAGGGAATTTGATAAGTAAAAAGGGCATATTATGTCTAAAATTAATGGCTCCATATAAAGTTAATACGTAAGGGAGGAGGTTCACTTTTATAATTGAGGTGAGGGGAACTTTTAGAAACTGCATAAATATTATTTGTAATAAAATAAAACCATATCCAAATACCTGAAAAATGTCCCAATTTAGAATCTGAGATGATATAGTGTTTTAATCTCATCATATAATAAATATGGAAATGTTATTTTTTCAATTTGAACCATATATATTTAATTGAAACTTTGTTATTCTATTTAATTTTAATTGTGGTAATAACATTCTAAATATTTAATGCTTATAATTATTAACTTATATGGTGATAATTGAACATAAATAGATATTTTATGATAATTATAATCTTATAATTCACATTTTTTAATTTTTTAATACTTTTATGATATTTTAAATAATTTAATAATATTTTATTTTCTTAAAATATCAATTGTGTCAATTATGGCACTATTCATTTATTTGACATTAAAAAAATTCAAAGAGGAGATAAATTCGAAAATAAATATTCAATACAATTCAAACATTTCATAATCACATATAAAATTCACTGATCACATTAAGTAGTTAATAGGATATTTATTTTATTATATTTAAAAACATTTATTTGATATTTCAATTAATAAAATAATTTTGACATCACTATTGTGTCCTCATTAATTGTAATTATTTAATTTCTAGAAATTATAAATAAATTAATCTGATGAAAATAAATCTTTTAGATTTCCATATAATATCTATAGTGAATATTATCTCTAATTTAACCATATATTAAAATTAATATACTTATATAAAAACAGATTATGCCATTTTGTCCCACTCATTAGTTTTTTTACATTCACGTCATATTCCCAAGTGAGTGGCCATAAATTGATTCAATTTCAAAAAATAGATGATATGGGTCAAATTTAATCATCCAATAGTTTTTTATAGGTTTTAAGGTAATTAAATTATATTATATTTACCCTTAATTACTCTATTTTCCTTTAACCATGGTAATGAAAATAGTTATCAAAGTTACTATTCATAATACCCAAAAATAATAGTTTTATATTTACATAATATGGACCTAATAATTCAAAATATGGAATTAATTTTTCAAAATTCAAAACAGAGAAGTTGGACAAATTAATTTAAAATAAATCCCATTATTAATATCAGAAAATGGGTTTTAAAAGTTAAAACACTACAAAAGATTGAAATGTTTTTTCCTATGAATTCAATGTAAAATTATTTAAAATGACATAAATTATATTGAATGATAAAAATATATTATATTTATAATTTAAAACCAATTAATATTATAATTTAACCATAAAAGTATGTCTATGAAAAAAGTTGTTTTAATCAAAATTTGGCGTATTTTTACAACCCATCAAAACAATTAAAGTTATCATAAAAATATCGGAAATTTATCCAAAGTAAATTTTTATATCCCAATTAAAAAACATCTTTATTTTGTCATATAAAAATTATTAATGTGTCAAAATCATAATTTAAAATGGGTCTTATATTCCAAGGTATTAATGTTTTTAATAAAAAATAGTGTTTTATACATAAAATTGGGTTTTATTCATACCATATGACAAAAATATCCATTGGATGAATATAAAAAATATTTTAAAAAGTATATAAAACAAATATTTCTCATTAATTTCAATACCAAAATTAATTAACTCAATATAAAAAATATGTAATTGTTTTATATTTTTCATAAATAATTGATAGTCAATGAATTCATAAATTACTTTCATAAGTTAGTTATAATTATTCCCAATATCCTAACAGCTAGTATATAATAGTAATTTTATAATAAGGTAATATCTTGGTTAATTTAATCTAATTATTGTGTGAAGAGAAATCTACTAAAGAATAAAAATTATTTAAATAAAATATTTTATAAAAACGTCTGGGTGTTACATTCAACCCACAAAAATTGAATTTCACCCTCAAAATTTTTCACTTGAAAAAAAACATATGAGGATACATCTCCATAATCATATTATCAAGTTATCATGTATCTTTTTAAAATTTATGGTTCCTCTACAAAACAATAACCAAGAGAGTGGTCTGTTTTCGTAGAGTTGTTTCTCTACGATCTAGAATCTATATCAATTGTTCCTCATAAGAAAGATCTTGATCCAATGGTAGGACTTCTGATATTAGTACATGTGAAGGATCGAGTATGTAATTTATTAGGAGAGATACATTTAATACATCATGAACCTGAGAGAGATTCGGTGGAAGAAACAATTGGTAAGCTACCTTCCCAACATGATCTAGAATTTCAAAAGACCGATATACATAGGGATCTTCTTTACCTTATTTCCAAATCTCATTAATATATTCCAGGGAGATATTCATAAAAAAACCTTACTACCCACTTAAAACTCTAGTTATTGTCTTCAGTTGTCAACATATCTTTTTTGTTGACTCAGAAATTCCATTATGTGTTGTTTAATATATATATCCTTTTCTGCCATTTCATCTACATGATCAGATCATAATAGCTTTATTTCCCCAACTTCGTCTTAGTAAGTTCGATTTTTTCACTTATTTATATATCGGTCTTCATAAGGATCCATATGAATACTATAGTGAAAGATATTATTGTAATAAAATTCCACCAATGGTTGGTGTTGATCCTAATCACCATTAAAATACATAGAGAATAATATTCACATGTCTTATAGAGTTTGAATTTTCCTCTTAGACTAACTATATGTCTGAGGATGATAAGCAGTGTTGAAACATAACTCTATATCCATAACATGCTGATGAATTCACCAAAACATGGATTTAAACCTCGGTTCCCGATAGGATATAATGTAAATTGGTACTCTATGCAATATTACCACTTCCTTTATATATATCCTATAAATATTATCAACATATAACTCTTCTATAATAGAAATGAAGTGTACTGACATCATAAGGAGATCAACTATAACCTATATAGCATTATTGCCTTGGATATTTTTTAAGGACTAATGACATATTCCATTGTGATATTTTCTCATTTACATTATGATATGGGTAATTGTTGTAATATGCCCTTATAATTATGTCTCTCAGCCTTAACTTATTGATAAACAAAGAATTGAGATACATATTCGGCGACATCTCTTTTCATGCCATCCCACCATAAGTACTCTTTCAGGTCCTTGTACATATTTGTGCTTCCAGGATTAGTAGAAAATGAAAAACTATGAGCCTCTTCCAATATCCCCTTCATGAATTCTAGTATGTGAGGAATACAAACACGGTTCTATAACCGTATTATTTCATCACAATCAATGTTGAATTTAGTAACATTTATCACCTTTTTTTTGTAACACTATATCTTCCTTCTAAGATGCTTTTATCTTCACTTGTATATATGGTTTAACATTAATTTGAGAAAGATAACACTTCTCCCCTACCATTTAAATTTTAATATTCATCCTTTAAAAATCCATAAATATTTCATCTTTTTTAATTCTTATCATGGATAAGCTATCATTGTCTATTTGACTGAAAGCATCAACCACCATGATCGCTTTCCTAGGATGGTAGTATATTGAGCCGTTAAAATCACTAATAAACTCCAACTGTGTTCTTTGGTAAATATTAAAATTTTATTGTGTGAAAATATATTTAAAATTTTAATGATCACAATAAATATCACACCGTTCAGCATAGATATACCACCTCGACAGCTAACTAAAAATCATGAGTTGGGTAATTTTTCTCACGAATTTTAAACTTCCATGAGTCATAAGCTATGATCATATCATTTTTTATAAGAAAAAATCCCTACCCCTTCACGGATTCATCACTGTAGATCAAAAATCATTATCCACTACAAAGTAGTGCGAGCACAGGTGCACTTGATAACATTAATTTTTAATCATTAAAATTTCATCACATTCCTCCATCCAAAAGAACATAATTCCGTTCCGAGTCAACTTGGTGAGTGTATTAGATAATCATGAATAATATTTCACATAACATCAAGAATATCCATCCAAACTAAGAAAACATTGGATCTCAGTTACGATGGTTGGTAATTTCCATAATTTAATAACCTCTATTTTTGTTAGATCCACAGATATCCCCTTTCTTGAGATTATATGACCAAAAAATGAAACATTCTGAAACAAAAATTTATACTTGGTAAATTTGGCTTAAATCATCTACCTTCTAAGTGTCTTTAGTAAAATTCTCAAGAGATATTCTTGTTCTTCATTCTTTCTTGGAATGGACAAGAATATCATCTATAAATACTACCACAAACTGATCAGGATTTTATCTAAATACTCTATTCATTTGATCCATGAAGATATTAGGAGAATTAGTATGACCAAATGGGATCACTATAAATTCATAGTGTCTATAACTTATACGGAATTCCATCATTGGTATATCCTTATTTTTTACCCTTAATTGATGATATCCTAAATGAAGATCGATCTTGAAATAGTATTGAGCTCTACATAGTTGGTAATATAAGTCATCAATGTGGGGAAGAGAAATTTGTTCTATATAGTGATCTATTTTAGTTCTCAATAATCAATGTAGAGTATCATTGATCAATATTTCATCTTAATAAAATTGAACAGCTGCTCCAAAAATTTACACACTAGGGATTATAAATCCCTTATCAAGATTTTCTTGGAGTTGATTCTTTAATTTCTATTACTCAATTGGGGCTATTGTATAAGGTGTCTTAGAAATAGGCATAAAACCTGGTATGAGTTCTATTGAAAACTCAACTTCACAATTTTAGTGGGAGACCTATAAATTCCTCTGTTAATACATCATCAATCTCATGTAAAATGGACATATTCTTAATCATGAGTTTCTCCCCAACCATGTAAGATAATTTTCATTTGTTTATTGGAATCAAGACCCATAAGATGGAATAAATTTCTATTAGAAGGTTATATTCATCCTTACATTGATATATGATTATAGATTGATATGGAATATAAAATTTGACTTCCCTTATTAGAAAATTGATATGAGATCCATATAGAAAATTCTAATACATTCCATGAATCACATCAAATTCCATTATAGGAAGGATCACACGATTTGTTGGAAGCAATTTCTCATAAACATCAACCATAGAAGAATTATCAACTTTTTTTGTGATAGTTGTGACATTTAATGTTTTCCTTACTAACTCAATATCAAATTGTTGAGGTAATATGGTGACACCCTAAGAAAATTATTCATTAATAAAACATTTAGTGGATCAAGAATCAAATAAAGCATCTTTTACTTTAGATTGGATACTAATTGTACCTTTCAACACTTCATTATCTTACTCCACATCGCTGATAGTGATTGTATGTGACTTCCCTTTTTCATCGACCTTAATAATATGTTGATCTCAGTCATTATAAATAAACCTTGGATTAGGGCATTGATTGGCATAATTCTCCATTTCCTTTCACTTTTAACATTCAATATTGAGAGGTTCATTATGTGTAGCATTTTCATTGTTCACATCATTAGGCATATTTTTCATATCACTTCGACATTCATCATATCAATGATCTTATTTTTTACACTAAAAACATTTACTTGTCCCTTTTGGACAATTCCATCTATGATTATTTCCCAATTTGGAAATAATGGAATACTCATCATATTTTCACTGTGGCCTTTAGATTTTCCATTGAATTCCATTTTTCTATTCTTATCATACCCAAATGACTTATGGGTTTCTTCAACATCCAACTCATCCTTGAGAGCACATAGAATAATTTCCTCATAGCTTTTGAATCCCCTTTTGGATAATGACCTTAAAGGACTCGTGTTTAAGCCACTAAAGAATAGATCAATTTTACTCTTAGGTTGGATAATAATTCCAGAAGTGTACCTTGAAAGTCAGGTAAAATTTTCTTCATAGGTACTAACAGATTCATCATCCTTCTACGTAAGTTCAAGGAACTCATTATCTATATTTGGTCAAAGAATATGAGGAAATTTATTATTGAAAAGTAAATTCTTGAACACATCCCATTACATGGATTCAATTTTGAATCTTTTCCTTGTATTCGTGATACGATTCCACCATTGATCAGGATAACCTTCCAAATGATAAAATAGTAAGATGGATTTATGATTTTCAGAATATTATATAACTAAAAATATCTTTTCAGTGGTACTGATCCATTGTCCAGTCCCAAATTGAACAGAACACCTGTTGAATGGAGGATTGAATTATCTCATGAAGGACTCAACAAAATGTTTCTTCCTTATTTGCACATTTGGAAGTCTTTCATGATTCATAGCATGAGAAATGTGTTTGATCATGTCTACAAGAATTTTAATTCTATCTCCCATAATGTTTGGTTACTCAGAGGGACAATCATTTCATTTCCTGTTGCATTTAGCATTATCACGGTTCCTTCGGGATCTAGCCATTGACTTAAACCAAGAAGCATATTGTGATAAACATAAATCATAATAGTAAACCCACAAAATCAAGAATACAAATTTTAATTAGGACACATTAGGTTTTATCCATGGTTATTCATGAACATCTAGAAAACACTATGATATGATTGTGACCTATACATAGACATATCCTTAGAGTTCTTACTATTGTTCTTACATCCTATTTTCAAAAGGATAAATATACCTTTAAACAAATACCAACTATAATGGATCATACATTACACAGATATATTACTTCAACATTTAAGAATATTTTTCACATAACATAACCAAACCAATCTAGGACCAAATAGGTTTAGTGTCATTAGAAACTATGAAACATAAATACTAGTTCATAAAACATCCACATTGCCTCTAGTTTATTTATTCATAACTAGAATTCCTATTGACATATCTCACTTAATACCCTGATTCATGACCATGCGAAGTGACAAATATTAAAGGGTGAGATAAAATTATCATTAAGGGTAAACAATGGAAATATCAATCATAAACATAAAATTTGAAAATCTTATCATGTATATAAATGTTCATAATATCATGTCATGGGATAAATCATTATAGTGAAATTTAATCCCAATATTCATAAAATAAGACATTTAATATCATCGAACACATACATTAGAATATAAAATCATTTCATATTAGTAAAGGCATCATTTTTTATACCACTATTGAAGATAAAATCCCTTACTGAACCGTGTTAACTCCTCATTCTAGCCCTGTATTACTAAACTGGATTTACTTGTCGTTACAGTCATGTATATCTTGTGAGATATAAATCATTACCCAAATAATTAAAGGGAGATATAGGTATCAACCATCTCCTAATGAAACTGTTCTTATTTGTTCTTCAAAAACATAATAACATTCCATGTATCATAACCCCTGAAATAAAAATTTGTTTTTTAAACATCATTCCACCATAATTTATATAAAAGAAAATGATTTACTAAATAAAACCCAATAAAATCAGGGTAATAATAGATTTAAAAATATAACTCTATTTAAAGAGTGTCATTTTAGATGGAAATAATTTTGAGAAAACTGTTGAAATAAATTCCTATGGAAAATATCCCTTTTTCTTGAAAAAAAATTTCCTTCCTCAAAATGCCACACAATTTTAGAATAAATATTTTTATTTGAAAATAACCATTTAATATTATAGGGAAGCATCAAATAAATATGTTATTATGAAGGCATAAAATTCTATTCATTACATACAAATTAAAAAAACATTATTCTCTTACTTTTTCTATACAAGTCAAAAAGTACATCGTACCTAAAACAAAAAAAGATTCCATTCATACTATTTTGAGAAAAACAACCAATGGGTAAAATGTAATCATAATAATTATATAAGGATATAAATTATATTTTGTAATAAATATTTAGGAAACATGGTATGGGATGATAATTATACCCTAGTAAATATTTACAAATAATCAATATCAGATAAAAAGAATATTTACAAAGTTATCCCTTAACATAGGTATGATATGCTTCATATGTATCGCAACGTCTTGTATAATGATATAAATAATGTTACTGATTTATTCCATAATGATAATAATTTGTATTATAAGATTTATTATCATGTTTTTATCTATTTGTTAGTAAAATTTCATTGTTACTCGTTATTCGGGTATTAACTAATTTATGTTCTCATGAATGTTTTGACAGGTAAGTTCTATTTAATATTATTAGGTAATAGTTATATCATTTAAATAATTTTATTAGTATAATATATATCATATTTTTTCAGTAAATTCTTTTATATAAAATTCATTAATGAAAATTGGGTAGGTTGAATCACATTGAACCGTGGATATGGTAAGTCATACGTAGGCACGAGCGTTTATATCATTCTCATAACTATTGAATGGTATTGAATTGGATGGTGTAAATTATCATAGAATAAAAATAATTCTATATCAATCATATATATAATTATTAAATCCATCATTATACTCATCCTTGTTAGGTGATGGTGAAAAATGGATTACACTATAGTGTGGAGACGATAAATCATACAGACGCACGCTTGGTGATTTCAGTTTTTATAAGATTGGAGGAAAGTGGAATATGGTTGTTTCTTGTTTATAATAACATATTATTATATGATTATAACTGATTTTATTACTTTATAAGTAAACAAATAATGAAGAGGAAGTAGAAGAAGGAAAAAGTTTGTATGAATCAGTAAATGATATTACCTCTTCTTCGATGTGCCTCCTCTAAATCTTCTATTAGAGAACTAGATTTGGTCTTCGCAGATGATGAAAACCTCTATAATGAAAATATAAAAGTTTAGACAAAAATATGGAGTTGTATGTTCGGGAAATAAGGCTCAAAACGAAGTAATTACGTGAGGGAGGTGGAGTCATTTTATAATTGAGGTGAAGGTAACTTTGGGAAACTCCATAAATTATATTTTTTAATAAAGTCAAACCCCACCCAAAAACCACTAAAATGTCCTTATTTAGAATATGAGATGAGATTGTGATGCAATACCCTCAAAAAATTTATTCATTACATGTTATTTTTTAATTTAAAACATATCATTTTAATTGAAACTTAGTTATTCTATGTAATTTTAATTGTGTTAATAACATTTAAATTATTTAATGGTTATAAATATTTACTATTATGGTTTTAATTAAAAATAAATGTATATTTTATGAATTTTTTTATAATTATAAATTATAAAATTTTAATTAATTTTATGATTTTTTATATAATTTTATAACACGTTATTTTCATAAAATATCAATAGTGTAAATTTTGACACTATTCATTTATTTGACTTTAATAAATACACATAGAAGATAAATTCGAATAAAAAAATTAAATACAATATTTATATGTCATAGTAACCTATAAAATCTGTGGAGCACATTAATTAGATCATATGATATTTATTATAGTATTTTTAATACTATTTATTTGATATTTCTATTAATAAAAACTTGTTTACATCACTATTGTGTCCTCGTTAATTATAATTATTTAATATCTAAAAAGTATAAATAAATTACTAGGATGCAGGTTATTATTTTATATTTCCAGATACTATATATAGTTAATATTACCTTCTAGTTATCCATTTATTAAAATTAATATACTTATATAAAATGAGATTGTGACATTTTGTCTCATTCGTTAGTTTTTTTGTTACATTCATGCCATATTCATAGGTAATTGGACATAAAGTGACTTAATTTAAAAATATATATGATACGGATCGAATTCAGACAACCAATAGGATTTTTATAGGTTTTAATTTAATTTTATAATTTTATATTTATCCTAAATTACAAGATATACCTTTAACCATGCTAATAAAAATAATTTTTAAATTTTCTATTCATAATGCCCAAAAATAAAAGAAGCCTATTAACATAATTTGGACCAACTAATTAGAAATTTGGAATCCATTTTTAAAAATTAAAAACATATAATTTTCAGTGATTAATTTAAAAATAATCGCATTTTTGAAATGTGAAAAAGGATTTCAAAAGTAAAAGCATTGCAAATGATTGAAATGTTCTTACCTATGAATTCAATGTAAAATTAGTTATAATGAAATAAATAATATTGAATTATAAAAATTTCATATATTTATACTTTAAAAACATTCAATATAATAATTTATCTATATAAACTATATCGATTAAAAAAAGTTGTTTTTAATTAAAATTTAGCGTATTTTTACTATTCATCAAAACATGTAAGTTATCAGAAAAATATACAAAATTTATCAAAAGTAACTTTTTTATCCCACATAATAAAAAAAATGTTGATGTTGTCATATAAATATTATTATTGTGTCAAAATAATAATTTAAAATGGTTTCTCCATTCAAATGTATTAAACATTTAGAAAAATAAGTTTTTATTCATCAAATAAGGTTTTATTCATAACTTATGACTAAAATATCCATTGGATGAATATAAAAAATATTTTACTAAGTATATAACACATATATATCTCATTAATTTCATTACCAAAATTAATTCACACAAGATAAAAATATCTAATTCATTTATATTTTCTATAAATAATTGATGGACAATTAATTCATAGTTCATTTTCATAATTTGGTTATAATTATTTCCATTATCCTAACAGGTATGTTATAATGGTAATTTTATTATAAGGGAATCTCACAGTTCCATTAAACTCGTGATTGTGTGCAATGCAAGCTACTAAAGAATAGAAATTATTTAATTAAAATATTTCATAAAAGCATCTCTGTGTTACATGTATGAAGAAAAATTAGCAAATGGTGGCCATCAATATGTAGATACAACCACAAGATAGAGAAATATAACCACACTAGGATTGATATTACCAAAGTAGGTGCATAAGAAAATTTGAAAGTAGAAGCCCACCAAGATGAATTGTTGAAGAAGAATTACGATGGAAGGGGCTTCGTCAATGGGGATCTAAATTCAGAACCTAAAGACCACAAACCGAGACATAGACTCATGATTTCACACACATTTTGACCCAAATAATGCGATGAACTTCACCTTATAATAGGACTAAGTAGAACCAATAAAGAATAGGAACGTGGACACTACCAAAAATGAGCTTTCATATATTCAACATCTATTTCCATGTCATGTACCAGGTTGATGATGACTACCATGCCATGTTCATAAGTCAAAAAACCCACAATACAAAGAACAAACCAGAAAGATTTAATGGGACCTCATCCACATAACACTCAAGAAGGAAGGAACTGAGGATTTATGGAAGTCATAGGATGGTTCAACATAGGGAAGATAATGCAGAGTCCATTAGAGAGGGAATCACCAGAGAGGATAGGATCAGAGGAAACCATCAAGAGGAGAAGCAGAGAGGGATGAACTTTTTAGGACCATCCCCCAATTCAAAATTATTATTATTTGGATATTCATTACACATGTCCTATCCAGCCACATATGGAACTCCCCAACCTGAGTCCCAAATTCCCTAAAAACTTTATATAAATAAAAAAACAAAGTCAAAACCCAATAAATATGATAACCTCATATTAGAACATTTGTTATCACCCAATAACAAATCATTGAGTCTCATATGGAGTTATTTGGGGCCGTGTGTACACATCCCAGTGTGAATGCAGTTCTCGACTAATATAAAGGTTTCATATTCTATCATTGGGCATAATAAACCCAATGTTTAAATAAGATTAGGTATAATTATAGTAAGAAAATAAGAAAATATAATAAATAATAACTGTTATGACTACATGGTATGTATATCAATATATATATATATATATATATATATATATATATATAATATTCCTAGGACCCACAATGTGGTAGGTTTGATCAGTGTATGAGCAAGACATGTAAATAAAATATTATGACATTCCAACAAATTTTATCTTGGTACCACCTCCATAAACCATGTTTTACCTCCATGTTACTATTCACTCGGTCATTTACCTTACATGTATCCTTGACCATGATGTTTGTATGCACACAATAATAACCATGCAGGGATTGAAAAATAAACCCCTTAACACCCCAACAAGGAATTATCAACACAAGTCCACAAGCATAAGAATGTTTGTAATGATAATAACTAATGTGAATGTAAGTATACATCCAAAAATGTTTCGTGTAATCACCTGCTAACAAAAATTACTTGAACCCTATAACTACAAGCATTAGAATATCACTAGAAAGGATATCAATGATAGTCACTTGATGTGAAAATATGTTCCACATGACACATTTTATGTTAGAACCTCACACCATTCAATCAAATTTCCTTGTTACTCCTTTCTGTAATGTGACATGACCAACCCTGACGATGGTCATTAATAGGAACACCAAATGGCCTACCCTGATAGTGTTCATAATCATTTGATATTGGTTAGTCCCACGTAACATATATGATTTATTTATATGCACAGATCACCCCTATAGGGAATTTTCACATATAGTCCCATAAAATAAAGATACAAAATTTATCTTGATGGTATTATCCCACATTTTTGGTTGTGTATGTGATCCAACTCCTAATATTAAACACATCGAATTCAATATCCCTTATTAGAACATCACTATCCCCCACAAAATGATATTCTAACCAATACTGATCAACTTTTCATCTAGAATCTGAAATAAGGTTCCATAGGATATTCTTTACTATATGTAATATATACCCCATCAAGGAACAATATGTAAGATTATGAAATTTCCAAAAGAGACTTCATATAGACACCTCATTCAGAATAAATAATCATTTTTATGTTACACGGTCTATTCACAAATCATAAAACAATATATCATGGATGGGTATTGTTGGATGCTCATAAACAAAATTGAAACATGAATAAATAATGGTATTCATGCATAAATTATCATATAATGATGAATTTTAATTTTAAGACTTATATGTACTAAATATCCATACTTAAAAGAACACATACATCAATTTTATGGATCAAAAAGAAGGAAGACAAATGAAACACATTCACACCCAAAGAACCATCTCATATGTCACAAAATATCTATGAATTTATATTCTAATAATAAAATATCAATACTACAACTAAATAAATTCTCCAAAGAAGAGTCTCTAATAAATGAACAATCTATATATCATATAATTCCAAAAATACATAACATTTAATTGGTTAATATCATTAGGGTGGAAGAAAATGTTAGATCCATCAAATGAATGGAATGGATTGAATAGACATTATACATGAAGAAGGAGTCTAAATTTCAAACCCATTATTATGAAAATGATTAAAAGGGCCAAATGTAGAAACTATAATTATAAATGAATTCTATTAGTAGATATTTAATAAAAAAAATGTTGAACTTTTTCCCATATAATTAGGTTTAGAGTCATTGTCCTATATAGTATCACAACTATTTTTATTGAAATATTTTGATAATCCTATGTTGAAAACAATCTAGCAAAGTGTTGGTTTTATCAAAAAATAATAGATGATTTGAAATCATCACTTGAGGTAATTCTATAGTGATTACATTTTTGTATTATTATTTTATCTTATTATTAAAAAAAGGTATGAGCTTTCAATACCCCACCATATATAATGATGATATTGATAGTTATGATTTAATCTTCTATTCCATTAACTTTTCATCACTATATCAAACAAAGTAGTGTATTTCATCATTGAGATGGAGAATTAGACAATGTAATTTGGGTTACGATAAAATATTATCCATTCATTTTCATAAGATAATTATAAAATAGTGATTCAATGCATACATTCATATTTAGAGAATTGTATGAGGTGTATATATTTTCTCAAGAGAAACTTCTAACCACATTGATATGTGAAAATGTGGAGTTTTTTAATTTGGATTCTAAATACCTAAGAGAATGGTATTGTTGTGAGTTATTATTAAATTTAAGAAATATTAATTTTGATTATTATAGGTTGTAAATATATAGATCTGGTTCACTATCATTGCAAATAGATGTTAAAATTTTAATGAAATGAAAATATTTAATTTTCTCCTAACAACATATTTTTTGGATGGTTACAGTGAGTACATATATTGGGAACATGCTACATTATAGAAAGTAAATGATCAAATATGTGGATATAGAATGAGTTTATTTCCCTTGTGACATGTGATATCTGAAAATTATAAGTGGGATATATATGTTTCATATATATTATAATCATAATGCATGATCATATCATCAAATATATATATGATTATATTTCCAAGGTAGTTTAAATCGTGATGTGATTTTTTTGTGAGTGCCTTGTTCATCTGGGATATAAGGACCCTATGAAAATATTTTTAATCCATTATCATTCCATGAAAATGGGAAATTTTAAAAAAAGAACTTAATAAAATGAGAAAAACAAACTGTTAAATTTTTACTCTCATATTGCTTTGAACAATGGATTTATTCTTTGTTTTTGGTCATTTCTTTCATACCAAAAAGGGAAAAATTAACTCCCTCTTTGTTATATATACCAATTGCAAATTAATGAAGATTCAATTTCAAATGTCAGTAAACTTGATGGGGTATTTATTTAAATTCTCCTAATAAGTATAGATCTAGTAAGAAAATACTGAATTTTATTAAGTCTATATTTTAGTAAATTATGCTTGGTTATTCCTATTTATTATGCTATAAATTTTCCAAATCCCATTTTAGAAAATTTATTTTTATGATAAATTGCATGTATTTTTATCAAACCTTCATTTTTTGTTTTTTGTTTTGAATAGTTTTATGTAATTTTCAATTTCATGTTATTGTACGTAGAGTAATATTAAATTTTTAAATTTAAGGTAAATCAAATTTGACCAAATATGGATAATTTTTAGGCCATATTTATTTGGAAAAATGTGGCGGATGCATTAGTATATGTATATTTAATTTAAAAGGTATTTCATATGTATAATTAGTGGTACAAGAGTGATCTAATATGAGTGATATATCTAGAATCATCGTATAAAACCTAAAGGGTAATAATATACATTTATTTGAAGGATATGACATCTTAGAAATACAATTTGGTTGAATCTAAAAGTAATAAAGCTTTTATAAAATTTTGTTCCGAATTTATGTTCATAGATATCATATAACTAATGTGATTTATGTTTACTTCCATATCAAATTTAACAAATAAATTTCCTTGATTAATTTTGTAGGTTGATTCACCCTTGAATGTTGTCTCTTCAATAGGGTATTTGTCTAATGTTTTGATAAAATATGCATAGATTATAAAATTCTAAAAGTACAAAAATGTACTATAACAATAGATTTTACATTGATAGGACATTAAGAATGAGTTCAAAAATCATAACCAAGAAATTTATTCAAAATTTATTGTTATACTATTATGAATTCATAAAAGAAAAATAACCGAACATTATAAGTAAGAAAAAGGATACAATGATAACATTTTTAGTTGAAATATATTCATGAAATTAGAGAAAATCAATTAATTTTAGAAATTACCATACTATAATAAATAATTTAACTAAATTGTTTATTACTATTATATATTTTTTTCATGATTCTATAAAGGTGGTGAATTATAATATTAACAACGTATGTAAAAACTTTTTTAATTATTTTAATATATTTCATTTAATGTAACCAAATTTATCTAAGGCACACTAAAAAATAGTCTGACAAAAAAATAATGGTTAATTATTATTCTTATATATACATAATTCCACAATATATTTATGATACTTCTTATTTAATCACATATTGCAAATAATTAATATACAGTGATATATAAAAATGGATCAATATGATACTATATTAAATCATCAAATCCAAAAGATAAATTCATAAATTATAGTGCATCACAATTTTCATACTCACAATCTACCATATTATAATTTCATACTCCTTCATAATTATTCGAAAATACATCATGAATGTTTTTTTATTTAAATAAATGGAAAATAAACAACAATAGATGATTAAGCCAATGAAATCGTGAAATATAATAATAAACATTAAACTATTATCTAATTATTTAATTCTACATATATAAAGAAGTGATCATACTAACAATAAACTCTGTACAACATAATATTCTATCAAAAGTTATTATTAAATACACTATATTATATAGATAAATTTTATATTAAATTTTTATGATACATCATGAAATCATTATATTTATTATAACATGGTGAAATGTCTCACTATTAAAAACTTCTAGCTTTATACATGGGTAGAAATTATAGTGACATGAATATGTGGTTTGAAGTGTGCTAAAGATGTTTTCATGTTATTAGAAATTAATATATTTCAATCTAATTATCCTACAAAAGAAAGAATCCATTTTTTATATATTTCCATGTCTTCCTTAGGTAGGTCTAAATGTGATGGGGCTCTTGGTTGTAATGTAAAAATTTAATTCTCCTCTTGTAAGATCATACTTATTATATTTATTTTGTGAATTAAATCATTATCCTAGAATGGATTCTAATCTGCTCCATCTTATTTATAGACATTTGAAATTAAATGTTATGTTCCTAGGTAATGTATAAATGAATCATTAACCTATTCATAAATTGGTTAGGATTTCTAATTTTATCATGTTGAATTTTATTTAACTAAAATTATTTATTCATTTCATATTTAAATATCTATATAAATTAAATACATGTGTGATTTTTTGGGTAGTGGTGTGTGTTTTTACACAATTTACAATTTTTACCAAAAAAATATGAATTCAATACATTATCCATTCTAACCAACATATTATAAAAAACAATGATAAGGTTTTATTTTATCAATAATTTATGAAAATCAAGGGTAAAATAATATTCAAAATTTTATGTCCTCAAATTAAAAAATTCATGAACAAGTTCATTTATCCATTAAAAATATAAACAACTAATAAAAAAACAATAGATATATTAAATTGTGGAAAATAATTCATTATATTTTTACACATTATTTCATTATAGTGGATTGAAAAATGGAATAAATTATCCAATTAAAAGTCTCTCAATCATTTATAACATATACTTCAATTTAATTATCGTTTTTATTATCCATTGATATTGTGCACCCTCTAATCACTACACACGAAAAAAGGATTTTCACTACTCGAAAAAAAAAATCATCAATCAATATCATTTTAATTGAGTTATTCTCATTCTCTTAAATATTTACTTTATCGATTGTATTTCAAGTTACTTAAATATTCAGGTAAAAAATAGAAAAAACACTAAATTTCCTTTCAAGGTTTATTCTATTGTTTATTTTGGGCAATTCTTTATATATAATTTCATAAAGGATGATAAAAATAAGGCTAAATTCAGAAATGAAAATGCATGATTTAAAATTATGAATAATAAAAAAATTAACACTTTTTTCAATCTTCAAAGGACATAAATCAACACTTACTTTGTTTTGTTTTTATTTGGTTCTAATATTTAATGTTGAATATAGTAATAAATATTTAAATTTTATCATTGATTCTATTTTTATTTGTATGAATTTAATTTTAAAAATAAAAATGTTCCACACCCTTATAATACAAGCAGAACTATGTCCTCAATCCCAATAATTAATATCTTATAATAAATATTGATGAAAAATAGAACATTAAGAGTATATATGTATTGAATAAGCTCAATCAAATGAATCATATTAACTATTTTTAAAACAATATACAAGATAAATTAATATATATTCCAATGAAATAAATTTTTATCAAATCATTTGAATAAACAAGTGATCAATCCCCACATTATTCATTTCAAAACATCATTAAACACAACTCCATAAAATATACCATTCTATTTCATTAACATCTCTTATATTAATTTACTAATTTAGAAAAAATTCAGGTAATATGGATAAATCATATTGTGATTTTTTATTCTATATGGTAATTTTTGGTTTTTATAGGCTTGATACAGCTCAAAAAATGGGTAATTGTCAGTGATATATTGGATAAGAAAATAATAAATATATTTCCTTTTTATTTTTATTGTGATTCAAAATCATAAAAATTACAAATCATTAATAAAAAATTTATGATAGAGATTTGTATCCTTTGACTATCCCATGAAAGATGGTAAAATAATGGATTTATCTAATGGGTTTCATGTTCCTCTCAAAAATGGGAATTTAAATAATTTTTTAGTCATGTCATGGAATTAAAATTGATTATTCGTAAAATAAAATTGAACATAAAAAATGTTAGGATAAAAAATATCATATAATAAATCACATTAATATAAATCAACATTATAATGAGCATAAATGGGGATCCTAGAGAATGTACCATCATTTTTTCTATTATAAAACCCTTCTGATTGATTGTAAGATCAATTCAAGGGGTTATTTTCATTGTCTCCATCATTTTCATCCACCATTATTGGGTCACTTCTGACATTTATAACAAAAAAAATTTAGTCATATATTCACCTATTTATTCATCGTTTACAAGAAAGAGAAAATAATTTCATCTATAAATAAAAAATTTCCAAAATAATGATGTTTCTTAGATGGTAAATGGTATATATTCAGGTTTATACCAATATCCCTCTACTAAATTTGAATTCAATAATTCCCCCAATGATTAGCTAAGAATGGGTATATACATTGTATATTAAATATAATTACATTAAATGAATAGAATATTATTATAATAAGTAAACAATATTTTTCCTTTTTAAAAATAAGATTATTTTCCATAACAAATATCTAGATTTATCTCACTCAAATACATACATTTATAAAGGTATTAATAACTTTATAATCCATTTAAAATATAATTCCAACACAACAAAATTTTTATGATCAAATATATATATCATTAAATCACTAAATCATATTATTCCACAAAATATTTCCCCCATTTTAGTCATTAATAATTAAACATAATTATTTGAAATGATCTCCAAAAAATAATAAATAGAATTAAAAAATAAAATGTTAGTAAATGCATAAAATAACACTATAGTAAAAATGAGGGAGGTTAAATCACAATACTCTTTAGTCGTACCTTTATATTCTCTACTACGATCCTCAATTACCACTATTATATCTTTTCTATGAAGGGTAGTTTCCTTGAGTTCCTCCTAAAGAGACTCCTTATGAAAACAATTAAAAATCATAACCATTCTAATTATAAAATTGAGGTAATCTATATCATATAGATGATATAATTAGGTATGTTTACCTAAGGATGTTGTGGAATCATAAGAATGGGGGGATTTTAGAGAGAATCGTTTGGTATGTTGATGTAAATGGGGATATCATAAATGTTTAGTATTTCATACATCATCATCCATCAGGTCCAAATTTACATACAATCCAATCATCCTTGGTTTTTATTAAAAAATAGAGTGATATTTTAGGATAATTTGGTGTGTATATTGATTTCATTTATCTAAATAAGTAATGATAAAAAATACTCATGATAAAATACAATGTATGGTGTCTTTGTTGTAATGGTTTTAGTGGTGGTTGGGTCTACATCTAATTTTGGTAAATTATAAATCATCCCTAGATTTAGTGTCTCCATAATCGATAGATATGTATTATGTTAGTCAGTTAGATCGATGAAAGAAAACACATGGGGTTAGAAATAAATCATTCCCTTCCCCTTTTTTTATAATCTTGGTCAACTTTTTGATGGGTGCAGAAATCAACTAACATATACTATTGGTCATGGGAATCATTTCAAGTATTTTTTCCATACTCTAAGATAAGGGAATTTTTTTAGGGTAGACAAATTTGGGATTTAAATACAAATGAATTGAGAGGGACACAGAGGGGTGTCAGTATAAAGGGAGGTTGTTTGACATGATGTGTATCATATAGAGTGGGATGATGGTGTTGTTACTAGTGTGTGGGAAAAATATATGTGGATTCGTAAAAAATATTCATTTACTAGAATATCTAACATATTTTCTCTATCACATATCAAAATTTGTCCCACAGAAACTTATCCGTAAACCATTGGGAGACTATGTTTAGTGTATCTTGGATAACAGGGGTAGTATAAGATATTGCTCAGAGTGTGAGGGATGGTATAGAATAAGATATAGTATATAAATATACTTCATTTTCCTTATAAAACATAATTAATTATATATAATCCTCCTTCCACTCATTATTAATCCTCTATTTATATAGTAAGGCCATTTAACTAAATATTTGTAATTCAAAATTCTATACCTTTCCAGGTGAGTTAATGAAAATAAATGACTCGAATGAACCCATTTAAATTTACAAATATGTGATAAAATTTCCTACTATGATCACACCCATGTCATTATATAGATTCCCTCACAATTAAATAAATCATAATTTCTACATTAATCATACCAAAAATATATATGTTTTAGAAAATTGGACCTTTGATTATACTCACACTACCTAGTGAGTCATACTTAAAGAAAAAAAATCATGTTTGGTGGTTCCATGAATATCCTTATAAGTGTTTTATTCAACTATTTTATCATTATCTATTCTTAATCATTCCTTACCTTATTATATTTTATAAGTTTTACCATAATGAATATATTGTTACCAAGTGTTCTCAATAATCAACTCAATATGTTAATAGGACTAAAAATTTGGAGATTTAAATTCCAATACCTACCCCAATAATATTTCAATGATAATAAATAATGTTGATGTCCTTGTATAATGAAAATTTATTCTATGGTACATTAAACAATAAATAAAAATATAATTCCAACTCCATGTAGTTCCCCGCGATTGTTTAAACATTTTCATTATTCTTTGTAAACCATTAATTTTTTTTTCTATTACTATAATTTTCTTCTTTATAAAAGCAATACTCTTATGGTGTATGTGTTTTATGAATATGAAAATATAATTTAAGTTACTATTGAATGATATTAAACTCAAGGATGTGAAAAATGATGATGTTTTAGACTGGTTATGAAATTGGGAGAAATATGGGTTACATTATTATATTTTGGATGTCTGATTTTTTATATGGGTGTTCATGTTCATTCAATAAATATTTAATTTAAAATGTTAGTTTTTTTTTGTTCTTTATGGTACTGGTTGTTTAAGGTTTTTGGAAGGAGGGTCACCTTGTTTAACAGGATCCATGAAGATCATAAAAGGTAATTTTTTGAGATGAAGTATTGAACTATTTTTAGAGGTATAAAATTTAGTATTAGTTTATATTAAGAATAATATTTATTATTTGAGTTGATATGATTTTTTTGTGGAATTTGCAAAGAAAGGTGTTGTAAAAATTTTTAATAACATAATGGAGGGACATGAATCAACTATAACATGATTCAAAGGGGATACCTTGAAGAAATGTGTTTAAAAAATGGTATTATCCAAGTGGATGACTTTAATGGGGAAGAAAAAGAACTATGTATGTTTAAAGGTCTAGTAATGTATAATATCTTACAAATTATATTTAAATAAATCTTCAATATTTATGTTCAAAAACCCAAAGTTGTTTCATGAGAAACAATAATTACCGAAATTTAGAAATTTTTAAAATGGATTTATATGAAATTTAAATTAATGGATTGAGAAATCATGGAGACTATAATGGCATAGACCTATCTAGTACATTATTATGTGAAATTTTAGTGCTGGAGGTGTTCTGGGAGATCAAGTAGACTTGGGGGAGTGTTTGGGTATAATTTAGAGAATGACGAATGGGGGATAACTTTCGCACGGTTAGTGCACGATTTTCCTAAACCGTGTAGAAAAACTGTTCAAGGATGATCTTGGAGATAGTGGCTAATGCATGGTTAGAGCATGGTTTGTTTAAACGTGCGTCCTAGCTGTGAGAGGAGTGTTTGATTAGGCAGAAGCTAACTCATGGTTAGTGCATGGTTTGTTAATCCCTGTGGACTAACCGTGTATGCCCTTAATATTAGATCCTAAAATTGTGGATCTAACTCGTTTTGCCTCTATATGGTTCGTTAAAGCTCCCAAGCAGCCATAAATCGGGATTACACTTCCTTAAAGGTAGAAGAATCACTATCAAGCATTTGGAGGTGATCTAAAGGATTCTCTTGGTGAATCGATGACATTTTACTGAGGAATGTGATCATTCTAATTTGGATTCATATATCTACTTAGATCTAATTCTCCTATTCTCTTGGTTTCTTAGATCTAAGCCTGTTATGGGTTGATCTAAGTGTGTGGATATGAAATATGGTGAGCTTTGTTCTTAACCTTTCTATTAGGAGAGATCTAAGGTGGGTTTTTAGAGAATCAACCCAACTTTCTTGTGAGTTCTTAATTGTTGGGTTTTTCGTCAGAAAACCTTGAGGCAGGGGTTCTTTGGTTCTATTTCTTTTATGTGAAACTGTATTTTTAGATTTTTTAATACCGCATTATGACAATGTAATTAACAGTAATCAATATTTGGACTTGAAAAATGAAACTGTTATCGATCGTAATTTTTTCCTCATGATTTTCTAGATAGTGTGATATCTATAATTGCATGTTTATCTATTATTCCTTGACGGAAATTAGTATAGAACTTCAACCGAGACTAATTGATATTTGTTTGGCTAACGATAAAGTGGCATGTGAACGAATCTAGTTCCTGTTGTATTTTTATGATAAACAAATTGGCTTGGTAAGCATGTATAATCTCTTGTGATATTTTAATGGTTAGGTTCCTGATTTTGGAACTAACGAATTCATTCTGTAAATTCATGATGGATTAAAGAATGTTATTGTTTGATAATTCATTAAATGGTTCTGAGTTACCATCTTGTTTGTTGAAAGGGCCATATCCCAATTGATGTGATTCTTGTTTTCCTACTGCTTGTGATGTGATGTGACCCTAGAGGGGTGTTGTGATATGTCGATGCATAGAGGAATTTTGGTTGTGGCCACGGATGATGCCTAGAGTGGAAAGAGTCATAGGTTTATACATGTGGGTGTCAGGGAGGACACCAGGGATGATGGAATGGGGTGGATGTGATTTTTGGATTCTTGTTGATTGTTTGGTTGTTTATCTATATTACTTTTCCCCACTACTCAAAGCAGTTGGACTTGCATACCCTTCTTCCGAAAGAGGAGAAGAAAAGTAGGGAATTCCATGTTCTCTCCGTGTTTAGCCTATCTAAAGAAAATGGATCTACTCTCTTTCTATAGTTGGAAAAACTCGATGGGTAGTACATATACTCATAGTTTCGAGCCCCCTTGTGTTTAGTAGCATAGGATGCTTTTCTAGATTTCCTAGGAATATGGTAAAGTAATTATGTAATGAATGTTTGAATAAATGATGTTAACCCATGGGGTTAGAGTTTCTTGAAACATAATGACGAGGTTGAGAAATTTTCAAGGGACAATGTAATTTATTTTGGATATGTTATTAGTGGAATTTAATGTGGAAATTTTCATGGTTAATTAATGATTGATGAATTAATTAACATACAATGTAATTAATAAAAATGGAATGAAGTAATCATAAAAATACCTTAAATGGTTGTGTTCTTATAGGATACCTAGTCTTACTAGTGTTCCCCTTCGCCAAAAAATGGATATATTCCCAAAAGTGTTTCATAGGCTATTCAAAGTAGACCAAACACAACACTTTGATTTCCTAACCAGTCCTTCTTAATTACTTTTATGGTCACCTCTATGATTTTTTTCAAATCATTCATCAATATATTTACCTAAACACTGCACTAAGTGTGGTACAATATACTAATGTTGTATTGAACCCCATATTTATCCAAGTTACCCTTATAAAATTATCTATAAAATGTTTTTTATGATTGGTGATAATCATTTTTCCACACATAAACTAGTAAATATGTTCTTTTTCAAAAACAAATAGCATCGTGCTTTTCTATGCCATATAAAGTAGCTTCTACTTCAATAAATTTTTATATGTAATCAACACACACTGAAATTATTTTCAATTAATATAATAATGGAATATAAGAATGATTTTTTTCACCCCATGCAAGGAAAACATCAAGGACTATAATAAGAAATTATGAAATCATATTTTCTTTACAATTTTTTTGGTATGTTTGAAAGGAAATTTTTTTTGAACAATGATAAGATATTCACTAACATAATTTGGCTTAAAAAATCCACAATATAATCCCTTAACCACTAGTTTATTTGGTTTATGTTTTCCTCTTATTGGTGATATGTATAAAATTTACATAGTGCATTACACTTCATTGGTGACCACACACTGATGATCCAATTCACCATCATACTATATGAAAAATATAATAATCCCTTAAATATTTATAATCATTATATATTAATTCTTTTTCTATTATTAAGTTATTTGTCTATTTAATTATTTTAATTCAAAATAGATACCATTTTTTTAAATAAATCTCTTATATTAAGATTAATTTTTAATATCTTATTGTCCAAAAAAACAATGTTAATATAAAACCATTGATCATCACTTAGTTGCAAAAACAATTTGAATAGAGATAGAAAAAACATTATTCAAACCTTTCTTGCCCATGATAATGATCTGAATATAATAGTGAAATAAATTTTTTTTATTCATGTAGGGTTCGGTATCATTTATTTTTATAAAAAACATCACTGACACCTGATTATTTCATAGCACTACACTAGAGAATGTAATTTTGGATTCATTCATGTAAAAATGAAATACCACATCATGTAGCATTTTCTCATTAATTATTTAATTGAAATGTATATCCACAAGATTATGATTTCCTAGAATATGGGATAAAATAATACTAGTAATTATTTTATAGACCACTAACCCTAAAAATTAGTCGATAAACATTCACATAATATTTAAGGGACCTATACCCAAAATTAATCGGCATCATGATTAGGGTAATGGTAAATCTCGTCATTAACTCCTAAAATGCATCCTTGCACTATTCATCAATTATGACCACTATATCCTTTTCAAGAATAAGTGTGATTTCATATCTTTCCAAAAAACGTTTATAAACCTCTATGCGAATCTAGTATTCCCCAAGAATATTTGGATTTAATAAATCAATAGATCAATCATAATTTCATTATTTAAAATGAAATAAAAAATTTATGAATACTTAATTTGTCATGTCTCTTCATATCATTCAAAAACCATGATTTTTTTTAGAAATATGACTAATGATTATCCATATATAAAAAAATAAAATCTAAATACCTAAAGAAACAATATTTTAATCATGAGATGGATGTGTTTCATTCAACAAATAACATTTGAGGGTGAATTACACATGATGAATGTCATTATTCTGTAGAAAAAGTCCCCATGGTGTCATATTTATGATTTATTCTATGGTTTTTTTATCCATGTTATTTTTATTAATATAAGAATATATATCAATAAGAGATTAATATTAATTGATATAAATACCTTCCAATTGTTTTTAATAAATTTATGGGTAAAGTGAACCATCCTCATTTCATCATTATGTTTAATAATGTCAACATAAGATCCCCTCTATTTAAATGTTTCGGTGGATATCATCTCATTATACTACTTAATGATTATAATAATTCCCTTCTTTGGTAAAACACAGATTATGATAATTCAATAAAATTATTAAATATTATTGATTATATGATTATATTATATTTTTACATATTATTTCCAAACAACTTACATCATTGGAGGTTTCAACATTCATTATTCCCAAAACATTTTCTTCATTCCTTCTCTAAGTCCAATATTTTCATTACATAAAGAATATATAATGCCATTGATGTTTATTATGACATATCAAATGATCTTATTACCCTATCTAAAAAACTCAAAAAATAGATGATTTTTCTCATTTGAAAATTATAAACTTATAATTATTGGGATGTTTTATCATTCTCTGTAAAATGAGTACCTAAAATTACTCATTGTTTTCCCTAGAATCAATTTTTTTGGATTCAAATGTGACAGAACTAGTTATAAATATAAATCCCTCTAAAATTTCCCCAATATAATTAATTATTATTCCTATTCTAGGTTCTCATTATTTCCTCCATTATTTGTTTAATTTATCATTGATCAAGTATATCATGGTTTATTCTCCTCTTATTTAATCATTAACAATTGAAAATAGTATTTAGTGGTGATGTTGTAGTGAAAATATTTTGATCCATATATGTATTTTTATACCACTATCAAGTCAAATTATCTGTTTTCCCCCTAAACCTAAAAAATAAATCAGGATTAATTAACATCAATTGTTTAATAAATATTTTAAAGAAATTATAACAATGTATAATTTTTGAATCTATTTCTTCCTCCATATTTAAAATTGGAAAATTATTATGGATGATAGAATTATCCAAATTCTCAAATTCGCCCTTTAGAATGACAATCTTGTACTTGATATATCAATTATCAAGTTAGTGATAAAATTTTATGGGCTATGGATTACATATCCCAAATTTTTTAAAACATTTAGCAGTATATTTTTTATACCAGACTGTATGTTACACATGGATTTTTATTATTTTTATGAACAAATAATTTATGAAATAATGATTATTCCTCGATCAAGTTGTATTCATGGATGATTCCATTGAAAAATACATTATCATTAATTACATAGATATATTACTCCGTTGTCCTCCAATTTCATCTTATTAGAATAGATGTCATTGAAAAACATGAAATAAGATGTAATTTTTGAGATTTCTCTAATGAAAGTGATTTTTATTTGTTTCTACATAAATATATATATGAACCTTTTGACTGATTGAAACTTCTTTTAAAGGATTTTTAAAAAGTAACTTCTGGGTTAGTGAGAACCAAAAATGAAATGAGAAAAAGTAAGAGGGTCGGGCATGGAGCCACACAATTCACAAACCTACTTAAAATAGAATCTTGACAACATCAAATAGAAATCATAAACGGGCCGATCAGGGAACCCTGCCTAGGACTGACCCGTCCGAAACACACACACAGTAATCATGACTAAATCATCACCAAGGCCACCTACACAATCCAATGAAACATGTAATCTATTTAATAAAACCAAATTGAGGTTTGGTGTAAATGATCATGAAACAATGGAAGAGGGAACCAATTAAATGCAAAATCATTCAGGTACAGAACTCCTCGACATCCATAATATCTAGAATCTAATCCCAGGTCACCTCTAGTGTCATTGAAAGAACCAGCATACATCCCACACCACGGACTCCACTGTTAACCCTAGGAGACGATCCTGATCATCGTAAGAGTCGACCTAGTTTCGAAGAAGGAGATAATGAACAACCCATATCGAAACAGATCTAGAAAAAGGGAGACCTGCAACATGAAGATCTGGCCGGGGGGGATGTATCATGAAGCACAACAACGACTGGATCTAGACAGCTGGAATCTGGCCGCATCGAACGAAGCCCCGATACAACAACATGAATCTGCAATCAAACATCATAGAAGTACAATGTCAGATCCAAAGATCCACAGTCAAGACCCCATTGAAGGAGGATAAACCGTGGATAATTCTTCATCTTGAGAGTACTCGAGATGTCACTGATGTTGTGGATGTAAGGGACATCAGAGGCACACCACAGAAGGTCGAAGACCTCCATATGGACCGGATGAGACCACCATGAACGGATCATAAAACCGTCCAAGGAATGCTTCACCATGAAGCATCCACATTCATAGAGGCTAGATGGTGGTCTGTGAACCTTTTATAATTCTAGTTAACATTACCTTTGAACATAAATTTGTGAAAAGGGTTAGGTGGATGGTAGGGTTTTACTTTTTTTTATTGAATTTTTATTTTAAATCATTATTGAATTACCTTTTTGCTAAACTATGATGTTTAGTTGAATTTTTATCTAACCCCTACTTATCATTTTCTCCTAATTTTTCATCCTTCTTATCAATGTGATTGTCAATTTCCATTTTCTCCCTTATACATCATAACATCACAAAATTTGATTATTCCCTTAGAAACTATACATTACCTGATAGGGTACTTTTTTATCTTTCATGAAACATTTTTATATTATACCTAAATAGATTTTTTATGTTCATAAATATGGATTATTTGTTAGATTATTATTCATATTTCTTTTGAAGGTTATCCTATACTTGATAGGGATTCTGATCAATTTTTTAGTGTTTTGAGTCACCAATTTTTCAAAAGGATGGGATTCCATCTATACCTTCTACTAAAAAAATTGTTTTTGGGAATTCTATATATGCATTAATTTTGGGGATTGGGATTTTTCAAAACATTTAATGTGTTTTATTATCCGTAGGAAAATATTATTGGTTATTGGTATTAGTTTGCATTGTTCACACATAATTGTTATCTCCAACCATGGTATTATTCTACGGGACTCAATTATTATCAAAATTAATTTTCAATGAAATTTTGTGATAGGTTTTATCCCAAAAACCTCATCATAACTATTGGTTTTTCCTACATACATGATTGGAATTCATTAAAGTCATGTGTACCCTTAAAAATTACATATGAAATAGTTTATTATGGATTTGTTTGTTTTCAATGATTATAAATAGTAAATATAACATTTATTTTTTATACATCATCACTATTTGAGTAGCTAGATTAGTTTTCTCATCTATAGTATAAATTCCTCAACGCGGTATACCTTGTTCAACTATCTACAATGAAATAATATTTTTCATGTCCTACACATTTTATTATTCCTTTGATGGTATTTTCCCCATCAAACATTTTATATCTACTAAATCAACTAATTCTAATAAATTTGAATTCAAAATTATATAATAGATTCCAATGGTATCCAAGGAATAACTCCATGATGTGGGATCTTATTGAATAACTTCAAAAATCATTTCCAAGACTCATTATTAAATTAATCATATTTTTTATAAAATTTTATATTTCTCTATTCAGGTTCATTATTTTTATTAGGTTATGTACATATATAGATATTAATCTGAAGGGTCGTAAAATGTGGTGATTCTACTAATTGGTTGTGATTTTTCCATTCATTAACATTGTTATTCAAAATAAATGGTTTGTAAAACCAATTTTTGTATTTATTGACAAACCACTAATCATGAATGTGTTTTAAACATCTAAAATATGTAAAATTTGTTCCAAATGTTCATTACTCGGGAGGCCACCAAATTTTATATTTTTTCGAATCATTTGATTTAAATATAATTTTTTTTTCTGAAAATAGTTAAATTTATTTGTAAGCCTCTTAATGATTAAAATATTTTTTTCATTGAATAATAGCCCATATAAATTATAGTCATAATTCATTATGCATGAGGATATATATATATATATATAATTTTTTACATATTTTAATTTCAATTATCACTTAAATATTCTATTATTACATATATTTGATGAAGGAATGGTTATTTATCAATGTTAGGATAGAATTCTACTAGTTTTATGATATAATTTTTTTTTATCAAGTACATGTAGAATTAATCATGAACATAATACGTACAATGACAAAACAATGTCACCCACTTATGTAAAGGTGAAAAAATTGTAAAATAATATGATATAAGAAAATTAATTAATCAATTAGCTAATAATAACCATTTTTCTTAGTTGTAAGGAACAATTATTTAAAAATAATTTCAAAAATAAAACACACTCCAAGGATTATTTGGATGAAACTGACCCCAATACTCTCTTAAACAGTTATCTAGCCTAAATTTTCAACATACATAAATGGCATTCGCAATCCACATGGATTATCAACTAATAATTGGGTGTCAAAGAATAATTATTGGGAAAAAATTCAGCTAACATGAACGAAAGACATATAAGGCGTATACAAAATATATAATATTGTAAAAGATAAATATATTCCATAATAGAAACCAAACAACATAAACCAATCAAATCAAGAGTAGAACCAAATACCCAAGTAAAATTCCAAAAATAATAATTTTAAAAACTTGGAATACCAACAACTCTATGTGATAGAACGGATATACTCCAACCATATCACCCCAGATACTTAACGACGATATCCAAAACCCACACTATCTCAATATGGTGCCTTTCTAGTCCCTGCATTGAAATACATAACTGGATATATGCAACACTGAAAGGGGTATACCTGGTGTGAGCTAACAGGCTCAATGGGGTCTCTCCCAAATGTTCCACATCATTTCCCTAAAAAAAAATCCTTGAATGACAAAATTTAAAGAAAATAATTCATAATAATAGATTAATAATTTTTATAACAAAAGAAAGAAAAATAGCTTACTTTCCCCCATTTCCACATTACCAAATAATGTGGATAAATCATCATAAAATAAATTCATATCAATATTTTTTAGAATATATATCATGTTAAAAAATCATTCTATTTATTACATATCATATAAAATATATGTAATTAAAACAATACAATACAATTCAAATTCAGAAGCACATGTAACATCATGCCAGGGATCACACAAGCTCAGGATATACATGACACATGTACATTACATGTAAAATCACATAGTAATCAAATGAGTAGACCTATTTATTGTGTATAGAGACCAATAGATTTCTCTAACAATTAATTCTTCCAATGGGACTAATAAGTCTACAGAATAGTGGTCCTAGGTAGCAGAGGAATTTCCCATGAGAAAACCCGTAGAGAGTGGAAAAGACATATTATTATATATTCCCCCTAAGTATATATTGATTTCCTTGTTCTATATTTTCCAAACCATGGAATCAAAACATTTCCATCCAACCATTATTTGAAAATAATCTCACAAACTATTACAAAAATGATTTGAAAACCCTTTTCCATTTAACAAAACTAGTTTAAAACCATATTTTTGAAAAACATGATAACACAAAAACTAAAAAAAATTCAATCATTAAATATAAGTAAATAAAGAAATATAAAAAATAATATAAATTAAATTCATTAATATATAGTAGATATACTACCACCTACCTCCCAACTTAGGGTCACACATTACTTGAAATAACCCACCAACACGAAGAACACAACAATGCAAACAAAGGTATAGGAATAAACCTACACATATTATAATTGATTAAATTAAAAAAAGGTCAGCAATGAAGAAGATAAAATCATACCTCAATAATCCACACCATCCACCCCACATCTATGAAAGGAAATGGATATCGAATCAATATCGTACAACTAATATAGAAGGAAGGAATAACTAATAGAACTACAGTCAATAAATCCAATAACTCAATGCAATGATTGTTCTCAAATCAATGGAACGATGATTCAAAAATTATTACTCAACTGGAGATATGAAAACTAAATAAAATATTGATCAATCACTGAATGAATCAATATGGAAAAAAGACTCTAAAATTCCCTTGATAAGGACACTAGGTTGATAGTGAAAGGAGATGAAGGTGAATAAAAGAAAACTACATAGGACCATCAAAATAATACCCCAAACATTAATATTTAAAAAGTGTATAATCTCAGTACACATATTAAATTCTTAAGACACAAATACACTTAAAATGAATGACATTATCATTAAAAAATGACCATTTAACATTACATTGTGTGTAATCTATACACTGATTTTACTACATTAATTTTTTCGCACTAACTTTATGATATCTTCCCTACTTAACATACACAGAATGTACTCACATTGCATGGGGATTATTTTTTCAAAATCATAAAAAACAAAATATGCCTATAAAAAATTCAAATGATCTCGAGCATCCACAGAACTCAGGGAGAATCCATAAAATATATTAAATTTTTTAAATATTTATTTGATTTATTCAAAAAACATACTTCCCAGAAAAATATTTATTTTTTCACAAAAATAATATCTCTATCCTAGGGAGCCTAAAGATTCACCCAATTAATGTAGACAACAAGAAAAGATAAAGGGAATTAGTATAATTATGATAACAAGAGGATACAAACTCCCCACTGTTATAATGTTTGTCCCATGTATGTTATGATGATGAATAATGTATCCAGAATGACCAAGGGATCATTTAATCTCAAATACTTTTTGTGGATCATCCTATGATAAGACAACCATTACCTTCTACGAATCATGTGATAATCCATCCATAGAAATCATTTTCCCCTATAATTTCACATCATGAATCCATAAGATTAATTTTGAAATCATCCTATATAAATGTTTACTCCTTGGGATTTAAAAGAAAATTCCAATGGTACTCATTATTATGCTCAGATATTGAATATCCTGAATTTCCATCTGTAGAAACTACGAACAAAGCGTTGAGATAGTGATGGAATAACTAATTCATCAATTTCATGAGAACTTCAGGAGTGTTATTAATACCAAATATAATAACTAGATATTCATAATGTCCGTACATTTTCTTAAATGTTTCCTTTGATATGTCACACTATCGATTCATAGATGATGATATCAATACTAAAGATCAACCAATGAAAACCAAATTTATCTATTTAAAAAATAAAATCATTTATAAACATGGGAAAATGATAATTTTTTCGAAACTATTACCATGTTATACTTACAATATTCTATAAAAATTCATAGTGAACAATCCACCTTTTGTTAAATAGAACTAGGGCTTCCCAGGGTGAAACACTATGGTGAATATAAACCCTTTTCAATAGTTCTTCCAATTGAATATTGATCTCCTTTTTCTTAAATGCTTCCATTTAAAAAGAGGGTATCAAAATATTTCATTTCCTTATCGCAAGGTCAAATATAAAGATTACCTCCATATATAGAGGAAACAATAATATATCATATGGAAAGTATAGGAAAAATATAAACAATGTTGCGTGGATCAAAAACAAAAGATATTCCACTAGGTTCAACTAAAAAAAAGAAAAAAACTCCAAATCTCTTTGTGGGGAGGTCATACATGACCATAATTCGTAATGACTCACCCTAAAACTCCCATTTTCAACCATCGACTACAATAATAAAAAAATCATGATTATTAAAAACAACCTAGAAATGATGAGAAACATTATAATCCATACTGATGATGATGTTGAATAAATCTATATTAGGAAAAAGAAAATATCATACTAACTCTACATCAGCTGCCGATAGTGAATAATAAGGACAAATGATACACCTTCTATTTTATCATTGAGATAGATATTTATATCTCTATAATGATGAACATGATATTTATCATCAACCTAAGAATATCAACATAAATGATATATATAAATGAGTGGGATGTTCCAGTATCTAATAATGAAAATTCTATTGAGTATGTAATAAAAATGTTTCTAATCACTATCATGATTCCCACTTCAACCTCTCCTAGAAACTTATATGTATTGTTGTGGTACTTCACTACTGAGTCATGTAGAAGGATCCTTAGATACATATAACCATCTTACTACACTGCAATACCTTTTGGATTCAATGATCACACACCATATCAAGGATTATACATAGCATGATATAAATTATTTAGATGACTATGACGTACACATATGTTTAACATAATTGGGTGTGAAGGATAATAATTTCGTGTGTTTATGACCATACAACAATAATATACAATTATAGTCACACCACTATAAATAAATGGAGTTTTCCAAGATTCATGCATCTGATAATCACATCCATTACTCCTATGATGAACCTTACACATCATGTTTTTCCCTAGTGTGCTGCTGAAACATCAACATTGTAAAATAAAAATGCTGTAATATCCAACATTTCCCACCATATGATTTTTTTCAGGATATTCATGTCCAATGTCTCCATGTATATCAAAATATTTAGCATAAATACCATTGATATGATATTAATTCATAGTCCCAATATATACCCTTGAGATTTCAAAGGGTCGTTATTCAAAACATCTGGTAAAGATTTAACCACCTTAGAAAACCAATTTGTGTATGCTAACATTTAACACATTTTCTACTAAATAGAGTGGATCTCTAGATATATCACTATCATCAATGACTATTGAAAGAATGATGTAATAAGAGAGTTTTAGAACTCATCCATTCCAAGACCAAATTCTTATACACCCATAACACAGAATCCCACAAATATATTTGAGGTCCATTATGTCTAAAAAATGCACACTTCACATTGATATTATCAATTTTATCCATGGTTTTAAAGATCTACTCAATCCTCCAAAGATAAATCTATAAGTATTGAGGTTCATTATTACCATTAAAAGATGGTGGTTTTCATGAACTAAATATCATGATTTATCTCTTTATATTTGAGCTCTATGATGTAATACAACAATTGTGTCATGAGATTTTTCAAATTTCATTTAATAGTATGAACTATCCACATGATAATCGTGATAAGGTTTTGATCTATGAGAGGATTCCCTTGAGAAGAATCAGTTTCTCATTTCTATGGAACACAAAGAACATGTCTAGAAGTCATATAACTTTACATTTAAACCAAATAAATATTTAGATGGTAGAAAACCCTCGTTTAAATATAGAAATCTAATAATAGAAAATTTATATTAACAATAAGATTAAAAAAGAGGAGACACACATCCAAATATCCTATTGTAACTTGATTCTCATAATGAATATAGATGATAAAAACCCACTATAATATACATATCTAATCCCAAAAAAGTTATTTAATGATTACCGAACATCCCTATGAATGGAATATTTAGAATAGATCACCTCTGATACCAAACTGTGAAAAACATGACCTGAATAACCTCTCAAATTGATATTTGACTCAAAATTTCACATACTAGAAGGGTGTTCATGATCCCCATGTGTTATTGACTATAACCAATGAATCAAATAACAACCATAGGTAATTATTTCTCCTATCCTTCTTAAAAAACATGGAATAAATATATATAGTATTCAACACTATAAAAGATAAATATTTTCCATAACTGTAACCAAAATGTGGAAAACAACTAAAACAACAGAATAACCAAATCTCTGAGTACATGTTTTATGATAATCATCTCCCAAAAAGGAATACCAACTACTCAATGTGAAAACCTCAGTATAATCCTACCATCACACCACCAGTTACTCAACTTAGCTAGTAGAAAACCTCATCACCTCATTGTGGCCCATTGAATTCCTTGTAATGAAACATATAACAAGGTATATGCATTAATAAATGGGTATGCATAGTTTGACCTAACATGATTAGTAATTTCATGCCAAAAAGATTTATATCAAGTCTTTTAATAATAATATCATAATGATAAACATTAAATAAGGAAATGGAATGGTAAAAGTTTTATAGTTTTTATATCAAAATAATGCAGAAACAGTATAATTTTCACTTTTTCTACATTTTTTACATATTTCAGGTAAATAAGATTCAATACATACCATATCCATATATCTCAGTAGATATATCAATTAATAATAATTAAATTAATATATCACATCTCATAACAAATCAATTTTATTACAAAAAACAAAACAATGAAAAATAAAATGAACTTGTATCATTACACCATTGATCACACTAAGTCAATATATGAATTACAATCATACATAATAATGAAAATTTTGAATACATCAATCCATTAGAAATATTCATCAAGTCTATAGAGAATAGGAACACCACAATATGTAATCTTACCAACTTTTCTAACGAGTCCATAGAAAAATGAAACTAAGGAGCAGAGGAAAGACTCATTAGAAAACACCTGACAGTGGATGAGACCTATTACTATACCAATCACCAATGTAATTATGTCTTCATATGTGGTTTATTTACCAAACCAAATCATCAAAACATTTTCATAAAAAATTTGTTTGAAAATAATTTCAAATTTTTTTTTAAATCCTTTTCCATTAAAAAAATATATGGGAAAATCATCTTTTATAAAAACCAAATTTCACACACAGAAAACAATCTATCCATAATGGCATTTATTTTAGTTAAGTAATTTATCAAAAATAAAGTCAATGATGTTCACCAACACTAAATATATTTGGAATAAACTACCTCATAAATTAGGATCACACAAACCTAGAATGTATACACCAACATGAAGATTATAAAAATGAAAATGTATTCCCTATAATAAACCTACACATATTCATATTTATTGAATTCAACTAAACTGTTGAAGTATAAGTGGAAAAAATGTATACATCAAGAAAACACACCCATCTCATCACATAAAAACAATAGAAATTACCCAATGAACAAGATCACACACATAAAATATAAAAAAAAGATTAAACATCACCAAAGCATAATTAATCTAATGACTCAATGAACCAACTCTATTGTGATCAATGAAATAAATAAGTAGAAATTCTAACTCACTTAGAGAGATTCATACAAACTGGAACATTTTTTATTTATTTTTTTGTATTTTATTGTTTATTTTGTTCTTTTTTTGTTCCTTGGTATTATATATAGTTTTTTGAGTAAAATACAGTGTTTGGTCTTGAAAGTTAGTGGAACATAGTTAGAACATGGTTTTGGGAAACTATGTTCCCTAGACACTTAAAATGTCCAAGTTGCATGACCACTCATATGAGTGTCCTCCCTCCCCCATGAATCCAATAAGTTGTTTTCTTATAGGATGGAGGGGATCATACGATATAGTAATAGTTTAGAAAGTTGTGTAGGATAACATTTCGGTCTGTCTGGGTCATTAAATGTTTAGAATTTACCCTTTTACCTCCACATTTTTATCCCATAATCAACCCTAATTAGATAAAAATGATATTTAACACCCTATGAGATTCCTTTAATCCCTCACGGATCCCATTAATTGAATTTTTTAATGAATTTTTCCTTAGTTCCTCAAATAATCATTAACTTAGCCTATTTTCTTTGGATTTTATCCTTATTCTAGTGTTTGTCTTACTTTAACTTTGGGTTCTTCTTCTCGAGATTGTTTTTGACCTAATAAAGGTTAGATCTTGAGTTTATGGGATAATTATGGATGTTTTTGGTTTGATAATTACTTTATAAGGTTCATCTAATGTGCGATTGTGGTTTTCCACTGAATTCTATATGATTTTAAGATTGAGGTAGGTGATTTCATGTTTTAACCTTATTAAATGATTAAATTTTCCTTTTTTGTTTTAATTAATGTGTTCTATGGACTATGTGATTTTTGAGAAATGTGTATTCAAAGTCTTCCAAGGTGTGTATGTGTTGTAAAGTGTGTTTGCAAATGGAAATAGTTTTCATTCATGTGTTTTTTTCTTTTTTGGCATATAAATGGGTTCTATTAGTTTTGAAGTTGGTGAAAAATATTTTTTAAATTGGATTTAGTGCGAATGTATTTAAGATTGGGTTTTCATATGATAAATGGTTGGTTTTCAATTGTATTTCATATTTCATGATGAGTGTATGTAATAATGGTGATCCATGTGACATATGAAATGGAACTTTAGCACAATGGGAATCCTATCTATCAATGTTGGTGGACAAGGACTAGTATGAATGTTGGAAATGCATGGCTGAATCATAATTTCTTCTATATAGATTCAAGGTGCAATAAAAACTAATCATGATGATGATTAGAGACCACTAGACCATGGGATGGTTTCCCCTCTAGTGGCTCATGAATGAGGAAATGGTGGGTTATGGTTGCTATACAATGTTTCACTAAGATACTAGGTTGTGTGGTCCCACTAGAGCTAGAGACTATAGGGATTTCTAGTTATGTGGTTCTATGTTGGGATGTTGTGATAAAAGTTGGCATGCGATGGTATATATTTTATATATATAAAAGGAATTATTCCTTTGAATGTTTTTTTCATTTAAAAGTATACAATATATTATTTTTATTGAAATTTTCTTATTTCCATTACTAAAACATCCAAATTAATTTACCATTTAATGTTATTACAAGGAATATTTCTTTTGGTTGTCATCCTACAAGTATTTGGATTACACCCTATATACGCCATTCGATGTTTTTAGAATTTATTATGAATTACCTAGGTATAGGAAATATGTGTTATGGTGGTGATGGTAGATCAGGTTACTAGAGTTCCTCTCTTAAAAGTGGTTGTGGAGGTATCTTTATGGTGATGTACATAATGCTACATGGATTTTTTGGGTTGTACTGTAGTTGTTACCCCACACCGTGTTGGATTTTGGATTATGTTTTGAAATGTTTAGGCATGAATTTTTTTATCTATTTTATTTTTTTTGTTGATCATGTTTTGATTCTTCACGTGGAGTATTTTAGTTTTATAGTTATCAAGAGTGAAATAATTCCCAAAAGTTCATTTTTGATATCCATGAACTATTTTCTAGCCTATGTGGATAGCGAATTCCATTCAAGACATTACACAGGCCAGGATAGGATCCGAATTGGATATAATCATGGTTTCATTCATGAATAAATGGTATTCGAGTAGGTTTTAACATTTCATTTGTTAATGTTATCATATAAGGTTATATATAGATAAGATATTGGATCTTTAGAACATGAGTTTTTGTTACAAGTTGAGTGTCTAGACAACAGACCTCTTCACAAACCTTAAGATACTATGGGATTTTGCGAATTGGATTTAGTTGTCCACTGGGTGAGATGTATAGGATAAGGATTATGTATGGTCACCAGGTAGAGGTGGAGTCATTTGGTTTGGCATTGTTATTTAGTTTTCAATGGTTATTTAATATTTATGGGAGTGGTTGAAATTTTCTGTTCAAATTTTTTTTCATAATGGTATATTGGTAGATATTTCCTTTTCATTACTTCTTGAAGTATCAATACTACTCTAAGGAGACATACATTATATCCTTAGTAAGAGGCTAAGGAGAGATCTCCCTCACCAATTAATCAAAGGATAGTAGATGATGTTGTTCGGGTTGACCAATACATTGGTCAGGAAGTAGACATTGGTCATGTTCATGTTGGTGAAATTGAACTAGGTCATGAAAAAGAACAAGATCAAGAATTACTCAAGATCAAGCCTTCTTTCATCTGGGGTATCACAGAACCCTAATATTCAGAATAGTGTCTTGAGAAAATTTATAATAATATTGATTATCTTGATACTCTTGAGGCGATCAATGTGATGTGTGCTTCAATCGTGTTTGAAGGACCCAATTAGATGTTGTGAGATTTATGGATCAATTCATGAAGCATGAAAAAATGGTCTTGAATGATTTTATGGGTTTCATTCATGAGTAGTACTTATCTGAGACGTTTTTCTTTTCCAAGTCCCGTGTTTTTTTTGAATCGTCACCAATGAGATAAAAATTTGATAGAGTATGCCAATAATTTCACTGAGTTCATTCAGTTCTACCTAGGGGTGATTTCTAATGAGCATCTAAATGATAAAATGTTCAAAATAGGGTTGTGACTGGATATCTAATCTCAATTATTCTTTTTCATGTTGAATACTTATGATATAGTGGTTGATCCTTTTTTATTTTAGGTCACCATAGTGAAAAATATGGTTTCTCTAAGGTTGTTTTAGGAGTGGTCTAAGAAATCAATAGTTCATATAAAATTAAAAATAAGTTGGATGAGTATGAGAATAAGGGAAGTGGTTGTCCAAGCCATCCCTCCCAAATATCATCATCGATGGCATCGAGTTCTGTATCAGTTCTGTGTCATCAATGTCGAACGGCGTGTCATATGTGGTCTTCTCTTCTATCATGTCCTAGGAATTTCCATCAGTGTGTAGCTATGGGGAACCTGCAGTGGTTTTTAAATTTGGTACATCCAAATTTTAGTGGAGATGGATTTATGGCCTCTATAGGTATATCATCTCAGTCATAGACATCCAGGATAGTGGGTTCCATGTTTGGTGGTCGTGGAGGTAGTGTTGGATCTATTTCCATGCAGATTTAGTTCAAGAAAGCACTACATGCTAGTGTTCATTCATAGACTCAGGTGGAGACCATAAATCTTATGGATTTTTACTTGAAACCAGTTGAATATGAAACATGACCCATTAAAGTTTGAGTTATCATTATTATTTCACCTATTTTAGATTTCACTTTGTTTGATACTACTGATTGTTTTTATTTTATCTCTTTCTATCATGTGGATGTATTAAATTTTCAACATATATTGTGAATAATTTCATGGAGTAGGTGATGTTTCTAGGTAAGAAGTGAGAGTTGGTTTTCAGATTCCTATCTTGTGCACTCACTATGTTTGGGGTCAGTCTAGAATGAGATTTCATCGAACTACAAATGGACCTCTTTGACTTGATCCTCATTACAAACTGGATGGTTTGTCATCAGGTGCAAACCAATTGTTATAGATGGAGGGTAAGTATAATTGAACCATTAAAATGTATCCATGTTTTTCAAGGTTAATGGAATACTTGGTTCGGATTTATAGGACAACCACTTCTATAATTGGTAAATCTCACTCTTTCGTTTTTATTTTTTGTATTAGAGGATGGTGGTGGTGATATTCATTTTGTATTATCTCATGTGGTGGATTAGTTTTCATAGGCATTTCTAAGAGATTATGCATGTTTCTCCTACAAAGGGACGAGGAGTTCACATTAAATTTGGCACCAAGAACATGGATGATATCACTTACTTCATAATGTATGGTCCCAACCAAGATAAGTGAATTGAAGGTACAATTAGAAAATTAAAAACCCAAAGGATTCATTTTCCTCTGTGTCTCATTTTGCTCTGGCCCTATTTTTTTATAAGAATGTAAATGGAACTATCCAGTTGTGTATCAACTACATAAAGCATAAAAATTTTACAATAAAGAAAAATTACCCTTATCCATGTATTGATGTCTTATTTGACCATATTATGGGGAAGATGTGGTCCTCTAATATCTTTTTACATTATAGGTATCACCTTGTCATATATAGAGTGGAATATGTTCTAAAAATTACTTTATTGGGTAGTTATGGCTATTTTGAGTTTTTTTTCATGCCATTAAGGTTGATTAAAGCTCCAGCTATTTTTATGGTTCTTATGGACTAGGTATTCCACCATTTTCTTGACTCCATTTTCATGGTATTTTAGGATGATATCCTGGTATAATCTTAGACTAAGTAGGACCATGATAATCCCAAAAGTATCATGTTGGAAACACCTTGAGATTATACCCTCTATGAGAGGTTTTCCAATTGCACCATCTAGATTATGGTGGTGAAGTCTCAAGGTCTTGTAATCTATGTACATGGAGATTCAGTGGAACTAGCGTGTATTAGTGTAGTGATGTTAGGGGAGTATCCATAGACTTTTTTATGAAGATATTTTTTGTATAGGATGGGTAGTATAGGAATTTTTTTAGTACATCTATTGTCCTACATCGCCCATGACATCACTAACCTAGAAAGGGTTGATGTTTCAATGGAATTTAGAGTTTAATGTATCCTTTGAATATCTTTTGTGGTGTTTGACCTTGACACCTTTTTTGATCTTACTAAAATCTGGGAATTGTTATGTGGTCTATTCTGATGCATTAGGTATGGTTCATTGGTGTGTACGAATGTAGGATGAGAATGTGGTGGTGTGGGGTTCATTCCAACTTGGACCACTTTTATTGAATTACCCAAACCATGACCTAGAATTGGTAGTAGTGATTAATGAATTGAATACACGGTGTCTTGATATTTTTGAGGATATGATCGTAGTTTATTTTGATCATAAGATTTTTTATTAAATAATCTCTTAGAAATATTTAAATTTATGCAAGCAACATTGGGTTAAGATCCGTCAATGGTTCAATTTTGATATCGTGTATACTATTGGATATTGTAATGTAGTGGACGATGCATTGAGTAGAATTTTCCTAGTGCATGCATTGAAGGAGACTAGTGATGAGTTGAATTTGATGGGGCATTTTTTTTCTATATGCATATAGAAGACATGGAACATAGTGGAGGTGTTGTTTTGGATAGTTTTCTCCTGAAACCTTCCCTTATAAAGTTTATTTGACAGAGAAGTGAGATGATGAGTTTTTCCTGCATTTTGTATAGTCTCTAAAATGTTTGGTTGTTTCTAGTTTGTGTTATTTATCTCCTGATGGAGTTATTTGATTACAGGGTCTCTTCGTGGTGTTTTTTTCATTCTGGAAGGAAGTGATATATGATACCCACCAATATCATTGGTCTATTCATCCTCGTACCACTAATATGTATTACAATGTGCATCATCAATTCTGTTGTCTAGGTATGAGAACACAAATATAAGCTTCTATATACCGATGTTATACATGTCAACAGGTCAATAAAGACCACTAAAGTCCCTCTGGTTTTCTTCATCCCTTACCAATTCCTACCTAGAAGTGGGGTGATGTTTATATAGATTTTATTGCTGTCTTACCTTATTCATCTCAGAGATCGAATTTTTTATGTGTAGTGATTAAACATCTGACAATGTAAACCAATTTTAGTCTGATTAAAGATAATTCCAATGTTGTTGAGTTGGATCAATTATACAATCAAAATATAGTGAGTTTTCATGGTGTGCCATTGGATATCATTTAAGACTAGGAAACCTATATTACCACTCATTTATAAATATTCATTAAAAATAAAATGGGGTTACATATCAATTTGAGTATAAAATAATAACCTCAAATGGATGGCCATAAGGAATGGGATAATAAAATAATAGAAGACATTATATGAGCTTGTGTGATGGATTTCAGATAATGATGGGATTTCCAATATGGGGCTGGTGTAGTATTTTTATAATAATAGTTACCAATCATAGATATGAATATGACCCTTAGAGGCACTTTATAGTTCGTCATTCTAGTATCCATTATATTAGACATAGGTGGTTGAAATCTTATTGTTGGGACCGAGTCACATGTAGGTGACATTTGAGAAATAAAAGTTGATTAGGAAAAACATGATGACATATTTGAGTGACCACAAGATTTATGTCGACCAGAGGCACTGTGATTTGGAATTCTATATGGGTGACAATGTGTTTCTAAACGTGGAACCTCACCTGGGTCCTTTTCTTTTTGGTATGTAAAGGAATTTGACTCTAAGGTATGTTAGACATTTTCATTTTACTAAAGGGGTTGTTAGGGTATCATACCTGTTTGTTTTGCCATCTCAATTCACATAAATTGAGGAAATGTTCAATGTAACTTTGTTAAAGAAGAATAATTTGTATCCATATCATGTATTTAACATTGAATAATTGGAGTTGGACCCATATTTGTTTGTGTTTGAGTGACCAGTACAGATTTTGGATTCTAAAGACAATGTACTTTTGTGTAAGTCCATAAAATTTATTTGACATCATTGGTAGTATTGTAATTATGAGCATAACACATGATAGGAGAAGTATTGGGTTTAAGAAGAATATTTGTTCTTGTTATCTGATCAAACAATGGAATAAATTTTTGAGGGAAGAAAGTTTTCATGGTGGGTAGAATTATCAAATAATTGAAATTATTTTGAGATATTTTTTATGGTTTATTTTGGTCATGTATTTTTTTGATTGGTTTTACTAGGTGTTCTTTGGGAAAAACATATCAGGTGGGCTCTTCTGTAGGTTACACATGGCTGGAATACTTTTAATAGATTCCATGTGACATCATATAAAAAATAGTGCACCCTAGATAGTGTCACAATATTGGATGCATGGCCAGCCCTACAGGCTTATTCCCTCCCCCACAGAAATGATGTAACATGTTTCCTCTTAGAAAAAGGAGACCACACATTTGTCACATGGTTAGGTAAACCAAGCAATCTAACTGTGCTACTAGTTCAGATCATTAAAAATTAGGAGTTTAACATTTTCTCTCCCCAACATTAACCCCAAATCACCAATAATTATATCCATACTAGATTTTTAGTAGTTGGATCTTCTTCCAATCCCTCTTGGATCCCTTTAGATCCATTTTTTGTGTGGATTTGAACTTGGATGGTCAAATAATCACTAAGTAAGTCTCTGATTTCTCTATTTATTCATTATTATATGGATTCCCTTTTTCCTATTTGTGTTATTCTTTTCTAGTGGGTTATTTAACCTAATAAGGGTCTCGAACTGAGTTTTTTGAGTGAATTATTGATGTTCGTGGTTTGATAATTCATTTATAGGGTTCATCTGAGTTCCGATTGTGGTTTTCCATGGGTTACTAAAATATTCCAATATTGAGGTAGGTTATTTAGTGTTTCAGCATTATTAAATGATTTTTTATGGTTCATTAGTTTTTTAATGTGTTCTATGGACGATGTGTGTTGTTCATAATGTGTTTGAAAAGTTTTCAAGGTGTGTATGGTTTAGAAAGTGGGGTTTAAAAAGAAAATTTTTGTGTTTAATGTGTTCTTTTCTTATTTTCCTTCTAAATGTGTTATATAAATTGTGTATGTGGTGAAATATATGTTTTAAATTGGATTTGGTGTGTTTATAGATATTAGAGTGTTTTTACCTATGATTATTTTTGGGTTTTCATTTTTATTTTATATTTCATGTTGTGTTTATGTGAAAATGGTGAGCTCTGTGACATGTGAAATGGGAATTGAGCACAATGGGAATCATAATTATCTAGGTGGGTAGACTAGTACTAGTAATCTTATTGGATTGTTGCGGCCAAAACATAGTTTCTTCTATTAGGATTTACAATGAAACCCTATCTAAACATGATGATTACTAGATACCAATAAGCCTTGGGATGGATTCCCCTCTAGTGTCTCATGAATTATGAAACTATGGGTTATGGTTTTTCTTCCATTTTTCACCGATATATGAGGTTTTAGGGTCCCAATAAATCTATAGGATATAGTTATTTCATATGAAATGTTGCTCTGTTATGATGTGGTTCTCCCTATTAGCATATAGTGGTCCTTTTTTCATTATAAATGAAAAAAACTCCTCCATAAAAATGTTTTAATTAAAAAAAATTACCTAAAAATATTTCCTCCGAAATGGTTTCATTTCCATTATTAAAAAATGCATGATAAATTATCCTCTAATGTTATATCAGGAAATATTTAATTTTGGTGTCATTATACTAGGATTTGGATCACACAGAGCATAAACCATGGGGTGTATATAGAAAATGTTTGTATGACCCTAGTAAATGAAAGATGTTCCATTGTGGTGATGGTGGATTTGGTTTTTATATTTCCCTTCTAGTAAGTGGTTTTGGATGTATATTGAGCTTGATGTACCTCTTTTTCATGGATTTTTTGGTCATTATATAGTTGTTAACCGTCCCCTTTTATATTTTGGTAAATGTTTTAAAATATTTAGATATGAATTTTTTTATCTCTTTTCTTTTTGGATATTGATCATGTTGTGATTTTTTATTTTGAGTGTTGTTCTTTCTTATTTATCTTGGGAGAAATTATTATGAATTTTGGATTTTTGATACACCGACACCAGTTTTCAACCCATGGGAATCAAGAAATGGTGTTCATTCCATGTGGTGGGATGAGTCGGTGTCCAATTGGATAGTATTCAGTTCGGTTTTGACATAAACCAATGTCGTGATCCATTTTTGAAAAATTAATTATATACCAAAAAGAGACTCAAAAAATCTATACATAAGGGCTATAGTTTGAGAACCAAATTAGTTTTGGATGAATGAATGAATTTTTTTTCTGTGCCACCCTAAAATACAACACCATGAAATTTACATGGAATGAAATCCATTTACATGTTGTGTAATCCTAACGACTCAAATACATCAAAAAATGTGTCAATTTTTTATGAAAAACATATTATTTAACATTAAATGATATTTAATTTTTTCAAGATGTGTATGAACATAATGTTTTGTACTAGGTTCATGAAATCATTCCAATTGAACTCAAAAAAATTATCATAACATTACATGACATGTATTTCTCATGCAGTCTGCAAAAATAATAGATTCATGCACAATAAAACCAAACAAGCTCAATTGCCCTCAAAAAATGGGGAGAATCCCACAAATTCATGAACACCTTAATACCCATACTCCATTGATTGAAACAAACATACCTCCTAGAATATTATTTCATTTTCCCCAATAAATTATCTTCATCATTGGGATTCCCAATATGCACCATATTAATGAGTAAAAATAGTAATGGTGATAGAAATACAAGAAAGACAGTAACATGGTTTCACAATTCATCACTACATAAGCGTTACAAGTCAAAGCATAGAAAAAATTCCTCATTATCATTCTTATAAACAGAAAATTAATATTCAGTATAGAAATATAGATTATGTGGATGATCCACTATATACAAGTTATAAATTTTGCCATTTCTGATTTTTCTAACCAATTAGTTTCAAAATATGAATTAAATAAACGATCAAAACAATGAAAAAAAATCAGGAAAATTTTATTTCAAATTTAAATGAAAATAATGTATTAAAAAACACATAATGGATAAATAATTCTAAATAAGTATTCTGAAAAATTCTCATTTCAGTATAAAATTTATTAAAATGATTGATTATTTTTTATATTAATATAAGGAAGTGAGATTTTATTTATTATATTTAAATTTACACTACTTTAATTTATTTACATCTATGTTTAAAAAAGAGACCTTATTAAACTATAGTTAACTAAGAACCAATATCAAAAGAAAAAATAAAAATTACATAATATTTTAATAGTTCCATAATTATCTACCAAAATTGTGACCCTACCATATTCAATAAATCTCTCAAAGAATAAATAATCATTGAGGTATGAAAAATAATCAAGATGGTAATAAATTCAAAAATCAATCTACAAGAGAAAACCATAGATTACAATTCATCACAAACATTTTACTCATAACCCACCATCCCTTAAGTGAAAACTCTTTTATCAAAGAATGTAAATCGACAATGAATGATGTATTCATTATAATTGAAGGGATATACATTATAAAATATAAATAATATCTTATAATGAAAGCCAAAAAAATTAATATTACAATAAATACTTCAATTATATTAATCTTCATAAGTTATCTCCATACTTGCTCTCTCTCTCCAAAAGAGATTAAATCGTTACATGTTACTAAGGTAACCCCACTAAAATTTTAAAACATAAAGTTATTAGTATCCATAAATACTAAATTAAAAATAGTATACAATATTTTGTAATAAAAGGTATAAATATTTAAAAATATTATCATTATTCTTTTGGTAACTTATATCATTGAACATATATGTGGGTTTAGACAATAAATAAATTTATAAATAATTAAAAACATTTAAAATATTAATATCATAATGTAACCACATCATATTCCAACATTTTTTGGATATTAGTTTATCTTTTTTGTGGAATGTAATGGCATGTAGGGGTTCATAGATATTGTGTATAAATTTAATAATACATTGGTTAACTCATTACATCCATGTTTCCATTGTGAAATTAATCATCATAGTTAATTAACTTCTCGACTCCTCAAAATAATTTATATAATGGTATTTTTGTATATTGTACTCCCTGTTCATAGATCAATGGAACATTCACTTTATCAGAAGTAGTTCATAAATATCTCATTGTGGCATAGGGAATCTATTTGTGTCAGGTTTTATTATTCATTTCAAATTTTATCAATGATTAAAATACAAAATTTTCATGATTTTAATTGTTGTGTTTTGAATTTCATATAATCATCCATTTATTAGTCATAAAATATTAATAAATATCTATCATCGATATTCTAGAAAAATGTCATTTAAAACAAAAATATTAAAATGTTTTTATGAAAATAATGGGATAATTTTGTCCTAAATTGAATGGATAATTTTATGTTGTCATATATATCAATATGATAATGTAAAGTTATATTCCTAATTTGTTATTGACCCACTCATCATGAATAAATATTCTAAAATTAGTGTGATGGACCATGATTTTAGAGAATGGTTTCTCATTTGATGCACATAACTACCCTGAAATATATCATGAATGGCCTATAGGACCGAAAAAAGGGGAAATTTTAGTTTAATGTTAGATTATTTTGAAAATTTGAAAGATTATTAAAATTATTAGAGAAATAAATTTTTGAATACCTTGAGAATATTAGTATTACATGGCTTTAATCATATCTGGTAATATTTGAATTTGTTATGATGGAATTATAATGTATTGGATAGGGAAATGAATGAAAAATAACATAGACATTCCTATTACAATAATTATTAATTAATATACCAAGGTATAACTCTAGACAAAGTTGAATAAAGTGTTCCAATTAAATACAATAAATGGTTCATATATTATAGAATACATTCTCTATTAGAGATATATTCCCATTGAAAGAAAATATTGGTATATATATGTGTTTGATGTATTATCAACAAGCTAAAAGAGTTCCCATAGAGTACAAATTCTCATCTCCACTAATCATGCATTTTTTTTGGTAATTGAAATATCCATGATATGAAGTATTTCATATCTAATTGAATTATTCAATGCTACGTGGAATGCATTATATTCACATAAATCATAGTAAAATAACATGAATTATTTGGAATGGGTTGAAATTAGTAGAATATTTTTGATGGTCATGTGATTGGGGAATGAAGATTCACTTCATATACAATAATTACTGCAATCAGTAGAAATATATTTCTATAAAATTAAAACCATTTATTTTCATAAAACTAGTAAAAGAGATCTGATATTTATTAGGGGATCCCCGTATCATTGTCACATTCATTAATACACTTTACATTGATCTTGATCATATACATGGAAAAGTTTAATGAAATTAAAAATATATTTTTATATTTTTATAAGATATTATATCAATATATATTCATGTATTGTATGTTAATAGGTTGAAATTAATTCATGTTTCTAAAAAAAGGCCATCATATTTGTGTTGGGATACTAGAATGAATTAAAGGTAAATACCCATTTTTGAACATTGGGTTTGCATAAATAAATGGGATTAAAAATGGGATACAATGATATGGATACACATGAAAATATGAGTGATGGTAATATTTACATAAATCATGAAAAAAAGAATATTTCTACAAATAAATACATTAAATTTGGTAAAATTAAATATGAATGGTATTAAACTAAAAATGTTAGAGTGTGATATAGTAGGGAAATGTATGGATTTTTGGAATATAAATATTTAAAGGATAAATTCAAAATATTAAATGGGATGTTAAGGAACCACACACTATGGTACTGAAAATGGAAGGGAATAAGAATAATGTTTATAAGTGGACCCATGAATAGATATTTTGGTATCACTACATATCCATTATTAAATGGAATTGACACACATGATTTTAGAAAAATGAATATTTGTTTATAGTTTATATGAATATTTAATATGTAAAACATCATATATCAACATTTTAAATTATTATACTAAAAATAATCTTATGTTGATCACGCTCTTATAAGAAGAAAACAAAATTTGGGGACACGAAGGTTGGTCCATGTGTTTATTGATATTAGGCCACGTAAAATTTAACCCCCATAATATAGTTTTAAGATACCTGGAAAATAAATTATTTCATATAGTTTCACATGAAAAAAAGAAACATTTTTCATATGGCTTAATTTCTTGAGGAAAAGAATATGTCACTTGTTGTTTAAGTTCATGTGACTATAATAACATATCAAGTTGATTAATGTTTTTTATATGGATTGACATAATATATATGAATTATTTCTTACGAAACATATATTTGGTTAGAGTTGTGATTCTTTAATTAACCATTATGATAAGGTAATATTCATTATTATGTAGAATTTATGTACAACCTAAGATCCTCCTCATAACTAGTCAAATTTTATTGGCTTTTTATTTGGTGTGATTGGTTTATTTATATCTAACACTAACTCCCATTTAATAAATAGTAAATAATGAACACTATTATCAATTTCTCATTCCTCTCTATTTTGGTGGAAATAATTTTTTTAAATACATACAATCACCTTTAATTGAGGATCTATAATTAATATATTTAAACCTCTCATTTATCATTTTTATTAAATGGTTCATAAATTATTTCTCTATTTGATGGTATTTAGATCCCAAATGGAACACCACATTAATTCCATACACTAGGGAGTATGTGTTTTCCATGGATGGTGTGCTTATGCTAGTATAATAACCTCACAAATAATGAATTATATTATTGATTCATGTGTTCTTATCTCTATCCACATCATTTTTAGGATGATTTATTGAGACGTATCCAAATCCTAAGCCTATATTTATCTACTATGTGTTAATAAAAATAGATGTTTCCAAAGGGTTCATATTTTGACTGTATATTTCTAGTGCATTTCAAAAAAAATATTAGATTTATTATTCAGTAATATTGTATTATGGCATTTATATCTATATATGAATTTATATTTTTTAGGTGATCAAAACACACTTATTATTTTCCATGTGAACATAATCAACATATTTTGAAAAGAAATCATTGGTATAGAAGAAAATTTTTAACTTTAATAATTTTATATCTGGGTATAGTCCTGTAAATTATAACCCTAAAATTGAAAATTTTCATAAGTTCCAGGTGTCAAAAATATACTATGAGAGTTATTTAATGTAGTTGTTGTAGATTTGAAACACATGTAATTTCATTTCAAACTCCACACCACTGAGAATCACAGACTACTAAAAGTGGATAAAAATATTGATTCAATGCGAGGTCTAAGTTCAGTACTGATGGGATCTAGTGTAAATCAATGAAGATATTTTGTACAAATACTGGTTTTGACTCCATAAAATTTACATGAGCAGAATCCCATCAAAACCATAATTTTAAATGGTTTTTATAAAAAATTTGATGATCACTATGGATAGAATATGATTCCCAACAATGAATTTATCCCTTTTGGATATTTCATGGATAGAATATCCTTATAAGAGGTAATCTATTATCAGATACATCCATTTGACCATGGGTTATACTTTTTGGTGAGGTATATACATGAGAAAAGGTGATTTCAATCTCATCCATTTTCATTATTCAATTTTTTATAAATGGGGATACAATTATTTGATAAACAACCTACATATACATTAAATCAGGATTACATATTTTAATGTGGGGTGGTCATATTTTCTAATGTTAAATCTTGAATATTATGGGATCATATTTTACAAGAAATTATTATATAATTAAAAAAATCAATAAAATGCCCTGTGTAATTGTCCAATGGAATAAACTCCTCCTTCTTAATAGTGAATTAGTTATAGTGATTATTGATAAATAACTCTAAATAACCATTACATTTGATCTATGTGATTAGTATTCTAAAAAATAACTATAACCTTATGATTAAGGCTTGGTACTCATAATCATAGTGATACTATCCCTATAAATTTATGGATGAATATATAGAATGTTACCATATAGGTAAAATTATTTTGATCCATAGGCCAACCTAATTAAATCAAGGGTCGTCAATCATTTTATCAATTGAGATATTATAATTCATATAAAAATTAATTTTCTATGCATTGGAATATTATTTAAAAAACAAAATATGGGTTTATGTTATCTTCTAGTTCAAGGAAAATTCATTAATGGTTGGATGGGTAGTTAAAAAGTATGAAACTGTCTATACTATGATTTTCAATAAAGAGACACTTCATCCTTTTAAAACTAGATATTGGTGATCCTTTATTTAAATCATAGTTAATATTATATGTTTGATGATATAATTTTTATCATCCATATGATATAATATGTACGAATCATGATGATTTATGTAATGTTTCCGCTTTTCAATGATAAAAGTTAAGGTGAGATAGTTTTTCATAAGTACACAACCATTATTTTTATAAATTAATTTGAGATTATTTTTATTTCATGATCATCCTTCTAGGATATAAGATAAAAAAGATATAGTTTTAGATAATTCATTTAAATAATTTGTGGATTTAATTTAATGGTATCCATAAAGGGTAGAGGGTGAAATTTATATTTCCATAATCTATGAAGTTCACTATGGAGATCATTTTTTCCATTGGTATATTGTGCCATATTTCATTATTTTTTTGAATGAAAAACATTTCCCAGTGAATTTAACATTTGTACCCCAGATATAGAAAATGAATTATTCATTATCCCTCTACAATCATAGTTTTTACAGAGGTGGAATGTGAGTGGTTTCTTTGGCCTTTTCTAGACAGGCCTCAATTCCTCGTTAGAGGATGAAAACCCCAAGGGATATCCAAAAATTGACAGTCAATGAAAAATTTAACGGGTATTAATTATTTTATGATGTTGCATCATAGTGAAAACTACCTCATGGATTGTAATTTTATCATAGAGATGGTATTATTTTACTATTAGTTTATCTACATAACCCATTAAAATTTTCTATAGATGGGTATTTCAAATATATTTCATTTAATGTCTGTAGATGTATCCAAAATTCATTATGAATAAAGTAATAATATGATAGAGATATACTCCTTATTATTTTCTAAAATATAAGGCTTCTTCATTTTTAGAATCCACCCAGATTTAACTCTATCTATATTAACCATTGAAACCTTATAGAACATAAAAACAGAATGTTAGATAGATACAAAATCCCATAGACATGGGTCAAAAATTAACCATTGTGAAACACTAATTTTGGTCCTATAAGTGATTAATTAATAAAAATTTCTCTTTTTCCCCATAAATATGTTTAAAGATTTTATTGACCCTAATTTTTATAAATAAAATTTACTTTGTGGTTAAATTAAATTCCATATTAAATATTATGGTTTAATAAAACTCAATCACATACATGTTTTTATAAATTTTTTATCAGATTTAATATGCTTTTAATCATAATAAAAATTCATAATATAGATTTTGATGAGTAATTATATGATTATTATAAATATAGGTTTTTGAAAAATTCAATTAATAATGAAAAAGGATGCGGTGGCCCCATCCTTAAGGATCATACGTTGTCAATCCCATTTACTAGAGCTTCCTAAGGATATAACGACACTATTCATTTCCATTATCCAAGAAAAAGTTAATATAAAACAAAAATAGCATTAGATAAACTATTTATAGGATACGATCCAGATTATTGAGATCACCCCCAAACCATCTCTACTAAATCATCCCAAAAAAGTCTCTCCATTAGGCACCTTACCCATATGGGTTTTTCTAGTGAATTAAAGGGATATTTATCAACACCCAAATAGTATGTATATGAATATTATATTTTCAATACAATAATGGTTATATTTACCTCTACTTTATAAATTATTTTTCTTATTAAACAATAAAACCGAAATGGTATTTTAAATTAATAAAAAAATTTAATTTAAGATATTTATTTTGATGAATTAATGATTTTTTTAAATAAATTATATTTTAAAAAAATAATTATTAATTAATTTATATTAAATATAAATGATCCTTAAAAAATTAGGAAGTGAAATCTAATTTTTATAAGTGTTAAAAACTATAATTGTCAAAAAAAAACCAATGTATTTATCACCATATGTCCCTTAAATTTCACAAGAGATCATTAATATATTTACATAATTAATTTTATAAATTTAATATTATATTTTTAATTAGTACATCAAAAAATCCCTATGGGTAAATTTTAATAATTTTCTCAAATAATCACATTTTTGGGTAAAATTTTAATATTGTATAAATATACTGTGTGTTTTTTGGCATCATAATGGAAACAATTATGTGATAAATACTATAAAGTGTATATATAACTAAATAAATTTTTAATCTATAAAATGATTGGATTTTATTTTTATTTTATAAATCTTTTATGAATCATCCAAAACATATAATATATGTTATGGTTTTAATATCATTTCATTAAGTAAATGACTCACTTCCACTTCACCATTGGTAATATTTTAATAATTTTATTCCCTTCACTAACAATAAAAAACACCCCTCTCTGTATAATGTATAGTAAAACTAATGGATTATTTTTTGTTTTTGATATTTTATTATATTGAATCAAAAACATATGTTTGAGAAATAACAAAAAAATTCCCCTCTCTTTTCCTATATAAACTCTGCCATGATCACAATTATTATCACTAAAAACATTGAACCACATCCTTACTCTTCTCAATCCTCTATAGATTCCTCACAATGTTACCATATTCTTTCATGAAGCTCCTCCAAACCATTTGGAATCACCCTCTCAAAGTAATGGATCCCCTTATTCTTATTTATTCAATATTATCCATTTTGCTATGCTTTTTATATCTATTTACTAATGTTGAGATATATTCTACAATATCACACTTAATTCCCCAACGAATCCTAATTAATTGGATACCCATTTCTATATAATTAATCCCTTCCATTAAAATTTATATTCCCTTATTATGCTACTGAAATTTCATATTGAATTTCCATGAAAAACAATTATGTTGTGAAAACCTATACCCTTTTCCTATTAGAGGGGATCACATTTCATCAATAATAAATATTTGATTGGGGAAATATATATATGTATTCCAAACTAATTTTTTGAGGAATAAATTGTGATGATAAATTATTCGATGATTTAAGATCTATATGGTACACTTATGCATTAAAATGTAATAAACGGGACAGTTTCAACTGAAATTATATAGAACCATAATGCATCAAGTAATGGTTTAGTCTCATGATACAACATTCATGCAGTTAGAGGGTGAACATAATCCATTATCCTTTAAATATGTTTATAATGTGGTTTCTTAATAGGTAGTTTCATTCCCCATGATGCCTTTATGATATCATTCTGTATAATGACTCATCGTCCATGTTTATATTTATCACCACATTTATGTTTCATTTATATTCCTATTGTCTAACATGAAATTCAATCCTCGTGTTAAGTAATGGATACTCCCTTATTGGGATATATATCTAAAAAATTTATTATGTATGTCCCCATTTTATCGCAAGTAGTTTTAAGTACGAAGGAATAACATGAGAATGTTTTGAATGTTATCTGTAATGATGATGTATTCCTTATTTTATGTTGATATTTAATGTCCCTATTTCCAAAATATGAAATAATTATAGATCTCATTGGATTTATTATGTGTATTTGTATGTTATAAATAACGAGTTAATGTTTAATAAAGATCAGGGTTTTCCTTTATGGAATCAAAGGAAACATTAGTAAATTTTGGGATTAGGAATATGAAACTCTATAAAAATCCATAGTTATAATAATAAACATAGGAACACATTCATATGTTTTTTTTTTACGTATAGATTATGTGATTTCTAAGATAATACATTCATTTTTTGTACAACAAGTTTATGTGGCTCTGGCATAGATGTATATAGGGGTATAACATAAAAGTAGCTCATTTTTCTATACTCAACTTGGAATTGATGCATGATAATAGGACTTAAAGAACCATTATTTTGAAACTCCTTGGGGATATACATTAGTATGTTACAAAGCTCATTATGAACCATTACTAAGGGAAATATTGTCCATAAGTATTTATCTTAGAAAATAGATAATGGATAACATATATTAAACACTATAAATACATACTTTGTGAAGTAAATTTCATTAAAAAGTTATCAATTCGATGTTATTTCATTCCAATTTAAGAGTAATATAGTTTAAAAATATACATCCCTAATTATGCCTTTATTCTAGAATATTCCCATCAATAGTAGTAATCGACTAAATAGTAAATTTTATGGTCAATGTGATGGATTCCCAAATGATATGCATAACCTGATAGGAGATGAGGTAGTATATATTAGGATTATCCCAAAAAAATATAAAAAAAATCTCAATTATCAACTCTCACTTTGTTGAATTCTTAAATACATCAAGGAAGAGGAATATTATATCACAAATAAGTCAAATTAATAATAGGGATAAGAGAAACAATACCCAATTACTTTTTTGAAAAATGTGTGGAATGAAACACTGAGGGAATGTCACAAATAGACTATGATATAATTAATGGTTTGAAAGATAGGGCATAAAGTAGCCAATTTATCTGAAAAAATGGATAATTTTATGGATGAAAATTATTTTCATTATACAGTTCCTTATAAAAATATACATCATAAATGTTTTGAAGAATGTAATTATCCAAGAAAATTTTCTATTTTAAGGGTTAGAAAACAAGATGAACATTAAAAATATCCAAGAACAATGGTACACATAAAATCCTATGAGGAGATGGATAATGATGAGTTGCGTATATGTAACTTCTACTCTATAATGTTTTATGTCATGTTTTGTTGGAATTCATTCCATATTATAAAATCTTGAATCTTATAAAAAACATCAATTCAACATCCAAAATAATTTAATATAATCAAGAAAAACATCAATGAATGTTATATCACATGATGAAGTTTGTCGTATTTTTTATTCTTTAACATTTTATCCATCTCCCATTAGTGTATTTTTGTGTTATCCTAGTTACTAAATGTTTCCATTTAATAAATACAACATAAATTTTATCCAAAAGGAATTAATTCTTTGTATTATGAATTACCCCTAATTATGTACAAGTGCAAGGGGGAGGATGAAACTTATTTAGTACTAAAATTTAAAGAATGGAAGGAGAATCAATATTAGACAATTGGGTCAATATAAAATATCACCATAATATAAATTCACATTGTGATGGAATCCACTGATGTGCTTCCCAAATAATTTCATGGTCCTCCTCCAAGACAAGATGTCAATTTTTTAAATCTGTCATATAACCGGGGTGTTTACATTATTCAAAACACTATATAGACTACTTTTTTTGGAACATGATGAGATAAATAGATAACTACATGAAAATGTGGATACTGGTTTCATATTTTTATGTTCTTCATGACGGGGTGTACTAGTCCTCCTCATCAATAAGAATGATGGGAAAATTCACCTTTTCATTGATTATAATGATCTCAAAAGATCTAGATAAATAAGAAGTATCATCTTCCATGGATTGATGACATGTCCGATCAGCTATGTAGTGCACATTACATCTCTAAGTTAGATCGTTGTTTGCGGAATTATCACGTATTGGAGAAGAATTAGGATATCCCCATGAATGATATCTAAAAAATTTATGGGTATTATGAGTTCATAGTAATGTCATTCGGACTCACTACTGCTTCAGAAATTTTTTTGGCAATGATAAATAGAGTCTTTAGATATTCCCTTGATAATATTTTTTAGTCTTTATAGAAGATATAAAAATGTAAAATATTAAAGTAGGGACATGAGGTGCATTTTATAATTGTGACAATTCCCATTTGAAAGGATATGCTTTATGAATATTATAAAAAATTTGAGTTCTGGTGAAAGAAGTATCACTAATGACCCATATTATAGAGACTGATTCTTAATATACTAGGATAATACATGATTTTATATGACTATTTATTAAATTAAATAATTACATTCCAAAGGACCATTATATTTTAGTATATTTGGAAACATGGAAGTCATTTTTTTATATTTTTTTAATTATTTTCAATATATCCCATAATGATCATCCCACTTTTATTACTCCTACATAAAAAAAAATTATAACCTGGGGAAAGGAAATATAAGGAAGGGTGATCTAAAATTATCAGTATCATTAAATAAAATAGATTCATAAGTATAACATGGAAATATGGGAATGAGTTCAAAAGAATAATATTAGTAGATCATACCTTGCATATCAAATTTCATATACCCAAGTCATGGAATAAATAATAGATGTTCATAAAACATGAATCATAGGGGAATAAATAGAATATTCCTTAAGAGAATAACATAGGAATAAAGCATATACTTGTGGAACAAACATCATCTTATAATGTTATGAACATGTGTAGATAGAAATAGTTTAACAGATTATTTTAAGGACACAAAATAAAGGTAAGATCTAAACATATTGACATTAATAAAGGTCCATGCATAACATTTTTATCATGTAATTAGGCTTATGCATAAAAATAATTCTATATAAGTCAATTTTCATTTCCAAAACATATTAGGTAACTTCATGGGGACTAAAGCTACTGGGTAGGGCACACCACTATTCCCAGTCATAGACCTTTTCATATAACGGATTATATTTCCCCTTCATCCCATAGTGGATCGAGTTTTCCCAAATTCCCACAGTGTATCTAGACACACATGTTTTCCATTATGGATAATGGAGCACCCATTTCCCTATGTAGATCATGATTGTTGACTTGTTTCCAATCATTATCTCCTTACATATAAATATTTTCCCACTTATTGGAGAGTTATAATAGGCTCTCATGAAACTATCTTGGAAACACTATCATATGGTCTGTAATTGGCGTACACAATTCTGTATTGAACACCCTATCATAAATTTTTTAATGATCCTACCTTGTGTTATCTTGGATACCCCATCAAAAAAGTAATAAAGGTCTTACCTGATGTTATCTGGGTCACCACATCATATAATATGTAATGGTATTTTCCATACTTTTTGGGCCAACCAATCTTATAAGCTATGTCCATGAACCACAACATGAATAAAGTACAAACTCAAAATAACAATTATTTATTCATCGCATGATTAACCTAAGGAAATGAAATGGGTTTCATGTAAATCTCTTTTAAATGTGATTATCATTTTCAAAAAAAAATTATCCATAAATATCATTCCATAAAAATATAAACCATTCTAACAAATAATCTGAATGGTAACATTGTACCATATCCCTTGTAAATAAAAAACTATGTCAAAGGAAATAATCAAATATGGAGAATGATTTTAAAAGATCACATGAAGCATAACCTTTCTTTGAGAAAATTATATTTAAAGAATATAACATTTCTAAAATAATTTTTTCTATTAAAATTAAAAACTATATATGAAGCATCATAATTCATTAAAAATATTTCTTCATGAAAATATCCTTTAACTTTTGAAAAATTCATTTTAAAATATAAACAACATTGAAAACCATTCCTATAAAAAATTAAATAATAATCACCATTATATAATAACATTAAATGAATCTTATAATACAATTAATATGTGAATATTCATGGTAAAATTTAAAAGGGATATTATACACTCCTTGGAAGATAATATACTGGCATAAAATTACATGTGTCTCAAAATAGGAAACTTGAGACAAAATTACCATAACGATTTGGTACCTTTTGAACCATAATCCCCATAAAAGGGAGACCATATAATGTATATTTAAATACCCATAAATATAAATATAATTATCATATAATAAATTAATAGCTATTATATACACCATACTATAACATCCCGGTCCCGGATGCCACCCAGAGGAGCCCAGTACGATGTTTTTCACATGGCCTCAAGCGCATCTCCCCTAATGCCAGAGGATTTTGACAAGTAAAGAGGGCCTTAGGCGTGATATTGGAGAAACTATTCCCTCATTATTATAGTTAAATAGTAGAATAGAAACAGATAATCAATAGCGGAAGAAGTAATAATGGCATACAACAGTAAACAGCAGAAAATTGGAAGTAATAAGAGATAGAGCATATATATATATAATGATGCACGATACATATATTTATGAAAGCATCTAAACACGCCACAATGATAAAATACAGTACTAAACCAAAGAATGCAAGAAAAACAGTAAACAACTCATCAGAATCGCAGGCCTCATATTCGTCCCATGCTCTCCATCTACAAAGCATTCAAGTACCTGAAGTAGAAGGGTGCTTTCCATTTTGTACCTGCAAAAATATAATATGTTTGGGCACAAAAGCATGGCCCAAATAAGGTGTGAGACTATATCCTAGTAGGAAACCACCAAGAGATATTTTCCTAATAGTCAGTGAATATATATGGTAGGTAATAAGCAAAAGAAGAAGTAAAGAAGGAAGTATAGAACATTATACAATCCTACAGTTTCAAAGCATTCAAACACCACATATCAAGTAAGAAGATAAAAATATATATAACCCTATGGAATGTAATCACAGCCTATCTGGTCTAGTTCTACCTATAAAACACATGTAACCCTCAAGAAAGTAATGATAGTGTAACCCCTCTGGTTCAGATTTTGTAAAGGCTCTCTGAAAAAGCAGTCAACGTCAATTCCCCATATATCCAATTATTATTAAAGTCTCTATGAGGAAGAACTCACCATCAATTACAATTATATTATTTTAATGGAAACTACAAGCACTCTATGGAATCACCCAATGTCAATTCCTCATGTGGCCTCGTAATATAACTATATACACTTTGACGTAGAACCCAATGTCAATCCCCCCTATAGTCTCGTAGAGTGATAATAAATAGACACTCTATAGAAGCCATTACGTCTATTCTCCATATGGTCTACTACACCAGGTTATCATGGCCATATGTAAGTCAAATAAGCATAGCAATGCAATGATGCCAAAGTAAAACTCAAGAACTACTTGGCTAACGACTCTACAACATAACAACAACACAGATAATAACACTCCATCCTACAATACTAGGAATGGGAAAAAAACAAGGCATCCTAACATAATAAGCAAGACCAAACATTCATAAACAAAACATGGATGGAAACACTTCCAAAGCATAGAAATTAACCCTGTTCACATTCAATTAACTTCTACTCATTTATACAAGACTGACATGCAATTAATAAGGCTAAAACTGTAAACACACAACACCCCGATGAAGGGTATTGGAATTTTTGGACAAAAGATTCATAGAATATCTATGGAAAGGCACAAACCACTTACATTAGTGTTTCAAGATAATTATAAGTGAACCTCAAGCCTTGGATCACCCTATAACACTACATATCTAAAAAAATGTCTAAAACATTTAACCAGGTATTACATGAGAATATGGAGGAATTAGGAAACGATGCTCTAGAAAAAGGAATAGATTATCGAGGTGATCCCAACACAATTGACAATGGTTGAATCTGAGAATGGATGCCTGATCGGGGGCTCAGAGAATAATCGTGGTTGTACAGTGTCTCCCAAACGAACTAGGTTGAGAAGGAGACAGTTTTTTCCATCATACGTTACCACGTTTCGTTTAATGAGAAAAAGTACATGGTGTGTGCATTAGAAGTACATGGAACATACATGCCCTTACAGCGCCTGCATTAGGCGGTCTCCAGGTCACCACACATGGTTGTGTGCTCGACCTTGTAACGTACAACACAAGGCTATCCGCGGTAACTGAATACACGACATGTACTTATGAAATTTACAATAATTCCAAATTTTTAAAAACACTAGAAAAAGTAAAACATACCTAAGATGAAGATATGGGTTCTAAAAAACTTAACCACTTTATGAAATTAACCCTCAAATTTCTCTAGAAAGGTGGTGTAGAAGAAGAATCCTCTAAAATCTCTAGCCACTATGATTGTACATTGGCTTCCCTCTCCCAAGTAAAATCTTGTACTCGTCTGTGCTTCCATAGCACTCATAAAATAGGAACAAACCATCCACAGAGAACCATCGAACTTCGATAAATAATTTGGATAGGATTCTCCTCGAAAGAGGCATCCACCTCTAACTCAACCTCTCCGGGATGAAAAACATGAGATGGGTCTGAGAAGTAATGTCGGAGATGAGAAGCATGGAAGACATCATGCATATCATGGTACCTCTCAGGTAACTATAACTGATAGGCAATCACCCTAAGTATCACCAAAACCTAAAAGTGTATGATGTACCTTGGATAAAGACTTCCTTATATCCTAATCCTTATGTGTCCCAACCTCAGTGTGCCACACTAGAAAACCTGATCTCCAATCCCGAACTCCAGAGGTCGTCTCCACTAAACAACAGAAGACTTCTATTGAGACTGTGTAGTAGCCACCATCCTCTGAATCAACTCTATCTGCTCTTTGATCACCTGAACAAGATGAGGTCATAGCATAGTTGGCATTCCTATCTCCAGCCAACATAAGGACGATTAGAATGGCTTACCATATAAATCCACATAAGGTTATATCTGAATAGATTCGTGAAACCTATTATTGTAGGAAAACTCAAAAAGTGGTATGTGATTCTCCCAAGAACCTCTAAAATCTAAGATACATACACGAAGCATGTCCTCTAGAAACTGAATCATACGCTTGGAGGGGCCAACTATCTAGGGGTGGTCAGCTATAATCAAAAGTACATGTGATCCTAAAGTCTTTTATAATCCCGACCAAACTCGAGAATTAAAATTTGAATCCCTACTTGACAAAATGTAGTGTGGAACTCCATGTAGACATACTATCTCGTGGATGTACAATCATCCCAACTCATCAACAATAAAATTCTCTTTGACTAACAAGAAGTGAGCAACCTTTGTGAGTCTTTCAACGAAAACCCAAACTTCATCATTCCATCGAGGAAACCTGAGAAAACATCTCACAAATTCAATCATGACATCATTCCATTTTCCACTGAGAATGGGTAACTACTGTAAAATATCTATTAGTCGCTGATGCTCTGCCTTTACCTGTTGATAGGTGGAACACCACATGACGAAACTAGTGACATCCCTCTTTATACCAGGTCACCAATAATGATGGTGTATATTGTAGGATCGATATAATGATGTAGGTGCTCAATTGGTATCAGAGGAGGTTTCTGATATACTTGTACTCGCGTATAAGTTTTTCTTTCTCACATTATCATTCTGAACATTAATATTCTGAACTTTGTCATTCCAAACGTTGTTATTATTTTATACTAACAAGTTTGTGTGACAAAGGTTATTTTAAGTATGGAAGGAATTAATGTTGGTTATATTGAAATATAAATCCTACAAGACCACCAATCATTTATGGTAATGACTATGAGTACTGGAGAGATCGAATGTAACCTTTTTTTATCAATACTATAGTGGTCAACTTCGTTATGCTTACTGGAGATTATAAAATTCCTGATAAGGAAGTCAGAACATTTACTAACCAGGAAAATCAAGAGTATCAACTCAACTATAAGGTACGCAATACTTTACTTTGTTCAATGACTAGAAATATATATAGCCAAATTTTTTATTCTGAAGTAGCTAATTGTTTTTGGAAGTTAGAAGTTACACACTTTGGAACTTATAAATTTATTTAGACTAGGAGAGCTATGCTTAGAGATGAATACCGTGGCTTCAATTTTTCTTATGGTGAACCAATTTGTAATGTTCAACAGTGATTTATGACTCTTGTCAACAATTTACAGGCTATGGGAGAGAAAGGGTTAGATGATGAATCACGTGTGGATAAGATAATTGATGTCATGCCCAATTAATGGGAATCCAAAAGAACAACTATAGATGAGAACAGAAGGGTAACTCAAATTTAACTTGATGAGTTATTTGGAACTCTTATAAAACATGAAACATGAATAAAGAGAGATTCTGAAAACATCAAAAAGAAAAATGGGAGTGGTACTGTTGCTTTTACAACAACATCAAATCATGTGAAAGCTAAGACTCCTAAGAGATTAACCTGATCCAATTCTAAGAAGATAGTTGTTCAATCAGATTCTAGTGAAATTGAAAACTCAGAAAATGAGTTAGAAAATCTTGCTCGAAGGATGAACAAGATAGCTGGCCAGAGAAATTTCCAATCCAAGTATAAGAAAAAGGAAAGGAAAGATACTAAAGATGGAGAAGTCACATGTTATGAATTAAAGATAGCTGAACATATTAGACCGGATTGCCCTTTTCATAAAAAGAAATAAAGGAAAGAAAGGAATTCAGACAATAATATAAAGAAGTATTATAATGCCAAAGCTAAGAAAGTTCTGAAAAAATGATATCTAGAGTGCTAGTGGTGGTGACTCTTCAGATAAATCTTCTGATTATGAATCTTAAGGACAGAAGAATCTTGGTCGTGTAGCCAGATTACCTGTTGATAATCATTGCTTTATGGCTAAGGTACGAAATTATGAATCATTGACCAATGATGCTTTAAATTCTAATAATAGTAAGTATTATAACACTTCGAATGATGAATCCTCTTCTGATGAAGAAAATACTTTAACTACCTATGAAGAAGTCTCTAGGTTTGCTGAACTTCATGAAATTGAGAATTCCAAACTCATTAAAAAACTTGATAAGGAAAACACTAGAAATAATATTCTTACAAAAAAGATATCAGATCTTTCTAAAGATCATTATAAGAAAATTTATGATTTTGAAAGTATTTCAAAAAATCTTGAGGATGTATGTTTTGAGAAGGACAAAATTTCTAATGAGTTAGAAAAATTAATTTCTAAGAAAAATGTTTTCAATCCTAGCTCTAGTTCTAAATCAAATGATTTTGAGTTTAAAAACATGGTTATAAAACTCAAGTATGAAATTTTTTCCTTAAAAAAGTGTTTATCAAACTTTATGCATGGTAAAGAAAATTTTGATAAAATGTATTCCCAAATACGACCTTTAAGAAAAAAATCCGGATTTGGTTATACCCATGCAAAACCAATTTTTAGTAACAATTATTTTGTTCCTCAAAGTGCCCCATTTTGTACTAAGTGTTAATGTGGTGGTCACTAGGCAAATAATTGTTCCTTAAACAAAACTGAAAATCTAGTATTTCACAATGCGTATTTCTTAAACAAGATGTGGGTACCTAAAATTTTGTTGTCCGAAAATCTCAGATCCAAACAAGTTTGGATTCCAAAAGTCTAATTATCTTCATGATTTCAGGAAAATAAATAGAGTACCAGCAACAATACATGGTACATGGATAGTGGATGTTTCCGACACATGACTGGTAACAAAAGCTATTTTGAAAGGATTATTAAAACAAAAGGAGGAAATGTAACTTTCAGAGATAATTCTAAGGGAGAGATTTTCGGTATTGGTAATATTTTTCTTTTAGTAAAAACTCTGATTTCAAATGTTCTTTTTGTTAAGGGTCTTAATCACAACCTCATTAGCATAAGGCAGTTATGTGATGAAGGTTACCTTGTGAATTTTAGGAATGATAAGTGCTTAGTATCAATTCCAAGGAAGAATTTATTCTCTCAGCCAATAGGCATTAGAATGTTTACACATTAAATTTAGAAGACCTCATGAGACACTATTTACCTTGCCTAAGTGCAATGGAAGATCATTCCTGATACTCGCATAGAAGACTAGGTCACTGTAACCTTAGAAACCTATGTAAACTCACGAAGAAGAATCTAGTTATGGATCTACTGGAGCTTAGTTTTGATTCTTCTAAAGTTTTTGATCCTTGTCAATATGGGAAGAAACATAAATCTAGTATTAAATCTTTCATTGAAGTCTCAACAACTGATGCATTACAGTTAGTTCACATGGATCTTTTTGGTCTAACACAAACTGGAAGTATTGGAGGAAAATACTATATGTTTGTTATAGTTGATGATTACACTAGATTTACTTGGGTTTATTTTCTAGAAAATAAATCTGATGTTTTTTATTATTTTAGATGTTTTAGATCTCAAGTAAAAAATGAGAAAAACCTTCCATTAAAAACTATTCCTAGTGATCATGGAGGATAATTTCAAAATTATGATTTTGAAACTTTTTGTAGTAGAAAAAGATATTAATCCCAATTTTTCAGCACCTAGAACTCCTCAACAAAATGGTGTAGTTGAGAGAATAAATAGAATTATTCAAGAGATAACTAGAACCATGTTGAGTGAATATTCTATAGCTATACATTTCGGGGATGAAGCTGTAAGTATAGCTTTATATACTATAAATAGAGTTTTGATTAGACCTTTTCTTAATAAAACTCCTTATGAGTTATGGAATGGTAGAAAACCAAGACTATCCTACTTCAAGGTTTTTGGTTGTATGGTGTTATTTTTGAATACAAAATATAACTTACAGAAATTCGCACCAAAATCTGAGGAAGGAATTATTTTAGGTTATTCCATAACTTCTATGTCTTATAGAGTTTTTAATAAAAATACTTGTACTATTGAAAAAACATTGCATGTAAAATTTGATGAGTCTGATCCTTTTGTTTTTAAACTCTCCCAGCCTACATCCTCCGATGCGTTTTCAAAAACTGATTGTCAACCTTTGATAGAAGAACCTTCTTGATAAGGATAATGTTCAAGAAGATATTCCTGAAACATTTAACCTAGAATACTTTCTACCCTATGTTCATGAAAAGGTTGTTTAAAACCAAAATCAGGTGTTTCTTAAACCCAAATCAGGTGTTTCGAGTGTCTGACAGTGAAAAGGGAACTCCAGAACAGGACTCCATTTCGAAAAGGGACAAGGGAAAGCAACTTGTTGTTGAAACCTCGAGCTCAGTGGTTGTAAAGAGAAGGGAAGTTGGTGATTCTTCTAAGAAGAAGGTTGAGCATCTTGAAGAAGAAAATTCTCCAAGCAAAGTCTCAGATTCAGAGTCATCTTCATTGGGGAATGACTTTGTTGTTCTGTCATTAAAGAAGTTGGTAGGTACTATTCCGACTTTCTCATGTATTGATCCAAGATTCCAGATGCTCCATCATGCTTTGAATCAGAAAACAGGCTCCGTATCCATGGTTATGGACAAGTGTGTTGAGATAGAGGCTCAGTTCAAAACATTCTTTGTCGGTTATGAAGCCCACAAAAGATCATGCAATAGGATGACTAATTGGTGAAGGAAGACTGTAGAAGAGATGTGGCTCTATGGTGAATTCCAAGATAATGTGAAGGATTCCTTTGAGACAGAAGACAGGAATATAAATGAACATACTTCATCCTTTGAAGAAAAGTTTACATATGAAAAGTATTTCCAGATTCATGAAGTCAGAGATCTGAATGGGAAGCTGAATTCTGTTTCTCAAAACTGGAATTATGAAAGGAATCATCAGATTGAGTTTGAAGATAATTTGTTAAAGCAAGAACAAATATTGAAGGCTCGGGAAGAAAAGCTTCAAGCCCAGGAAGAAATGATTGAAGCGCAAAATGAAAGAATTGTTGTACTAGAGAAGCAAGTCAAGGAAGATCATAAATACTTGAAGAATATAAAGACTATTCTTAAGGGTCTCATGGTGAAGGAAAAAGATCCAAAATAGGCAGATCTGATCTTTTGTTGTATCTAAACTTCTTTGTTGTTTAGCATTCAAACATAATGAAAATTTTCCTTGCTCGTTTCTTTTGTTGTTGCTATTTTTTATTCAGGTACTTTGTTATATTTTCCATTCACTCGAATTCTTTTTGAAAATCACAAAGGGGGAGAAGGAAAAGAACCCTAATAATGGTGTAAAAAGAATCTTAACAAAGGGTGAGAAAGAAAACCCACTCTATTAGATTTTATCTAAGTGGGAGTTTTCCATTAAAGAAGTCTTTCTTATTCTTAATGAAATGTCATTTCGGAAATCTAGAATACGATCCTTAGAGTTTCAAAGCCTATGGGGGAGTTCGTCGTATTCATCAACATCCATAAGCCAAGGGAGATAAGCCTTAATATTTTCTTTCTTCATAGACTTTATTTTTCATAAGGATGTTTGTGCTTTCCAAAAAAGGGGGAAATTGTTGAGTCAATAAGGTGTTCCTTATGAATTTTCCCTTCCTTCTTGTTTTGAAAATCTCAAACACCTTTCATTAAGGAAAATTGCTTTTATAAGGAAAATTTCTTTTATAAGGAAAATCGCTTTTATATAGAAAGTCTCTTTTATAAAGAATATCTCTTTTATAAGAAAAATTATCCTTATCATATTTTCATTGATATATTTCTTAAGTATATTTTTCAGATTCATTTATATACTCTCAGAATCGTTTAAAACCTTGATATGAAGCATTCTGTTTTAGGCTCCGAATTCCGGATAAGAACTCTGATAAAGTTCTACTCCGAATTCTGGATATGAACTCTAATAAGGTTCAACTCCGAATTCCGGATACGAACTCTGATAAAGTTCTACTCCGAATTTTGGATACGAATTCTCATGATGTTCGACATCGAATTCTCATTACGAATTCTGATGATGAATTATTATTACGAATTCTAATGACAAATTCTCATTACGAATTCTGATGACGAATTCTCATTATGATTTCTCATGACAAATTCTCATTATGAATTCTGATGACGAATTCTCATTACGAATTCTGATGACGAATTCTCATTCCGAGTTCACATTCCGAATTCACATATTAAACAGAATCTGAACATCTTTTCTTTATACACTCCGAATTTATTTTGACTCAGAAAATTAATTTTGGTTAGACTCCAAACATTCATTTTGCTTACACTTTTATATTTTTTCTACTATTTGATAATTTGTTTACACTCTGTACCTTCTCTCCAAACATTTTAGTTAGACGTAAAACGATGTCGTACATACTATTACACTTGTTTTGTTATAAAACAATTTCATATATTCTGTTATAAACTCACCGTTGTTTGAGTTACACGTGTTTAAGTCCCTCATATTTTTATGGAAAATATGACCGTTGGAAAGGAGGCCGACCTTGCCTATAAATGGGAGCTCATTTGAAGGAGATCACAAGAAGAATAGAAAAATTTATCAATCTAGAGACCACACGCGGCTAAGGTGATTTCTAGAGAGAGAAAGATTTTCATGCCTTGTGCGTACTGAACCGCTCGTTCAGTTTTTGCTTCATGATAGTCCGAATGTTGGTGATTACATTTGAGGACATCCGGGGATAGGAAGATAGAGGTGTTGACTACCTTGAAGTTGAAGGTTTCCTTGCTGAGGAAGGCAGAGGTTGTCAACTACCTTGATGTTGAGGTCTTGCAGGGATAGCATAACAGAGACTCTGATCATTGTATCGAGGACTTACCCTGGTGTGAGAAAGACATACTTGCTTGAAAGTATAAATCAAGGGACCTTTATCCAAGGTTGTTGCATACCCTTCACTTTGGGTTAAAAGACTTATATCTTGTTACTTGTAGTTTTAATACTTATTTGTTTCCACTGCATTTTGTATTATAAGGAAAGTATAACTTTCTTATACTTCCTTACTCGTACTCTGTTTCATTTAGATTCTATACGCTTTAAGGTAGAATCACATATTGTAATATTTTGTTAAGTTTCAATTTCCGGAACCATATTTCTGGAAACTTAATTTAGAATCTCTTTCTAGTTATATGAAAGTACATAGGACTTGATATTTAAAACATCATTACTCTTTCCAAGTTTTCATTTTCTGTTAGAGGTGTTGTGAATTGGCTTAGTTTAACTTTGTTAAACTTAGCCCATTTCTTTGCTTAAGGAAAACATAGTTAATCGTAACTAACTTTAATGGTTCCAAAGGAATTTTTAAAGTGTACAATTCACCCCCCCCCCCTCTTGTATATTGATCATCTAGATCATTATTTCAATCCTACATATATCACAATACATCTTGGTGAAATGAGAATGAACTTCCCAAACTGAAGAATGAATGTACCACATCAGCTCCTCGCATATGTCTATTGACATAGATACCCTCCCATGAAAACAAAAGTTCTCATCATCAATAATGGTCTATCCAGAAATAGAGTCCTCTCTTGACACTTTCCCATAAGACTAGGTATTTAGAATCTGATAGTTTCCTCATTCGTACTCGATCAAGAATGTAACACCCTGATCTTCCACGATACGCTTCTCATTCAATAATGCAATAGCTTGCATTATACGTTCGAGTTCTAAAACACCGCGACTAATCAAAGTAGCCGTTATGAATAGTAATAACCACTTTTTAAAATTACAGAAATTTTATATTTCAAAATGGACTTCATTTTTGTATTCGTAATATAAAAATTATCCAAAGTTGAATTGTTTGTAATTTTCAGAGAACTTCCAATTTTTTATGAATAGTGAAAATTACTTAGAAAAAACTTTTTTAATCAAAATAATTTATTTTGATAAATTATACTATTTAGTGGTTTTAAAGTATAATTAGAATATATTTTTACCATTTTATCCAATGGTGGTCATTATAATTAATTTAACATTGAAATTGGACATAAACAATTGCCGATCTTTTGATATAAATTGTTTCTTAAAAACAAGCTATTTGTTGTGACAGCGGGAATTATTTATAAAATTAATTAATGCAACTTATATGTTTGGAATTTTTTAAAATAGCCATCATTTTTGAATTCGGAATATCAATTACAGCTTAGGGTGAAATTTTGTCATTGTTCTGAAAAACATCAATTTTTGATGAATAGTAAAACCACTAAGTGGTAGTTAAATAACTGATTTATCGTTTAAATGAAATATTACCACTTCTATGATTTGATTTTCAAAAATCCGACATACATGGTTGTAAATAAGAAGTAAAATGCGGTTCAATGAGATTAAAATAATTTTTTGGTGAATAGTAACTTTTAAGTTCTTAATCGCGATTAGAGGTAATTAGTGTAGTTTAAGGTAAAAACAATGTTTTAATAATATGATATGAGCTTGAAACTTGTCCTACTCCTATTTTATGAGTCATGGCAGACCAAGACAACCCATGGGTCAACTTGGGGACCCCATGGAGCCACTTTGGTTGGAAAATGACATTAATATATATTTATTTAATGTTAAAATTAAATTGACACAAACATGAGTTGTTTTACTCAAATAGTTTTTAAGTGGGGTTAAACAAGTCCAAATTTTGATTATAAATATTCATTAGAAAGCTAAAAATATTTCCTAAATCATAGTAGTTTTTTTATAATTTTTAGACATTAAATAAATTAAATTATTTATGACATCATGATGATGCAGTGATGACCTCATTATTTAACGATTTAAATACAATGGGAAGATAATGCAAAATCCAAGGGCTACACTTGTCAAAATCCTATTGGATGAGGATATTTCGAACCCTTATCACCTTATCCTAGAATTATATAAGTTTGGGACCTCTAAAATCCGAAACTCATTTTATAATAAAGTGACTTTTCTTTACTTTTCAAGAGTGCCCCTCCTCTCCACTTATAAAAGGCCCCAACCTCTCCCACCTCATTCACACATTAAAGCCATTTGGATCAGACAAACTCTGACCAAATACTCTCCCAACTTCCCCCTATTACTCCTAGAAGCCTAACTTTTGGCAGAACTCTTTCCAAGGAAGCCTTTGGCTCAAATCAAAAAGAGTTACCTGATTTTGAGGTAATGTCTTCTCTAATGTTGTTTTGTTTTATTTTTCTTCTCCAACCCCCTAAACTCTTTTTATTCATTTCTTTTGTAACAACACCAGTATCCTCAATATACTAGGATGTTTTTATAAGAAGTATTCGAGCTACACTTACACACACCTACATCTAATGGTTAAATAACATACGGTTTCTGTGGATGGCGAATTTCTGCCTCCCGAAACGATGATTGTTCAACACTCATATAACACCTTAAAAGGTGGACATTAAGATGTCACTATTTTTATATATGATATATAATATGTTTATGTTTTACTTATGCTTCTGTATTTCTCATTTATGGCATACTTTATGATTTCCATTATGGGTAAAATGCGATAATTTCATTTTAGGAAGTGCGGACTACCGCCCACTCAAAGTGATTTGAATCGTTAATGCCATATGTGGGATGTATAAAGGATGGAGTAAATGTTATTATACACTATATTATACTGGAATTATATTATACATTTATGTCATTATGATTTCGTTCCATTAAATATGAAATTGAAATTAAAGTAGCGTTCAAGCGTACGTACGGCTTACAGTCTCCATGAACGGTGCATTTCATTTCTTACCTCTAAATGTTACGTAATATTATAAATGAATGTATATAATGGATATATATTATTTATATGACATCTAAATCATGAATATAATTATGGAGATAATGGATATTCTACCACATAAACAACTTGTAATTATAAGAAGTTTATTGTTGACTCAAGTACCAAAGATCGACAAAACGACCGTTATAAACATAAATAATTACATAATGTTCATATCATTGTAATAAGTGATATAAAAAGGATAATGAAATTAAAAATGGTTCTTAATAAGGTATATATTAACTCTAGTTTATTATTCAGGAGGTTAAAGAACGGTTGAGTCAAGTCAGACACGAGGTAAGAGAACTTCTTAACCCAATTTCTATTCTTTGGGTTAATCTCCTACTTTCAAATTATGTCATGATATTATTGTGTCCTATCTTGTATTTTTACATTATTTATGTGTACTTATAGTGAATACACATAATAGTCCTACCTTATAAAAAAAATTATCTTTTTAAGGACTTCGTCTCAATCCCCTTTCATTGAGGCATATTTGGTTTTATACACAACTTTCTTTTATACGGTGTATAAACCCCTTTGACTTTTACGTTTATTCAAAAGGAATATTTTTTATACGAAGCGTTTTGCTAAACGAAAAAAGGGAATGTTTTTCTTTCTGTACTTATGCAGCAACAACGACTTCTCCGCTGCCGTGACCATTATTTGAGTTTCGGCTTCCTCTACAATCCATCACTTTTTTTAATGAAAAATAAATACAAAGTTTTAGCTTTCTTTTATTCTGGTATTGAAAATGGTTTTGAAAGCATTTTTATTTTATCAATGTGTTGTATTGATATCTTATGATTAAAATGTGGAAATTTTATGTTTCCTTTATGCTTGTTTTATGTGATACTATTATGTTATAGTTTATGATATGTTTAGACCTATTCATATGAGGAATGTATTGGACTTAATAAGTGACGGGTGGATCCCTGTATAGCTACTCGATGCATCGATGGGTCTCATGAGACAACTAGACGTGGAATTGACCGAGGCCCTTTCCCAATTTGATTTATGGTTTTGGCCGAGGCCTTAATCATTTTAGATGTCTTGGCCGAGGGATTGAAAAAATGTTTCAGAATGTTTGGAATTATACATTCCCTCATTATGAAAGTGGTTATTGATATTGCATGTGATTATTCGACCAGTAGAATATCAATGTGAAGAAGTAAATGGCATTATCTCATTTTACTTTTTCCATATTATGTTGATGTTCAAGTTTAAAAGGCTTTTGTTTTAGTTATGCATTGCCTTAAATTTTTATGTTTATTTATGAAAGCATCCGCAATATTGTTATCCTTACTGAGCATCTGAGCTCACCCCTTTCAATGTTTTAATATTTTCCAGGATGTGAAGAAGTATTTTGTGAATGTCCTGCAGGGATAGTCAGCAGAGGATATGAGTGTGGACTATGAAGACTTTGTTATTAGTTTTTCACTTTATGATGTAATGTAACATTTACGAATGTATCTAGTGTTTCCAAGGCTAATAAACTAATCGGTCTTTCGAGACATGATCTTTTGTGATCATGTCAATGTTACGAAGTAATGCACCGACTCTGGGTAGCTGGGGTCGGGGCGTTACAATGAATAGTAGAGGTAACAGTTTTAGAATAAAGATACCTTTGCCCTGGTCTCTAGTTCACCTCCAAATTCATCATAGAGAACATAGCCATAAGCTTCAACACACTATTGGCCTCTATAAAAACCTACATCAGAGTCCTCATTCTTAGCACATCAGCAACCGCATTTTCTTTCCCATGCATATAAGCAATCTCATGGTCAAAATACTAAAGGTACTCAACCCACATTCTCTATCTCAAATTCTGGTCACGCAAAATGAAGATATACTTGATACATTCTTGGTTAGTGAAATATAGAAAATTCTCGCCCAACAGGTAGTGTCTCCAATTCTATAAAGCAAGAACAACTACAGCCAACCCAAGTTTGTGCATCGGGTAATTTATCTCATGTGGCCTCAACTGTCGATACCCATACACAATGAAATTTTATTCCTATATAAGCACAGCTCCAATCCGATACTATTATCATCACCATACACAATATAGCTCTTTTACGGCTCCAGAAATACTTGTATCGGTAGTGAATTAAACATCCCTTTCAGCTTATAAACGGCTGACTCACAAGAATCTGTCCACAAGAACATCACACCATTCTTAGTCAGGCTCGTCAGTGGAACTTCTAAGCGTGAAAAGTCCTATATAAAATTTATGTATTAACCATCCAGCCCTAGTATACTCTTCACCTCAAATATGTTCTTCGACTGATCCCAATAAACTATATCTCTCACATTCATTGGTAATACAAATACTCCTGTCTCTGAGATAACATGACCCATGAAGTGAATTTGTTCCATCCAAAAGTTGTATTTTGAGAGCATTTCATAAAATTGATGATCACATACTGTACTCAAAACGATTTCAAGATGGGTATCATGGTCGTGTTGAGTGTGATAGTACACCAAGATACTTTCCATGAAATCCACCAGGAAAGAATACAAGTATGGATGGAACACTCGGTTCATCAGTGCCATGAAGTCTGTGTGCACATTCATGAGACCAAATGACATAACCACAAATTTGTATAGACCATACCTGCATTGGAAAGTTGTATGAGGTATATCAAATAGTCTTACATGCAAATAATGTTAATTGTATCTCAATGAAATCTTCGAGAACACATGGGCACCTCGAAGATGAGAAAAGATATCATCAATCCTAGGAAAGTGATATCAGTTCTTGATCATCAACTATTTCAGCTTCCGATAATCTACAAAAAGTCTGAAGGAATAATCTGATTTCTTCACAAACAAGATAGGGGAACCCCAATGAGAAGTACAGGGTCAGATGAAACACTTATCCTCTAACTCCTCCAACTGCTTCTTGAGCTCCGGTAGCTCTGTTGTAGCCATCATGTGAGGAGGAATGGACACTGGTGCCGCACTTAGAAAGAGATCAATATAAAAGTATACCCCCCTCTATGGAGGAAAACATGAAATTTCCTCTAGAATGACATTCCTGAAATGATCCACCACTAGAGGAATGTTCATCTGAGAAGTCCCCTGGTCATCCAGATAAATACTAGAAATCTGAACTATAACTCCTCCCAACACATGACACTCGGTTCCTGCTCTCCAGGTCTGGACATCACATTTTCCCTTATGAAGAAATGATTTCCCCTTTGGTGTTGAGAAACTCACCATACAATAATAGTAATCAACAACAGCCTAGAAGGGAAATAAATCACAAATTCTTAGAATGACATTGTATCCCGTCATCTCTAAGACATAGAAGTCCCAAAAGAAGTGACACACAACGACCTCATGAGGGAACTCCTTGCACTGATGTACACTTACCGATCATTCCCAACCAAACATTCCAATGTCAAGACATCAGCAGAAGAAAAGGCATAGAGCCCAAGGATCTCCACAATAGAAATTGATATAATGGTATGGGAATCCCCTATATCAAAATGAGCGGAAGCTAGAACTGTGGAAACTGGTATCGTACCTCGAATTGTATAGGGTACGGGATCCTGTTCCTGCTGGGTCTGATCCACCTCAAAATTCTTACATGCACAATGGAATTGTGACCCTGCTTGACCACTTCGAGCCGATCCATCCTGTTGTCACTGAAATTCTGGTTTCTAACACGATATCCACGACCTCCACCTCAGCCTGAACGGCTGGAAGAACTCCAGTTCCCAGATTGATGAAAACTGATGGCGCTGTTCTTGAACGCAGAGTCATTGAAGAACCCCAATCATCAGCTATTGGTGAAAATATCTGATAGATGCTCTGAAGATGACCCACCATTCCACAATATCAGAACGCTATTGTGTCTCTTAGGCAATGTGGCCTCATATTCCCGACCATCCTACACTAGTAGAATACCACTTGGATATCTAAAGTGGCATCCCAACTACTCATATCTCCACATGTAGTCTCCCTAGGGCGCTTGTTAATATCAACCAGCAAATAACTAACATTGGATGTTGAACCTCCCTGGCTCGTACCTCATGAATCTCTCAGGATACACTCGGTGATCAGTGCGTCATTGATTATAAAAGCTATCGAATCCAATATGAAGATGTTCCCCTAAGCATAATTTTCCTATAATAGACTATCCTCAAACTTCCTTGAAATGAAAAAACCATCTCCCCCTATAAAGGGTGTAAAGAGTTGCAGCTCGATGAAGTGAGAAGAGTAATCCATAACATAATGAGTACCCTACTCCAAACTCATAAACTCTCAAGCTTGATTAGTGCTCAAAGTCTCCAGATAGAAGTAGTCATAGAAGGTACGATGAAAATCCTTCCATGCCATATATTGTTGGAAACCTGCCTGTGAGATAACATTCCACCATCTTTTGTGGAATCCTGAAGCATATACTCAGAGAGCATGACCATCCGCCCCATAGGTGTCTCCAGATGCTTGAAAATTGTCTGCATGGATTCTAGATTTGACTTGACTACCTGAGGTCCTCTATCACCTGAGATGGTTAGAGGGTACTACTCCTAAAAGACCCGCGTCAATTCAGTCATCGATGGTGCAGGAGGCGGTACTCCTTCGATGGTCTGCATAAGCCTCATAATGCCTTATCGGAACTATGTGTCATCACCTATGGCCGGAATCATGATCGGTTCCGATACTGGAATAACTCGTGGATCATTTGGTAGTCCCTAACCTCCCATGTCCATTTTCTGATCAATGCCATGAAACTAGTGTACAACCGGAGGACGATTCAGTGGTATTACTCTGCAAGGTCAAGTGCACCCTTAGATCAATATTATCAAGAAAATAAAACTATAAATTTAAGGAGATAACATTTGAAAGAAAGCATTAATGTTTTTCAAAACAAGGATACACATCATTTATATTCAACTACATGTCGTGTTTCTTTAATCCATTTACATGGGTGTGTCCTTCTTTGAAAACTGTTCACGGAACACCCCATACATGGCATGTTGTCCTTACACACGACATGTACTAGAATCCCCTTCCCCTACTTGGGTTCCCTTACATGGCAAGGCCACACGGTTCTCCTATAACAATACTAGACAATGTGTTAGTGCTAGACATGGCATGTACTTGACGCACTTCACCGACCCGTGTTGTTAGTGACATGGCCGGATAGATGACTCACACTAGACGGCGTGTTCCCGATTGACACGACACGTACTACGATGATTTTGTTGACCATTGTTGTTAGTGAAATGGTTGGATACTTGTGATACAATGTACGGCATGTTCCAGACAGACACAAAATGTGTTATAAAAGACACAACTGACTCATGTTTATAGTGACATGACTGGTTACATGGTTCTAAAACATAGTGTGTACATCCGGTACATGGCATGCCCTACCAAGGATTACAAACCTCGTGTACTCTCCCACACAATATGAGACACAGTGTGCGACTACATGGAGTGTACACAATGTACACGTCATTTACAAAAGAAAAATAGTATCTTTACAAATAGAAGAACACATGGCGTGTAATCATAATTACACGATGTTTATTCTAGGTTTTTCTAGATAGTATGCCTCAAAAACTACTCTGGATCCCAGAAAACCCTAAAACTAAAATTAAAGTGGAAATTTCTGATCCGTGAGGGCCCACACTCCCCACATATCAAAACTTCTCATTGTATACATGTTATAAACAAGCATAATAGATCAATGATCCACCAAATTCCAATCCATGAGGGACCATAACACCTCAAGAACCAATTTTTGGAATTCATTCAAACAAAACATTACACATCTAATACACTATCAAACAGATGGTAATTTTATCAATGCATCTATCACAATAGCATGAATATTTTGCATAGCACCTATCACAACAACATGAAATCACTAATACACCCTAAATGGCATGGTAAGAATGCATGAAATGTGATTTCTAGAAAGTGCCTAGATGATGCCTGAGTTGGAATAACCTCATCTCTTCGATTTGCAGCCGAAATAGAACCTCAATTACAACAACAATAATAACAAAATACATGTCGGTCACCCCACGGTAAAAATCAAATCAACTGTAAAATTGGAAAACCAGAAACGTGAAATAAATGAGGTATATTGGCATTTCCCTTTACATAGTTTAGATACTCTCAGGCACAACTTATTAAAAAGTGCATATTCCTTCTTATAACTATCAATAGGCTCCATGTACAATGTCAAGAGAAAAGAGTTCATCTGATACTACATTGTAACGTCCTGGTTCTGAAATCCGCCCAGAGGCACCCCGTTTCTGGTTTGTCACATGGCCTCAATCACATTTCCCCTATCGTTAGAGGCTGCTGAATAGCAGTGAGGGCCTTGGTTGTGATAGTGAGGAAACTATGCCCTCATTGGCAGAGTAACACAGTGGAATAGAAATATATAATCAATAGTGGAAGCATTAATAATGGTATACAAAAGTAAACGGTGGAAAATTAATAGTAATAAGCAACTAGGTCATATATATATATAATGATGCATGATACATATGTTTAGGAAAGCAGTCAAACATGTCACAATGCTGATATATCGTAATGAACAAATGTATTAACGAAAAATAGTAAAAAATACACAGCATCGCAAGACTCATCTTGGTCCCATGCTAACCAGATCCCAAGCTGTCAAGCACCTGATGTAGAAGGGTGATTTCTCTTATCTATAACTACAACAATATAATCTATTTGGGCAAAAAATAATGACCCAAACAGGGTGTGAGACTAAATACTAGTCGGAAACCACTATAAGATCTGTGCCTAACAGTCATTGAATATATATGGAATGTAATAATAAAAATATGAAATAAACAAGGAAGTACTCAACAGTAAATATTCCTTCAGTTTCAACTCATTCAAAAAACACATATCAGGTAACCAGATAAACACAAACTGGTTATCCAATGGGATAAACTCACAGCATATCCCCACTGGTTCTACCAAAAAACCCCAAGCAACCGTCTAAGAAGTACTCACAGTATAACCCCTCTGGTTCAGATTTTGTAAAGGATCTATAAGGAAGCACTCGACGTCAATTCCCCCTATATAAAAGTATGACAAAATACACTCAGAGGAATCACTCACTACCAAATCCCTATATAGTCTTATAACGGAATCTACAGGCACTTTGAGGAAACATTCAACGTCAATTCCACTTATAGACTCGTAAAGTAATTATAGACACTCTCAGAGAGAACACATCATCAATCCCCACTATGTTCTTGTGGCGTGATAATAAAAAGACACTCTATAGAATCCCCTAAGTTAATTCTCCCTATGGTCTATTAATCTAGGTTCTCACGTCCCTATTTAATTCAAACAAGCATAACAATGCAAAGAGGACAATGTAAACCTCAAGAACTACTTGGCTAACCTGTCTACAACCTAACAACAAGACTTGTAATAGCACTCCATCCTAAAATACTATGCCTGTTTTAAAAACAAGGAAGCCTAATTAGAAAATCAAGACCAAATAGTCATAAAAAAACATGCATGGAAAACACTTCCAAAGAATAGCAATTAACCCTATTCATATTCAATTAACCTATAATAAAGAATATAAGCATGGGAGGCAATTAATAGGGCTAAAAACATAATCACGCAATACCTCGATCATGGTTATTGGAACTTTTTCACATAAACATCAGAAACTATATACGTAAAGGCTTAACCTCATTGTTGCAGGATCATTATAAATGATCTTTAAGCCTTCAATCACCCAAGTACGTGGTAGATCTATAAAAATGTCTACAACATTCAACCAGAGATAACTTAAGAAAGAGGAGGAATCAAGAAATTAAGATCTAGAATAAGGAATAACTTATTGAGGTGATTCCAACACTATCAACAACAGTCGAATTAGAGAAAGGATTCCTGATCGGGGGATCCGAGAAGAATCATAGTCATATGGTCTCTCTTAGTCATACTAAGTCAAGAAGGAGATAGTTATTTCCATCAGATGAGACCCTGGTACATTTAATGAATAAAAAAGAAAGTATATAACATATACATTAGATGTACATGGTGGGTACTTGCCCTTACTGGTTCCCGCATTAGGCGGTCTCTGACACACGGTCTTGTGTTGGGCCATTACACGGCCTGGAAATGGATACCTACTGTAAATGAGTATATGGTATGTACTTATAAAGTACACGGCGTGTACTTAAGAAATTTTTAGAAATTCCTTTTTTTCTCAAAATTTCCAGAAAAAGGAAAACATACTTGATAAAAAGATCTGTGTTCTTACACAAATAAATTTAAATAGTGATGAACATGAAATGTATCATAATGATATGAAACGTGGGATGAGAAAACCCTTAGATTAATTAATGAATTTATTTGTAAATGTTCCAAACTTATATATAATGAATATAGATTTATTATAATTATATCATAGAACAATATTCTTATGTATCACCACATATATTTTTTACTTATGACTTTTTATTACACATTTATTAACAATTCTGTATTAAAGTAACTATTAGGGTAATAATTGCTTTGTTTTTATCATATATGTTTTGAATTTTTATTGTTCATCCTCCAACATCATTCATGATTTAATTATTTAAATAATTTATGAAATTATACATATATTATATATATTCATTATATAAATATTTATAAAAATATATAAAAGAAATAAATATGATATTAAATACACAATCCAAATAAAAGATATGTCGTACATATGCATGAAAAATGTATCATTTTTAAAATTATATTAAAAGAAGAAATAAAATGAATTTTGTGTGTATATATATATATATTATTCAAGTATAATTAGTGTTTTATATATATCATCTAGTTTTACAAAACCCATCTTTAATAAATTCCTTCGAATGTGCGAATTAATCACATATATTTGAGGAGGCGGTAGTCCACATGTCCACAAACGAAGTTATCGTATTTACAAAAAAATGGAAATTATGAAGTTATGTATTATATAATAATTATATAAGTATAAATAATTCATAAAAATAATATATATAATATAAAAATAGAAATTAAATCATTATTTGAAAACATGAAATGTGGTAATGGTTGAAAAGAAGCATCAGTTTGTTAGGTGGTAGACAACTATACATACGAATGAAGTTACCACTTAATCAGGTAGCTTCTTTTGGTTTACATGGAGAGACTTAATTTGTTCTTTATGAACAATTGGATAGTTCAGGAGTGAGGGTATGGATGTTGGGGAGCTATTTTGGTGGATATTTTCCAAACATAAGTATCTTGAGAGGTGTGGGATGTGGGAGTATAGGAGGAGTTTTATAATGGAGGAGGAGTGGCACTCTTGTATTAATTAAAAATAAAGGAACCCCACACACATTATTTTTTTCATGTGTATAAATAATGTTAACAAGTAAATAAAAGAGAGTATGGGTATGAAATATGGATATCCAATGACCTTTGTAAAATTTTATTGTTTTTTTTCATAAGGTTATGGTTTAGTTCCTTATTAAACATAAATAAACATTAATCATTGTAATTAACTTTAATTACATTCTGTAATATTTTTCAAAAAACTATTTTTAACATATTTAAAATTTAAAATTATTATTATTTAAAATATGGAATCTATTTTTCAATAATACAATAAAATAAACAGAACATGTTAACTTAAATCTAATATCATAGACATGATGAAAATGCATGGTTTTAAAGTAAACATGTCCAAAATATTGGAATGTTTTTATAGTCAATTTCAAAGTGAAATAGATTATAAAAACCAAAATTAAATAAATTAATAAAATTTTGATATAATTAATCTTTAAAACCAATTTAAAAAATAATATATCCTTATAAATAAATTATATGAAAAAATATTTTTGAATTAAATTTCATTAATTTTCACTATTCATTAAAAAATAAAACATCACAGAAAAATAAAACAAATATCCCTAATGAAAATTTTATGTTTAACATATTAATAAGAGTTTTATATTGAAATGATAAATATATAAAACAATAAAAATTAATATTTAAAATGAGGTTTCCCTTAAAAGACGGTAAAATTGGCTTAATAAAAATATAGTTTTTTGTGTAATATTGAGTTTATTCTTATATTATTCAGATATACTCCATTGGATGATTATCAGATAAATTTTATTGAACATATAACATATATATTTCATTAATATTAATAACTAATGATAACTAATTTAATTTATTAAAACAAAATACCTTTGAGATCCTAAAAATAATAATATTTCATTTATATTTAATTGGTTTATATTTTCATTTATAATTAATTGGTAACCTATTAATTCATTATATATTTTTATAAACCATATATTTTTATAATATTCTTAAAAAAATTTATAATGAATAATATAACAACGATTTTATATATTTTAATAATATTTTAATAACATATTATTGTATAGAAAAAATATGTCTTGTACGTAATGTATGATTTTGAAAAGTCTCCCTTGAATATAACACAAGATGACTTAGTGTTAAATGAAATTCACAATATATATTATATCAAATAAATTTAAAATATTAAATTTATTTTAATTTATCAGGGCTTTATATCCCCTTAAACACATGGGGCCATATCTCATTCATGTTATCAAATATAAGGTTCTTACTTTAGAATATGGTAGTGTTACGTTCTCCCCACATAAATAAGTCACGTACTCTCAATTAAAACATTATATTGGTGAGAGAGTCTTTGAAAATATACTATTGATGAAATAACCACTTCATAAAATGGTTAATATATCATATTATTAATAAGGGAGGAAGGATAGTATAATGGTCACCTAAATATGTCCTTTTGTTGGAAATCATACATGGGAATGGAAAAATGGATACAAAGGAAAAAAATCTAAGAATAATGTTTTGATGGAGAGTGATAGAGATATTGGTTTGGAGAATTTTAAAAATCATAAATACCTAAATCTGTTATGATATTCAGGCTATTTGATATAGCAGGAATGAAGGTACTAGGTAAATTTTTTTGTTTCCCGACCCTTTTATATATTCATTACAAATTATATAAAATTATAAGAATATAATTAAAAGTAAATTTCTATAAATAAAATATTATCCTTTGGTATTTAATGGAACTGTTTCTACTTTTCATCTAATATGGTGAAGTAATGAAACATTCTCTAAAACCTATTCCAAAGATCAACTTAAACCATTTCATAAATGGTGAACTTTTACCCAATATTATGATCCAATAATTTAAAATTTATTTTACTAGAGTTTTATAATAAACTTATCATTATCCTTTAGTTAACATGAAGGGAATTAAATTTTAAAATTCTAAACATATAAATAAATTCATCATATATCCTCTTGAAATATGGCAATAAAATTAATTACAATAAAACTTTATTGGAATTATGAATTTATCCTTATTCCTTATGTAAGAATCATTTTATTGTATATAACCCCTAAATCCAATAGTTTTTTATTCTTCATCAATGATATAATAGAGCACTTGTTCAAAATTCATTATTCAATTCCATGGTAGTCAGTAATAATCCAAATAATTGATTTCCTCATAATTATCACGACATCAATAACATGTTGAGGTTTTTATTTCCCTCAACAAAATGTTTTTTTGATACATTTATCATTCTACAAAATAATGTTTCTTGGTACCATTCGTAATATGATCTGAAATACTTTAAAAAAATGTACTTCAGCACAATCCTCATATATTGAATTATTATTATAACCGATACATTATAGATAAAATATTAAAATGAAAAAACTATTTAATATGAATACTAATTATTCATCTTCATTTAAAGTAGTATCATAACTTGATAATTTTCCAATTTTGGGGTATATTCCTTTAGCTCGTGAGATATTAATTTTTATAGTGTCCCATCTCCTTGAAGTTATAACACTGAATTGTAACATATTTTTTCCCATTTGAATTTTTTTGTATGAAGACACTTATCCTCACACAAATAAAAAAATCACACTCCCTTCAATAATTTAATTGGGGGATTCTTTCCAATGTTATCACATGTAGGAAAATCCTTATTTCCCTTCTTCATTTTATCCAACATTTTCTCTTACATCATCTGCTTCTCTTGCATCCCTTCATATTCATGAGAATTGGAGAATTCATTATTTATCGTTTTAGCATATGATAATATTTCTTCATGTGGTGTGATTACATGGGAGATTATTTCCCTTAAAAATGTTGTCATAAGACAATGAAATTTATGGTCCTTCTTACTCATTGGATCATTTTCATTTGTGGAGTTCCCATTCTTTCCTCTAAGAACCAATTCAAAACAATGGAATATTTTGGATTAAATCATAAAATAATGTACAATACCAAAACTAGTGAATAACATAACATAAATTGAAAAATGTAATCTAATAATCCTAAAAATGTTTTCTTTGGGGGTATCATTATTTTTAAATTATTCATAATGGTTGATAAATAAAATCGAAATCATCTTAAGTGGATCTTGTTGGAGTGTCAAAATAGGTGCATCATAAGGCTTGTTTTCATGTACTAGTTTAAACATAGTCAATCCTAGAATACCTTTTCATACTTGTTAATACTAGGTATATTTGTTCAAGCACCACATCCACTTGTAGTATCCAAACATATATTTATTTAAAGGAATATCCACATAATCTCTTCTTTAAAATATTATATGATTTTCTTGTATACTTATCCTCAATTTCTCTCTAGGGTTGTACTCTGTAATCTATGATTTTAAAATATAGTTTCCAAGTGTAATGTTAAACATTATTTGATACCACTTGTAATTCCCTGACCCCAGAATCCTGGTGGTGATGAATTATTTTATTACATTGTAATTATAACAGGGAATCAAATCCCTAAGGATAAATAATTTTACTGATCATATAAAGGAAGATGATATAAATTACACCCATAATACATTGGTAAAAATATAAAACCTGATACATAATAAATTGAAATAAACTGCATCCTTTAAATCTTATTTTAATGTTATCTTCTTCATAACCTTGGGAAAGAGACATAATTAAGATGATCTCAAATTCTCGGTAAGGGTAAATACAATGGAAGAAATAATGAATCAATCTATACGGAAAGGTAAAAAACTGATCACACTTTATATTTACATAACTAGATCATGAATTATAGATATATAAAGGCAAATAACCAATTACACAGGAAATTTAAATAACTAGATAAGGAAAAATGAAAATGGAAAGATAAGAAAGTGAAATACATTCCACTAATCATTTTACTAAAATTAAATTTATACATAGATAGGTCAACATAAAACTTCATTGATAAATAATAATTTAAACTAAATGAGGAAAATGATTTCATAATGGAATACATTTCAAAATAACTTGAAAACCTATATAGTCAATACCTTTTATAATATGGTATAAAACTATAGTTAAAAACCCATTTAATTTTTCCAAATTATCTGTCTCATGAGAACCTATCGATGCATTGAGGAGATACATAAAGTCTAGGCTCTACCTGTCATTTCCAGTCCAAATAATTACTCATATTGAATAATAAAAATACATAAAATTCTTTAACAAATAACTTTATTGTATGTTAAATATGAGTATATCAAAAATTACCAATTTAATAAAATTACTATAAAATTTAACACTATATGAAAAACAGTATACGATTTCAGAAATACTAAATCTATAGTTTCAGAATATAGATATTGAAGTAAATTTCTAATGAAAATATATTAAAATAAACTTATTATTTATAGATAAATTTATCAATCACAAAAGTAAGTTACATTTCAAATATAATAAATAAGAATGTTCTTGAAGATAATAATATTTAAATATTACAAAGTGTCTCATAAAACATTGAAACATTAAAATTATTTTCCCCAAAAAGGACTAATATTTAAATAAAAAATATAATATCATGAGGGAAAGGATATTAATGATAAAAAATTTAAAATGATAGTATATACACCAAATAAAATTGAATTGGTGAATAATAACAAATAATTCTCAATGGAATGTAATCATAGATAAAATTCTCTTACCTTATCATTTCTTTTTGTTGTGTGGTATTTAGAATTATGTATGGTGGATTAAAATATATTAATAACTAATATAAAAAGCATAATCATTATTATAATATCATATATTATATTTTTATAATGTCTTATTACCCTTTTGTTAAAAACCTGTCATTAATTTAACTATATCGGGTGTTAATTTCCTAGTTTTTCGAGTATGTTTTAACATGTTACTTGTTGTTCGTATTAAATTTATCATTATTTTATCATATATAGATTTTAAACCATGATGTTAATTATATATATATATAGTATATATGAATGTATAATAATAAATAAGGTTTGGATATATGAAACAGAATGCACTATTCATGGAGATGGTAGTATGTATGTACAGATAAATGATGCCATCCTTTCATTGTCATATTTTAAAATAATTAAAAGTAAATGTTATGTATATAAATTTATATTATAATTTTAGTACCTTATTTTAGTAATATATTTCGTATATTTTTATTAAAATTTATTTTTAATACATTCCATGTTTAGTGTGAACAAATCACATCATTTTGAGGGGGCGGTTGTTCGCACATCCATAATCGATGTGATCATTTTTATACAAAAATTGAAAGTATAAGGTTATATGTTGTAAAATAATTATATAATATTAATTACATAATATTTATTATATAAAACATTTTTAAAATTAGTTTCCATGTTAATGGACAGAATGAGAGGTAGTAATGAAAAATGGATCAGTCGTCGTTTAATGGGGAGCTAGTCACCCATACATATAAACAATATGTTCATTAACCATTATGTTGATGTTTTTGTAACTTTAGGTGAAATAATTAACATAAATACAACCTTGTATATTTATGATAATTTTTTTAATATTACAATGAAATATGGAGAATTTAGGGAGTGCATAATGGAAATAAAATTAAACTGGTTTAGGAAATAAATTACATCTTAATCGGGTAATCCAATTTGGTTTTCAACAAAATAATTTCATGGATTTTATTATTCCCAGTGGGATGATTCTAAGAGTAGATTAGGGATGTTTTGGATCCATTTGGTCAATGTTTCTACAAATTTATGTGGCATGAGAGGTGTGGGGAATTGGTTAGAAATGAGGCCTTTTATAATTGAGGAGTGACAGACTTGTAATATTTTAAAATAATGGAACCCCACCCACATTATTTTTTTAACTTGGATCAATAATGGTTAAAGGTATATAAAAGAGAGTATAGGGTATAAATATTTCAATAAAATAGATTTTGGACAAGTTTATAGGTCAATTTAGGCCTTATGGTTATGGATTATTTCTTTATTCGGTATAATTTAACCTTAATTGTTTTGATTAATTTTAATTACCTTCATTAATGTTTTTGGTAAAATAAAAGTTTACATTATTATACATTATAAATTTTTATTATTTCAAATTTTAATGCCATTTTTTCAAATTAAAATAAGATATGTGTTAGAAATTAATTTAAATTTAATCTCATTGATGAGATGAAAATGGAAGTTTTTAATGAAAAAATGTCTAAAAGTTTTCTATGTGTCTATAGTAAATTTAAAATTAAAATTGATTATAATTTTTGAAATTGGATCAATGGATAATAAAATGATATAATTAAACACTTAATCTTATTAAAAAAAATTTAACCTTAAAAATAAAATAGATGAAAAGATGTTTAGAATTAAATTTCATTATTTTTGAATTATTCACTACAAAATGAAACTTCACAGAAAAATACAAAAAACACACCCTAATTAAATATTTATATTTATATTCTAACTAAAATGTTTATTTTGACATATTAATTTTATAAAATGGTTAAATATTGCATTTAAAATGGATTATCCTTTAAATTAAGCTAAAATACCTTAATAAAAATATAAGTTTTTATGTGTAATATTGAGTTCATTTTTATCTTATGTCTATAGAATCTATTGGATTATTTTCAAAAAAAACTTTTTAATATATAACATATATATTTCAAAACTACCATTCACTAAATGTAATCAATTTAATTTATTAACATCAAAGTCCATTTTGAGCATAAAATAATAATATTTCCATTATATTCAATTGGTTTATATATTAATTTCTTATTAATCGGTAACCTATTAATTCATTTTATATTTCTGTAAACCATATATATTCTTAGAATAGATAATCCTGTTTATAAACTCTAATTTTGTAGCTAGTTTATATATTATAACAATATTTAAATAATATATTAGTGTATTGTAAAACTCGGTCTTACGTGTAATGTATGATTTCAAATAAAGTCTCTCTTTCGTGTAATACTTGATAACTCAGTGTTTCATGAATTTAAAAATATAGAACATATAAAATAAATTTAAAATAGTAAATATATTTTTATGTATCATGGAATTACATACCCTTACATTCTTATTGTCAAGTGTTATGGACGATATCAAATTTTAGGTTCTTACTTAAGAATTTTATGGTGTTACAGGAATGCATGAATAAATTAAAACCAAAATTAATCAAAGGAATGTAAATTTTTACTATTGTATCAAGAAAATAATTATCAAGGTTAATTTAAATATCACATAAATAATGAATGAAACCACTCTATACAACCCTATGAACTTGTCCTTTCAACCCAAACATGATTCTATATCTATTGACATTTAGATCTCAATTATGCATTATATTATTTTAATTGTAATATAATATAATATCCCCAAAACTTTTATTTTCATAAATATTATAAAAACAAAAAAGTATTATATTTGGTGAATTAGAAATTATTGATTGAACCACTTATTATACTCCACATGTGAGAAGACCACGGTCAGCCTATATGATGCATTAAGAAAATAAAATTGATTTTCAATGCCTTATGATAGGATTTCATGAAAACTAGCACTTTTTTATTGAGATAAATAGGTATCTTGATCACCTTTTCTAAATTCCCATTTTTGGGAAAAATATTTTCTTATTTAATAAAATAACCAATAAATCCCATCATTCCATGATGTATTCAATTTCATATTATTATGCATGGTTATATTACTCATAGGTGCATTAAAAAACAATAATAATAATAAGATTATGATTATAATAGGTCTCATGTGAATGAACGTAGAGAAATAATATTACAACTGATGATAAAAGAAGAAAGAGAGTTTGAAAATGTTGATGCATTAATTTAGAAACTTGACCATGTGCCATAGAATGAACCAGAAGTAGTGGTGGAAGAAATATCCCCACTCATATTTGAAATTAATGAACATGATGATGTAATGTTGGAGGAACCTGAATATTCATTACACTTAACTGAACAATTTCTAGAGGATATAGATGAAATATAACATTCTACTAATTTATAAGAGAGATATATTTTATATTTGAATAAATTTAGAGAAAGTTGGTATAAATCAAAATGAAAAATGATTCATTATGACTTAAAATGAATAATAATCATTACCAATTCACATATCTCTATACATAGAAGAAGAAGAAACCACCCAAGTGGTGTAATTTGAAGACATACTATAGGATCCTGACTATGTACCTCCATCTAGTGAAGATTGAATTAATAGTCACTTTAATTGAAGATTATATTCAATACAAAACAATTTATTGTGTTAACCCTTCTTTTATATCTATATATTCCAATTACATTAATATTTAATTGAGTATCACTTTCTCATATTTTTATTTTATATATTTGGATGAGTAATTTTTTTCATGGATAATGATAATAAAACTAAACATGCACTAAAACATCCAAGGTATTTATAGAATAATAAATATTTATATCTATTAATATGTATGCATAATATATCAATTTTTCATTAAAGGGGGTTCTTTTATCAATAGTTACTCGACACAAAAAAATGTGTTTCTCAGAAATCTTACCTTGCACACAAAATTGAGTTATACCAAAAAATAATACCATAATATTATTATTATTCTAAATGGTATTTAGCACCTAGACATTATATTGGTGGGAATAAGCATAACTACCTAAAATATTATTACTAATATTTGTTAAATTTTATTAAATATATCAAATAAATTTCAGAATCTTAAAATGAGAATGTATCCAATTTTAAGCAAAAAATACTCTAATTTTTTTAGAAGATCGTTTACCTCCTTTTGATGGTGAACAATTTGTGAATCTAGTTTTTGTCACTTATAATGATATACTTCACAAAATAAACTTTTTTATTAAAGGATGGAATCAAAATTTATTTTGGTTAAAATTTTGGTATTTTTCTGAAAAAAATAATATATTAATGAATAGTGAAATGTACTACATTTAATATCAAAATTTCATTTTCATATAATTAATTTGTTTTGAAATATTATAGTTGGAATTGGTTTTAATGTATATTTATATTATTATTTTGTTGTTTAATCCAATTTTGTTCATTGGAGGTAATTTCACAGTGAAATTTGATATAAATACATGTCATCCTTTTTATGGTTTTTACTTTAAAAAAACAGTTGTCTTGTTTTGACAATGGAAGTTAATTTTAAATTAAGTACTGCCACTTCGTAGTTTTTAATTGGGGAAAATGGATTCCATATTGTTTATAATAAGCCCATATTATGTAAATATGTCCCGTTTATTTTTGGAAATCATGAATAGTAACTTTAGTAATTATTTTTATGTACCACAGTTAAAGGGTAAATCAGGTAAATAAGGGTTAAAAAATATTATAGTAATATAAAACTACCCTAACAATTTTAATTATCCTATTTCATGAGATATTTTAAACCTATACAACCCTTTGAAGGAAAATTTGGCCTTTTACGCCATTTGGTTGTGATTATGACACTAATATCATTTAATTTAAAGGAAAAAAAAAATATGTTATAAACATAAATATTAATTATAATAAAGTATAATAAAGGATTATATAACTGATATATTCAACTATGAATAGAAATTATAAATCAAAAAATATTTCTGACACAATCATGTTTTATTTATAGTATTTATAAATTAATTATTTAAATTTAATTATGATGCGAAGATGATGCATCGATTGCTTTATTAAAGAAGGGATAAAATAAATGATATCATAAATATTAAAATAAATATTATATGACATTATTTATGTCACATAAGTGTTTTTAGGGTAATATGACATGGAATAATACTATTAAATGATTTGTCTCAAAGTAATCTCTCTATTTGGATTTTATTTAAATTTAATAAAATTAATAGTTTACAAAATTATGTAATTGATGTTTTATAAAAATAGTGATTTATTAAATTTTCAAAAATTCCTAAAAGTATTTTGATCAAAAGTTACAATTATAAGGTCTTAATGTTTATTAAGGGTCCAATTAATTAAAATTTAATCCATATAAGTGAAATTAATAGTCTCTTAATAATTAAATAGTTATTATCATAAATAAAATTAAAAGATAATAATTAAGGGTAAACTGAAAATATTGGGTCTATTAAAAAATAATACAAAGTATAAAAATTATAGTATAAGAGGATTTAGAGCTATACTCATTTTATCTTCTATATATATATCATGTTTTATCCTTTTGAAATAAAAAATTAATTTATATTATGTTAATAATTGAAGAGTTTTCAAGGGTTGCCCTTCCCTCTCTTAAAAATGTACCCTCCCTTCTATAATACTCACACATCAAGAACCCTTTGTCTCAGCCAATACTTTACCAAAAGAATTATTATAAACCCACCCTAATCTTGGAATCCTCACTTAGGGTAGATATTCTCTAAAGGAATTCTTTTGGAATAAAACAAAAGAAGTTACCCAATTAAGATGTAACACCATCTCCCGTGATTTTTAGTTTAATTTCCATTCTCCACTCCCTATAATATTAATATTTTATGATTACATAATTACACTAGTATCCTCAATATAATAGGATGATGTTATGATATGTTTTTCACCTACACTTACACACCCCACCATTTAGGGGGTAACGAAAATAATATTTCTATGTACGGTGAACTACTGCCTCATGAAATGATGATTGTGCTATTTTTCCCTAACTCCTATTATGGTGGTAATTATGATGGAAACTATATTTATATATGATATAAATTTTATTTATATTTTCTCTATTCTTATGTAATTTTTATTTAGAATATACCTTTATTCTATTCATGTTGGGTAAATATTATAATTTTGTTTGAGGAAGTGTGTACAACCACCCCTTCAAAGAGATATGACTCGTTCCCTATATAAATGTAATGTATGAAGGATGGTTTTATTAAACCCACAATACATACATGAAATTAATGTAACACTAGTATTATAATATTCAAACCTTGTGATTTTTATTCTTTTAATATGATAAAATAATGGAAGTAGCGTTCTTTTGTACGTACGACCTACCATCTCCATGAATAATGTATTTCATTTATTATTTCTCAATTATTATGGATATTATAAAATACATATATACTAGATAAATATGATATTTAAATCATGAATAATATTCTTGAGATGATATAATTATAACCACATGGATAATTAACATCATAAAAAGTTCATTTTCGTATCAAGTACTGAAAATAGACAAAATGACCGATATGAACATAAATAATTATTTATTTTTTATAAATATAATAGTATAATTAACATGAAAAATGTTCTAAATCAAGTATAAATTAACATAAGTTTATTATTAAAGAACATAACGATTGTATGTGTTGAGTTGCACTCAAGGTAAGGGACTTCATCCCAATCGCCTTTTATTGAGGTATATTTTTATAATATACACCTTATTCAATTATATAGTGTATAATCAACCTTTTGAATTTTAATTTCATTCAACAATTTTTAAAAGAGAATATTTTTATATGAAGTGGTTCACCAAATGAAAAAATTAATGATTTTTGCGTATGCGGAGAATATTACTTCCCCACAATCATAAACATTATTTTATATTTATTATCCTCCATAATGCATAATATTTTGTTAAAATGAAAAATAAACCCATTATTCGCTTTCTGCGTATTTTGGTATTGAAAATAGAATCAAAGTGGATTGTCTATTTTAATATCTTGAAATAATTACCCGTGATTTGAAATGATATTTTATTAGAGAAATGTTAATAATTGTAATCTTATATGTGTTATAGTTATATAATGATACTTGAACATTTAACAGGTTGTTACATGATAAACTAAATATTTGTCATTACCTAAAAAACCAATGATGGGTGATTTCCTCATAAACCAAGAATGGTTGGCTACATTATAACCTCTAATTAATTGGCTATGGATGTCAGACATATGGCTATTCTATTTAGTGATATGTGTGGAATTTGACCATATGGTTATTCCATTTTTGAATGTTTATATCTTATGTAACATTTATATGTTATATGTTTCATTCAATGGGATTTATGGTAATATTTTTGTTATAGAAAGGGTAAACAATTAGCTTATATTTAGTGATGTATATTTACTACTTTTAAAGGTGAGGAGTATTAAATTATTATAATGTATTCATGGTTTACATATTTTTGTGAGACTACATGTTTTCATTATTTATGTATCCCTTACAGAGGTTGTTATTCTATTCCCATGTTTTGAAATGTTTTTAAAAATATGTAAATAAGAATATAATCAATGATGGGATCAAGGAAAATTTGTTATGTTTAAACATGAAATGAACCATGTTTCTTTTTTAAAAAGTTTTCATTTTATGAAAAAAATTGATACTGATTAGATGTGTATATAAATAATATTTAAGTTGTTATGAATGAGTTATGAACCAATTCTATAAATCTCTACAATTGAAAATATCCTTGGAGTTAATTAATGTCAAATTGTTGACTTATCTTAAGATTGTGTAATGTTTATGTTCGGGGCCTTATAATTTGTATCAATTGTCTGTTTAGATAACTATAGGAGTTATAATATTGTAAATATTATAGCAATAAAATATTTTGACATTATGGTCAAATTGAAATGATATAGAATTTGAATATTACCATGTTTATTTGTCTAAGATATGTTTGTTTAGAATGGCTTTACATAGAGGAACTAAGGAATCTATGCTAGGAAGGCATACAGATAGAAATAGCATTCCAAATCAATATCCTAAGATGGTCGGAATCAAAACTAAATAGCTTTGTGTAGTGATGGATCAGTTTACTCAACTGAAAAATGGTGTTAGTGTCTAGGCATGACATCAACCAGACTAAGCATTTAGTAATATTTTGATAGTGGATCATTTCATGAGGTAATGTCACCCATCATTAAAATGATCTTCTTACCATGTTGAAGTTGATGAGTGAATTAATGGACTGGAAAAGATTTTAATGGTGTGTTTATACAATCAATACGTTAGTATTTATGTTTATTATTTTAAAGGTGAAGGTGATCATTTGTGGTAAATGATTAAAAATATTAGAGGAATTGAATAGAATAACACCATGGATTGGGTGGAATTTAAGAATATATTTCTTGAGAAATATTTTTGTAAGGCTGTTCGACTTAGGATGGAAAAAAATCCTGGAAATGGGACAAATAGATGAAGAATTTTTGGATACCTATGACCAAACTATCACACGATGATCTTGGTACATCCAGAATTTTATTCGGGGCATTGATAGTAAGGTAAATTAATTTTAATCTATATTGATGATAAAATATAGAAGGGTGGTAGCTTCTCATGAGTTCAAATGTTATCAGATTCTTTTTTGATGGGATGAGAAGTAATAAATAGATTTTTCTGATGACCATGTGTTCCATGAGAAAAAACAAAAGAAGAAATCCAGTTAGAAGGTAATGGTAATGATTTCAACTACGAAGCCTAAAGGTAAGAAAACGAAATTTCAAACTTATTATAAGATTGGTAAAAAGTATCCTAGATAATGAATCTCATAGTCCGAAAAGTTCTTTTGATGTGGTAAGTGTAGTAATATTTCCCATAACTATAAGGAAGATGATAAGGAAGGCAATGAAAAAACAGTGGTAAGATGTTTTAGTTGCAATGTGATAGGTCATTATGCGTATGTGAGTCCAAATATGATTTCCTATGTTGGAAACCATTAGGATCGAAAGCAGAAGGGGAAGGAAAAATCATTTTCTACTACTATAATTAATGTGGGACCATCAAATTAAGTGTTAACAATTATGTTTTATGTTTTTTTTTCAATATATAATAATACTCTATTTGACTCTGGTTCATTAATTCTTTCATTTCTGATATCATTTCCACTAAATTTGAAATAGCACCTCACCATTGAGATATAGAACATTCGGTAAATACCTTATGTGGAAGTACAAAGGAAACCAAGATTTATAGGAATCTTCCTTTTATTATTAGTGGGATAGTCATTCCTAAAAATATTTTTGAACTTCCAATTGTGGAATTTGATATCATTTTGGGTATTAAATAGATTTTATTTATCAAGATAAAATTTATTGTAAAGAAAATAAAGTTTTATTTAATGATTTTTTACCATTGATAACATAGCAAGAATCTAGAATATGGATTAATTATGGAATTGAATGTTATCTGGTTTCTGTTGTTGAAAATTAAAATTAATAGTTTTTATTAGTGACATTGCAGTAGAAAAAGAATTTACAGATATTTTTTCATATGAATTGCTTGATATTGTTCCTAATTAGGAGTTTGAATTTAATATTGGTTAATTTCCTGATGCTAATCCTATTTCTAAACCCACTTATCAAATGGATCATGTAGAACATGTAGAATTTAAAAAACAATTTTAGTAATTAATTAATGAAGTTTTATTCGACCTAGAAGTCCACCATGGGGTGCTCTAGTTTTATTTGTGAAAAACTAAATAGGGTTATTTGAGAATATGTAATGATTATAGATCCTTGAATCACATAAATATTAAGAACATGTATCATTTACCTCATATCAATGATTTTTTTATCAGATCCAAGGAGATCAGTATTTTTTGAAGATTGATTTGGGGTTTGGGTACCATCAGCTAAAGGTGATGGAGGATTTCATTCCCAAGATAGAGTCCCTAATGAAATATGACCATTATGAGTTTTTAGTTATGCACTATGGGTTATATATTTCACATGTTGTATTTAAGAAAATCAGGAATGGAATATTTCATTAGTTTTTGGATTAATTTTTGATTATGTTTATATATGTTATTTTGGTATATTCAAAAAGCTGATAGGAACATGATAGTCACTTAAGTATTGTTTTTATAACCCTAAAATAAAAGAAACCATATGAAAAATTTAGTAATAGTGAATTTTTAATGTAAAAAAATTCATTCCATGGACATATTGTTTCTAAATATGGTGTAACTATTGACAATTATAAAACAATATTTGTTGAAGACTGTCTAAGACCTACCAATATCACAGAGATTCATAGTTTTCTTGGATTAGAAGTTTATTACCGATGGTTTTTTGAATACTATTATTATTTATCTATCCCACTAACTAACCTAACATGTAAGGGTGTTATGTTCATCTAGACATGAGAATGTGGTGATTGTTTTTATGAACTAAAAAAAACATTGTTAAACTCTCTTGTTTTGGCCTTCCTTCTAGGAAGGTTGAATTCCTTATCTATAGTAATTTGTCATTGAAAAACTTGGATGTGTTATAATGCAGAATGATCAGGTAATTGATTATATTTTATGTTAGTTGATACCTCATGAGTTTAATTACCTAGGACTTTATTTTGAATTATCTCTTATTGTTTTTGAATTAAAAATTTTGAGGCATTATTTGTATGGCATAAAGTATGAAATATATACTTATCAAAAAATTATAAAGGATATATTTACATAGATAGAGTTAATCAGGAAACGGAGGATATGTATGGAATTAATCACGGATTTTTATTTCACGGTTTATTTCCATCCAGGAAAGTCAAATAAAGTAGATGACCCTTTGAGTTAACAGAGTAATGCCACATTAACCATGCAGAATTTTGAATGAGATCCTTGGGTTATTGATTTAATGAATTTCAGATTCAATGTTTTTGGTGTAGGGATTTCCTTTATTTTTTTCTTCTGGAAATCAAATCATATCTATCATACAGAATTAATAAATCACATAAAGAATATAGTGAGTTGTAGAAAAAGTTCGAATTGGTTTAGAAGGGTATGTTACCTGAATTTAACATTGACAAAGATTGTGTCATGTGGTTTGGAAATAGATTATGAGTGCCTTTTTATTAAAATATAAAGAAAGAGTTATTATGTGAAGGTCATAGTTCTCTATTTTCAGTTCATTTTGATAGTACTAAGATGTACATATATCATTGAGAGTATTACTGGTGGTACTGAATGAAAAGAGATATTGCTAACATTACTGAAATGTTTTTGAATTTTCATCAGATTAAAGAAGAATAGTAGTTACCTAAAATAACAATTTATTCATTTCCAGTATCGGAGTGGAAATGGAAACATATATCTATGGATATCACAGTGGTATTACGAAATAATTCTCTATTTAACAATGCAGTATGGGTTATTATTGATCAATTGACTAAATCAGATAATTTTATTCCTATTCGAGATACTCTATCTCTAGATCAACTTTTTCAATTATATATTAAATAGATATTAATATTACATGGAGTTACCCTATCCATTATATCTGATCATGATCTCATGTTAACTTATAACTTTTGGAAAGGCATTCAAAAGTCATTGGGAACATAATTAAATTTCAATACAACTTTTCATCATCAATCAGATGGGCAGTCAGGACGATCAATTCAGACCTTGGAGGATATGTTATGTGTTTTTTCAATGGATTACCCAAATATTTGGGATCAATATTTTTTTTGGGTTTTATTATAATAACCCTTTGCATTCTTGTATACATATGGAACATTTTGAAGCATTATATGGAAATCGGTGTCGAACTCCATCATTTTGGGATGAATTAGGTGAAAGGATGTTGATGATGTTAGAATTTGTAAAAGATATTGATGAAAAATATTTTGTTGATTCCAAAGAATACAAGGACAACTCAGAACCGAAAAAAAAGATACTTAGATAACTGGAAAAGATATGTTTTTCTAGTTAGTTGATCATGTCATTTAAAAAGATTCCCCATGGAATGGTGTGATGCAGTTAGGTGAGAAAGGGAAGTTGAGTCTGAGGTTTATTAGACCCTATGAAATCTTAGAGAATGTAGCTTCAGTTTCCAATACAATGGATTTACCTCTAATTTTATCTCAGGTACGCAGTATTTTTCATTTTTTAATGTTAATAAAGTATATAGCTGATCCACATCATGTTTTGAGTCCAAAGGTAGTTTAGTTGGAAGAGAATATTTCTTATGAAGAACTTATGATACATATTATTGACTGCATAGAGCGAGTGTTGCCGAATAAGTTGATTCATTTGGATATGGTTTTTTCGGAAAACCATATGGTTAATGAGGAATCATGGGAATAATAAAATTCTATAAGGTTGAAATACACCCACTTATTTGATAACTATATAATATTTTAGGGATATAATCTCCCAAAGGGGGAAGGATGTAACATCCTAGTTATTTATACAATAATAAATTTTCATATCTATTAATATTTTTAATAAGATTATAATTTTCTGTTAAATGGGATGATTTTTCTAATATCGTACTCGACATCCACAAACATGATTCTCTAAAATCATATGTTGCACATAACATAGAGTTATACTAAAAAATAATACAATAATATTATTATAATTTAATATTGCTGTTAATTTCTAGTTTTTGTATTGTTAGTAATTAATAAAACTAACTAAAATATAATTACACATGTTTTTTAAATGTTTTTATATTTATCCAATGAAATTTAGAAGCGTAAAATGAGAATGAATTTAATTTTAACCATAAAATACGCTAATATTTTTAACATAATGTTTTACAACCTTTTGAAAGAAAACTATTTTTAAACATAGTTTTTATCACATTTATATGTTCTATTTGACAAAAAAAACTTTTTCTTTGAAAGCAAGACATCAAAATTTATATTTTTTTAAATTATGGTAATTTTCTGATAAAATTCATATTTTCATGAATAGTGAAAAGTAATGCATTTTAATTCAAAATTTACTTTTTTTATAACTTATTTTTGCTGATATATTATCAATTGAATTGAATTTAAAATATATATATATTATTTTTTTGAAATTTATTCTTAATTTTTTCATCATATGTAATTTCAAAATTAAATATGATATAAACACATGTTAATATTTTGATGTTTTTTACTTTAAAAAATGTTTTTTCTCATTTTGAAAACGGGAATTGATTTTAAATTAATTACTAAAATTTCTGTGTTTTGAATTTGGAAAAATATATTCCATATTTGTAATCATAAGGACTAAATTATGTAAATAGGTACCTTTTCTTTTTTGGATATGATGAAATGTAACTTCAGAAATTATTTTTATTTACCATGATAAAATGGTAAATCTGGTAAATAAGGTTAAAAATGATATTATAATAATATAAAACTACCTCAAAATTGGTCTTACTCCTATTTTAAGAGATATTTATAACCAATACAACCATTTTAATGAAATTATGGACTTTGATAGCAACTTGGGTGTGATTATGACACTTATATCTTTTAATTTAATGTAATGGAAAATATGTTACAAACATAAATATTCTTTATAAAATAATTTTCATATGGGATTATATAACGTACATATTCAACTAAAAATAGTCATTATAAAAAAATATATATTTATAACATCATTATACTTTATTTATAATTTTTAGATATTAAATAATTAAATTTAATTAGGACACAACGATGATGTGGTAATTTCATTATTATAGAATAAATCAAATAAGTGATATTATAAATATTAAAATAAATAATATTTAACATAATTTATCTAATTAACAATTTTTCAAGGTTAATATGACATTTAATGTGTCTTTTAAATTATTTGGTTCTATATTATTTATTTTTTTAGAATTTCTTTCAATTAAATAAAATGAATAGTGAAAAAATTAAATAATTGGTGTTTTATAAAAATTGTAATTTATTAAATTATTTAAAAATTCAAAAAAAATTAACATTAAAAAGTGATTATTATAAGGTCTAAATGTTCATTATGTTTCCAATTATAGGAAATTTACCCCATGTTGTAAAATTAATAGCCTCATAATTATTAAAATATTATTAATACAATTAAAATTAAAAGAGATTAATTATGGGTAAACCAAAAAGATAAGGTTTAAAATAAAACAATACACGTATAAAAATTATATTATGAGATTATTTAGACCTATAATAATCTAATATTATACATATCTCTATTTTTATCCTTTTTAATTTAAATATTAATTTATATTATTTTAATAATTTATTAGTTTCCAGGGGTGTTCATACCCTCTCATATAAAAAGGTACCATCTCTACTCTCTTAATCAATATTTAATAACCATTTGGATCGGACAATACCATATCAAAAATATTCCTAGAAACCCTATACTTATCCTAGAATCCTCACATATGGTCGAAAGCCTTCCAGGGAAGCCTTTTGGTATAAACCAATAGAAGTTACCTGATTAAGATGTAACGCCTTCTCTCATGATTTTTAGTTTCATTTACATTCTCCACTCCATATATTATTCTTATTTTATGATTAAAAAAACAATATCCTCAATATAATAGGAATTCTTATGATATTGTTTAATCTACACTTACACACATCTCCATTTAATGGGTAACGAACGTACTATTTTTGTGTTGGGTGAACTATTACCTCACGAAACGATGATTGTTAAATATTTTCCTACCACGTCTCATGGTGTACTTTATGATGTAAACTATATTTATATATTATATTATATATATATAATGTATCTAGGCTTCTGTAATTTTAATTTATAATGTATCTTTATTCATTCCATGTTTCGTAAATATGATAATGTTTTTTGAATAAGTGTGGACTACCACCCCATCAAAGTGATATGACTCATTCTTGCTATACATGGAATGTGTGATGGATGGTTTTATTAAACCCATGATACATAAATGACATTAATATAACATTGTTATTATAATATATATTCCATTTGATTTTAATTCAATTAATATAACAAAGAAATGGAAGTAGTGTTTATGTGTACGTATGACTTTGCATCTCCATGAACTGTACATTTCATTTATTATCCAAAACATGTAATGGGTGTTTTAAATAAAATATATAATGGATATATATGATATTTAAATAATGAATACAATTATGGTGATGATGGAATTTTGACCGCATGGACAATTTACATCAAAACAAGTTCATTTTCGACTCATGTACCGAAAATCAAAAAAAATGACCGATATGGACATAAATAATTTTGTATTTTATGTAAATATAAAAAGATTAATAAACATGAAAAAATATCCCATGTAAGTAGAAATTATCCTAAGAATATTATTCAAGAATATAACAATTTTACGTGATGGTTCAGACTCAAGGTAAGGACTGCATCTCACTCTCCTTTCATTGAGGCATATTTTGATAATATACACCTCTTCTTTTATCCAATGTATGATCAACCCTTTTACATTAAATTTCATTCAATGGTTTTAAAAATGTAATCTTTTTGATGAAGCATTTCACTAAATGAATATTGGAATCTTTTTTATGTATGTAGATACATCAACTTCTCTACCACCATAACTATTAATTGATATTTGGATTCATCCATAAGACTTATTATTTTATTAAAATAAAAAACATATCCCTCATTATGATTTTGTATGTTTTGGTATTAAAAATAGTTTTAAAAGTTTAATTACAATTACAATATCATGAAAATTATTTCTAGTGATTTATAATTAAATTTTATGTGTTAATTATTTATAATTTCAATCTTTTATGTGTTGATGTTATATAATGATACTTAGAAATTTGACGAGTGGTTACGTGATAAAACAAAGATGGTTGGTTATGTGATACACCTATGGAAAGTTATTCCATTTTAAACCATGGAATATTGGTTATGTTATAACCTCAAATGCATTGGGTATGGAAGTCAGACATATGGAAATTCTATTTAGTGATATGTGTCGAATTTGACCATATGGTTATTCAATTCAGTATGTTTATGTCCTAAGTTATCATTATATATTATATATTTCTTTATATGGGATATTTGGTAATATATTGGTTATAAAAGGGTTAACAATGAGCTTATATTTAGTGAAGTAAATCTACTTCTTCTTAATGGAGAAAATTATTGAATTATGAATGTATATAGGGTTTACATGTTTTCTTAAGACCATTAGTTTTCATTATTTATGTATCCCTTACAAATATTTTTATCTTTATCCCATGTTTAGAATTTTATTTCACAGGACCTTAAAAATAATATAGTTGAGTATTTTATCAAGGAAAAGTAAAATTTTTTACACATTAAACAAACCATGTTTCTTTTTAAAAATATTTTTGTTTTATGAATAAACTGGATAGTGATTAGATGTGTATACTTATAATATTTAGGATATTATGTATAAGTTATGAACTAATTATATAAATCTATAAACCTGAAATGATCCTCGATGTGAATTAAAATCAAATTGGTGAGTTATCTCATGATTTTTTAATTTTTAAGGATGGGTCCTTATATTCACTTTCGGATGAAAACACAGAGAACACTAGTTTTATTGAACATTCATTTGAGGAGGCCCATAAAAAGATCCAACATTTTGAGCTACATTAAATCAAGATAATGGATTCTAATGTAGAACATGGGATTTATTATATACATTGTTAATGTTTAAATTTTATCAAATGATCAATATATTCCCGCACTACTTTTTAAATTACAATTCATGTGTACTAGGTTGATACAACACTAGAAGAGAAACAAAACGTTTCACAAGTAGCAACTAAGGAGGATGAGGTTCTATAATTCATCCTACCATGACCATACTAGTTGTTATTAATTGTTGAGGCAGTGCATATAGAGTACTATAAATGTGGAATTTTCCAAAACATGAATAAATAATTTAGCGATGGGAAAAACAGCATGTGTTGGTGCAAGTATAAGAATCTCTACCCACCATTAAATTATAGATAACTGCTGGTAATAGTTACTAGAGGTAGAATAAAGTTTAGTCCCATATGGGGGATGTAAAGACCCGTAAAATTCAAGGGAAATTTTTTCTTAATTTTCTTTAGAATTTGACAAGAGCGCGGTTTCAGACGGCACCTGATTCCGAGGCCCGGAGTGCCCGGAATTAATTTCCGAAGTTTGGCTCGGGTACGTTCAGTGAACGAACGAGCGGGAATTCCTAACTTTTGATCCGGTGCTCGGAATTGAAATCCGAGGGCACCGATGAACTCACAGCGACGATATTCGCTTAAAGAGACCTTTTCGGGAGTTGCGTTTGTTGCGGGTTGAAAGTTAATTTTTGGGGTTTTTAGTTGAGTTAAATAAAATTTGTGTAGAACAAATTTTATTATAACTTCTTAAAACCTATCAAAGGAGGTTGGAAGTGGGACCCACACCCACTTAACCTCCCTTGGGAGGATTAAGTGTGGTGGGGCCCACACGAACCCCTAATTCTTTTCAAATTCCCTAACCCCTCTAAACCCCCTCTTAATTATGTAACTCTTCCCTACTTTAATTCTTGCCAACCTATCTCTTCACTTAATTTTGTCAACTCTAGATTTAATTAATGTATTGAATTCAACTTTTGAATTTTGAAAGGTTGGCAAAGTGAAAATAAAATAAGGTGTAGCTTATTTTATTTTGTGTTATTTGTTTGTCTTCTTGAGAGGTGGAGAGCTCTTCTTCTTCTTCAAACTCAACGAAGAACGCGAAGAACGTCGTTCTTCAACGAAGAACTTCTCCGCCGAAGAACACGGTCCATCCGCGACGCCGTATCCGCGACGCGACGTACTTCTTCCGCGTCATCTCTTCCGCGACGGTTTTCCGCGACGAACGCCATCGACAACGACTCTTCCTCCGACGTCAAAGGAATCGACACCGATATTCCACGACTACGTCAACGTGCGACTATCGAGGTAGAGGTTCTTGAGTTCGTTGTTTTCTTTATTATTTGACTTTCCTCAAGACTTGACGAGGAACGCTCAATTTCCGACGAAGAACGCCGCTCTGCTCTTCTTCGTTTACCGTGTCAACGAAAGGGGACGCCACTTCTTTCTCGGACAACCTTCGTCGACGTACAAGTTTCGCCAACGACGTGTCTCTTCGAACGCATCCCTTCGTCATCGGATTTGACAAACGGCTTCCGCGACGCCCGACCTCCGCGACGTCGTCTTCCGCGGAATGTAGACAATCTTCGAACCTTATACCCGAGGTAGGGGTTGTTGTTTTATTCTTTAATTATTCCTTTTCTTGCTCGTGGATCGCATGTCTACGTGAGGCTTTTGAATATTTTATATAAGTGTTATTGTTAACGCGAGGGGGGGGGCCGGACTGCACGAACACGGCCGAACCCCCCCTCCAACGTTCTTGTTTATTCATGCGGGTGGAAGCAAGTAGCGTGGTGCCGTCGCACCACGCGGATGATCGTGCTTATATTTTACGCGGCGTCGTCGCGCCACGCCGAGGTAGAATCTTCAAGAACGCGACGCCGTCGCGCCGCGTTGAAAGGAATCAAGACACGGCGAAGGGGCGCGGTGCCGTCGCACCGCGCCGGACGACGAACACCGCGGCCGGTTCCGGGCCGCCGGCGGGACGAGGAGACCGCGGCCGGTTCCGGGCCGCGGCGGAAGAGAAGACTGGCGGCCGGGCCGCCGGCGTCGGAAGCCGAAGGTGGGACCGGAAATTTCCGGTCCCGTTGGAGAAAACCGGTCGGCCAGCTGGCCGGCCGGAAGTCATTAAAACCGGGGGAATTAATCCCCCGGCCGTAATAATAAAACCCCCCTCTTTAAGAGGGGGGGTGGTTCTTTGAAGGAGGGGGGCAGCCGGCCCCCTCGGTTCCGCACCAGCAGGCCCCCCACGTGGGGGGGACTTCTTAAAAAAAAAAACGGGCGCGGCCCTTTGTGCCGCGCCGCCCCTCAAAACCGCGGGGGTTGTTCCCCCGCGTGCAGCCACCTCGCGGCGCCAGGCCGCCGCGGCCCGCCGGGCCGCCCCAGGGGGGGGGGGGGGGGGGGCGGGCCGGGTCGGCCCGGACCCCCCCGTTTCGAACCAGATTTGGTTTGTGGCCCATAACATGAGTCTCGGACCTCCGATCGACGAACCGTCAGCGGAAACGCGGTCCTTGGATCGAGACGGTCGTTTCGGTATATCGCACTCAAGGTTTCAGATTACTTTGAGTTCGGCCGGGTTGGTTCGTTCACGAAACCAACCGGGCTTTCGGAGCGGAAACACTCATATCTTGAGCTACGAACGTCTGATTGACGCGCCGTCAGTCGCGTTGTGTTCCTCTTAGTGAGAAGGATCTTTTGGCATACTCCGCCTGAGGTTTGGACGCAGGTGGAGTACGGTCGGGTTGGTTTAGCCTTAAAAATCAACCGGGCCCCGGAGACGAAAATGCCAATAACTCTCAGACCGGGCGTCCGATCGACGAGCCGTCTGTTGCGTTGAGTTACTTTTGTCGATACGGAACTCTTGGATACATCAACTCTGGTCTTTGTGACAGTTGATGTATCGGCCTCTCGGCTCGTGGAGCGGACCCTCCGAACGAGCTAGCTGTGTGCGGGAACCCTAGTTCTGGCTGCGACTGTTCTACTGCTACGAATGCTACTGTGACTGCGACGACGACAGTACAGAGATCCTGTGTGGATTCGACGATGACAGTACAGAGATCCTGTGTGGATTCGACGACGACGACTTCAGCACTCAGCGATCCTACGTGGATCAGTGCTACAGGTCCTGTGTGGGCCCGATCCTGTGTGGGTCCTTGCGCTCAGCGGTTCTGTGTGAGCCAGCGCCTACAGGTCCTGTGTGGGCCCGATCCTGTATGGGTCATTGCGGGGGTTAGTTACCTATCGATCCTTCGTGGGTCCGACGACATAGATGGATCAGTGATCATCTTTATCGTCCTTGAAGAAGTATACCTGTGTGAGCTGAATCCTGTTGCTTTCCTGTGTGGATTGTGTTGTGCAATCCTGTGTGGATTATGTTTTGCTTTCCTATGTGGAATACGTATACTTTCCTGCGTGGACTGAGTTGTACTTGGGCTCGGAGGTTGGAGCGTATTTTAATTGATGACTTAGGTATATGTATGGGCATATACCTAAGCAGTGTCGGTTGTTACTTCGTGATTGTACCTTTCTTCGTGGTTTATCCTTTGTGGATTTTGAGAGACCTTCAGGGGTCTCGGGGTCCCTACTGAGTAGCTTATACTCACCCCTGCACGGGCTTTGCCCGCACTATGTTGTGTTGGTTGCAGACGACGGACAGCGTTGACCTTAGCTGAGGCTTGCACAGCGGGACGGTACCCGGAGGTGGAGCACTGGGCGGGACGTGCACGGAGCAGACGGCGGGACCCGTGGAGCAGAGGAGCTATCTGTACTCACCCTTCAAGTGGGATTTCCAGTGGACAGCTCGGAAGAGAGGCTTTTACTTTTCAGTTGCTGTTTTCCCTTTCGAGTTGTACTTTACTTTCCGTTTGGGTTTGTATACTGGCCCATTTACTTTTCTGCACTTTCAGTTGTACTCTGCTTTTGTTTAGTTTTTACTTTCCGCTTGCTTACTCTGTGGTGATGTTTACTTTTCAAAGGCAATGCCTTCCCAATTTACTGGGATTTACGCCTTGGTGCTAGTCGCCAGCCCCTGGCCTATGGAAGGCGGGCTTGGGGTAGTCACGGCACGGACCCCGAGGGCGGGTCGTGACAAATTGGTATCAGAGGAGTTCGGTTCTACCGCGAACTCTGATCTTTTCTATGTGAAGCAATAATGTTTAGTGTATTGAGTGTGGTTATCAGTCCAGGGAGTCCAGTGTTGGTGCGGCGGCCGACGTATCCGTACACCAGGACCCTGACTTCTGATTTCCGAATTAATGCACAAAAACATTGATTGCGTGTGTATTTCAATGTTTTCTTTGTGATTACTTATATCATCTCACCAGGTATACTGTTCTAACCGTGGCGCACCTGTTTCCTTTTCAGGATGGCCCCACGACGGCAGCCAGCTAGGGTTCCGAGAGTCGAGCGAGACGACAGCCCACCGAGCGACGAGGCCTCGGTACAGGGCCCTTTTTCAGTAGTGGCACCGGCGGTAGCTTTACCCGCCGAGCCCCCGATGCTTCCAGCAGCAGCCGCTGACGATGCACGTCGCCTCAGTGCACTGCATGAGTTTCAGCGCCAGCGACCACACAGGTTTCGCGGGGAGACGGATCCCCAGGCAGCAGAGGACTGGCTGGAGGCAGTGGTTCTAGTGTTTAGGCTAGTGAGGACACCAGCAGACCTCATGGTGATCCTCGCTGCGAGCCTACTACACGCAGCAGCAGGACGATGGTGGAGCTTGATGCTCCAGGTTCACGATGAGGCATCCTTGCTCTGGACGGACTTCGAGAGCCTCTTCCGCTCTGAGTTCGTCCCGGCCACCCTCCGAACGGTGCGCATCCAGGAGCTTCTCCAGCTGCGCCAAGGCAGCATGACGGTCGCTCAGTACGCGGCGAGGTTCACCGATCTCTCGCGCTACTCGACCGACATGGTACGGGACCCATTCTTCTGGGCCCGGACCTTCGAGCAGGGTTTGAGACACGAGATCAGGGCATCGCTGATCTCCCTAAGCATACCGACTCAGACAGGAGTACTGGAGCGGGCCCTTCTGATCGAGAGCTTCCTTGCTGAGTCTTCACCAGCACAGCGACCCACCGCAGGGCGACACGTGGCAGAGTCATCTGCAGCAGGCAGTCGACGGATGACTCAGGGGTCCAGGCAGACCAGACCTTCAGGCAGACGACCTCAGGGCACTGGCTCAGCAGTGCGGGGCACACAGCGCGGAGCCAGTCTAACGAGAGGCAGACAGTTCTACTCATGTGGCGGGCAGGGCCACATGGCACGTGACTGCCCGACCCGCCGTGCCGAGGAGCAGCAGACGGTTGATGGACCACCGAGGCAGAGGCAGAGGGTCGACCGTGGCGGTCCGCAGGGAGGAGTCGGACGAGGCAGAGGAGCTGGTCGAGCAGCCGATGGTGGCCGACGCTTTGAGGCTCTACCACCACCACCACCAGGAGGTCCACCCCGACCACAGGGAGCTTGCAGGCAGCGACAGGCACAGCTCCAGGCAGCAGAGGCCTACGACCACGGCACACCCGAGATGATTCGAGGTACTATCTGTGTCTATTCCACCCTTGCTGCAGTTCTTATAGACACAGGAGCGAGACATTCTTTCATAGTCGCTGCCCTTGTTCGGAGCTCGGAGATTCCGACAGAGCCGTTGGCTCGATCCTTACGGCTAGAGACTCCTACGGGAGCAGACTCGACGATTACACACTGGTGCCGGCAGTGTGATCTTAATCTAGGAGGCGAGAGCTTCGGCTGGGATCTTCTTGTAGCAGCTTCGAGGCCTTACGACGTCATCTTGGGCATGGATTGGCTGTCTACGGTCCATGCACATATTGACTGTTTTAGGCGCAAGGTGCGATGTTTACGCACCGACGGGAGCAGGTTCACCTTCACCGGCGAGAAGGGAGCCTTAGCAGCACAGGATGGACTTCCGCGGAGGAGAGTACAGCCCATCACTCATCAGTTGGCTAGCCTTATCCTTGGAGCAGTTGACGTGCGGAGTCCTGGTTTTCCTGCAGTGGTGGATCAGTTTGCGGACGTTTTTCCCGACGACGTTCCAGGGCTACCTCCTCGCAGGGAGGTAGACTTTTATATTGACTTGTACCCCGGGACAGCCCCGATATCCACTCCAGCATATCGGATGGCCCCCGCCGAGCTTCGAGAGCTACGGGTACAGTTGGAGGACTTGCAGGGCAAGGGGTTCATCCGACCCAGTGTTTCACCCTGGGCTTCCCCGATATTGTTCGCCAAGAAGGCGGACGGGAGCTTGCGACTTTGTGTTGACTATCGTCGCCTGAACCAAGTGACAGTGAGGAACAAGTAACCGCTACTGAGGATTGATGACCTCTTTGATCAACTCAAGGGAGCACGGTGGTTCTCGAAGATAGACCTCAGGTCAGGCTATCATCAGCTCAGAGTCAGAGACGAGGATGTGCAGAAGACGGCCTTCAGATGTCGGTATGGACACTATGAGTTCTTGTTTATGCCTTTCGGTGTAACCAATGCTCCAGCAGTGTTCATGGCTCTCATGAACAGGATCTTTCAGCCATACCTCGATCGGTTTGTTGTAGTCTTCATCGACGACATTCTGATTTACTCTACGACAGAGGAGGAGCACGCCTATCACTTGCGAGTTGTCCTTGACACACTCCGAGAGCACCAGCTTTATGGTAAGCTCTCGAAGTGCCAGTTCTGGATACGTGAGGTCCACTTTTTGGGACACGTTATCTCTGAGGCGGGAGTTGCAGTGGATCCCGCGAAGATTGAGGCTGTGTTAGCATGGGAGCCACCCAGGAGCGTGACTGAGGTTCGGAGTTTCTTGGGACTAGCTGGATATTATCGGAGATTCGTGCCAGACTTCTCTAGAGTTGCGGCATCACTCACAGCTTTGACGAAGAAGGGGAAACCCTTCGTGTGGTCAGACAGTTGTCAGCAGAGCTTCCAGGAGCTGAGACAGAGATTGACTAGCGCACCTATCTTGAGGTTTCCTGAGGAGGGAGTAGGGTACGTAGTCTACTGGGATGCATCAGGGACCGGACTCGGATGTGTTCTGATGCAGGAGCGGGCAGTGATCGCCTATGGATCACATCAGTTGAGGCCGCATGAGCAGAACTACCCTACCCATGACCTGGAATTAGCAGCAATGGTCTTCGCTCTGAAGACATGGCGACACTATCTGATGGGCGAGCGCTTTACAGTCTTTTCCGATCATCAGAGTCTCAGGTATATCTTCTCGCAGAAGGACATGAACCTGAGACAGCGTCGATGGCTCGAGTTCCTCCAGGACTATGACTTTGAGATAGTCTATACTCCTAGGAAGGGGAACGTAGTAGCCGATTCCCTCAGTAGGAGGATGGGCATTCAGCTACTTGAGGAGGCGACGGAGCAGCTAGCCTCTTTGCAGATATCCTTCGTGGATAGAGATGGAGCAGTCTTTCTTCAGTCTCTCACAGTCACTCCTCCACTACTGCAGCGAGTCAGAGAGGCACAACGCGGGGACGCTGACTGTGAGACACGGCGTGCACAGATATCCTCGGGACAAGCACCTGATGGTTTCTCCCTTGGAGCAGAGCACGACATCCTTTTCAGAGGACGTACCATGGTGCCTGTCGCTCTGCGAGAGGAAGTACTGAGAGAGTTTCACACTTCTCCTTTAACGGTACATCCTGTAGTGGCGAAGATGTACCAGGACCTTAGAAGACAGCACTGGTGGCCGGGCATGAAGAAGGCAGTAGCAGAGTTCGTATCTCGATGCCTCACCTGTCAGCAGGTAAAGGCAGAGCATCAGGTACCAGCAGGCTTGGTACAACCCTTGGAGGTTCCAGAGTGGAAGTGGGACGGCATATCTATGGACTTCGTGACTGGACTTCCACGCACTTCCAGAGGTCACGACTCCATCTGGGTGATTTTTGACCGACTCACCAAGTCGGCACACTTCTTACCCATCAGAGAGCAGGGCTCAGTGGAGAGCTTGGGACGTCTCTACGTTCAGGAGATTGTGCGGCTCCACGGCGTGCCATCATCTATAGTTTCCGATCGATATGCCTGCTTTACTTCCCGGCTTTGGAAGGGGTTACAGGAGGCGTTCGGTACGCAGCTACGTCTTAGCACATCTTTTCACCCTCAGACGGATGGTCAGATGGAGAGGACCATTCAGACACTCGAGGACATGCTCCGCGCATGTGTCCTCGACTTTGCTCGTAGCTGGGAGGACCACCTACCCTTGGTGGAGTTCACGTACAACAACAGCTACCACTCCACCATCGGGATGGCACCGTACGAGGCGTTGTACGGCCGAACATGTAGATCTCCTTTGTGCTGGACAGACCCTGGGTTGTCAGCACTGGTGGGACCGGAGATGGTCCAGGCCACGACAGAGAAGGTCCAGGTCATCCAGGAGCGGATGAGGACAGCTCAGAGCCGACAGAAGTCATATGCTGACAGGAGGCGGAGGCCACTAGAGTTCGAGGATGGCGACCACGTCTTCTTGCGGGTCTCACCTCGACGTGGTATTCGGAGATTTGGCCGAGGCGGCAAGTTATCTCCGCGCTTCATCGGACCCTTCCAGATTCTCCGCAGGATTGGTGAGGTGGCTTATCGCCTGGCTCTACCACCTCAGTTGCACCGGGTGCACGACGTCTTCCACGTATCTCAGCTGAGGAGATACGTGCACGACCCGACGCACATCATTGATCATGGGGAGCTTGACGTTGACGATGGGGCGACTTTTACGGAGGTCCCGGTGGAGATAGAGGATCGAAAGGAGCGGGTCCTGCGTGGGCGATCGATTCCTCTTGTGCGCATCAGATGGCAGCACGAGAATCTCCAGGAGAGCACATGGGAGCGGGAGGCTCAGATGCGTGCTCAGTACCCTCATTTGTTTCCCTAGTTTTTGTTGTATCTTTACGGGGACGTAAAGCCCTGAGGTGGGAGTAATGTAAAGACCTGTAAAATTCAAGGGAAATTTTTTCTTAATTTTCTTTAGAATTTTACAAGAGCGCGGTTTCAGACGGCACCTGATTCCGAGGCCCGGAGTGCCCGGAATTAATTTCCGTAGTTTGGCTCGGGTACGTTCAGTGAACGAACGAGCGGGAATTCCTAACTTTTGATCCGGTGCTCAGAATTGAAATCTGAGGGCACCGATGAAATCGCAGCGCCGATATTCACTTAAAGAGACCTTTTCGGGAGTTGCGTTTGTTGCGGGTTGAAAGTTAATTTTTGGGGTTTTTAGTTGAGTTAAATAAAATTTTTGTAGAACAAATTTTATTATACCTTCTTAAAACCCATCAAAGGAGGTTGGAAGTGGGACCCACACCCAATTAACCTCCCTTGGGAGGATTAAGTGTGGTGGGGCCCACACGAACCCCTAATTCTTTTCAAATTCCCTAACCCCTCTAAACCCCCTCTTAATTATGTAACTCTTCCCTACTTTAATTCTTGCCAACCTATCTCTTCACTTAATTTTGTCAACTCTAGATTTAATTAATGTATTAAATTCAACTTTTGAATTTTGAAAGGTTGGCAAAGTGAAAATAAAATAAGGTGTAGCTTATTTTATTTTGGGTTATTTGTTTGTCTTCTTGAGAGGTGGGGAGCTCTTCTTCTTCTTCAAACTCAACGAAGAACGCGAAGAACGTCGTTATTCAACGAAGAACTTCTCCGCCGAAGAACACGGTCCATCCGCGACGCCGTATCCGCGACGCGACGTACTTCTTCCGCGTCATCTCTTCCGCGACGGTTTTCCTCGACGAACGCCATCGACAACGACTCTTCCTCCGACGTCAAAGGAATCGACACCGATATTCCATGACTACGTCAACGTGCGACTATCGAGGTAGAGGTTCTTGGGTTCGTTGTTTTCTTTATTATTTGACTTTCCTCAAGACTTGATGAGGAACGCTCAATTTCCGACGAAGAACGCTGCTCCACTCTTCTTCGTTAACCGTGTCAACGAAAGGGGACGCCACTTCTTTCTCGGACAACCTTCGTCGGCGTACAAGTTTCACCAACGACGTGTCTTTTCGAACGCATCCCTTCGTCATCGGATTTGACGAACGACTTCCGCGACGCCCGACCTCCGCGACGTCGTCTTCCGCGGAACGTAGACAATCTTCGAACCTTATACCCGAGGTAGGGGTTGTTGTTTTATTCTTTAATTATTCCTTTTCTTGCTCGTGGATCGCATGTCTACGTGAGGCTTTTGAATATTTTATATAAGTGTTATTGTTAACGCGAGGGGGGGGGGGCGGACTGCACGAACACGGCCGAACCCCCCCTCCAACGTTCTTGTTTATTCATGCGGGTGGAAGCAAGTAGCGTGGTGTCGTCGCACCACGCGGATGATCGTGCTTATATTTTACGCGGCGCCGTCGCGCCACACCGAGGTAGAATCTTCAAGAACGCGACGCCGTCGCGCCGCGTTGAAAGGAATCAAGACACGGCGAAGGGGCGCGGTGCCGTCGCACCGCGCCGGACGACGAACACCGCGGCCGGTTCCGGGCCGCGGCGGGAAGAGGAGACCGCGGCCGGTTCCGGGCCGCGGCGGAAGAGAAGACTGGCGGCCGGGCCGCCGGCGTCGGAAGCCGAAGGGGGGACCGGAAATTTCCGGTCCCGTTGGGGAAAACCGGCCGGCCAGCTGGCCGGCCGGAATTCATTAAAACCGGGGGAATTAATCCCCCGGTCGTAATAATAAAACCCCCCTCTTTAAGAGGGGGGGGGGCGGTTCTTTGAAGGAGGGGGGCAGCCGGCCCCCTCGGTTCCGCACCAGCAGGCCCCCCACGTGGGGGGGACTTCTTAAAAAAAACGGGTGCGGCCCTTTGTGCCGCGCCGCCCCTCAAAACCGCGGGGGTTGTTCCCCCGCGTGCAGCCACCTCGCGGCGCCAGGCCTCCGCGGCCCGCCGCGCCGCCGCGCCACCCCAGGGGGGGGGGGGGGTCGGGCCGGGTCGGCCCGGACCCGGACCCCCCCGTTTCGAACCAGATTTGGTTTTTGGCCCATAACTTGAGCCTCGGACCTCCGATCGATGAACCGTCAGCGGCAACGCGATCCTTGGATCGAGACGGTCGATTCAGCATATCGCACTCAAGGTTTCGGATTACTTTGATTTCGGCCGGGTTGGTTCGTTCACGAAACCAACCGGGCTTTCGGAGCGGAAACGCTCATATCATGAGCTACGAACGTCCGATTGACGCGCCGTCAGTCGCGTTGTGTTCCTCTTAGTGAGACGGAACTTTTGGCATACTCCGCCCGAGGTTTGGACGCAGTTGGAGTACGGTCGGGTTGGTTTAGCCTTAAAAACCAACCGGGCCCCAGAGACGAAAATGCCAATAACTCTCAGACCGGGCGTCCGATCGACGCGCCGTCTGTTGCGTTGAGTTCCTTTTGTCGATACAGAACTTTTGGATACATCAACTCTGGTCTTTGTGACAGTTGATGTATCAGCCTCTCGGCTCGTGGAGCGGACCCTCCGAACGAGCTAGCTGTGTGCGGGAACCCTAGTGCTGGCTGCGACTGTTCTACTGCTACGACTGCTACTGTGACTGCGACGACGACAGTACAGAGATCCTGTGTGGATTCGACAACGACAGTACAGAGATCCTGTGTGGATTCGACGACGACGACTTCAGCACTCAGCGATCCTACGTGGATCAGTGCTACAGGTCCTGTGTGGGCCCGATCCTGTGTGGGTCCTTGCGCTCAGCGGTTCTGTGTGAGCCAGCGCCTACAGGTCCTGTGTGGGCCCGATCCTGTGTGGGTCATTGCGGGGGTTAGTTATCTATCGATCCTTCGTGGGTCCGACGACTTAGATGGATCAGTGATCATCTTTATCGTCCTTGAAGAAGTATACCTGTGTGAGCTGAATCCTGTTGCTTTCCTGTGTGGATTGGGTTGTGCAATCCTGTGTGGATTATGTTTTTCTTTCCTATGTGGAATACGTATACTTTCCTGCGTGGACTGAGTTGTACTTGGGCTCGGAGGTTGGAGCATATTTTAATTGATGACTTAGGTATATGTATGGGCATATACCTAAGCAGTGTCGGTTGTTACTTCGTGATTGTACCTTTCTTCGTGGTTTATCCTTTGTGGATTTTGAGAGACCTTCAGGGGTCTCGGGGTCCCTACTGAGTAGCTTATACTCACCCCTGCACGGGCTTTGCCCGCACTACGTTGTGTTGGTTGCAGACGACGGACAGCGTTGACCTTAGCTGAGGCTTGCACAGCGGGATGGTACCCGGAGGTGGACCACTGGGCGGGACGTGTACGGAGCAGACGGCGGGACCCGTGGAGCAGAGGAGCTATCTGTACTCACCCTTCAGGTGGTATTTCCAGTGGACAGCTCGGAGTAGCGGCTTTTACTTTTCAGTTGCTGTTTTCCCTTTCGAGTTGTACTTTACTTTCAGTTTGGGTTTGTATACTGTCCCATTTACTTTTCCGCACTTTCAGTTGTACTCTGCTTTTGTTTAGTGTTTACTTTCCGCTTGCTTACTCTGTGGTGATGTTTACTTTTCAAAGGCAATGCCTTCCCAATTTACTGGGATTTACGCCTTGGTGCTAGTCGCCAGCCCCTGGCCTATGGAAGGCGGGCTTGGGGTAGTCACGGCACGGACCCCGAGGGCGGGTCGTGACAGGGGATCATACCAAGTTTTTATTTACATGATTACTATGAATTTTTATTTAAATTTCATTTTTTATGATTTATCTAGTATGAAGATCACTCCCTCTAATATTTTTGAATATTAATGATAATATCCTTATTCTATATTTACTTATTTATTTATTAGGATTTTAATGGCATAAAGAAGTCCTAAAAAATAGAAGGAAGAAGATTATCATTCTTGTTAAATAGAATTATATTTTATTATATAATTTTCATACTCTATACATGTTAGCCCAATATTATTTTGAGCTTCAAACTGGAATTGAATGTCCATGAATGAATTAATATTTTACTTATATTATCAAAGAGACATGAGTTTTATATGAATAATGTAATTAAAAGTATTATATTTCAATTATAATGATGTTGAATGAGTAAAATAGAGAATAGAATTATTAAAGTGAAGCATGGATATTAAAATAAGTAATTATGATTTAATGAAATTAGTTGATTCTTGTAAATGAAATTCACCTATCATATTTCATTATTTCAATGTATAAAATTCATGTGAATTGTTTTGGTTTTTATTAATCATTACATTATTGATTTTAAAATTTTATAATCCCCAATACTAAGAGGATTACTAGAACAAGTACTTATTATTTAATCTTGAGCATATTTCATGAGTTATCTAGCAACATGTCACCATCCTGAACATGTATTTGATCTTTTCCAAGCCATGACTATGAAAAACAACATCTAAATTACTGACGAATATTTTTAAAAGATCGTATCCTTATCATACCACATTCACATTAATCATTATTTACACATAGATATCATGAATGTCCTTTATAATGATGCTTTATTTTTTAAGACATTTTTATTGATTTCTAAACTACTCTTCATATTTGTTTTGATATTAAAAAGGCGATGTGTGGGTGTAATGTTAATCATAGTGTAAGAGATGATTTTAATTGTAATTTTAAAAATTGGGTGTGATTATCGTGGAATTAAATTATGGTTTTTTATTAATTCATGATATCATTTTCCCCCTATTTAATTAAAAAAATAGAAAATGACCAAAAGAAACCTAAAATTACGAAATTGGTTTGGTATTTGAGAAAAAACCCATTACTTGAACTATTATTTTTATCATACATGGTTAGGTGGTGGATATGATTTTTATTTTAATCATAACTTTAAAAAATAAAAAAAATGAAATGTTTTTTTGTAAAATAAAAAAATATAAAAAAATTAAAAAAATATTTATGAGAGGGTCCACAAATAAATCATTATGCTTTATTTTATCATAACGTTTATGTTGTGTTTTGGGGAAATGGGAGTTGAAAATTTTTACCGAATATTTTCCTCATGTTTTATTTTTGAGATCATGTATTATACCTAAGAAATAAACCCCATCCTTCAATAATAATTTTTAAATCAACAATTCCTTCCAACCATATGCTTCAAAGTCATTTGAACCTTTATTTAAAATTCCTAATTATTTAATGGGCATTCTCTATTTAAAAAGTGGAGAAAATAGTTTCTTTTCAAGACTATGGATAAGGAAAATGTATTCATGATATGATAAAAACTATACTTAAATTGTATCATGAGTTATGATAGAAAAGATTCAAATGTGTGGTTAATCATGATTTGGCTTGTTTAATAATAATGAATTAAGGAGATTCAATGAATGATAAAAGATTTACCATAGTTTTAAAAAATGAGAAAGTAAAAAAACACGAGTTGTTTATTTATTTGAAAATTTATATATTAAATTGATATTTTATGTGAAATTCTGAAAATTTGGATTGATGTTGAATTTTTTATTCAAATTTTATTTCATTGAAATTTTAATTTTGGTAACATTGGTACCCTTTTATTTTTAATGTTGATATTTTATGCTTGAGGACAATCATTCTTTATAAGTTGGTGAATTTATAGAGAAAATATTTTCATTAATTTTTATTTGTATTTATATTATTTAAACCCAGATAATTTATCAATTTGAGTTTATTTCAATTAATTTTGGTTATATAGTGTATTTTATACTAAAATGATAAAAAAATTAAATTTTACAATTTTAAAGGATTTTATTTACATTAGTATGTTTTCATAGAAAATAAAATATTGATCAAATTTGTAGGAAACTTTTTTGTTGTATTCCATTACTTATGGGTTTAAGCTTTCTCTAAAAGGAAAAATTATAATTTGAACACTAATCTCCCTAAAAAGAAAGGTACTTTGAAAATGTTAATTTAATACATAGTATACCTCACCTATAGAAATTACCAATAACTCAGGATAATGTCCATTAATAGAGGTGATTATAGATTTATTTTTAAGAGCACTCATATACATATTTCACCATTAAATATCAAGTGGTTATCCACTTTTTAATGATTCTATTGGATGCTAAACATTAGAAAATATTTTGTTAAAATTTATACAACAAAAAAATTTAGATTAATTGGGATATAAAATATTATAATCATGGTTTATGGAGATGATATTTGTAGGTCAGACATGAAACACATTTTGGAAAACAAATCTCAAGATTAATACAATCTCTGATTCAGGCACAATAAGGGGGTACCACATGAAAATTTTTTAATGACATATTCTGGGACTGAAACTTCAACCATTGAAAACCCATTTATGTCTAAAAACCCATTAATGGGAAATTATGATTACCCAAAGCATCTATTATGACTATAAATAAGAGTCTAGGTGTATATTGAAAGAAATATAAATTGGTGAGGGATGTTTTAGATGATGGTTTCTTCTTTAATTTATTTTTTTCTTTTTTTTTTAGTATTCTTTTCCCATGTAACATGAATTCAGATTTTAATTATAGTATTTATTTTTCATCTTACATATATCTTTTATATCAAGAAGTAATTTATTTCTCCCTTAAATATTCAACCATGATCTCTTTTCACTTTCCAATAGAATGTGACTAACTCAAGGTCTGTCCATGGGAGAGGATTCACAGGGTTCATTTTTATTGTTCTTATATTTAACAAGGTTTTATTCAATATTTAATCGATGGTAGCAAATTTCATGGATGTGTCAGTCATCCACCATTACCCTATTTCAAAATTCATTCTTTTTCATTGATTCATTATTTTTCAATCACTTAAATCTTCAACTCCCTTCATATGGTGTAGTTGGGGTTATCTAAAGGGGTGAAATGGAATATGGTGGATCCATGTCTGTAAAGACACAGACCCCACATTCCAAGATCCTATTAATTATTTTAATAGATTTTAATATAAACATGTAAGTTGTATCACAAAGGAAATAATAATTTAGTATCATTTGTAAATTATATATATACATAATAGTTTCATTACAAATTGAAATGAAGTACAAAATAGTAACCTTATTAAAAACACTATTAAACTTGTATATTATCCTCTAATGTAATTCAAAATATATATATTTTTATACTAGGAAAAAATAATACATAAGAAATGGGTGATCATAGATGAACTGTAATAAAAAGAGATAACTGTGGGGAAAATAATTTAAATCATGGTGAACAATTAAAATTTCACTTTCCCTTAAAACGTAATATTTAACATAGAATGGAAGGAATTAAAAAGTTGATATTCTATAATAAAACATAACCATTTATATTATAATAGTTGAATAATCACATGGAAAAACAATTAGTAGATTCATAATGAGGTAAATCATAATTTCAGACATCATAATCATACTATCAAGGCATTAGCCAAGACACCATACATAATAGAAAAAACACAAGCTAGTTTGTCTCATAAGACCAATAGTTGCATTGATGGGCTATAGAGGGTACCTCACATAACTTACTAAGTCTAATTAATTCCTAATATAAAATTCAGAATCATAACGAACATATACATTCATATTTAAACTTACATATGAAATGTAAATAACTTTCCCTAATAAGTAAACATAAATAATAACTACTATGAGTAATATAGTGAGTGATATCAAGATAGAAAATAAAAAACTAAAACACACATAAACCATTAAATAAAATATACTATATTATATCGTAAAATATTAAACCCAATTAAACATAATAATAAATTATATTTTGGAAATATATGGAGATACTGTTATAAAATCCTCGACTAATACTTGAGAGCAAAACTCTTTTACATTGAAAAGACGATTTTTTTGAAAATATCATTTTATAAAACCATAAGTGAACTAATTTAGTTATTTCACAATAAAATGAGTTATTTTATAAAAATACTTTTTCTTAAAGCATGTCATACTGTGCACATGAAAATATGTATTAATTCGAGAAGTTACCTTGGATCGGGCTTGTTTATCAGGAGAAATTTGTGAAGGAAACCTTGTAAAACATTTTTTATCCCCTAAAATAATGATGTATTGATATAGAAATATTATTTTGGGATCATATATATAATTTAAAATAATTATATAAAATATTTATGAATTAAATTGACATATAGATAAATAAATCATAACCTGAATGAAAACGAAGGTTCTGGAAGAAATCTCTTACCTTGTGTCTAAATGTGCACTACACATGACCTTAACATCATGGATAATAAAATTAAGTCCATTAAATAATTAATTAGTAACCTCCATTAAAATAATTTGATTAATTATAATTTTATTAAGTTCATTTATGACCTTTTGATGAGTTATAAGATGCAATTTTAATTTTTAGGAGGGTTTTCATCTATAGTTTTTAGGATTGGTATAATTGTATATGAGTAATTATGTCCATGAAAAATAGGTATAATTCTCCATAATTGGAATTTCATGTTATTAATTAAAAAATGTGTAATTTTTATTATTTCTTAGTTTGTGTCCATATTCTAGGATAAATTAATAGATAATATTTAATTGATAATCAATTAGCTTTATTTTAGCAGTTTTTCAATCTCAATAAAATAGGTTTGTTATATCATTTTATATTATGTATATTAAATTGTTATAAAAACCATAAATAATTTGTAGAAAATATTTTATAATATAGTTTAACCAAAAAATAGGTGTCATGACCATCCTTTAATGATAAATTGAATAATGAAATATTGACATCCATGATGGTTTTAAATTGAAACCTCCCAGATGATGATTTCATTTTTAAAATAAAAGAGAGAGGTTGTAAAAATATTGATGATGGATCTTCCATTAACATGATATAATTATAGTATGTATATTATACTAGATTTATCATGATAATTTGGATAGAGTTGGTTGATATAGAATAATAAATAAAGTAGATTGAAATGAAATTAATGGAAAAAAGAAGAAGATTAGCCTCTTGAATTTTCATCCTTGAGAACGTCCTTAAGAAAAGGTGTTTTGATCTTATGATGAGACCAAGTGCTACTAGAAATGAAGGATAGGATTGGAGATAATTTTTGGAATAATTTTTTTAATGATAAATATCATATATGTTTGAGGAGAATGGGTGGTGAGGGCTGTTTTCTATAGTGGAGGAGAGGAGTGATTTTTGAATATTTAATTCTATTTTTATTATTTATCTCAATACTATGAATATTTTGAGAATTTTCATAAAATATATTTAAATAATGAATTTAGGTTAGATATTATGGTTCTTACATTAGCAATGACTCACTTAATACTGTATTTGGCTTATAATTAATTTATACTATAAATTACTGTATTTTACTATTCAATAAAAATTCAAGTATTTCATAAAAACCCCAAAAAATTGACCTTACACATTTTTAAACTGTAGGATCCAAAAATGAACTCTATTTTATTAAAATAAAATTAATATTATAAAATTAATATTAAATTAAAATGATTATTTACTCAAAAAATAAAGTTTTAAATTTAGAACTAGTTTTATAATACTTTCAAAATTTAAATGATGTATCTTAAAATTATCCTAAAATAATAAAAAACAAAATATTTATTTATGAATAATTTTTATTAAAATAAATTTTATATTAAATAATTTTATTAATTATTATAATGTTATTAAATATTTATTAATTACAAAAATACCAACCCTTAAATATAAAATTTTAAAATATTCATTTATATAAAATATGATATAATTAATTAACAATTTAATTTATAAGATGAACAAATTTTATTTTTAATTTCATTGTTAAGGTTAGTATACTTTTGGCTGCTTTATTATTCATAAGGCTCAAATTATTATTCCTAATGGCATGTTACTGTTTCATTGGTATATGTTCCTTAACTTTTTGGAAAACCTCTTATTTCGTTCATTATTCATTTATGATATTTTTATTTCTGTAAGTTATTTTATATGATCTATAGTATATGAAATAAAAAAAGAATATAAAGTTAATTAATAAATTTATGGGTTGTTACATTCTACCCTCCAATAAAAATTCCATCCTCGAAATTTCTATATTTTTATATCATAAAAATATTTTGGAAATTATTCATCATAAGTTCCTCAGGATCTCACATTGCCTCTTAAATTTTATGATTTATCCTTTGTAACATGACTATATGGTTCATATGATTCTTAAACACCTATTATATGTAGTCTATAAATATGAAATGTTCTTCATATTAGGATAAATTAGGTTCCAATTCCATTCCTTCAAAAGTGAGTACATGTGTTGGGTCTAGCATGTACTTCATTAAAAGGGAGATCCAGAACACATTGTATACCTTTGAAAGGCTAGTTGGAATTTCCAAATGACAATCCATAGCCCCTATTCTCTCTAACATTTCATATGGACCAATGTACTTGGGGATTTGTTTTCCATTATTCCCAAATTTTATAACACACTTCCTTGGAGATACATTCTAAAAAACATGATCTCCCCCTTGAAATTCCATATCATTCCTTCAATTATTTGTATAGATATTTTTCAGGATTTAAACTGCTTTGATATGGGTTTGAATAGTCTTTACCTTGGTCTATTTTCCTCCACAAGCTCTATAACTATAATCTTCCTTTATCCAACATCATCCGAACATGTTGGTGTATGACATCTCTTTCTATGAAATGATTCATATGGTCCCATTTGAATGCTTTAAGGGAAATAATTATTGTATTAAAACTCTACTAAAGGTAAATAATGACCCCACATACCTTAAAATTAAGTGATTTGGATCTAAACATGTCGTCTAATGTTTGGGTCATTTTTATGACGTTTCATCAGTTTGACCTTGAATGTACTCAAATAAAGCTCAGTATCCAAGGATTTGTAGAGAATTTTACAAAATTTAGATGTAAATCATGGATCATGATTATAAAAAATGTAGGGTAGTTCTCAATTATGTCTTAAAACATCATTTATATTGAGTAGTGTAGGGTATTCTAGTGGAAAGTCCTTCTTTATAACAAGTAAATGTGAATATTTGGTAATTTGATCAACAATTACCCATATTTCATCTTTCTTTCTTGGATTTTTGGATAGTCTAGTGATAAAATACATATTTATGTCATCCCATTTCAATGTATGAATATGAATAGTTTTTAATACTCCTATATGATTTTTTTAATTCTGCTTTCACCTATTGATAAACTAAACATCATGACACAAAATATGCAACTTCCAGCTTCATATAATCCCACCAAAAATATTCTTTCAGATCTCTGTTCATATTAGTGCTACAAGGGTGTATTAAGAAATTTTAGCTATGGGAATAATCATATAACACCCTTTTATATCGGGGATTGACGAAACACATATCCTCTTCCCAGATTTAAAAATTCCATCTTCATGCACAAAGTATTCCAAATTCATATCATTCATAGCTTTAATTTTTTTTAATATTATTATCATCAGGATAGGAACTATTAATAATTTCTAAAAAATATGATTGGGAAACCAATTGAAAAAAGTATTTACTTTTCTCATTATTTGATATTTTCCATATCCGTTATCACTAGATCCATATAAATATTATTATTATTAATTCTCATTTTGTACATAACTCGATGATCCTACAAAAAAAATTCATCAGTTACCTTATTTACCATTATTGGTTGATAATGTATTGAAAAATCAAAATCCTTAAGTAACATGAGCTATCAACTTTGCCTCAAGTTGAGTTATTTTTAAGAGAAGATTAATTTCAAGCTATTTTGATCTGTATATATCTCACATATTTGACCATCGAGATAATGTTTCTATATATTCAATGAAAATATTACGACTGATAACTGAAGATCATGAGTTGAATAGTTATGTTCATGAGTTTTTAACTACCAGGATGGATAGCAATAAATCAATCATTCTGAATATGGACACAACCAAGTCCTTTCTATGATATATCACTATAAATAAAAAACACATATTTCTTGATAGTTGAGTCAAGATTGGATCATTTACATACCTCATATTTAATTCTTCAAAACATTTTTCACATTCTATTGTCTATATAAACATCCCCATAACAATAAAGCTTGGTTAATGGGTTAGCTAATAGGGTAAGATCTGAATGAAACACTCATAATAACCTTATAATCCAAAAAAACTATGTACCTCAGTTATGTTTGTTGGTGTATGTCATTATTGAACTGAAGTTTTCTTCATAGAATCAACTAAGATTTTATCTTTAGAGATAACATGACCATGAAAATAAATTTTTTGAATCCATAATTCCCACTTGATAAATTTCCTATAGAACTTGTTTCTTCTAAGTGTCTTTAAAAAATGTGAAAATAATTCTCATTATCTTTGTACATTTTGGATTATAGTAGGATATCATCAATGAAGACCACCAAAATGTCATCCTGAGATTCCTTAAAAACAATATCCAATAAATCCGTGGAAATAGAAGGTGCATTAGTGAGTCCAGAAGAAATAATTATAAACACTTTATGCCCGTACCTAGTTTAATATGATATCTTTGTAATATATTCCATCATCATATGAAACTAATAATATCATGACCGAAGGTCAATTTTTAAAAAATATTGGGTTCCATGAAGTTGATCAAATAAATCATCAATGTGAGGAAGATGATACTAATTTAATTATCATAAAATCATTGATTTCCCTATAGTTAATACACAGCCTAATGGACCCATCCTTCTTCTTAACAAATAGAATATGTGATCCTCATAGTGAAACATTATGGAGAATAAATCTTTTATCACTCAATTCCTATATTTCTTTCTTTATCTCCATTAATTCCACTACGGTCATTCTATAAGTATACTATGATATTGTCGTTGAACCATCAATTAAATCAATAAAAATCTAATTTTCCCACTCCAAATGATTTCCATGTAAATTCTATAGAAATACATAAATATATACCTATAAAAAATGTATATATTTGATTTTAGTATTTCTTTCCTCACCCATAGATATTTTTTCTCTTCCAATCAAATAATTTCATTCCGATGAGATACTGGGGTAAATTCAGATAATAATTAGATGGAGAAGTTTCTTTTTTAATGATAAGGGACTCTATATAATTCTCAAAAAATTTAACTTCCTTCTTCTTACAATATATTATCACATAATAATTCTAAATCCAATCTATAACAATTATTATATAAAAGTGAATCATAGGTATGATGATAAGGTCAACAACTAAAGAATATTTATGTTTCGTAAATGGAAGTTATTGACACATCTTCATTGTAATGATACCTTACATAGGATTTTTTAATAGAAAAACCTTATGTAAATAAAATAGGAAATGATTAGTTCTCGTGGGAAACATGGAACATATAAAATAATTTTATTAACCATTATCAAATAATCCATAGGTTCTGTTTGAGGAAAGGATAAATGTACATTCCAACACATCATTTTTATCTACATCCTCAGTTGTTGTGACTGAATAACCCTAGCCTTTCGCCTTTATCCTTATTTAGGGGATGTTTCATTGACTATTAGGACAATCTTTTTCATAATGTCCCAATTCATTGAAACAATATCATAGAACATTGGTAGCTTATTTCTTTCCATTACAATCACAATCCTAGTGGACTTTTCCTCCTCACTTTTAAAAAACCCACAAACAATTTAGGAAAGTGTTAGGGTGTTTATTTCTACAATTATCACAGGATGGAAAATAGACACTTCCCTTATTCCCCTTTTCCTTATATTATTTTTGAGAGTGTTTAGTATTCCTATTTTTCTAATGAAAAACATTTTAGTCACAAGACATAGAAATTTTTTTCTTTCTTGATAACACATATCTTCATATGATGAGAAATTTTGTGAGATTGGTGACCTTTATAGGAATGGTTTTGAAAAATCAAATAATTGATCAAACTTGCTCCTTAGATTATGTTTGTAGTCCACAAAGTGACTTGTTAACATTGTAAAGTTGGATTCATACATGGAAACATTTTCATCTTCATTTTTCCTCATATTGAATAATTTCCCTTCCATATATGCTCGTTGGTCATGAGAAAAATATTATTATATGAAAATTTCATTAGAATCCAACTATTTCATTGTTTTATTTTCTTCATCCTCATTTGTGTTTTTGATTAGCTTATGTCATTCATTATAATAACATGGTAGATGATAAATTGTCTTGAAAAACTTCTCACATTTGTTTCTTCCCAATGAAATAAATATATTTTCTAAGGATCTTATCCACTGATCAGCTACAAATGAGTTTTTAGTCCCATTTAATGATGGAGGATGATGTCACATAAATCTATCTAACAATTTTCCTCCACATTGTAAATTAGGATGCTCTATATAGATATGGAAATTGTTCATAACCTAATCCATTTTCCCTAGTATAATTATATGTTTCTCAGAACCAATCATAACTCCAGAACCCACATCATTATCTTGTATTGGAGGGAAATCCCTACATGGGATAGCTATGTTGATGCAGTTTTAATAACTTCCACTCAGTATTATTTTTAAAATAATTGCATACACTAAATTAGGTTATGAGTCATAATTTATAATAGAGAATGTGAAAAACACTTAATATACATTGACATTTTATGCATGTCTAATCTCATAACCATAAGTATGGTTTCTTTGGGGACATATTTTCATTTAAATCCTTCACAATGGTCTATATGTAAAATGTGAATTATCCTATGCACATCCCCTAGATGTTTTAAACAAGGAGTGTAGTATGGCCCATTATTGTGTACTAGGTTACCCTAAGTCAGGCCCAAAACACCTTGTTAGAGTTTTTACTCTTAGGTACATATGTTCTAGAAAATGTACACTTTAAGTATCCATGTAGGGATTTATTCTTGGAATACCCACATAATCTCTTCCTTACCAAAATTATATCATGTTTCTTGTATTATTATCCTCAAAGTCTATCTTATGGATATGTTCCCTAATCTCTATTTTATAAATATAATTTCCATGGTTCCTACTAAACTTCGGCTAATACAAACTATAAAGGCCCTAAAACCATTTTCCTAAAGCCGAGGAATTATTTTATTACATTGGAATATTAAAAATAAATCATATCCTGAAGAAAAAAATAGTTATGTATCATTGGAAAACTATATACTGACATAATAGTATCATTACAACTTGAAATGAACTGCATCATAGTAAATATATTTGAAAAACCAATAAACATTTATATTATCCTTGAAAGTCATTCATATATATACATCCTCGCATCCTAGGGAAAATAAAACATAATAAAGTGGTAGTATTAGATTCATAGTATGGGGAGGAAATATAGTGGAAGAAAAAATATATATCATGGTGATATACTAAAAGTAAGCATGCCATAAAAATAAATCTTGTGTATAAAATAACAGGAATTAAAAACTGATAATTCCATAATAATACATAACAATGGATATTCAACTAGTCAATTTATCACATGGACAAACAATTTCTATATTCATAATGATGGAATTCATAATGTCTGACATCATAATCATACTAGAAAGTCCTCGCCCATGACACCATAAATAATAGGTAAAAACCCATGTTAGTTTGCCTCATAAGTCCTACCAATGCATCGAGTGGATATAGTGGTCCCCTCCCATAACTTAATAAGTCCAGTTCCTTACTCACATGAATGGGTTGATACATAATCAATATATACATTCATATATAAATTAACATATGAAATGTATATAATTTTCCTTAATCAATAATCTTAAACACTAACCATTCGGAGTAATATAGTGAATTGTATCAAGATAGAACATACTCAATAAAACTATTCATAAACCATTAAATAAAATATATTATATGATATCATAAAATATTAATCTCAATTATTCAAAAGAACCAACATGATTTATGAAATAGATGGAAATACCCTTATAAAATCATCCAGTAATAATAGAGAGAAATACTCATTTTCTTTGAAATGAAACGTTTTTTGGAAAAATATTCGTATAGAAATATAATTTAACTAACATAATTTTTTCATAATAAAATGATTTATTTTATAAAAATAATTCTTAATTAATATTATACAATGCGCTTGAAAATATGTAAGAATTCTTGAATTTCCCTTGAATCGAGCTTGTTTATCAGGAGGAATTTAATAAGGAAACCTTGTAAAACATTAATTATCATATAAAATAATGATGTACTGACATGGAAATATATTTTTATTGAACATATATTTATATATTATAATAAATATATTAATTAATGAAGATTTAAATATGTTTATAGAGAAAGAGAGTATAACCTGAATGAAAATAGTGGTTTTGGAAGAAAACTCTTATTTTATGTCTGAATGTGCTCTGCACATAACCTTACCATCCAATATAATAAAATTAAGTCAATTAAATAATTATTTCATAACCACCTAGGAATTTATATTATATATTGTAATTTTATTAATTTTATTTATGGACTTTTTATGAGTTATAAAATACAATTTTATTTCTCTCGAGCGTTTGATTCATTGGTTTTCACTATTGGTATACTTGTAAATGAGTAACAAAGATCAAGTAAAATGGGTATAATAATACACAATAGAAGTTACATGTTATTAAGTAAAAACGGAATTTTAATTTTTACTATTTTTTATTTTGTTTCCATATACTAGGATGAATCATTAGATAACCTATTAATGATATTCATTTGGCTTTATTTTAGCAGTTTTTCAATCACAATAAACTAAATTTTTTCTATTATATATTATTATGAATATAAAATGGTTCTAAAACATTACATAAGATGTTATAAATATTTTATATGCTGGTTCAATCATAAAAAACGTATTATGACCATCCGTTATTGAGAAATTGATGAATTAAAGTTCATATTATACGAAGGTTGTAGGTCAGAACCTCCCTAACGATGATTTTTATAAAATAAAAGAGAAAGGGAGCGAGAGTAATGAGATTGATGATGTATCATCCATTAACATGATATAATTACATTATATAGATGATACTATAGTTATCATTATAATTATTACTCAGTAGGTTATGAGAGGCTAAGAAAATAATGTAAATTTAAATGAAATTACAACAAAAAGGAAGAGTATTTACCACTTGAATTATCCTCATTGAGAACCCCTAAAAGGGAAGGGTTTTGGAACTTTTGATGATACCAAGAGCTACTATACATAGGGTGAGTCTTGGGGATAATATTTGGAAAAAAATTTATAAGGCTCAAAGGAATAGATGTGTGAGGAGAATAGGTGGTGAGGGGGTGGTATTTATGGTTTAGGAGAAAAGTGCTTTTTGAATATTTATTTATTATTATTTGGAGCATGTATATAAATAATTTAAGAATTATAATAAAATATATTAAAACAAGGAAGTAAATTATGATATTATGGTTCTTACATCAGTGATGACTCACATAATAGTGTATTTATTTTATTATTTATTTATACTATAAATTATTGCATCTTACTATTCACTATAAATTATAGTGTTCGATAAAAATCCAAAAACTTCACCCTAACCATTTTTAGATATGTATAATTCAAAAATTAACTCCATTTTATGAAAATAATTTTCTAAATATGAGAAATTTATTTTTCATTTAAATCATTATTTAATCAAAAAATGTATTTTTAAATTTACAACTGATTTTATAACACATCAATAAATTAACTAAGGTTGCATAAAATTATATGAAAATCATAAGACAAAAAAATATTTATTTATAATTATTTTTTATGAAAAATAATTTTCTTTTAAATAATTTTATTAATTTTAATATTATAATTAAATATTTATGACTTACAATAATACCACCACTTAAATATTAATTTTTAAAATTTTCAATTACTTACACTATGATATAATTTTATCACAATTTTATTTATAATAGGGAAAAAATTATTTATAATTTGATTGGTGATTTTACTATTCTATTGGCTGGTTTACTATTCGTAAGGATCACATTACTGTTCCTATAGGCATGTTAATATTTCATCGGTATAGGTTCCATAACATAAAATAATACCTCTTGTTTCATTCATTCATTCTTTATGATGTTTGTATTGTGTTCTATTAGTGATTTTATATGATTTACACTATATAAAATAAAAATAATAAGGAAAAATTCATTCTTATAGTTCTAGGTCGTTACATTCTCCCCTCATACAAAAAATTTCATCCATAAAATTTTTAGATTGTTACCAAATAAAAATATTTGGTAAGTTCTTTATCATATATTCCTCATGATCTCATTTTGCCTCATAAATTTTATGATTTTTTCAAGGTACCTTTTCCAGTTGAGTTATCTTATTCCCCAACAATAGTTATTCATTTTCCATAATCTAGATATGATATTCATTGTAAGATAAGTTAGGTTCCAATTATGTTCCTTCATAAGTGAGAAAATGTGTTGGGTATTGAATATACATCCATAACAAGGAGATGTGGAACACATTGTGTACTATAAAAAGGTTAGGCGGCATTGAAAAACCATAAGACACAACACTAATTTTCTATAGAATTTCAAAAGGACAAATGTTCATGGGGATAAGTTTCCCCTTCTTCCCAAATCTTATAACAACCCTTACATAGAGATACATTCAATAAACATAATCTCTTTCTTGAAATTCCAAATCCTTCCTTCTATTATGTGAATATCTAGTTTACCTACTTTTAGGAGGTTTGATATGGGTTTGAATAGTATTTAGATTGGTTTTGATTCATTCGTAAGCTCTAGGACAATAAGTTTCTTTCCACTATCTCTATCCCAGCATATTGGGGTCCAAAATATATTTCTGTACAATGCTTTATATGGTTCCATTTGAATGCTACAATGGAAACTATTTTTTTAAGAAAACCCCAATAAAGTTAAATACTAATATCATATTACTTGAAATTCATGTGATAATGATCTCAACATGTCTTCCGAATTTTGGATCATCCTTTCTAACTACTAGTCAATTTTATGGTGAAAATAAGTACTCAAAGGAATCTCAGTATCGAATGATTTCATGATACTTTTCTAGAATTTTAATGAAAAATGTGGATCATGATCAAAAAAAATATAGATTTGTGTTCAATGAATTATTAAAACATTAATGATATATAGTATTACCATGTGTTGAAGTGGAAAATATTTCCTTTTAGCGAGTACATGCGTATATTTTATATGTCGATCGATAACTACCCATACTTCAGCATTCTTTCTTAGATTTTTGGGTAATCTAGTGACAAAATACAAAGTGATGTCATCCCAATACCATGTTGGAATAAGAAGTGGTTGCATAAATCCTCTAGGATGTTGTATTTCAGCATTCACCTATTGACAGACTAAACATATTGATACATAATCAACAATTTAATGCATCATATTATCCAATTATCAATATTTTTTTAAATCTCAATACATCTTAGTGCTAATATGGTGTATAGATAAATTAAAGATATTGGAATCATCAAATAACTCCATTTTTAGATCGAGGAAATAGGTAGCACATATACTCCACTAAAATTTATGAATTCCATCTTTATACAAGAATTATTCCATCTTCTCATGATTCACATATTTAATTATTTTTTAAGATCCTCTTCATCAGGTAGATAATTCTTATTCCTTTCTAATAAATATATTTGGTAAACTAATTAAAATATTTGTGGTATTTTACCTTATTTGATAATATACATACCCATATTCACTAAATCTATATATAGAGGATCCGTTTTAATTATCATTTATTTCAAACCTCCATGATCCTTCCATATAAATGCACCAGCTACATTATTTTCCTTCCCTGGGTGATAGTGGATTAGAAAATGATAATCCTTAAGTGACTCAATCTATTTCATTTTCCTCATGTTGATTTCATTCTCTGAGAACATATATTTCAAGATCATTTGATTTGTATACATGACACATCTATCACCATATAGACAATGTGTTACGATCTTAAGAGAAAATATTACATTTTTTAACTCAAGATCATGATTTAGATAGTAATGTTAATGAGTTTTTAACTTCCTTGATGCAATGGAAATAAGTTTATCATTATTCATAAGGAAACAACCATGTTTTTTTCTTGATTCATAACTATAAATCACAAATCCACCATTTCTCAATGGTTGAGTCAAGATTAGTGCATTAACTAAACTCTTCTTTAATTCATCAAAACATTATTCACATCTTTTGTCCATACTATCTTGACTCCATTATGAGTAAGCTTGGATGATGAGTTATCTAATCAGGTGAAGGTGTGAATGGAACGTCGATAATAACCTATTACCCAATAATACTACCTACCATGGTTATGTTCATTGGTGTAGGTCATTCTGGAACTTCCTTTTCTTTATATTATCAACTATGATTCTAAAGATAGATACAATATGTCCAAAAAAAGAAACTGTTTTAATCCAGAATTAACACTTTCTAAACTCTCCATATAACTCGTTTCTTCTAAGAGTCTTCCGAATAATGCACATGTGATTCTAATGATCTTCATATCTTTTAGATTATACCAAGATATAATCAATAAATACCACAAAAATGTCATCAAGATATTCCTTGAAATCACTTTTCATTAGATCCTAGAAAACAAAGGGTGCATTAGATAGTCCAAAAGGCATTACTATGAACTCATTATTCTCATACCTGGTTTAAAATTTTGCCTTTATAATTTCATCCTTAATCATAAACAACAGTTGTTTTCTAGATCAAAGGTAAATCTTCTAAAAATATTAGTCGCCGTGAAGTTTATAAAATAATTAATCAATACGAGGAATATTATATTTTTTCTTTATTGTCATAGTGTTGATTTCCTTATAGTCAATACACAACCTCATAGACCCATAATTTGTTTCATGACAAATAAAACAAGGGATCACCATGGAGAAATAATAAGGAGAATGAATCCATTATCACTCAGTTCCTATTTTTGTTTATTTAGCTCCACTAATTCCAGTGTCTCCATTTTATAAGGAGTCTTTATCATTATATAATTTGGAATCATTATTTGAAATCCAATCAATACCAAGTATTTTATAAAACTCAATCATAATTATGACTATAAGTTCATTAACTAAATAACATTTATGTGTCACATAGGGAACTGATCTGCACGTCTTTGTTACAATGATACTTCCTATATAAGATTTTACTGATGACTCCATTCTTATATAAAATTGGAAATTACGAATTTTCTTGGAATCTAGGAAGATATAAAAGAATATAATGACTCAGAATCAAATAAATCCATGTATAGTATGAGGAAAATATAATAGTACCTTCCACCACATCATTAGGAAATTCAACGTCATAATTTATAACTATATAAAATTGTCCTTTCTCGTATGTACTTATTTGGGGAATGTTTCTTTGAATCTTAGGAAAATCAATTTCATAATGTCCCATTTCATTAAAATTGTATCATCGAACATTGGTAGTTTATTTATTTCCCTTATAATCACTAGCTTGATGTCATTTTCCGCACACATGTATTAAACACCCATACCATTCAAGATAGTACAAGGGAAGTTCTTCCCATAATTACAATAGTATAGAAAATAAACTCTTCTCTTCTTCTTATTTTATTTATTTCCATTTCCACAGTGTTCAAAATCACTCTTCTTCCAATGAATTCTTTAAAGTCATAATAATTAGATTATTCTATTTCCGCCTTGATATCTCATGGGACTAAATATTCATATGATGAGAAATTATGGGAGACGAATTCCCTTTAACGGAATTGTTTTAATGATTCAATGAATGAATTAAACTTAATACATGGATTACATATGTATTCCATATCATTCCTTTCTATCCTTATAATGTTTTATTCATAACTGGTAAGATTATTATCATCATTATTTCTTCTGATTCAAGAATTTCTAAACCATATCTTTTTATTTTTCATGATGAAATATATTTTTCATTGAAAATTTCCCTAAAAACCTATATTCCATAGTTTTAATTTCTTAAACATCCTTTTTATTTTGTATTAGTTACCACTGTTGATCCACAGATCCTAATAGATGATAAAATTCCACAAACACCTTCTCTCTTTTGTTACTTCCCAAAGTGTGAAATATATTTTCTACCGAACAAAACCACTCCTCAGCAATAAATGGGTTGATGGTCCTAGTGAATGACATTGATTTTTATTACATAAATAGGCCTAACAGTTACCCTATACATTGTGGATCAGGATACATCATATGGGTAAGTTTATAGTTCATAACCTGAGTCAATTTTCCCTATACAACTAAATGTTTTTTAGCACCAGTTTTAGCTCCAGAACCAATATCATTATCTTACATTGGAGGGAAATACCTAAATGGGATATTTTCATTACTACATTTTCCATTCCCTCAACTAAGAACCATTTATAAATAATTTAATACGCTAAATTAGGTTGTGAATCATAAATTATATATCGAACTAGAAAAAACACATAACATAAATTGAAATTTTATGCATTTCTAATATCATATTCATAAGTATGGTTTCCTTTGGGTCATATTTACATTTAAATTCATTATAATGGTTTGTAAATAAAATGTAAATTATCCTAACCATATCCCCTAGGAGTGTCAAACTAGGTGTGCAATAAGGCACATTGTAGTGTACTAGGTTACCCCAAGTTAAACCTGGAACAATTTGTTGGAATTTTTACTCATAGGTACATATATCCCAGAACCACACTGACTTGTAGTATCCAGGAAGAGATTTATTATTATAAATACCCACAAAATCTCTTCCTTTCAAAAATTTGAGGATGTTTCTTGTATGATTATCCTTAAATACTATTTTATGTCTATGATCCCTAATATTTTTTTTTTGATAAATCTAGTTTTCAATGTTCCTAAAAAAACTTCATATGATACCAAATATAAAGACCATGAACCTTGTATTCCAGACCAAGTACCTTATTTTATAAAATTATAATCTAAACAAGGAAATCATTTACTAATGGAATGAATAGTTTAATATTATTTGAAAAAAAGATACATACATAATAGTTTATTTCAACTGGAAATGAGGCATAATAAATTAACTATATTGGAAGCACCAATGAACTTATAGATTATCCTCAAAGTCATTCATAATATAAATATTCTCATCCTCTGGAAAAATAAAAAATACGAAATAGGTGAAGTAATATGATTAGTACGGGTAGGTAATACAGTGGAAGAAAAAATATAAATAATGGTGAATAAATAAAAGTAAACATGAAATTAAAACAGAATTTTGAGTATAAAATGTTAGGAATTAAAAACTGATAATGTCATATTAAAACATTTCCACAAATATTCTACTAGTCGAATAATCAGATGGACAAAAAATTAAAATATTCATGCTAAGGGAATGTATAATTTCTGAAATCACAATCATACTATCAAGGTCTCAGCCAAAAAACCACACATAATGGGTAAAAACCTAGGCTAGTTTGTCTCATGAGTCATACTAATTCATGTAGGGGATATTGTAGACCCACCCATCAATTACTGAGTCCAATTAATTTCTAATGTGAAATGGGAGAAACATAATCAATTTATAAATTTATATTGAAATAACTTTCCCAAATTAGTAAACATAAACACTAACCATTCCATGTATTATGGTGAATGTTGTCAATTTAGAAAATCCACAGTCAAACTAGTCATAAACCATTCAATAAAAAATGGTATATGATATCATAAAATTATAATACTAATTAAAAATAATAATAATAAGTTTGTTAAAATAGATTTAATTAGTCTTATTAAACATTCATTTAATACCTGGGAGAAATACTATATTACTAGAAAAAGAGTTATTTTGGAAAAAACATTGTATAAAACTAGAATTGAATTAATATAGTAATTTCATAATAAAATTTTCGATTTTAGAAAAATAATTATGGATTAAAATATATTAAATATTTTACATAAAAATGATAAATAATTTGAGAAGTCCCATTAATCCAAGATTGTTTATAAGAACGAATTTGAGATGGGAACATTGTAAAATATTTATTATCCCATTAAATAATGTTTTACTGATGTATAAATATGATTTATAGAAAATATTTATATAATTTAAATTATTTATGAAAAATAATTAATAATTTTATCATTTTATAGTTGATGAAATCATAACCCGAATGAAAATAGTGGTTAAGTATGAAAAATATTACCTTATGTCAGAATGTGCTCTGCAATTGACCTTAAAGTCTCGGATAATAAAACTTAGTCTATTAAATAATTAATTCATAACCTCCTATAAATTTAATTTATTTATTATAATTTTATTAAGTTCATTTATCAATGTTTTGATGATTTATAAGATACAATGTTATTGATTGGGAGTGTTTATTTACTTTTATTCAAAATTAGAATAGTTGTATATGAGTAATTAAGTTCATGTAAAATGGGTATAATTATATAGAATTAATATTAAATGTTATTAATGAAAAAATATAAGGTTAATCAGTATTATTTATTATTATTTTCTATATAAGATGATGAATCATTACAGACCATATTAATTATAAACATTTTTCTTAATTTTAGCGGTTTTTCTATCATAATGAACTTGTTTTATTCTAGTATTTAATAGAATGTATATAAAATTGTTTAAGAAAATTATATAAGATATGCTAAATATTTTATAATTTGGGTCAACCATAAAAAATGTTTAATAGCCATCAATTAATTATAAATTAATGAACAAAAATTTGTCATCCATGATAGATGTAAATCGTCACTTCCCTTGCGATGATTTAATTTTTAAAATAAAAGAGTAAGAGAGTAAGGAGATTGATGATTGGTAATCCATTAACATTATATTATTATAAAATATATACAATAGTAGAGTTATAATGGTAATTTTTATGGAGTATATGATGAGAGGATAAGAAAAAAAGTAAATTGAGATGAAATTAAAAGAAATAGGATGATGATTTTCCTCTTGAATTATCCTCCTTGAGAACCTGTTTTTGGGAAGGGGTTTTGGAATTTATATGAGACCAATAGATCCTAGGAATGAGGGATAGTATTGGAGAGAATATTGGGTGGAAATTGTACAAGAAGCGATGGCTTAGAAGTGTGAGGATAAGAAGTGGTGAGGGGTGATATTTATACTGGAGGAGATGAGTGATTTTCAAATATTTAATTTTTTTTTTTATTATTTGGCTCAAGAATATTAATAGATTAAGAATTATCATAAAAAAAATTAAAATTAAGAAGTTAATATCTAGATTATGGGTTTTAAATCAGTGATTATTCAATTAATAGTGTATTTATGTTATAATGCATATATACTATAAATTACCATATTTTACGCTTCACTTAAAATCTGGTATTTTAGAAAAATCTCAAAAATTAACCCTAAAATATATTTAACATGTTTACTTAAAAAATGAAATAAATTTTATGAAAATAATATTCTAAATAATATAAATTAAATTTTTAATTAAAATCATTATTTAATCAAAAAATTATGGTTTAAATTTATAAGTGATTTTATAACACATTTAAAATTTCACTAAGGTATCATAAAATTATTCCAAAATCATAGGAAAAAATATATACATTTGTGAATAATTATTTATGAAAATGAATTATTTTAAATCATTTTACAAATTATAATATTGAAATTAACTAATTTTTAATTACAAAAATACCAACATTTAAATATTAATTTTTAAAATATTCATTTACAAATACTCTGATATAATTATATCATAATTTCAATAATAATATGGCCAAATTGTATTTATAATTTAATTGGTGAGGTTACAATTCTATTTTTTGATTTACTATTCATAAGGGTCACATTATATTTCCTATGGTTAAGTTACTTTTCATTGTTATAGGTTTCTAAACATCAAAGAGTACCTCTTATTTCATAAATTATTAATTTATGATGTTTTTATTATGTTCTTTATGTTATTTTATATGATATATACTATAGTAAATAAACCTGTGAAGGGAAATTTCATTAATATATTTCTAGTTCATTACAAACTCTTTTATGAATTATTTTATCGGTTGAGGTGTTATAGTATTTTGATATTGGAGGAGGTGTGGTTCGGTGCACCGATGAGATGATTAAATCAGATAATCAATAAATCAAAGTAATGTAATTTGTTAATGAGGTTTCATCAAATGAATAGTCAATTTGAATTTAAATAATAAATAAATGATGGATGAACTGATGTTATCCAACCCTAGGATAAAGAACTCTTTTCCTTAATTTCATTCTTTCAACGTCTAAATTAATATTTTAATTATAAATTACATTATTTTAATGGTATTTTTTATAAAAAACCTTAAAAACAATTATTTTCATAAATAATATAAAAACACAAAATAATTATATTAGTATAATTATAATTTTTTTATTGAATAGATTATGATGTTACTCAAATGAGACGACCCTGGTCATCCACTATACTGCATTAGAAAAATAAAATTTATTTTTCCTTGCACTACGAAAGGAATAGATCATCCATAAACCCTATGAAATAGAGGCCATAAATTTTATATCTAAATACCCATAAATTTTATGGTAATAAATTTAGGAGACATTAATTGGAATTATATACAGCACAAAAAATAAATAAATGGTGAATCATGAATAATCATTGTAGAAATAATTGTGATAATAGAAATACCTTAACTACATCAGTATCATTTAAATCATGATAAACTTGAAAGAATAATATCAATTGAAATTTTGAAAATAACGATGTAAAATAAGATCATGATATTACAATTCATAGTGAATTATTCAGACCACACAAAAATAATAATTGGTGAATAGTGCATATATCTCACATAAATAAATGTGTGATGAGAAAACTCAGACATTAAGCATTTAATTTCTTCACACATGTTCAAACATCCTATATAATAAATAAAATTTTATTATACATCTACAAAATAACACTATTAAAATATAGATAAGACCATATATGATATTATTATTATATTATATTAACCATTTTTTAAAAATTCATTTTTAATGTTTTGTTTTATGTAATAACCTCGTTTATCATCATATATGTTTTGACTTGTTATCCTTGAACCTCTTACTTATATCATGATTTATGTATTCCCAGAAACTAAAACATGATATAAGTATATCATTTATTCAGTATATATGTTTTCATAATAATCTATTATAGATTGAAATATAAAATGAAAAACATTTTTCATGGAGATGGTAGGTCGTATGTGTGCATGAACACTCTTTCCTTTTTCATTTCATATTGAAAGAAATCAAATAATTGAAACAAACACAAATATATATATATATATATATATTATAATTACATTATAATTAGTATTTCATAAATATAATTTACATTAACTAAACCAATCCTTAATAAATTTAATTTAAAGTGTTGACAAATCACATCTCATTGAGGAGGCAGTACTGCACACATCGACAGATGAATTCATCACATTCCAAAAAATGGAAGGAATAAAGGTATTGGTTATATAATTATTCCGGAATTATATGTAAATCATAAATATATTATGTATAATACCAATAAACATATATTAATTTTTTTCCATACTTGAATGGTGGAAATTGAAGAATGGTTGTCATTTGTTCATGATGTGGTAGTCTTTCGTACGCATGAATAATGCTTGTTTATCCCATTCAATCGATGTGTGTGTGGGTATAATTTTAAACAATAATATATAATAATATATTTATATTCAATATATTTATGTTATTATATAACCATGAATTATGATGAACTGAATTGGTGGATAATGAAATAAAAAATAAATGTGTGTTGAAGAATGTTACCCCTTTTTCAAGTAACTCCTTTTGGTTTTCACCAACGGGATACCAGGGTTGGAATTCTTCCCAATGTGGGGATTCTAGAATGTGTGTAAAGATTTAATATGATTATTTTTCAGGTTTTAAATAATGAAAATGGATTGATATTTGTGAACAAATTGGGGAGGGTGAGGGGCCTTTTATAGTATAGGAGGAGTGACATTCTTGTCAATATAAAAAGGTACACACTATTGAGATACCTCTCATACAATATGTTCCTCCAATGATTTTTATTTTTTATAAAAGGTATGATATGGTAGAAATATTTCAATAAAATGGATTTTGGACTCATTTCAAGGGTATTTACCCTCATATGTTATTGTTAACCACTAAGTGAATTCATTTTTAACACAATCATTGTTATTAATTCTAAATAATTTTAAAAATAGTTTTTCACAAAAACTATTTTTAGCATCATTGGACATTATAGATTATTCTAATGAAAAATATGCAATCAGTTTTTTCTGAATTATAATCGCATAAGTGATATAAAGTAATTTATTGAATATTCCTATAAATGGGATGAAACAACAGGTTTTTAAAGTGAAAATTTTCAAAAGTTATAAATTTATTTATATAAAATGTTAATGTCAAATTGATTCCAATAACATAAATTGAATGAAGATAAGAAAAATTTATCTAAATATAATTTAAATTAAATAAAATATATAAATTTATTATTTAAATAAATATGATGAAAAAGAAGATTTCAAAAAAAATTAGTGTTTTCACTATTAATAAAAAAATTGAAACATTTCAAAAAATTACCAACAATTTACCCAAAGTAAATTTTTATATTTATTTTTCAAAATTGAAATATATTTTTTCAACAAAAAATTTTAAATTATTCAAACATTATATTTATAATAGGATCAACATTATAAGGTGGAAAAATTACCTTTTGGAAAATACATCCTTGTATTCATATAATTTGATTTATTCTTATCTTATTCCTTAAAAATCAATTAGATTAGTGTCAAAAGAGTTGTTGAATATATAATATATATATTTTAATAAAAACATTCATTAAAACATGTTTTTTTTAATTTTATAAGATAAAATTGTTTTTGACCATATAGATGTTGTTTTATTGTAAAAGGAATTTATTTATTTTCAAATAGTTATTATATTCGTTACAAAATAATTGAGAACAAAATGACCCATTTTTTATGCATGTGTAATTAATATTATCAAAAATTAGTTAATATTATTCATAACATCTATTATAATGGATAGGTTGTAGATATAATAAAATTTTAATAATAATATTAATAGTATGTTGTCGTTCGGTAAATCTCATCCTTGAGTATAATGAAAGTTATAGAAATGACTCGATATTGTGGGTAATAGAAGCGAAACATAGTTATCCATGTATCACAAAACAATATATTTTTTGTGTGTATAATAATATTAAAAATTTGTTTCCTATAATGCAAGATAAACATGGTGATTTAATATAAAAAATCTATAATCATTATTGCATGAAATGAAAAATATCAAATTGATTAAACTTTTTTGAAAACATTAATTCACAAAAATATAAGGGTGTAATATTCTAACTTTATTAATATAAAAATCTTCTTTAAAAATTTTAATGGGTCATCAATGGTTTAATACTTGAACGTTCCATTCATAGAAACCCACTTCGTAAAAATAAATAATAAAACACCCTTTAAAAATGGAATTCGAAAACATAAAGGTTACCCTATGTAAATCATAACTACATTCTCACATAAGATAACATGAGTGGGAAATGAATACGCGGACATGGAAGTAAAATATAAAATACATGTTATGATGGAGAGTGATACACATCATGGTTGGGATAAAGTTATTGATCACCAATCCAAAAACCAAAGAGGTGTGAAAAAGGACACTGATATCAAAAAAATATGTTAACAGAACAATGTTTTTATTAATGAACCTTTTCCAAAAGTTGAAGTGGTTTTACAATGATAAATAATTTTTTTCCTTTCATTTTATATTCATAATATAATCCTTTGGTTATGTCTTGACCAATTCTTACTTCATCTCTTACTCTAAAAATTATGGTGAATTTTTAATTATTGAATCACAAACATATCATAAGATCTATAAGTAAAATGATAATTCATTAAATCTGGATTCAGTTATCATCAATAAAAAAACTCTTCATATGTTATCTAATATTTATAAATACTCATATATAGAGATAAAACTTTAAATCTCTAAAACGTTATCAATATATTTACTTAAAATTTCCATTAATGGGTAACCATGTAACCATTCCAAAAGATTAAAATTTAAAACATTAGAAATAATGTAATTTAATTTTTTAAAATTAAACATAACATTTTTCTCCCATATATAATAAAGTATTTATTGGTTTTAATATACTATAAATGAAAATACAATTATCATATATTCACTTTAATCATGCTAATAAACTTAATTACCATAAATCATTAATGAAAACATTTATTCTTTATTATTCCAAATATTATTAGATGTATTCCATAAATCCAATAAATTTTGTAAACACAATCCATGATAGCATAAACCACTATTTTAATAAATCCTCTAATATTTATGAGGTCATTGATACTATCCAATTTTCTTTATCCAAAATATTAATCTATTTTATAAAATATAAACACAATGTTCCAAATATTTGGAACACAATAAGGGTTATCTTCCATTTAAAAAATATAACCTTTACAGTAACTCAATTTTCAATGTCATTTCACCATTCAACATATCGATTTAAATCATTAACGAAAATATATACTTTAGGATTCATATAAAATAATTATTGAATTCCAATACATATTCTCTTTAATCATCTGTCTTTATTCTTAAATTATTACATTGGATTCGTTAAATTATTCCACAATACCACTTTCCTATAATAATGAAATACGAATCATTTCATAATGTTCATCATCCTCAATTAATAATAATTCTTATGTTAAAGTTAAAAAATACTATTAAAACAACTAATAACTTTTACATTTCAAATAAAGTCTCTTTTTCACGAGCAGTATAACAAATACCCATGCCACCTTCCTGATTCCCTTCATGAGATTTCCCCATAGGACATTTATTTTTATAATACTCATACATTTCAAATCTGAAACATTTAATGTTAACCCAGTTCTTTCTTATTACCCCTATTGACTTGTACAAGCAATCATAGTTTGAGAAACACATATTATTGTAGAAATCCGCATAATCTACAAAAATTACTTAATTTATTACTAAACAAAGAAATATAATTTTAAATCTAGAAAACATTAAGATTATCCTTAGAGACATTCTTAGAAAAATCCTTAGAAATATACCTTAGGTTATTTATATATTTTTCTATTTATAGTTCCCAAATTAAGACTAAACCATTCCTTTGATACCAACTATTGGGACCCAAGCTTAATAGATTTTGATATTATAAAATTTCGGATGAATATTCATAACATTGTGAAAATACATGATCATGGACTGTAATAGTTTAATGTCTTGGAAAACATGGAAATAAAATTTTCTAATATGTTGATTTATCTTCAATATATTCCTTAATGATATTCCCCTTTATTAATACTACTAAAATATGTTCATCCTAACCTAGGTTAGGGAAACATATGAAAGTTGTTACATTAGATTCTTATTAAGGGTGAAAATTGTAGACTTTTATTCATAACATGGGAATAAGTATAAGGCTTCATCCTTAATCATTATATAACCTTTAGTTAAGTCAATAATTTTATTTTTAATCACATCGAGGATCCTTTGAGGATTATAGCTTTAGAGAAATTGGTCATAACTCATATATATAAACTTAAATATTAAAAATAGAAACTTTTAATCATTATCCACTTTTTTCATAAAAAAACTGATTAAAAAGAAACATGGTTCGTTTTAGGTTAAAATAGCTTGACTTTTCTTTCATCCCATCCTTGAATCTATTCTTCTTTAAGTCATGTTAAAAATATTTCAAAACATGTGATGAGCATAAAAATCTCACTAAGGGATACATAAATAATTAAAACTATTATTCTTGAAAAAACAATTAAACCATCAATAATTTATAATAATGTTATACATTTCACCCTTAAGAAGTAAAAAAAAACATCAATGAATAGAAGCTAATTGCTTAACCTTTTTGTAACCAAAAAATTAACATAAATCCCATATAAAGAAACATATAACATATAGAGGTAACATGAAGAAAAAACATATTTTAATGGAATAAACATATGATAGACATACAAACATATCACTAAATTTAATATCTTTATGGACTACTTGCATACCCAATGCATTGTATGATACAACGTAACCACCCGTCCTTGGTTTATCACAAGACCACCTGTCTATGGTTTATCACACAACTGTCCTTCTTGGTTTATCTTTTAACCACCCTTCAAATGTCCAAGTACCTTTTAATTTTAATAACATATTAAATAATAATAAAGGATGAAATAACATTTCAAAACTACAACCACAAGAGATCATTTTAAGATATAAAAATTTTCAACCCATTTCCAAAAACCATTTATAATATTTAATAAAAAAATAAACAATCAAAGTGTCCAATGCGACATTAGAAATATTGTAATAAATTATCATTTTAAAACATTAATTTCAATATAAATAAATTCTAAGAACCCATTTTGAAAACATGTAATTGAAATAGAAGGATTTAAATAAATAAATCTTTAAAAAATTTAAAACTATATTTTAGTAAAGTGCCTCTTACCACTTGAGAAACACTTGAATAAAAATCATTAAGGTATAAAATTAAGAATAAGTTTAAATATAATGAGAATAAACTAATTCATTATATAAAAACTCAAAAGGGTTGTATATACACATTTTAGGATAATAAATGTGCATAAAAACAAGATAGTCCTCAATGAAATGAGATTGAGTATAAATCCCTTACAAAGACGGTATTATTATATTTAGGATAAATCAATTACATAATTATGTTTTACAAATATAAATACAGCCAATATAAATAGATATTTAGTGTAAAAAATAAGAGGTCGTTCACACATATTATTGGAAAAACAAAAAAAATGATATGCATATTTAACTCAATGACTGGAGATGATGTTAAAATTCCCTTACAATGTTCATATAAATGATGTAAGAATTTATAAATTGTGCGATTATGTGTTGAGACAGTATATCAACATAAAGGGGAGTGTAAATTAAAAAATGGATAAATAAAAATTTATTCCACATATAATATTTGCATAATATAATCAAGATGTATTCATAAAACCTAATAAATGGAAATTGAGTTTATAAATTCTCTCTAAAACATCATTTTGTTAATAAAATAGATAAATTATCTGTATTAAATATAAATACACATAAAGAAAGTATAAATACAATATATGATATAGAAATTTATTTCTCACATAATAAAATAAGTACAAAATCATGAAGTATAATATTAACCTAAATAATTGAAATTGGGTTAATAAGTATCTTTACCTTGAGTCCGACTTGTCTCGTTTGTTCTTTAATTTCCTTATAATTGGGTAACTCATTTTATTTTAGCCAAATGGTTACATTTAATTGCCTTATTCACATGTTAAGGCTTCTAAACATAATGGAGGGATTTTTGAAGCTTATTTGATCAGATGTTAGCTGAGCAAAGGGTCTTGAGAGGTGTGAGTAAGTGGTTAGATGTGGTCTCCATTTATAAGAGGGACGAAGGGAACTTCATGAATGTCTTGATATATTATTTTATTATAAATTTAATTTCGAATTATAATAGTTAAAAAGTGTTATATTTAGAGGATAATTTTATTATGGGTATATATATTCTCAAAAAATTCGTTTTACACATGTTTAGGTTACCAAATTATCCTTAACTTTACCTTTAACCCTTAGTTAAAAACATTTACTCTTACAATGTCTTCTTGTATTTTCATAATATATGATTACTATAGTTTCTAAAAAATTCCAAGAGAACCAAAAATTGATCATTAATTATATTTTTAACATTATTTAATTTATTTTTCAAAATATTGGATTTTTAGGACTATTATATCATTTAATAAAATAATATTTTTTTAAAACCCATTTTGTCAATTTTGACACTATTTAGTAATTGATTTCTGTTAAAGTCATAAAAACATGATTCTTTAAAAACAACAGATTTACTCAAATATAATGATTCATATTAATCCATAAAATGATTTTAGGGAATTTAAATTTTCAAATTAAATTTATTTTAATATTTATAATATCATTCATTTTAATCTTTCATTAATAAGGTAATCATTTCATCATTATTGTATTATAAATAAATCTATTTATTTAATCTCTAAATATTATAAAAAAATTACATTATTTATTAAATATTTTTATCTTTCTAATAAATATTTATAGTCGAAGTTTTAATTTATATAATAAAATTAAAATTGATTTATTTAGGAGATACATGTTTATGTTATATTTCCCTTTTATTTAAAATAAATATTATAAACTGTCATTGTCACGCCCAAGGGGGTCCATGGAATCCTAAATTATACCCAAGGATGCTCATTGTCGGAACTGTCTCATCTAATAGTATTATTTCACATTCAATGGTAGTTTTAAAATGGTATAATGTTATTTTTTATCCTTATTCACCTGATTTATCCTTTATCAAAGGTAAATAAAAAAATCATTACCAAAGTCGTTATTCATAATGTCCAAAAAAGAGGACCTATTTAAATAAAATAGACCTTATGATTCCAAATATAAAATCCATTTTTTAAAATATAAAATATATAATTTTCAATAATAAATTTTAAATTAATTCTCGTTGTTAAGAACATAAAATAGGTTTTTAGGAAGTAAAAACTAACAAAAGCATAACATGTGTTTGTGTCCAATTTTTATGTGAAATTACTTCCAATTACCAAAATTGGATTAAAATTTTAAAACATGATTCAATTACACATAAAAAAAATTAAAAAAAATTATATTTATATATTAATAAATAAGATGAAAACATTTTTTAGAATTAAAATGCAGTATTTTTCACTATTCATTAAAATATGAATTTTATAATAAAAATACTAAAATTTCAAAAAAAAGTAAATTTTTATGTCCCACTTCTAAAGAATAATATTTTTTTGTCAAATATAGTTTATAAATGTCAAAAAAATATATTTAAAATGGGTTCACAGTCAAAATGTGGTAAAACTCCTTTTAAAAATTATTAGAGTATTTTACACTAAAAAATGGATTCATTCTCATTTTATGCCTCTAAAATTTATTGGATAAATGTAAAAACTTATATAAAACATGTGTAATCATATTTTAGTAAGTTATGTTCATTCGTCCCAATACAATGAATAGATGTTAACTACCATTTAAAATAATAATAATAATAATAATAATAATAATGTTGTATTATTTTTTGGTAAAACTCAATGTTCTGTGAAACGTATGATTTTAGAAAAAACTCGTTATTGCATGTCGAGTACGCTATCAAACAAAGCAAACCCTTTAATTTATAATTAATATATTATTCATAAATATTAATTGATATGAAAATTTATTATTCTATAAATACCTAGGATGTTACATCTTTTCCCCTTTTGGATTTTTTGTGCTCACAATTTTAAAATTTGGATCAGTAACTCCAATGAAAATACCACAATGGAAAAAGAGTCAATAAAACCTAAACATTAAAATAATGAATTTCAATTATAAATGTCACATGATATAACAAATTTTAGGGTTCCATGTATGAAAATTTGGATACTGTAGAGAAAACTAACTATGAAATTCTCTTGGAGAGTGATAGAAAACATGATGAGGAGAAATTTAACAATCACAAACTAATAAATATTTGATTTTTAAAAAAGTTGTTGATTCCCCATTATGAAAATAAATCATATATATTTTTTGTTTTAGGATCCATTTAATATAATTGAGGAATTCTATGACTACTCAGAATAATATCATAAGGACATATTCTTACTTGACAAGTACAATCTCGTACATTAATCAATTTATACCACAAACACATATTTTATCCAAATGATAAGTATTCACGGTGACACTATCAGACCTAATTCACTAGAATAAACTTCTTGAGAATCACATAATCCATAAATGATTAACTATATATTTCTCTAGTCTTGAAACATCAACCAAACACAAATTGGTTAGTTCATGAGAAGTTAATTACCAAAAATAGAAATCATTTATAAGAAGAAAGACTACTTTTAATCTCAATGATTCGACTGTAATAACCAATGTACAACATAGAACATTCAACAAATAATTTCCCATATAATTCCTAAAAAATAATACTATCTAATCTTGAAACCCAAAATTGATAAGGATTTGATCACATAGTCTTCCACAAAAAAATTAACATTTCTATCTTAATAAAAACAACTAAAATTAAAGTCTCATCCTAAAATGTAATTAGCCTAATAACATATTCCCCATGATATATTAATAAATTACAAATATAACTCAAATTTCCATAAGTCTATAATTAAATCATAGATTCTTCCCAAATAAAATTCAACCATTACTCCTCAAATGAAATACCATAGTATTCTATTAGGCATATATTTTTCCAAAAATAAAAAACGACTTCCAAAATAACATTTCTCATGTAATCCCCAAATAATTTTCTGATAGTAAGGATATTTATTTTATAAAACATAAGTTCCCAAAATTAACTTTTTATTAATCCATAATATTATTTAACTAAATTGAATAATTCATACTAACTAGGGACTTTACGAAGGCCAGTGGTAGGTGATAAATCTCACTCGCACTTCAATTGTCAGTTCGATTCCTGAAGACAAGTCCAACAAGATGGGTTGTCACACGATCCAAGTATTTCCCTTTTTATAAAAATATAAATTTCATATAAATTTCAAAAAATGAGATAAAAAAATCAAATATAATTTTTACATAATTTTACATCAAATTTTATTTCATACCTCGCAATTTTCATCCCAAAAACTCATAACTCGTAATTTACTCAAAGGTGAATGTCTTCAAAAAATTCCATTAGTCAACTTAATATTTCAGATAATAAATTCTCAAAAAATGATTATATGACATTGAACTTATGATCAAACTAAAAATTATAAACTCATATGATATCCCTATATCTTAAAAAAGCATCTTAATCTCTAAAATTATTTAAACGGACCTATGATACCAACAACAAGGCATTAACCTTAAACATTATGTAATCTTGAGTTATGTCAATAATTTTACTTTTAATCACATCTACGATCTATTCAGGTTAATAGATTTATAGAATTAGGTCATAACTCGTACATAACAACATAAATATTAAAATTAGACACTTCTAATCAGTATCCTATTTTTTCATTAAACAAAAACTTTTTAAAAGGAAACAATGTTCATTTCATGTTTAAAAAGCATGACTTTTCTACGATCCCATCCTTGAATCTATTCTTATTTATGTCATATTTAAAACATTTCAAAACATGGGATGATCATAAAAAGATAAGTAAGGGATACATAAATAATAAAAACTATTATTCCTATAAGAAAAATGTAAACCATGATTACTTTATCATAAAGTAATACTTTCCATCTTTAAGAAGTAGCAAAAACACTTCACTGAATATAATCTCATTACTTACCCTTTTTTAACCCAAATATTTCCATTAATCCAATTGAAATAAATTTATAACATATATATATATAACATGGGACATATAAATACATAAATGGAATAACCATACAGTCAACATCCACACATATCCCTAAATGTAATAGCCATAAGGCTGACTTCCATACCCAATTCATCGGATGTTATAACATAACCACCCATCATTGGTTTATCACAGTACCACCCATCTTTGGTTTATCACATAACCACCCATGTTGGTTTGTCACATATCCACCCATAAAATGTCGACGTACCATTTAATAATCATAATGCATAAAACAAGCATTAAATAAAAATTTTATTTCAACACTACAATAACATGATATCATTTCAAGATATATAAATATTAAACAAAATTCAAAACCATTTAAAATAATTCACAAAGATAATTTTGAATCAAAGAGTTGCAAACCACTTTGAAAATTTTGAAATAAATTATCATTTTATAACATTCATTTCCATATATATAAATTCCTAAAATCCATTTTGAATACATGGACATGAAATAAAAAGTTATAAATGAATAAATTATCAAAACATTTAAAATAATTTTTTAGTTAATGATTCACTTGCAAATTTAGAAACACTTGAATAAAAATAATTAAGGAATAAAATTAAACAAAACATTAAATTTCCTGAGAATAAACTAAATTGTGACATAAATATCCAAAAGGGTTTTATATACACATTATAGGATGATATATTTGCATAAAAATTGATATGCCTAAATGAATGGAAATTAAGACAGATCCCTTACAAAAATTGTATCATTATATTAAGGATAAATCAATGACATAATTATGTGTGACAAATATAAATACACATAATATAAATAGATATTTAGTGTTTATATTATTGGAAAAATAAATCAAATGACATGGATATTTAACTCAATGAATGGATAATGAGTTATATTTTCCTTAAAATATTTGTATAAATGATGTAAGAATTTATAAATGGTGTGATTATGTGTAAAAATAGTATATCCACATAAATGGAAGTTTTAAATAAAACATAACTAAAAAAAGTGATTCCACACACAATCATTGAATTATATAATCATAGACGTATATGTAATACCAAATGAGTGTAAATTGATTTTAGAAATTCCATTACAAATATTATTTTTTTAATAAAATAGATTGATTATGTGTATTCACTATAAATACATGTAAATCATATATAAATAAAATATATGATATTATGTTTTATTTATAATATAATAATGAAATGAAATAATCAATAAGTACAAGATTAACCAAAATAACAGAAATTGGATTAATAAATTTTGTTACCCTGAGTCCGACTTGTCTCATTCGTTCTTTAATTTCCCCAAAATAGGGTAACTCCTTTTGATTTGAGACCGAATTTTTCATTGATTTGAATTATTACCAATTTAAAGCTTATGAAAGTATGTTAGGGATTTTTATAGATTATTTGAGTATAAATTTTATGAGCCAAGGTGCTTGAGAGGTGTGAGTAAATAGGTAGAGGTGGTTTCCTTTTATAAGATGGTGGAGGGGCCCATTAAGAATGTCATGAAATATTATTTTATCATAAAATGATTTTTGAATTATAATAGTTCCAAAGTAATGTATATCTAAGAAAATATTAGTATGGTTATATATCCTCTCCACCAATATCTTTTATATAAGATTAGGTCAAAAATTAACTTTATCTTTTATCTTCAACCCTTAGTTAAAAACATTAACTCTTAGAATGTCATCTTGTATTTTTATAACATATGGTTACTATATCTACTATAAAATTCCAAGAGAAAAAATATTTGATCATTAATGATATTTTTAACATTATATAAATCATTTGGCGGAATATTGTCTTTTTTGACTATTATATCATTTTATAATAATAATTCTTTTTAAAAAAACTCATTTATGTCAATTTTGACATTATTTAGTAATTTATTTTTTTAAGTCATAAAAACATGATTCCATTGAACCCAAAGAACTAAGTCAAAGATTATATTTCATATTCCTCAATAGAATTATTTTATGCCATAGAAATTATAAAATTACTTTTATTTTAATATTTATAATATCATTCATTTGAATCATTAATTAATAAGGTAATCATTTTATCATCATTTTGTCATAAATATATTTTTTTACATAATGTATAAAAATTATAAATAAAATACCCTGATGTAGGAAAAAATTTTAGATTTATAATGTCTATTTATAATCAAATATATAATTTATATAAACCAAATTAAAAAAATTTAGTTAGGAGATACATGTTTATGTTATATTTCCCTTTTCATTAAAATAAATATTATAAAAGGTCATTATCACACCCAAGTGGATCCATGGGGTCCTAAATTTGACCCAAGTATTCAAAAGGTTTTCTATATCTCATCCAATCGAATTTTTAAATGTTTTGGGGTAGTTTTTTAATATTATAATAATATTTTCTTAACCTTATTTACCTGATTTTCCCTTTAACCAAGGTAAATAAAAAATTAATTACTAAAGTTATTATTCATAATGTCCAAAAAGAAAGGGGACCTATTTAAATACTTTTGTACTTATAATTAAAAATATGGAATCTATTTTTCCAAATTCAAAACATATTATTGTAAGAAATAAATTTAATATTAATTCTCATTGTCAAAACCATAAATCGGTTTTCTATGAAGTAAAAACTAACAAAATATTGATCAATGTTAATGTCCAATTTCAATGTGAAATATAATAAAAGGACAAAAAATTTATTATAAGATAAAAAAATAATCTAATTACACTTTAAAATCAATTATAAGGAAAATATATCTATATAAATAAATTATATGAAAATATATACTTGAATTAAAATGACGTATTTTTCACTATTCATTAAAATATGAATTTTATCAGAAAAATATTAAAATTTTACCCTAAGTAAATTTTGATGTCCAAACTATAAATAAGAAGTTTATTTTCCAAATAGAACATATAAATGTGAAAATACTATATTTAAAAAGGGTTTTTCATAAAAATTAGGTAAAACAACCTATTAAAAATATTAGAATATTTTATGCATAAAAATGGATTCATTCTAATTTTATGCATATAAAATTTATTGGATAAATGTAGAAATATTTTACAAACATGCGTAATAATATTTTAATTAGTTTTTTTATTCCCACCAATACAATGTCTCAATGTTAACTACCATTTAAAATAATAATACTATTATTCTATTATTTTTTCGATATAACTCATCATTGAATGTAATGTAAGATTTCATAGAAACCTGTTGTTGCATATAGAGTCTGCTATCGAAAAATGAATCCCTATTAACATAAAATTAATATCTTATTAATGAATATTAATAGATATGAAAATTTAGTATTTTAAAAATGCATGGGATGTTATAATAAGGGTATTAGAACATGATTCTGAAATTAGAATAGCATACCAAATATATAAAAGATTATAATCAGTGGTCATGAAATAAATATTAGTAGTTCCTAATGCATGAAAAATTAGTTCATAAAGTGAATATTCCAGGAGGTAATAAAAATGTTATAATTAGGTGAATATTTTAACACACATAAACTTATAAACCCTATGTCAATGATAACTACAAAGACCATTAAAACATGTTATGCTTTGGCTAATAACCAGTGTACCAAATTTGGGAATGGAATTATCTCCCATTTACATACTTTTTTCAGGTATGGGATACCCCCACATACCGTATTGTTTTTGGATTGGTATTCCCTCCTATGTACCACCTTTTTTATGCTTGGGATTCCCTCTCGTGTATCCTCTTGTTTCATGAATGGGATTCCCTCTCATGTACAATCATGTTTTGGTATTGGGATGTCCGCATATGTTCCATATTATTTCATGTATGGGATTCCCTCTCTTTTATCCTATTTTAATATGAATGGGATGACCTCCCATGTACCATATGAGATTATAATACCATCATTTCCTCCTGATTCATTTGAGGGATATATATCTCCCACCACATACATAATGAAATCATACCTGCATGTTCTATATGATAAAAAAACATTTACCATGTCATGACCCATAAAAAGAGATGGGTTTCATAAATATCATTTCATAAACCATGAAATAAATTTTTTATTTTGAAACATTCATCAAATAATAATAGTTAAAATGGATATAGTATTAAAAGTCATTTTATCATAGAAAAACCCATAAAAGTATATGAGAGTCATAATCATTTTATCATGGTATCACCTATGGAAGAAAATGACTCTCATAAACAACATTTCACCCCAAAATAAACAATTCAATGAATTTGTAATAATGGTGTCCTTGGATTACATCTCCACTTAATTATAAACTATATCAATGTATTTAGACATTGATGGTTAAGGCTTTTGAAAGATCACATGAGGCATTTATTAAAAAATAACCATTCATTGAAAATAACTTTTTAAAACTTAAATAATTATCAAAAATAATTTCCAATGAAAATAAAATAAAAAACATTTAAATTATTCTATAAATAATAATTTAAAATATTTCTTCACTAAAATTCACTTTTCTAATTTAAATATGCTTTTTAAATAATAGAATATTTTGAAGCCCATTTTCATAAAAAATAACCTTGAAAACTTATAAAAGACAATTTGAAAACCATTTTAAACACATTATAAAATCAAAATTTTATTTCAAATATTTTTCAAATAAAAGTGTATTATATATCATTTAAAAAAAATTTAAAATATTATTAGAAAACACGGATTGTGAATAAAATATATTTTTGAACGAAGAGAGAAATATTATTGGATTTTTATAAAAAACATTTTATTAATTTCATTAAGTACCAAAAATGGGAAAAATTGGACCACTATATTAATATATCAGGAAAAAATATAGGATAATATATTTATTATTATTTCATGAGATGTTGATGATAATATTTCATCAATGGGAGCATAGTCATAGATAATCCTGATAAATTATGAGATTGTAACAATAAATTGTTACCAAATTAGTAACATTAAATCTTAATACCCTTGAAATAATAACATTATAAGAATCATAAAATATCATGAAAATAATTATAATGATGATAAAACATGTTAAAGGTAAGTATATGAAAATAGTTGAAGAATATAGTTGTAAGACATGGTACTTTTCTAAAAGAATAAAAATTGAGACACAATTAGTGTTCCGATTTGGTAACTTTTAGAGCAAAAACTCAATGAATGATAGATCATAAAAAAGATATGTAACAAAATAAATTTATGCTTAATAATCATGGAAAAACATTATGCATAGTATATAACATATAGAAATAAACGAGTTATTAATAAGGCATATGTCTCATATAAATAAAAGTGAGACTATATATCCCCTTATAAAATTGAGTAAACATAGAATCAAGAGACCCTTGAAATAATAACATAAATTGAAACATTTAGTATCATGGATTATAATAATTTTATGATGTATCATTTCGTAGGTAATTCTATAAACCACAAAAGAATAAAATGAGTTGAAAATAGAATATATCTCACAAAAATAAAAGTGAGATAATAAAACACTTACCTTAAGTCTAGAATTTTTTCACACATATTCAAACTTATTGTATAATAAATATAAATTTATTATAAATATAAAAAATATAAATATTATTAATTACCGTATAATATAATATTTTATGATGACCTTATATTACATGTTCAGTAATGATTTAATTTTAATGTTATGTTTCAGGTAAAAACTGCTTTGTTCTTCATATATGTTTTGACATGATATTCTTAATCCTCTTATATAGAAAATGATTTAATTTTAAAAATAATTTGAAACATTATTCTTATGTCATAAATAATAATTATATAATTATTTATAATAATCTATAATAGATAGAAATGTAAAATGGAATACACGATTTATAGAGACGATAGGTCATATGAACACATGAACACTCACTCCAATTTCTTGTCACATTGAATGGATGAAATTAAATGAAATATATTTATATATATTATAATTAAATTATAATTATTATATAATATATATAATATATTTTTACGGAAATAATCCTTATTAAATTCTATGTAATGTGTGAAAAATCACATTACTTTGAGGAGGCGGTAGTCTACATATCAACAAACAAAGTCATCATATTCCCAAAAAAATTGAATTCATGAATGTATGTGTTGTATAATAATTAAATAATTATAAATAAATATTAAATATCACATATATCATATAAAAAACGTAAATTACATAATTAATTCTTAACTATAATTGTTTCAATTTAGGAATGAGTGATATCGGTTCCTTAGGTGGTAATTCTCCATAAAGATGAACGATTATTGTGTATTCTATTTGATTGGTGTGTGTGTGATCGTAGGTCAAAAAATATCACAAAATCATATCATTATATTAATTATACTTATGTTATTATATAATCGTGGAATTATAATAACTTAATGTGTGCATAAAAAATAAAACAGAAATGCATGTTGAAGAACATGACCTCTTTTTTGGGTAACTCATTTTGGTTACCACCAAAGGGATTCCATGGTTGGATTTCTGTCCAAATTGAGAATTTTGGGAGTAGAGGATAATTTTTTCGATATTATTTGGTCAGGTTATGTGATAACCAAAGGGCTTTAGAGTTGTGATGAAGTTAGGGGTGAGTTCCCTTTATAGTAGAGAAGTGAAATTCTTGTAAATATGAAAAATTAAGGAATATATAGAGGCCTCTTATACATCATGTTGCTCCAATAAATTTAAATTTTTAATGAAATTGAGTATATGGTCATAATTTTTCCATATAATAGATTTTGGAAATGTTTCTACTGTATTTGTCCCATTATATTAATGTTTTAACCATTAAGTAGACTCATGTTTACCTTAATCTTAGAAAATAATTATAAGTACTTTAACTAATATTTTTTTGTCAAAAATAATTTTGAACATATTTGAAATAAAAAAAAATTCTTATTAAAAAAAATTCTTCCATTTTTCATAAATATAATTTAAAAAGCGGTAGAAATTAATTTTAAAAATAATATCTGATATGGGATGAAAAAATCTGTTTTAAAGTAAAAATGTTCAAAAGTTATAATTATTGTTATATACAAATTAAATGTTAAATATATTCAATTGAAATAAATTTTATACAAATATTTAGAGTTTATATAAATATACTTTTAAGAAACTAAAATATAATATGACTAAATAAATAAATCTGATGAAAATGGAGTTTTCAATTAAAAATTTTTGTTTTTCATTATTCATCAAAAAATGAAATTTCTTGGTAAAAGACCAAAAATTATAACAAATTAATTTTTTTGATATTTTATTATTTTAAATAAAATTTATAAAAGATTCAAAAATTATATTTAAAATAGGTTCTCTATTAAAAGGTGGTAAAATTAACTTTTAGAAAATACCCCTTTTTAAGAATATAATTTGATTTATTCTTATGTTATGCCTATAAAATATATTTGATGTTTTTAAAAATAATTGAAAATATAGAATATAAATTTTATTAAAAACATTAAATAAAAAGTTGTTTGATTAATTTATTTATAAAAATGGTGACTGTATATAGAGAAATCGTTTTCTAAGAAAAGTAATTTATTTATTTTCAAATATTTATTAATTAATATTTAATGAATTTATATCCATAAAATAATTTTTTATAAATTATTAAATAATATTTTTATGATTTTATAAATATTATTCATAACACACATTCCCAATTCTATGTGGAAGCTATAATTATATTTTAATAAATATATTAATAAATTTGTTTAGTTCCGTAAAAGTTGTTCATACATGTATTACATCACAAACATAGTGTTTTTGGTAGTGAAATATTAACATGGTGTTCCACATAATTCAATAAAAACATATTTCATTCCTATAAAAAATATATATTCTGTGTTGTGTGAAATGAAAAATACCAAAAAGATTAAATTAATTTAAAAAATTATAATTCAAAAAATCATGGGGTGTTGCATTATATATTCCCAAAGTAACCTAAGGCCTAGTGAAATTAGGAAATTAGAACATTTTACTTTATACTGAATCATGGGTACAGCATCATTATTTAAAAACATTTATTTGTTTTATTATATTTATTATATCTTCTAAAACTACATGGGATAACCTGGGTATTTACAAAATAAATGGATGGTCTATATATCCCCATAAAAAAATAAAGTAATCATATAATAAAGTAATGTAGTAAATATTATCCATGTGCAAATTTAATGTATCATAATAAGTTTGATAATCAAAAACGTTAACAAAGAGGAATTTTATAATATGATAACAAAAAGGAAACATTGAAATTCACAAACAATGTAAAATATAACATGAAAGAAATAATTCAAGGATAAAATCTACGAAAACATAAAAAATGTTATTAGGATATCCTAAAATTATCTACACATGGAATATCATGAGAAAGAAATATTCCAAAAGCATTGGAGTGCTATATAGATATGCCCCCCGACACATTCAAATCATGTAGTTGAATGACTGTTCCACAAAGATCAAAAAATAATTTTTTCGTTAATAAATCATAACACCATTATTAGGGAGTTTAGTTTATATACATGAAAATATTAAATAATACCCATGAGGTAAAATGGAGACTGCCATTTACTACATAAATGTTTGTCCTTGTAAATCAATGGATAATTTTGGCTACATAACAGGTCTACAAAATAATTTATAGAAGTAGTTGGTAAGAATAAAATGGGCCTCTAAAAACAATGGAATCTCAGGGATAGTAATTGGGGTATGTAAAAACATATTATATCTTTAAAAATTTGAAATCAAAATGAATTTCAAATAAAATATACTAAAATAAAGGGGGAAATGCTAGGATCCCTTATTTTGTCATAGTAAAGACATACTTAAATATTATAATGATATGGGATAAATTATCTGACTCTATTAAAATATAAATTGTAAAGTAAATGATTATTTATAATGGAATTAATATATAACCAATCTAGATTCAAAAGGCTAAATACAATTAAGTATCTTAAATGAAAAAACGAAGGAAGAGAACCCTTATTTTGAAATAGAAAGGTCTTATGTAAATGTTATAATGAGAGGGGATAAATGTTCTATCATTATTATAACATAAATTGGAATATAAGGGGATATTTTTAACTTTATTATAATATAACCAACTTATATTGAAAATGGTATATATAAAGAAGGTTCTTTAATGGAAAATAGGAAAGATAGAGATCCCTTACCTTTGTAGGGGAGTTCAAAATGATTGGAAGGAGCTAATTAAGATATAGAGTGAACCATGGGAGGAATATATAGATTTAAGGTAAGAGTAAACAAATTATAAAAGAGTTATGAGTGAATAATAATGGGTGTTTCGGTGGGTTTATAAAGAAAAAGTGAGCAGAATTCATTATTCACTTCCAACCATATTTTTTGGACTCTATATGATTAAGTAATAAAGACCAAAAACCTAACCTTGGTTTAGGATAGTGGTTTTTTACCAAATAAGAGTGGTATAAATTATTTTATTTATATAGAAATATAATAGAACAAAATAGTTCCATGGTGATATTGATGTGAGTCATGATTATAAAAAAAAAAATTAGACCATAAAATATAATGTTTTTTATAAGGGTTGATTAAGGGCTTATAGAATTAATAAAATATATACAAAAACAAACTATTTTATTGGGTAATAATAATCTTGGCCATGGATACAATTTATAATGTTTATTATATCACTTTTGGGCTTTCGTGATGTGTTAATATATACAAATAAATATTTCATGATTACGTTTTACCAAAAAAATACACTATCTCAAAAAATAATAAAAAATTCATAGATGGACAATTTCTTTGTAATAATTTCAAAAATAATAATTTAATTTTAAAATTAATTCCATAAATGTGAAAATATATTTTTTAAAATAAAACCTCCTTATTTATTGAAAAATATATGTTTTGTTATGATAAAAAAAACAATCCCTTCAAAAAAATTACTACATTATTTATAATTTTATATAATAATATATATTTACTAAATATTATATAATAATAATATTTTATTAAAATATTATTTATTTCAAAAAAATTTAAATTCCTGAAAGAATTGATCCTTTTTAGTAAGTATATATTTCCCAAAATTACAGTTTTGTTTCATCATATATAAATCTAATTTGAGTAAAACTCATTATTTATACATTTAAATATTAATATAAAATCGATTAAATATAATAATTGGTTTCAAAAAATTCATATATTTAGGTTCTTCCTACCTATGCCATTATTGAAACAGTTATTGATCTATGGGTAAAGTGTGTGATGATTAGATTTTCATGGGGTGGTTCAAAAAACCTGGTCTTGGATGTGATCTCAATGATATTGAACATATCACATAAATATATTATTTTATGTTTTATTTATTGACACTCATATTAGGACTAGTAATGGGTGAATACCATCAATGCTATATACATAAGGATCTATGATAAATGGGAATCATAGGGTACAATCATACTAGATAAGGACATCACATCCTTCACTTGTGAGAATTATAATATATAAACACCTTTAGTATATTAATCATAATGTTCAATATACATTGAACATTTTATCAATGTTTATTATATAGAAGGTTATTATAAATCCTACTGGATATAATTTATAATAGCACAAAATAATAAAATTAAGGATTATGTTTTAGTTAGTACATTATATAAAATGAAATGTATTCATTGAAAAATGTTATTTCAATTATAAAATTAAAGCTCATCAATTTCTTACCCCTTCACAAGGTTCTCCCACAAAATTTCTATTTCACGATCTGAAATATATTTGGGTACCTCTATTACATCACTTAATTTTATTCACATGTTAATTCATCAAATTTTTTATTCTTCAAAAACACATTGACTTGGTGAGTTGTCTTATTTCATAGAACTCCTCTCTATTATCTAAAATATTCATTGGATGATTACTACATGAATTATCGTTCTCCAATGGTACCACAATTTGATTCATTACATATAAGGGGTTTAGTATTTACTACCTCAAGTGGGATACATGTAATAATTTTTGTAATTCAAATAGGTAAACTAGGACTGCTAGTCAATAGGCCTCATATTTAATATAATCAAGTATCACAATGGGATTAAAGTATGAAGCATCAATCATTACCTTCTTACCAAATATCTTCATCCTATTCCATTATGATATATAAAGGAAAACGTGATATTTGACCTCAAGAACGTGTTCTCAATGATGACTGTCTATATAGATTTTATGTCTTATTTTTTTAGGATTTTATATAACATTTAATGTTTGGAACCGTATATTCTATACCATAGAAAATACCAAGTCCCATCAGATTCCTCTGTCAAACTTCATCCCAACATATTAGAGTCTTAAACCACTTCCTATAAAGAGCCTTATAATATTCCATCTGAATTATTGAATGGAAATTTTTATTATATGAGAATTCAATTAGGGGAAGTTATTTATTCAAACATCCATGTAAATATATTTAACATGATTTATGCATATCCTTCAGATTTTTAATTATTCAATTATAATGACCATCCATGTTAGTTTCATAATCAGTACTAAAACTCACATTTGTATCCAATGATTTCATAAGGTTTCTCCATAACCTCAAGGTAATCCTTGAATCTCGATCTGATAAAATATCATATGAAACTATATATATTCTTACTAGTTCTGTTATATATGTCATGGGTGTTGTTCAATAGAGAAATATCCATTGATAGAAATAAAATGTATTGACTTTGTAAGGAAAACAACTACCACCTTGATTGTGTTATTAACATTAAATTTCTTGGGGATTCTTATGAAAAAAAATCATGGTTATGTATCTTCCGGGTCTATAATGGTTTGGGAAAAGGTTGAATCATACCCTTATAATTTTATCATTTTTCTATAAACATTTTTCATACCAAGTATTAGGATACAAACTCTTCAAAATCCACTTTAAGTTATCCCAGTAGAAGTTTTTCATCCAAACTGTATTTATCATAGTGATTGCTGGATGAATAGAGAAGGATGATCTATGCACATCATCCAGATGTTCCCTATTCATTTATCATTTTTAAGGAACACATATCTTGGTTCCAACCCTTATAACTCAATAATTATAAATGTTGTTCTCTAAAATTTTAGTTACCCTCTTCTATATAAAACCAACACCACTATAGCTCAACTTTTTCCTCTCAAGATTATATTATTGTAACATTATTTGATAAATTTAGGATATATATCATATTTTTATTCCCATTTCTATCCTTTTAATTACCAAGAATAATGAATCACTTCCAATCCTCATTATGGATAGGGTTGTAGGATCATTTCAATTCAGAGTATCAACAACTTGGTATTACTTCTATGATGGAAATGGATTGGAAAATCATAATCATTTATCAGTTCTAACCACCATCATTTTTTTTATATTAAGAAAATTTTATTTTAAAATAAACATTATGATTTTTTGATTTGTATATATATATATAAAATTTTACATATATATAATTTCACCAAATCCTCAATGTGAATATCACTAGAATTAATTATAGATCATGTGTTAGGATATTCTACTCATAGTTATTTATATGGTAAGAGGCTTATTATATCACTTTGAAATATTTCATGCATATAATTATCGAGACCTGTTGGGACACATCATTGTAGATCACAAATCTATCACCACTAGTGGGTAATGTGAGCACATGTGTAGTTACTGGACACATCATTTTGTCATTAATTCATTAATTAATTAATTTTTTCTACTCAAATATGAAAAATATTCAAGTTATTTCTATTAAATGTATTGAAAATTTTGAGAAGTTTCTCAAAAATAGATAATAGTACCTATAAATGTCAAAGAATTCACATATAGACAAAAAAAATATTTGTCTAGGACATCCTTTAATGTCGTCTATTTTTGAAAGGATCCACATATATCACCTTTCTTATGGTAACATGTCCCGAGAAAGTTATGTTATCCATCAAAAAATAAAATTTCCAACACGTCATAAATTAATTAAACTTTCACAAATCATTTAGTATGGAACTAAAATGATCCTCATATTCATCATTTATTTCATATTGGATAACATTATCTTCTATAAATACTACCTAATATTTTTTGGTAATCCTTAAAGAATCTACTCTTCCTGTCGACGAATATTTCATGAGAATTAGTGTGTCTAAATTCCATTATTATAACCTCATAGTGCCCATACCATATTTGAAGGCAGGATTTGGGGATATCCACCATCTTAACATTTAAATGAAAACATAATTACTGATGATTCACTAAAGAATGTATTAGTCCAAAAATAATTTATTGAAAATTTCATTCATTAATGAAAGAGGATATATATTATTTATCGTGATCCTACTGAGATAGTGATAGTGAATTAAAATGCAGACTGACCCTTCCTTTTTCTTAATGAAATGGAATAGTACATCCCATGATGAAGAAATATTTATTATAAACCCTCTATCCATGTTCTCATGTAATTAAATTTTTACCACATAATGTTCAAAAATATACATTTTATTTGGAGAATTGGATATTGGAAAAGCTCCGAGTATGTATGTGACTGAGAACTCAACATCACTTCTTGAAGAATGACCATATAATACTTTAGGTATCACATCAGTGAATTCCCTTAGAATGGTAATGTCAAAAATTATGACCTTTTCTATAATATCAATCACATCAGCTTGATATGATTTATCAAAATGTAATTAATATCCATTCATGGTATGTTATTACAAAATATGGTTCATTATCCTCAATGAACATTATGGAATTAGATGTTGGTATCAACATGAAGGGTTATTTCCTTCAATAATCAATTTATATTATATCTATACATGGAAATATAATCTAATCCCTAAATAACAACGAATTCCACTCATGGGGTATCACAAATTTTACTAGGAAATTTATCCCAATCATTTTGATAGGGGATGAGTTATATGCATTGGATTCAATAATATTCACATTTTTTATTTTCACCCATTACTCGACATCCAAGTTTTGAGGTGGTGTTTTAATATATCTGTAGATAATTTTTGATTTTATGGGATATGTATAAATATGAATTATAATCCTTCCTACCTAAATTTTATTCTTCTTAAACTAATTTACATCATCCATAATATAATATGATATTATAAATTTCAAATTATTAAACATGGATATGGGAAACCATGAATATTTATATGATAACTCATAAATGATATATATTCCCTTACATATGGAATTATGGGGTAAATATGAATTATCTGTTAATTATATCCCAACACAATGTCTTATAAGTATTGTTTACCCTTAATAATGGCTCCTAATAACCTATAAACTTTTCTAATTCATATCCCTTAGCAATACAAAAACATGGGTACTAGTGTGCACCTAGTGATGATCGAGTCTATCTAAACATTTTATTTTGGAGTTATTACTCCTAAGTTCAATTTTTCAATAGATATATCAACTTGTTGTATCTAAATAGAGACGGGTTTTCTTAGAAACCACTTAATCAATACATTTCTAAATTTAGGGGTTTTTTCATATGATTTGTATTATCCCAAAGGTTTCCAATAGAGTTTCCTAATGATAATCCCAAAAAAACTATACATTACCCTGATACCAACTATGACAAAACATATATTTTATACACCTTAATTCATTAATTATTACATAATGTGACTCATTATACAATACAAGAAGATAGTGAGTCTTACTGACTTTTCATAAATTTGGAAATTGGTCCATTATCATGAATCATGGGAACTAAACCATTACTAAAAAACCATGAACTCTTCCCTTATGTTCATGGTATCTTATAAAACATCATGAGATAAAATGTGGATGAACATAAGAAAGGGGTTGGCTATAAATCCCAGTAATGGAATAACTATAACATAGAATAAGTTTAATTAGTACATTATGTCACATGGAATATAAGAGTATGATAAAATGGATGAGAATCATGTTATTCAGTAATGTGGAATCTTATAACATGGTAACAACAAATAAAACATTATAATGTGGAAATAATATAACAATTTTAATCATAATCCTATGTCTATGATAATGATAGTGAAAATATAACATATTTTTAATATGATAACCACTTGTGCACCATACATGGAATCTCATGTGGTAATAAAATAACTAATTCATTTTTGGGAAATATAATTATAGATTTACATGTCATATTCATAAAATATACATTCATAAGGGTGCAATAAATATCACACAACATAATGATGTAATTCATAAATTTTAACCCAAGGATTAGGGAGTTTGGGTTACATACAAGTTAATCACCAATAAATTAATGGTAGAAACATCTTATTTAATTCACATGAAGAAAAATAGTTATGGGTATTTCAAACATAAATTTTTGTCAAAGAAAATTGTTGGATTATTTTAGCAGCATAGCTGATGTGCATAAAGGATCATAAAATAGTTGAATGAGAAAAAATAGGGCATATCATTACATGGGAATCATAATTATGATAATTGTTACATTTAAAATCATATCCAAACTTGAAAAATTAAAAATTAAAAGGTATTCCATAAAAAATGTTCTACAATACCGATCAATAAGAGAGGATCCCGTACATTAACATAGTAATTTCATAGGAAAAGGTTATAAATATAGATAAAGATTGATATCTCAATATTAAAACATATATTTGTATCTAAATTTATATTTATATGATTCTATTTTTTATGAAATAATCATGTTCACTCTAGTATGAATGATTATGGTGGGTTAGAATATTTTACAATCCTTCACATCGGGTTTACCATTCTTTTTTCACACCCGTTTCTGATTGGTCAGCTTCCAATGGGGCTTTTTCATGGAACTAAAAATTTCCAATTTCTCTCATACACATGATGACTCATGGAACTAAATTCCAATGGAATTCATTCATTGGGAAACATTGATAGTGGTAATTAAAAATTATAATTGGTCAAGAGGATGTTAGGTAGGGCTCATCACACCATTTTTTAGACTTTTATTGACTATTCTTTGACTCTCATATTTATTTCAATTAAGACATAATCCTCAATTCATTTTCATTCACAATAATGACATGGTGAACCATTTTATTAAAAATCAACTATTAGAATATCTGAGTTTTGAACCATCTAAATGTTTCAAAGGTTCTCCATCGATGGTGGGATCATTGTGTATCTATGATTCTCTATCAATGGTACATTTTTAATTTTATAATTGGAGATCATTTTATATTTTATTTTTACATTTATTTTTTTTGATACATCTATTGGGTTGCTCTAGAAATTATTGACATACAAGGATACAATAATTTATTTTATGTTTGGTTCGGACACATTATATGGGATTCCTATGTATCATCATAAAAGGAATTACAACCCACACGGTTTTTTGCTAGTTAATGGTACACATCATACCTTCAAGATCATTTGATAAGGAATAAACCCTGAAGTTTAACATCATGGACAATGACATCTCAATGGAAGGTTCCTAGTTAATGTTCGATGTGGGACTTATCTTGAGGTGGACTTATGGACCTAAACTATATGTAGTCTCCCGTGTGGGGTGTGATTTCATAACAAATATAGCCTAATAAGTATGGATATGAATGATACCCAAAAGTAAAATGGCCCTTTGGGTCAGATGTGCACCTACTATGTATGTATCCTATTAAACAATATGATGAATTAGGGGTGATTGGTTTGGATATCAGTGGGGATTCCTACATATCCTAGTTAGTTGAGAATCAAATCCCATTTAGTACATAATATTTTGTTTCACAAACTTTGGAGGATTCCAATTTTATTTATTCATTAGGAATATGGCCCTTTAAAGTTTTATCTTATAGAAACTATGTCCCTTTATCAGGATATTAACATGGTCTTGTGGAATGAATCAAGAAGGAGGGCCTTGTTTCTAGAACCATGAGAAAAGTATCAACTTTTGGTGATTTAGAGGATTTTCTAGGTCTTACAAAAACGAGGATGTCCATTTTCTGGGGACAATGAAGATGACATGGTCATTTCCCTCCTCAAAGAACAAGTTATTCATGAACGGCTTGAGAAAAAGAGGATGAAGTAGGTCTGGATAGCACACACACTTTCTTTTATCTTAGTGAATGAGGATTCGAGATAATGTAATAAGGAAATAAAGACAGGTATGATTATCCTCTCCTCTATCTTTTTGGTCTCCTAGGACCTATGGGAGGGAGAAGTGGTGTCGAATTTCACATCTCTTTTATTTGTAACATGACAGAGGTTTTAGGAGAGAGAAAAAGATTTTTGGCACCCATCTCCTCTATTATTTTCATACCCTAGGTAGATGATCAGGAGGAGGAATATGGCCTCTATTAATAAATTATAGGGGATTATACTAGGAGGGCTTTCCCAAAAATTATTTTTCCTTCATCTTCATTTGAAAGGTGGAAGAGGGGAAGAGGGAGGGGCTATAGACAATAGTTGCCACTTCTTGGAATTTAAAGCCATCTGATTCAATATCTAAGGCTAATACACACATTAACATAAAATTTATGCTCAAGAAAATTTATAGGATCTTCATTATTATGTATGTTACCTTTGCGACCACAATTACCATGGGTATGTATGCTCAAAAGGACATGTTTATGTGCCCCTAAATATCTATTGGATTTCAAAGAGGCCATATCATGATTGTTTTTGAGGGGACACATTTAGATATTAGACCATCCTATAAAAGAGGATGATGGAGAAATTTATCAGTGGAGGGCCATGGTGTGGCCAAGCACTAACATGGTGGAAGGAAATGATAGAGGGAAATAGTAACACACTAATATTACTCATTATATATTGCATTTTTCATATGTTATGGGGTTTCATCCACATAGTGTTTTTCTACATGGATGTGTGGGTTCCTTACATGTATCAATTTTATTTTTCAGTGAGGGTTTTTCTATATAGACCTATGGTATGTGGGTTCGAGTACTTCCCACATAGAATATTCCTTACAGGGGTAGCGATCCCTCAACATATGTTTTTACTAGGATGGTTGATGTACCATAAAGAGGTAATCTTCTTATGGTTTGTAGAATGGTTTCCGAAAAGGATTTTGGGTCTACATATGGTCAGATGAATTCCATTTATCCCTTAATGTAATTTAGTAGGTTTAGCTATTAAAAATCAATGGATCCCTCATTTTCTTCTAATTTTTTTCTATTGTTTCACCAGCTCCCACTTAAGGATTTTATAATGGAATCGAGGTAACCCTAACCCCGAGATATGTTGTCATCTTCTTTGGACATGGGGATTCATTTATGGGATGCCAGTGAAGGATGTCGAGACCCACTAACAATTTATTGGGGGGATGAAGGAAACACCTTAAAAGACTGTAAATGTTTTATCAATTTTGGGGGATGAGAAAAACTATCCATGAATGTGAATTATTTTTTATTTCGATGATGGGAAAAGTATTTCGCACTAGAAAATGATTTTTTTTTGTGGGATTCCATGCAGAGCGATGGTTGGTGTAGTGAGTTTTTTTCAGACCCTATAAATTATTTGTTTTTTGCATATATTTAAATAAAATAAAAATCATTTTAGGTTAATTTTTCCTTTTCCAAATTCATAAATGTATGCTTCCCTTTAATGATGGGTTATTATGAACCTGAAAATACCCCATTGGAAAGGTCGTAGATTGGGATAAAATGAAGGTAATTCTGATAAAAATGTAGTCTAATTTGAAATTTTTTGTGGTATTCAAGTAGAACCATAAAGGTTTCCACACATATAAATTTGTAATAGACTCATTTTTCATTTACCAAGACTCTTTTTTAACTAAGACCATCATGAACCACATTCCACTTGTAGATCATGTGTATTGTTTTTTTTACTTTAGATTAAAATTTATCATGAACTTTATGGTCATTGTTGAATAACATTAATTCCCTCTCACCCACATAGATAAATAGTCATCATTAATACGTGACATCTAATTCATCACATGATTAATGAGTTCCTTGATAAATATGTGCCTCACAAACTACATAACATACTCTGTGGTTTTAATTTAAATTGATTTATTTAAATGATTCTCACATTTTTTTCTAGTTATTCATTTATTGATCATGTCATATGGATAAAATAGATATATTTAAAAGAATTCTTGCTTCTACTTCTATGAATACAATTAATAGAACAAATTTCATTCCCAATAATATTGAAAATGATCCAAAGCATCACATCATCCCTTAGGAGGTTATTATGAAGATTCACTTTTCACCAGATCTTCTTGAATTACCCATTCCCATCATATTACCATTGTATAACTTTAGACTCCATGATGATTCTCCCATTCAACTATCTTATAATAACTTTCAAAAATATTTTTCTGATGTCTGCTCGAATCATGTACATGTGATCTTTTCTATTGTGGGACACATTATTTTTTATCTATTCCATGAATAATTTATGATTCTTAACTGATCCTCATAGACATAGAATAAAATTAAGGACAATGATATATCCTTGTATTATTCCATTCAAGATAACCCATCCATTCATAATCTCTCAATAAATTTCCCCCAACAAAGGACATACCTCCATATTGTATTTTTGAAATTGGGGAATATTTTTGGATATATTATCTTGGGAATTCAAGGTATGCAAGAGTTTCATGGAATTTCCACAATGATTAGAGGTCATTAGATTGTATTAGGAAGTTTGTATTTCTGAGTTTCTTGTATATTCATCAACCAAGGTCTTACATGAATTGATCAATCATTGGTATTCGAGCACCAACACCTTACATTTACCATATGGTTATGTTTGGACCAACCTATTGGATATATATTGATTATGTGTATTTCCAATTCATGGAAACATATATGATAAATTTTATCCTAAAAATGACACATGGAATGATAATGAATATGATTCTCTATTTTATAGAGACGTACTTGTGGGTGTTCAGAAAACATTGGGTCAGCCCCATCGCACTGATTCACATATTCCTTTCATTGATTGGAGAATGCTATTTTTTGATCTAATGGACTGAGGATGAATTTTCTGCATACCAGGACTCACCTAACACAAAAATCCCTTTGTTTTCAATGTTCATATTGTTCCACCCTTAAAGAAAGTTGACACACCACATGGGGATACTATATCTGGCTTGAAATATCTCAATAAATTGTTTTAGTATGATTTTTCACCATTTTTTGAGTAGATGGATATTCCAATATCATGATGATTATACTGGTGTTTGGGTGTGCACATTGATGATGGAGGCCATATTGGTGGTGGGAAACCCATCAATCTCATTTTCATAATCTTTCTCATATTTACATGTAAATGGGAAGTATACATCAATTAATATCTCCACATCAACAATGAGTAGTGTTAATGGGCAGTAGTGTTGTAAGAACACGTTTGTTGTTAATAATTTTAGTATACCACAATAATCCCTCATTCCACCTTTTGTCCGACATTTCTCAACATTTATATTTTTACCCCACATCGCAAGGAACTAGAAACACTTTTTAATTGTTAAATGATCTCCCCTAATTTTCTTTCATTCCTTATGCATGAGCTTCTAGAGTTGTGGTAGATAATGGTAGAGGGAATTTAGTCAACCACGTTTACATCATCTGATCACGAGATGGAATTATGAAAACATAGGTAGATTAGGTGATATCAATGAGACTTATGATCCAAATAGGATTTTATAATAATTTATATTCATGAAACTTGTTACATTTTTACCCCATAAAAAGTCTAAAAAGGACTCATACATAATAAACATTTTTCAATTATGGGTGACGATAATGCATGATGTTTCATGAAAGGAAACTTTTTTTTACCTCCCATGAAAAATCTAACTAACTATTCATGGGGTTATGCCATAATTTAGGTTGGAAAAAATCCCAAAAGTGTGTTGGGGAAACCAATATTATGATTCAAAAAACCAATAGATCTATAAAATTCTATTATTGATATTTTTTACCTACCATTATCTAAATAATAATTCATCCCGACATTGCAAACACTCTAGGGGAGCTTCATATTCATGTTCTCTTTTTTAGGAGTGGTGAAGATTACACATTTTTGTTGGTACTATTGGAATCTATACAGATGCAAGTCCTAGTGATAAATTATTGGAAATTATTCTGATATATTCCAAACATGTTAGATAATTTATTGATATTAAAAAAAAGTAATAGATAGAAGATGTTCCCATTCTGGTGTCACAATTTAGTGAGTGCCTGTATATCAGAAATGTGAACATTGAATATATACCTCAAGAATAATGCAGAAAGGGTGAAGACATCATTACCACTTTTGAAAAGTTATATGTGAATAAATTGTCTTGGAACTAAATTTACATTATCATCATTGAGACTACATTTTAATGGAATACTGATAGGATGGAAAAACATCAACAAATTTTCCTTATATTATGTGCATGTGGGATTGATTACCAACACTTACATGTCCATATCAATAATGTTGTTATCTCTTGGGAAAAGTTGAAAACTTGTGAGTGTTATCTGATATAGTTTAATCATTCCAATCACCATGAGTAATATTTAAGGATTAATAGTATTGAGATGCATCACATATTTGCTGAAGAAGAAAAATTTTATGATTATATGGTGGCACAAACTGTGGAATTGTGGGAATATGAGGATCAGGTAATTAGAATAAAAGAAAAAAAATTGTTGAAAACAATGTAAATGGAATCCATAAAATAGAAATATCAAAATATAAGGATTATAATCAATCAAATACATTCATTTTCTGAATGTAAATCAGGGTAGGGAACAATCCTTGAGCAGCCCACCAATGGATCGCACCAGGCATTACCTGATCTACTAAAGAACAAATGATGATTTTTAATATATTTATTTCATTTTTTTCTCATTTACAAATGTTTTCTATGTGAGACTTTATGATATAGATGATCCTCCAAAACATTTACAATAAATGAAAATTTTACTGTTCTCAATAATCTGTTTATGCATTCAATAGTTCCATTTTCAATCATAATAATAATATTGGAGTTGACTTAATTGTTTTGTAGGATTTCGTGTATTATTAAATTAAAAATGAAATATTTGGAACAAAATAATTCTTTAAATTTGATTGTTTTGGTTCATTCAGGACTATTAGCAGTTGTTTTTGTTTGAACAACATTGACCATGAATTATACTATGGTTACCAAATTTTCCATGAATGGGATTTCCATGAATGTCCCAATACTCTTAATACATACAAATGGAAATGTTATGTCATGAAATTGAGGTTTTATAATATGAAGCCTTATGTCGGAAAATAATGCAGGGAGTATTATAGAGAATTTTTAAAAACAAGTTTCTAGTGTGATTTTTTTGGTTCTTACAAAATTATTATAAATCTATCATGAGGATAAATTTTTATTTCATTGATATGCCTTTTTTATTATAAACTTATGAAGACCAAAACCGGGTCAGATTATATAATGTAAAAATAATTATTTTCACAATAATCTAGTATTCTACTACTTATTTATAATGAATGTTTATGGATATTTGTATTTATTAAGGTCACGAGAGGTGGTATGTGAAGGGTGTAATGTCCCGGTTAAAGAAGCCACATAGAGGGACCCCGTACCCGGTTGGTCACATGACCTCATGGGAACTTCCCCATACGCCAGAGGCTGCGGACTAGCAGCGTGGTCCTTCGGTGTGACAGTGGGGAAACTATGCCTTCACTGGCAGAGTACACAACAGAAGTAAAGAAAACATTCAATAGCCGAAGCATTAAATATCCAACAATAATAAAAAGAAAAAGACTAAAACCATAAACATCTGTAGGACACACATATATATGAAATTATGCACAATACATATGTCTAGGAAAGCATCCAAATAAGTCACAATGCTGAATACAATACTAACCCAAAGTACAAAGAAATTAAATAGCTAAGAAACTTCTCAGCATCGCAAGCCTCGTCCTAGTCCCATACTCTCCAGCTCCAAATAAATCCAGTACCATAAGTCAAAGGGCGCTTTCCCTTGTCTATACCTACAACAAATAAGTCTATTTGGGCCCAAAAACATGTCCCAAATAGGGTTTGAGACTATTCCCAGTAGTAAACCACCCAATGATTTGTTCCTTATAGTTAGTGAGTATATGTCATGTAATAGTACAGTAAGCAGTATTCAGTAACAGTAAACAATAGGAAGTAATCAGTAATTCGTAATAGGATGATCTACAACATTAATCAGTCCACAGAACATCAAGAAGCAGTGAAGAAAACAGTAAAACACAATAGGAACCCCCTGGGAAGAACTTGCAGCCAACCCCTCTTATCTTATCCATGAAGAACCCAAAACCCTCTAGGCAGTGCAATCATCCACATCCCTCTGGTTTGGTCATAAAAAATTATAAAACTCTCTGAGGAAGTTCACTCAGTCAATTTCCTTTATAGTATAGGGAATTCAGGGACTCTCTGAGGAATATCTCTCTTTCTAGCCCTCTTATAACCCCAATGTATAGAAACTCTCCGGGGAAGCTCGCTCGGTGAATTCCACCTATAGTCTCAGGTCTATCAAAGATTATCTAAGGAATATCGCTCAGTCAATTATTTCTCTAGCCTGGAAAGGTTTTAAATGAAATCAAACAAAGTAAAGATGCTTGGAGGAAGCTCACTCAGTCTACCCTCCTATATTCTATAATATCCAAGAATCTCTAGGTTGATCACTCAGTATATCCTCTGTAGTCTATAACATCACAGAATTTCTAAGGAAGCTCACTCGGTCTACCCTCTTATAGTCTATAGCACCAGGTTCGCATGGTCCCATTATAGTTAGTTCATAATAATGGTATAAGGGAAAAGTAAACCTATAGAGCTACTTGGAAAACCAGCCTACAGCATAACATGCATGTCCAGAATATCATTCCATCATACGGTCACAAGGCAATGAAAACAGGTAAAACATAAAAAGTATAAGAATACCCAAATTTTTGTAACAAGAACAAGGCATCAGAAAAACATCCAAGCACAACAATTATCCACAAACATGATCAAATTTCCTCTTCACATGCATGCAAGAATGGCAGGAATACAACAGGGAAAAACGATAAACACGCAATACCCTATTCATGGGTATTGGTGGAATTTGCACATAAAACTCAAATACTTCTAATGGTATGGAACACACCACCAACCTTGATGATAGTAGATCAATATACTAGAACCATGAGCCCTAATTCTTCTTAGAACGTCGTAGATCTACAAAAAACTCACAAAACACTCTACCCATGATAACTTGAGAAAGAGGAAGAATAGGAAAACAAAGATCTAGGAGATGGAAGAGCATACCATTGTGGTCCCAAATAAATCGACGATGGTATATTCAGAGAATAGACGGACACTTGGGGATTCGGAGAGTGTTCGCAGCCAAAAGGGCGCTCTTGATTGAAGAACCTAGAGAAGAACAAAGTTATGTCCGTCAGGTGCGACACCGGTCCGTTTAATAAATAAAGAAAGTATATGACATGTACTTCTAGGGTACATGCCTTGTACTTGGATTTTCTATACTCTACATTAAGCAGCCTCCTCATTGCCTCTACACACCGTGTGTGTGGCCTGAACACGACCTGAACACGTATTGATGCTTAATCAACGTACACGAACGTACTTATAATGTACACGACGTGTACTTAGGAAATTTCTATATCTTCCACTTTTTCTCAAAAATGACTAGAAAAATGAAAACATACCTGAAACGAAGGTCCAGGTTCTCAAAAACATCCCCCCTTAAAGAAATTCTTCAACTCATTTTCCTAGGAAGGCATAGAAGAAGAAACCCCAAACAGGTTATGCCACTATGATCGCACATCAACCTCCCTATCCCCTGTCTCGTCATGTACCCGGATGTGCTTCCATAGGACCCGTACCAAAGGAATAGACCAGCCACGAAGAAACTTCGTATTGTGATCGATAATCCAGATTGGATGCTTCTTAAATGGCGCGTCCTATACAAGATCAACCTCCTCGGGTTGAATGACATGAGATGGGTCTGAAAAGAATCATCAGAGTGCAGAGACGTGGAAGAAGTTTTTCATATCCCAGTACCTCTAAGGTAACTACAACTGATTGGCAACCATCCCAAATCTCTCCAACACCTCAAATAGACCGACGTACCGTGGTTAAAGCTTACCCTTTCTTTGAATCTTCTTGTGTCCCAACCCCTGTGTGACACGCAGGAAAACCCGATCCCCGACCTCGAACTCCATAGGTTGTCTATGCTGATTAGCATAAGACTTATTTCGAGAATTTTTTGTAGCCATCCTCTTCTGAATCAACTCTATATGCTCCGAGAACTCCTGAACAAGATGAGGTCCTAGTAAAACTACATATCCTGACTCTACCCGTCACAAAGGTGATTGACATGACATACAATACAAAGCCTCGTAAGGTTCCATCTGAATAGTCACCTGAAAAATACTGTAATATGCATACACCACAAGAGGAATATGCATCCCCCATGAACCACCAAAGTCTAGAATACAATCTCAGAGCATATCCTCAAGCACCTTATTTGTACGTTCGGGCTGGGAGTCTATTTGGGGATGGTATGTTGTACTCAAAAGTACCTATATATCCTAAGTCTTCTGATTCCCATGCCAGAACCGAGAAGTAAAGCGTGTATCCCTATTAAGAACAATAGAGTGTGGAACTCCATGCAAACATACAATCTCTCAGATGTACAACCATCCCAGCTCATCAACACTGAAGGTATCCATGATCGGAAATAAGTGAGAAACCATGGTTAGCATGTCGATGACAACCCAATCATCATCAATCCCTTAAGTTGACCTTGGTAACCCAGTCATGATGCCCATTGTGACATTGTTCCACTTCCACTCGGGGATGGGTAACTGCTGTCAAAGCCCTGCTGGTCACTGATTCTCCGCTTTCACCAGCTGACAAGATGAACATCTCAGGAAGAACCCAGCAACATCTCCCTTTATACATTGCCAAAATTACTGGCGATATATATCACAAAACATCTTGGTGACACCCAGATGAACGGCCCAAACAGAAGAATGAAAATATTGCATCAGTTCCTCACATATGTCTACTGGCACCCAAATGCATCCCTGGAAATGCAAGATATCATCCTCTCCCACTATCCACCCAATAAGTGGATCATCTCCGGACACACTCTCCCATAGGACTAGGCCTTCTAGGTCTGATAGCTTCCTCATCCACACCCAATCAAGGAAGGGTAGAAGTAACATCTAAAAAAGATAGGATAGTCTGTCATTGTTTGTCATGCACCTCCAAATGCATCTCATAGAACAGAGCCATAAGTTTCTAATCACTATTGGCCTCCTAAACTGCATGAATATGAGTTCTCCTGCTCAACGCATCAGCCACTGCATTGCCCATTCCCGATATATATTCAAGCTCAAAGTAGATGGATTGAAGATAATTTTCCCACCTACACTGTCTAAGATTCAGATCATACTGAGTGAAGATTTATTTGAGAATATTTTTGTTGTTGAAAACCACAAAGTTCTCTCCCAGAAAGAAATTCCTCCAACAAATCAAGGCACCAACAAAAACCGCCAACTCCAAATCGGGTGTCGGGTAGTTCCTCTCATCTAGCCTCAACTACAGAGACCCATATGCAACGACTCGATTCCCTTCATAAACACTGCTCTCAATACAACACTTGAATCATCACAATAGACTGTATAGCTCTTTTCTGGCTCTAGAAAGACCAGTATCCATGGTGATGTCAATCTCCCTTTCAGCTCTTGAAAGGCTGACTCAAAGTAATCTGACCATAAGAAATTCACACCTTTCTTGGTCAGACCGGTCAGCGATGCTGCAAGGTGGAAAAAGTCCTGTATGAAACCTATGTATTATCCAGCCAGCCTTAGAAAACTCATCACCCCAAATACATTCTTCAGCTGCTCCCAGTAAACTACAGCTCTCACTTTCTCTAGGTCTACTGATAGTCTTGTCTCTATGTTAATGTGACCCCCGATGTGAATCTGATCCATCCAAAATTTCATTTATAGAGCATAATATATAAATGATGCTCTCTCAGTGTAATTAGAACGATATCATGATGGGTAGCTTGTTCATGTCGAGTGTGAGATTACACCACGATTTCATCCATGAATACCACTATGAATGAATCCATGTATGGATGGAACACTCGGTTCATCAGTGCCATAAAAATGATGCAGCAATCATGAGATTTAATGGCATTACCGTATACTGGTATAGACCATTGCTACTCATGAAGGCTGAAAGAGGTATATTCGATGGTCAAACACACAACTGATGATAACCAGACCTAATGTCGATCTTCAAGAACACTCGGACACAATCTGATCAAAAAGGTCATTGATTCTCGGCAATGGATATCGGTTCTTGACCATCAAATAGTTCATCTTCCGATAATCCATGCAAAGCCTAACGGTGCCATCTACCTTTTTAAAAAAATATGATAGGAGAACCCCAAGGAGAAGTACTTGGTCAGATGAAACCGTTTTCCTACAACTCCTCCAACTGCTTCTTGAGCTCCTGCAAATCATGTGTAGCCATTCTATGAGGAATGGAAACCAATGCCACTCTTGGAATGATCTCAATCGAGAATTCTACCTCATGCTCTAGATGAAAACCTGAAATGTCATCTGGGAAGACATCCTTAAAACGATTCAACACTGGAGGAAAGTCAAACTGTGAATTCCCCTAGTCATCTTGATAATGACTAGAAATCTAGGTGGAATCTACACATAGCCCATGATGCTCTGGTCATTCTCTACCCGCATGGACATCCCACTCATCTCTATGAAGAAACAATCTGCCCTCTAGTGATACGAAACACACCATGAGATGATAGAAATCTACAACTAACTTGAAAGGATCTAACCATTCCATACTAAGAATGACATCATAGCCTATCATATCTAGAAAATAGAAGTCCCACAAGAAGTGACACCCTGCAACCTCAAGATGGAACACTCTACACTAATGTACGCTAGATGTCCTCATTCACAATGGTGTATCAGGAGTCAACATGTTGGTAGATGAAAAGACATAGAGCCCAAGGCTCTCCAAAAAAGCAACATAGATAAAACTACGTGATGAACTAGTATAAAAAATGGCTGAAGATAATACTGAGGCTACTAAGATCGTACCTCAAACTGTAGAATGGTCGGGATCCAGCTCCAGATGGGTCTGCTCCATGGTGAAATTCTGTCATGTATCGTGGCCCTACGCCCCTGGATAACCACTCCGACCTGATTCACTATGTTGTCACAGGTAACCTAGTGACTGACCACCATGGTCGCGACCTCCACCTTGGCCTGAAATACTGGAAGATCTCTACTTCCTAAATTGGTAAGAAACTAGCGATATATCTCGTGAACGTGGGGTCATAGAAGAACCCATACCACCAGATGTATGCGAGAAGATATGACATAAGTGTTAAAGATAACCCATATTTCCTCAAGATCGACACTCCATTGGGTCTCTCTGGCACTTAAGACTAGTATGCCCACTCCTACCACACTGATAGCATACCACCTAGCTTCCCAAAGATGATTTCAGCCTACCCTTCTATCCTCAATCAGACTCCCTGCAGCGCTTCTTACTATCGGTTAGAGGAGCTCTAACTCTGGATGTCGAACAACCCTGGATCACAGCTCTAGAATCTCTCAAATTGTACTCAGTGATTAGCGCCTGGCTGACAATAGAGGATATTGAAGTCGACCTGAATATGGTCACCTGGGAATGGATCTACTGCATTAAACTATCCTCCAAATTCCTATCAAGGAACAACCCATCACCTTATGTAATCAGTTTGAAGCGTTGTAGCTTAGTAAGTTGAGATGAGTAATCCATAATAGAAAGAGTACCCTGCTCGAGACTCAGAAACTCCTGGGCTTAGTCAACCCTCAAGTTCATCAGATAGAAGTAATCATAGAAGATGTGTCGTAACTCTTCCCAAGTCATACTCTTCTTGCATCCTGACTGTGAGATTACCTCCCACCCAATCATAGTAGTGACTCGGAGCATATAAGTAGCCATCATTACCCTTTTCTATTGGGGTAACTCTAGCTGCTTGAAGATATTCAGTGTGGCCTCTAACCATGACTCTGTATCCTGGGGACCGCCATCCCCTGAGAGAGTAGGAGGATGCTGCTACTGGAAAACCCGTGTCAACTAAGCCATCGACGGGGCAGGAGGCGGCGTTCAATGAAAGGTATGAATCATCCTCAGGAATCCCTCCTTGAATTTAGCATCATCTCTTGCAACAGGTATAACTGCTAGTGCCAAGGCTGGCATAGTAGGAGTATCTATAAGTGGATCTGTAGGAGGATCTGCTAGAGATAATTGATTGGCCATATCTGGTTCCTTATCACTGTCTAGAAGCTGATGAACAACCGGAGGATGTCTCAGAGGCATAGATCTGAAATATAAAACGCACATCATAGATCAGGATTATCAAAAAAACGTAGAACACAACCGTATAAGACGGGAATTTGAGAAATGAACATTCAGGTTATACAAAACATGACTATACAGAGTGTCCCCTTATGCCAGACACATGGGCGTGTACCTCTGCCACCTCTGGTCATGGAACACCAAAGACTACACTGCATGTTTTCCCCACACACTGCATGTACTGGATATCCATTCCCCTGCTCGAGTCTCTTTACACGGCTAACCCTCATGGTCCGCTTAACCCTAGACTACACAGCGTGTCCACTTAAAGACATGGCATGTACTAGATGAGGTTTCGGTGACCGTGTTGTTAGTTACATGACAGACTACACGGCTGACCCCTTACACGGCATGTTCTGATCAAACACGGAGGTATAAGAGAAGATATCATTATCCCCTATAGTTCGAGACACGTCTGAGTATCTAGAGAGAGGCTATACGGTGTGTTCATACCCAAAACGGTGTGTACCACACGAGCTTCCCCATCCCGTGTTGTTAGTGACACGGCCGGGTACACGGAACATTATTACACGACACGCAACTACATTACAAAGTGTGTTTCTGAAAATTTTTTCTCCCCCAAGTGTTCCTACTCACACAGTCAGTGACACGGGTTAACACTACACGGCGTAAAGTCAAATACACATCGTGTATTTTGGGGTTTTCCGGGTAGTAGCTCAGAAAATGCCCCGAAACCTAGAAAACACTGAAAAACCCGCAGGGAGGTTCCAAATTCAGATTTGTGATGGCCGATACTCACCATGAATCAAATCATGTAATCTCCTACATATCAAATACAAGGGAAACAAGTCAATGAACCTCTAAAATCTGATTCATGAGGGCCCATAACACCTTAAGAATCCAAATTTCGCATTTATTTATGTAAAGGTACAATAAATACAATTTCTATAACACACTAAATGGATTTTATCATAGAATCTATCACAACAACATTCATAATCTACACTACGTCTATCACAACAGCATGCAATCGCTAATACACCCTAGATGGAATGGAAAAATTGCATGCAAAGTGATTTGTAAATGTTCCTATATGATGAATTAGATGGAATACCCTCATCTCATTAGGTTGTGACAGAAATAGAACTGCTATTGCAGAACAATAACAACACAACGCATGTGAATCACCCTAGGTGAAATCATATCAACCGTAAAATCTAAAAAACAGAAAACAACATTAAACAAGGTTGATTGACTATTCCCTATACATGGGTTAGCTACTCCCAGGTACAGCTTATTACCAATTTTTGAATCTATCATATCCTTGGATAAAGGCTCCAAAAAGTAATTCAATGGAATATTAATCCTCTGATACAACTTTGTAAGGTCTCAGTTTCAGAAGCCGCCTAGAGGCGCCCCGTACCCGGTTGGTCACTTGACCTCAAGCACATTTCCCCAAACGCTAGAGGCTGCTGACTAGCAGAGAGGTCCTTGGGTGTGATAGTGGGTAAACTATGCCCTCACTAGAAGAGTACACAACAGAATTGAAGAAAAGAATTCAATAGAGGAAGCAGTAAATATCCAAAAATAATAAACAGGGGAAAACTAAAACAATTAACAGCTGGAAAACACATGTATAAATGAAATGATGCACGATACAGATGTATTGGAAAGTAGCTAAACAAGTCAAAATTCTGAATACAATACTAAACCAAAGTACAACAAAAGTAAACAAGTAAAAAAATCCTCCACATCGCAAGCATGAGCATAGTCCCATGCTCTCCTGCTCCAAAGAAATCAAGTACCAGAAGTGAAAGGGATCTTCCCTTGTCTATACCTACAACAAAAAAGTCTGTTTGGGCCAAAAAATAGGACCCAAATGGGGTGTGAGACTCATCCCATAAGGAAGGCACATGAAGATATGTGCCTTATAGTTAGAGAGTATATGGCAGATAATAGTACAGAAAGCAGTAAACAGTAATAGTTAACAGCAGGTAGTAATCAGTAAGCAATAACAGGATGATCTACAATAGTAATCAATCCACAGAACAGCAAGTAGCAGTGAATCAAACAGCAAACCACAACAGGAATTCCCCTAGGAATTACTCGCATCCAAACCCTCTGGTCCAGTCCAAGAAGTACCCAAAACCCTCTGGGTAGTACACTTAGCCGAACACCTTTGGTTTGGTCATATGAACTTATAAGACTCTCATGGTATGTTCGTTCGGTAAATTCTTTGTATAGTCTAGGGTAGTGAGGGACTCTCTGAGGATGATCACGTGGTCTAACCCTCTTATAGCCCATGGTCATGAAACTCTCTAAGGAAGCTCACTCGGTCAATTCCTCATAAATTCTTAGGTCTATCACATACTCTCTAAGGATGCTCGCTCAGTCAATTCCTTCTCTATCATGGAACAGTTTTAAATGAAATAATACAATGTAAAGACTCAATGATGAAGCTCACTCGGTCTACCCTCCTGTAGTCTATAATATCCTAGACTCTCTGGGAAGCTCACTCGGTCTATCCCCTGTAGTTTATAACATCCAAGACATTCTGAGAAAGATCACTCGGTCTACCCTCCTACAATCTTTAGAACCAGGTTCTCACAGTCCCATGCCATTTAGTGAATAATAATTCTATAATTCCAATGTACACCTATAAAGCTACTTGGCTAACCAGTCTACAATATAACAAGCATGTTTAGAATATCATTCCATCCTACGGTCACAAGGCATGGAAAACAAGTATAAAGGACAAAGGCTAACAAGACCCAATGTTTGTAACAAGAACAAGGCATGGAAAAAACATCCAATCACAAAAATTATCCACAAACATGATCAAATTACATTTACACAACCACGCACGAATGGAAGGAAAACAATAGGGAAAAATGGTAAACACGCAATACCCCGTTCACAGGTATTGGTTGAATTTTCACATAAAACTCAAAGACATCAAAAGGAAAGGCACAAAGCACCTACCTTGATGCTAGGAGAAAAATATACAAGAACCATGAGGACAGAATCTGTTTAAAATGATGTAGATCTATACAAATGCACAAAATTTTCATCCCACGATAACTTGAGAAAGATGAGGAATTGGAAAACAAAGCTCTAAGAGAAGGAGGAGATTATCATTGCTGTCCCAATGCTATCGACCGGAGTCGATTCAGAGAACATACAGAGGCTTGAGAACTCAAAGAGTGTTTGCGGCTGTACGGGCACTCTCGGTCGAAGAACCTTGAGAAGAAGCAAGTTTAGTCCATCAGGTGAAACACTGATCCGTTTCATAAAAAAAGTACACGACATGTACTGATAAGGAACATGGCATGTACATGTCCTTTCTGTACTCTTCATTAAGCAGCCTCCACATCGCCTCTACACACATTGTGTGTCACCTGGACATGGACAGCACACATCCTCGTGATGCATTAATGTACAGGGCGTGTACTTATAATGTTCACGGCGTGTACTTAAAAAATTTTCATATATTCCTTTTTCCCAAAAAAAGACCAGAAAAGGAAAAAAATACCTGAAACAAAGGTTTGGGTTATTACAAAGGGAATGTGTCTGAGTATAGAGAAAGCATCTGTATTGGAAATTTCCATGATATTTAAACAACTACTACATAAATTTTGATACTGTAAAGAAGGTTTGAAAAATATTGGTGTCTAATTTCATCCAACTAGGTTATGGCCCATTTAGTTTTACATATTATGATACAGATATTGGGAGATATAATTTAATTTATTTTATCATTGACTGGTGGATTTGTATTTAAAATTTATATGGTGATTTGACAATGAATTTACTACAATATTCATTCATGAATGGGAAGGGTTTTAAACTACAATATGGGGGATTTTGAATCTGATGAGTGATATACGACGAAAAAGGCATTGGGTCATATAGATATAGATGATTTCACTCTTAATTAATACATTTCTTTTTCTTGATAAGCATTTTTGTCCAGTGATTTATACAAAGTAAGCTTCGAAATATAAATTCATAGACAAAAAAATATGTCCTCCTAAAACTCACATTCCATTCTCGATGGATAGAGAAATATTATGGAAATTCATACATCTAATGACATAGAGATTGGTTTGTGTAATAAATTTTTGTTATTATAGAAGGATCATTTCATATCAAAATTACCCATGAATGGGTAAAAATATTTTCTTCACAAAAGTCTAACCCATATAGTGGAAGTGGGTTTTTTAATTATGGTTGGGCCCGAAAAATAAGGTCAAGTGATCACTATGTATCCTATAAAGGAGATAATCAATCCATATGTAGTTCCCAATAATATTCCGTTCATTTATATAATTATTTTATTATGAGAGGGAATTTTTTGAATAAAGGCTAACAAAAAATGTGAGAACTCGTATTGGACATTCATTTTTAGATGTGGATCATATATAAAAGGGTGAGGCCATTTTATTTATTTTGGTTTAACTCAGATATAGAATCTCATCTTCACTATGTATATCATCAAAGAATGAATCAAACCATATGTAGTTATAGTGTGAAATTTCCCTGTAAAAATATTACCCATACCTAAGAAACATAGGCATTTTTATGTTGTTGAAATATAAAAAATTAGAGAGTCAAGTATCACTATGAATCCTATTGTAATAGGAATAATCCAAACATAGTTCTTGGAAATCAAGAAGTTTTGTGTATTACGGTGAGGACATCATCCATGAATTATTGACATCATTTAGTATATATGAAGTTTACTTGAAGTCAAAAGGTAAATTCTGTGGCTTGACTAAAATATTGAGATCTGAGTGTCATGACGAATCTTGTGGTAGTTGGAATAATGATTCATGAATTCTTGAATTATAACATCAAATAATAAGGATATAACCAATTCAATTTAGAATCATGTGATAAGGATGAATGTTTTCCTTATAAAAAATATTCCATGACGCCCCAAAAATGTTATTCAATAATTGTTGGAATCATATTATGAGTGGAATATCATGTTTGTAACATGAATAATCATGGTCTAGTTTCATGGGGAATACTATGCTTGGTACATAGTTTAAGACAATATCTTAACAACATGAGATAAATATTTTTTCATGCTATTTTATGTCATTAAAATAGTATGAAAAGATGTATTACATTTTCAGGACATAAAACTAGAACCATATGTAATGGAAACAACCAAAAAATGAATGGATTTATAGGAAAAGATTTTCTAAAAATCCACTAATGCGAAGAAGGAATTTTTAAAATGTGATCTCATATGTACTCATATTATGAGAAATTAGATGGGAAAATATAAAAGGAGTGATCATAGACCATGTTTGAAAAATGGCATCAAATATGATTTCTTTCAGAGATACGAATATAATAATATTATCTTTTTAGGGTGGATTTTCCATTAGTTCATATACCCTTTTTGTGGGAGATACGTGCAAAGCCAAACTGGGGAATATTACGCATAGTCAACAAAAGTTTTTCTTAGGAATATAAAAAACTATTAAAAATGGCCAAATAATGTCTATGTAGATTATAAATTTGCCAATGCATAGATTATGACATGTGTAAGGAATGTATTTGGGATCAAAATAATCATTCAGATTAGCATTGACCATGGAGTACAAAGTAACCTACGTAAATATAACTCATATATTAGGAAGGGTATTTTTTTAAAATAATAGCTGGGATAGAAAAAATAATATGGGAATCTCTATGTATCCTATGATGATATGAGTTAATCCACACGTAGTTATTAAAATATTATCCCTTTCGTTGTATGAACAGTTCATAGGGAGGTGAGTGGATTTCATTTTTTTTCAATAGATGTAACACGAATGAAATTTAGATTCAGGAAGTTCTATATAACCTTTTATTATTTTAATCAAGTCAAACCTTTTTCTTGAAACTCATTATAGTATAAGTCTGATGTCGGAAATGGGATAGTCATATATATAAAGGACATTGATTAATCTCAAGGATTTTATGAGTAATTTTATGTTTATGGGATGTTGTAAGCCTAAAATTTATCATTATGTGAACATTAAATTATTATTTACTCCACTCACAATTTATTAGATGAGGCATCTTGGGTTTTTCATGGGGTAACTCATTGAACACAATGTGGTTCTAGTTCTTTAAATTTTCTTGTGTGGTTAATAATTGATTAATCAGAATGAAAGGAGGGCTATATAGTCTATTTTCTCGAAAACTCTCAATACTTATTGCACATCATACACATTCAAAATGGTTAATGGAAAGGACTTAATGATTAGTTGGTGATGAGGATTGACCCACTATAAGTAACCCATGTATCCCTATGTATTTCATAATGATGGTAATCAATCCATATGTCATTATAAAACATAGAATAATAGAAAACCAATTCTGGGGATAGTGTCCTCTCTAGTGAGGATGATGAAACCTTGCATATGATGCAGGAGTTGTCCCTTTTTTATTACATAAGACTGGGTTGTAGTTTAATGGTGTGTTCAAAGGGCATTTTACAATGATGTTTAATGTCATGTGATGAGGAATATTACCAAGAATTTTTAAATCGTATTATTAGTAATACATGGCTGTTATCAGTTTATTTTATTACTACTAAGATATGTCAAGACTAGTTTAACAACATGGGGTTTGGAGGAGGATGTTATGTAGTTTACTATCGTACATCGATGATGTTGGAATCACACAATTAATTATCTTTCCACGTGGAACATGATGTTATGTAGTTTAATATCATATAATGAGGATGTTGGTTTCAGGTTTTTAGTTTTCTTGAATCGTGGAAATTGTTCATTTTATTACATGAAATGTTTCTTTAAGAACCTTGAATTGTTGACGGATATGATAATTTGTATGTCCATTATAATAAAATAATAAGCTCCATTGAAGTAGACTTTGTTTATGGAATACGATCCCACCATATTTCATTCCAACTTCGGAGGTTTCTTTCTAGGTATCATCAAAGTCTTGAGAAACAACACCATTTCTACCTCCTGAAATGTCCAGAGGTAAACTATATTGTTAATGGATAGCACTATCTGGTTATTGTGGACATACAAATGTTTCATGGTGTGCAATCTCGACTCATCCAATCCATCAAATTCATCTAGCCACCTTTGTGACTACTCATATATGGAAAAGTTCTCATATATGGTAAAGGGATGTGATAGAAATTATACCTATAGGCGTAGGGATGCCTACATCTTGTATATCAATGTGTATGAGGTTGCCACTGTGGTTGTGCTAGTTGAAGTCTGGTAATCCCACAATCCTTGTAGGATCTTATCCGAATAAGACTTATTATTATTAACTACCATATTCTGGATTATATTTGATAAGGTCTTATTAAAGGACAATATCTTTCCACTCACCACTACATGATAGTAGGAGGAATGGTTGCATTTAATTTTATACTCTTGATATTTCTACTCCAAATTAGAATAAAGGAAATTGGTGCCATTGTCTACCATTATTGTTTGAGGGAAACCAAATATCGTAATGATGTTGGATTTTTTGAAGCTGAATACATTTCATTAATTTTCTTTATTGAGGGGAATATTTTCAAACAATTTGGATATGATGTAGGATGCAGTTATTTTATCTTTAAACAAATTAGATATGGAATTATGATATGATCCTATGACATGCACTCCACATATGTAAAATTTAACAGAGTATTTGGAATAATGTAGAAACTCTAGGGTTTTATGAATGAATTTGGAGTGTACATGGTAGGAATGGAACATTGTGGTGAATTTTTTATAATCTCACATCATAATGGGCCAGTAGTACTGAAGCCCTTATATTTTACTAGAAATATTTAACCTTGGTTAGTGGGTGTTACAGGATCATGTTTGAAATTATTTCATGGAAGAGGTTGTCTTCACTCAATCAATACGCATGATAAGGACCCCATTAAGGCCTCCCTAATAGGGATAATTTTTATTATTTTTTCAATCATAATAAATAATATTAATTACTCATCTTTTGAGTTTCGCTTTCCCAGCTCTGTCTGATGGGATTACTCTATTTGGAAGGTAGTACAAGATTAATCTCATCCACCTAGTGGTAGGACCATATTTTTTGGGGAGAGGATCAACAACTAGAATCTCTTCCATGATATCTCAAACAAATGGTGAGACCATATGAAAATGTGTAGTGAATATGACTTTTAAATCTGAGTATTCATTTTCAGGAGTTGTGGCTATATTTTTCATAGGCATATCCTTTGGAATTTTCTGATTATAGGACACGAAATACTATCATTTTTATGTGGAATTTTACCAAAAACCCTCGAAAATAATCAAGTGGAGGGTTCATCTATTCATTTCTTCTGGAATAATCACTATTGATCTACATGATGTCCAATTATAAATAACACATTATTTTCAAGTGATCTACTGGTTTCATAAGGTCCATCTATATCCCTATAGTGGGGATATGATATTATTATTCATTATTAATGCACTCTTATGATAAAAAGAAGGATTAAGGTTGGACATTGTTCGCTTCAGAAATAATCATGACTCCAAACCAAAATTTTTTTTATGATGGGATCTTCAATAATCTTCCCTATTGGGATTCTACGAGCACCATCAAAATACAACTCACATGCCAAGGGGATAACATTAATAGAGAAGATATATACATTGTCTTGTTCTGTATCATGTGATTCCATTTCTTGTGAGGTATGTTCAGTAAGGAGTCTTTTATCTCTTATCCTTTTACATATTTATAAGGCACAAACATGATATCAAACTACAATAGGATCAACTCCCATTATGAAAGACACCATTTCAACATTTTAGAAAAAACATTATTTGGTTTGGTTGCTACGAGAGACCAGATGGACCTCATGATACTAAAATTAATTCCCCAATCTCTCAAATTCAAATATTAGTAACTTATTTCTCTCCCAATTATCTGAATAATGACTCTTATTATCAATCATGGTTCAATTGAGTTAATATATGTTTTTTCTCTCTCGACATCATTCGTTTGAGCCAAAAGGTTTCAATTGTATGCTCTATTTATGCAACACATAAGTTGAGTGGACTTCCTCCAACCAGTGCCATTAACACTAGTGGGATCAATAGATATTTATTGACACTATCGATTTCATATGGACAATTATCATTCCATTGATATATAACACCATTCATCATTAAACTGGTGAAGGGAAGACATTTCCATGAACTTTTAGCTATAAATAGATTAATATAGGTTAATTTTCCATGATATACTCATAAATGATTGACGTTATGATGTGAGGACATACTGAATAAATCCTTTTGATTATTATCATCGACTATAATGTTGTTATGGAATATATGTATGATGAGATATTTCACTTAGGTACCACATCAATCACATTTTAAGGGGTTTATTTTCAATTTTTTATGAAATAATTTTTTTAAAATGGTTTAAATACCATCAAAGAGGTCAAGAAATCTTTATATATTTAACCATTATATCAATAACATAGCATTTTGAAGACTTTCCTAGGAAGTGTTTGAATATGTGATGCATGTCATGCTCATATGTAGGAATGGAAATCTTTAATCCAAAGGGAATTAACCAGTAGAAAAATACTCCCTAAGGGGCACTATAGGAAGTGGATTATTTATCTTCCTAGTCCATTTTTTTATTATACCCCACATATCTATCCATGAAAGAGATTTATTGATATCCATAAATTTCATGATTCAGTTACTCTATGATAGGTACTGGGAAATTATCTTATAGAAAATTCTAGTTGAGATTCACGAAATTGATCAAAACATGATTTTCCCATTTTTTTCATGAAACTAAAAATATTGTTGAATAATTTTGGATGTTGGATCCCAAATTAAATTAAATTTTATAATATTGTTAACATAATCATCAGTTTTGGAGGCATCAGTCTGATGTGTCAATCTGGATGCTTGTTTTTATCCCAAGTGGTTTTTTGGGAATCCATGGTTGTGATTTAACACCTCAAGATCATGGACCATGATCACTATGTAGTTCCAGATAAAAATGTATAGATATTTCTTCACAACTAAGGTGTATACCACTTTTTATCCATAATATGTTTCCATAGTTGTCCAAGTTGGTTATTGGTCTTCTTCTTTACCCAGATTTATATCATTGAGTTCTTCAATTATGGTAGAGACTCCATCCTCTAATACTGGAGGGGAATCCCTGAGGTCCTACTCCAAATTTTCTTCTTCTCTTTCCACTTTATATAATTCTTCACCTTTACAAGGAGTAGGTGATGATGAAAATTATTCATTATTAGAATATGGGTCGATATTATGACATTGGAAAGGAGATGCGACTTCCTACAAAATTTCCAAAATTGTTGGGACTCTTTAATGTAAGGGAGAAGAGATAAGGTATGGAGAATAAGTATATTAACTTCCAACATATGACATTATGACATAAACTAACTTCATTGATGATATTTTGATTTATCAAAACTCAAGATACGAGATAAGGGGAATTTACTCTCTATTTTTACCATTATTAAACGAACCATTGGTCTTATTTCTGTTTATCGGATCCATTTTCATGACTTATATCCTTATGATCAATGAATATTCAGTAGAATTTGGAGAATAAGAGACCTAAGAAACAGCATCATCCATGGGTTTCCCACCATCCATTTCATATAAACCTCTATAAATATTATGTTGTTCACAAGATTGTAATGGGGACCTATCAGCGTGTAATGTCCAAATATTCCCATTAATGAATCATTCGATTCATTAATTGTATGATGATAGGATATTTTTGAGTTGATGAAACCAAGTCCTTCATAAAAAAAATTTAATTTCATGTAATGTATGAGAATTTGAAACTTTGAGTTATATAAGAAGTCCCCAAATAGAGTAATGAGCATGATTATTTATAGTGACTTCTATTACCTCTTTTAATAGATCTATACTTTTATATTATAAGGGATTTGGTTAGGCTTGTTGAATACCATCTAGTGAAGTTTCTATACTAGAATAACATTAAATCAAATCCATTTTCAATGAAATCCCATTGAACACTGATACCATTTATCTTACTATACACATACATGGGTATGGTGTGTCCTTGTATGAAAATTTTTTTTATCTTTATCCATAAAAGAGATAACAATTTGAAATTATGTAGGGTAAATATCTATTTGTTAAACCTTATCAGTGAAAACTTCTTCATCAAACTCTTGAGGTTTTACCAATGTCTCTATGATTTCTTCCATGGGGACTTTTGATAAAATAAAGAAAATCCATGATGGAAAACATGGATAGTACTAGGGCCAATTACATCAAAATTTCATTAATATAGTATTGATTCCAATACTTACAAAAATACAAATTATCTTTCATGAGTACTTTAGGGGATGCTTAATTGGAAATTGATGGATCGTCCCTATAAACAGGATTTGAATGTGCTCTTGTTTGTGGTGTGTTTGAACGAATAGGCCTAAATTCCCACTGATGGTGATCAGACACAATTTAATCTTCTTATTGATACACTAGGTTGATTAGGTCAGCATGTATTCTTTTAATGGTAGGGGGTATCCCTATCCCAATTTTACTCTCTAATGGTCACTTCTATAAGCCTCTGAAGCACTAGCAATTTGAGATGGGACTTGGATGTAATTCTTATTTCTATAGAGATTATAACTTCCCCTACACCCTCATCTTTAGTGGACTATTTCTCCAGTCCCCCAATTGGGAAAAGATAAATTTTTTTCATATACATATTATTCATCAGGTAATGGATCTATTAGATGAATGACAACAATGGAACCAATGATTAATTCCTCATTTGATGGGGATTTTGTCTGGATAACCTTTTCTAGCGCTACCATTTGATACGGTGGTGACCATTTTTCACATACTGAATGAACTATTAATGAGTGTTTCAAATCCAACTATGGCCTTGATATAGGTTTAGCTTAATATGTTGGATCCCTGCCCTTTTATATAGATCATTTCATGAATGTCTTACTTTTGTAGGATTTTGTTTCTAATGTCATCAGTTTGTTGTATTGGAAGCGACTAGGGGAATAGTTGGTATTATCAACTATGATAAATGCATGTGATGATTTTTTTTATTTTCATTCAAGTTATCCTATCTCCAAACTTATGTTCACTGTTTAAAGAATATTTTTCTCAATCACCACCTTCATTTGTAGTATTAGTGTAATCAAATGCTATTTGTGTTGGCGGTTTCCCCAACATCACTTTTCAATAATATACAATCATTTTCAAGATGTATTAGAATAATACTAATTAATGAATGGGTTTTCCAGCATTTATGGAATGGGAAAATAATTATTTCAGTCACTAAGACCCACCATGTCAAGCCTCTTAGAATTTAGAAGGAAGAGTTGGTCACATTCCAAATCCTCTATAAAGTAAGCACGAACATTCTCATCTAGGAATGTGTAAAATTTATTCGTTCACTAAAATTTATGTCTTCGAGGTTACCAATACTCATCATAATGATGAAGGGTTTTCTATTAACTCCCATGGGGTTCCAAAAGACGTGTTTCTATTTTTGGAGTTAGAGCTGTGATAGAGGAAGACATATGTGTAATGGTTGTGGTCTCTTCCATTCTCATTCACTTTTATAGGGATAAAAAAGTAATCATGGACTTTTTGGAAAGGGGAAATTATTTTTTTATCATCAAGACCCACCTAAATAGGCCTCTTGGGATTTAGAAGGAATATTGGTTCATTGACCATAGCCTTTATAATGTAACGATGAACTTTCTCATTTAGGAATGTGTAAAATTTATTTATTCACTCAAATTTATTTCTTCTGGGTCCCCACTACTCATCATAATGAATCCGGGTTTTATATTGACTCCCATAGGGTTCTAAATGATATGTTGTTAATTTTTTTTTGGATCTGTGATAGATAAAGATTTATGTGTTATGGTTGTGGCCTCTTCCATTATCGATCTCTAACATAGGGATAAAGAGTCATCAAGGACATTAGTATAGAAAAATATATAGAATCCTCCATTATTTGAGAAATTTTTGAAAAATCTTAAAACGTGTCCATATATATTTCCATGAATAATGGCGTTCAAAACACATCATGAGGGTTCTTTATACAGAGATAAATCAAATCATCTTATGAATATTATAGGCTCAGGGATAGTTTTAGCCCGAACCACTAGGAAATGGAATCGAATACATTATTATTCTACCGTTGATTCAGATTTTAGAGGATAAGTATTGTTTTATTTTGTAGAGTTGAGCTGAATTTGAATAGAAACTACCTATAGAGTTCTTCCCAACATATGATTGTAAAATCTAGAAAAATTGTATAGTTAACACAGTATGGACTTTGAATGGGTTGTATAATGAAAATGACATTCACTACTTATTTTTGTGAATGGTTTACCATAATGGGATAAAAATTAGACAAAAAATGTGTCAAATATTATTTTGGATCTTCTGATCCATAATATTGGATATTCAGGGGTACCTAAATTTGGTGGGTGTAGGATATTGATAACCCATTCAATAAATCATTTATATTATAATTGTTTTTGTGTTCACCATTCCTCAATATCTTCTGTTCATGCTTTCAATGATTCAATTGTTTTGATAATCCCATGATGAATATTTTCTTGAATTGGAGCATGAACGTGGGTCACAGTTAGAATGTAATAACTTGTAGCTCTATCAATATTTGTGGCTGACATACATCTGGAAACATCTTTTTAGGGTTCAAAATATTGGTGGATAACATCCCAGATCTACATAAATTACTATGATAAGCCCCCATTGTTGAGGTATATTGGTTTGAAGTGTGATTTGATTCTCTACTCGTGGAACATACTTGATAGGGATGATTCCTCAAAGAAATTATTCATTATGCTTCCTCAACTCTAAATTCTATTACACCTATTAAGAGAATCATTATTCGATTGTGGGTGGTTAAATCTATTCAGGAAGTGGGTTGTTTTCCATCCTTCCTATACCCTTTCGTCAGAATATTATTGATGATGAGTTAGTGATGGAGTAGTCACATGAATTCCCAGATTCAGAGAATGTATTTGGTTCATTTTATTCACACATATATCATTTACATCAATTATGGTCCCATTCTAGATGGAAATATCCTCTCCATTCACCAATGCATTGGATTATTCTTCAGTTTCATCTAGAAGGTTCACACCCCAAACATTTACCAAATAATAAATCATTTTAGACATCATATTGATTAATGAAATATACGGTAGATATTGATTCCATTTACGGGACATCTTCAATCTTTTAATGGAGTATCTTCGAGCATATTGGTGAAGAGTAAGCTTGAGTTGAATACTGCATAACCATGATGTACGTTTCCTTTGTGAGGTAAACGATTCTTGATATAGGATGAACTATGAGTCCTTATTTCCTAGTGTTCCGACAATTTAGACCAATGATGATTTTTTCGGTTGGGGATGAGTTAAAAATTACTCAAGTCCTGTGGGATGGGGTTTCTCCCATTCCACTATAGAAATGCCACCGGAAAAAAATCTCAACATTAATTGAGAACTTTGTTTTAAAAATTGTAACATCCCTACATGATGGGGTTGATCCCATAATGTGGAGATTCCTTCTATTATTACCTACCTCTAGATCGTTTTGGTACCCATTTTTTCATGATCTGTATGGAGTGAAATATCTAAACACGAACCGACCTCTTCTAAGTACATTAGTAGTTCCCAGTGATTGGATTATAATATGTATTAGGCCTTATTAATGTTCTCAGTATTCTTGATCAGGATATTTTTGATAGATTTATCTTATTGGGCCTAACTCTTTTGAGACTTATTCATTTTTAATTAAAAATTAATGTGCCAGCTCACATGGGAGGTGATATTTTCCTATTTCCACCCTAGAGAAATTACATCATAGGATGACACCCCTATCATATTTTTCTGAACTAGGAATGTGTTTATATTTATATATCCATGTTCACCTAAACCACATATATGAAAACCATGAAAGACATAAATGATTATAATACTTAATTTATATAAATTAGTGGGTAATTTAAGTTTAATATCATTCTCTTTCTTCTCCCATCATAGTAATTTTTTATTTGGAAGAGATTCCAAGTCAATTTGATGATGAATCTCTCCTAATACTTAAACATGGTCTATATTTCCATCATAAGGTAGGATATATTCATTCAAGTGGTTTAGAATTGTCCAGATATTTATAAGGATGTTTTAAGAAGTATTCGGACAATAACTATGGAATATTGATTTTATAAGTGGATGAGAGACAATATATGATGTGTATATTATCCATAAATAGTGGGATTCACATAGGTAACATATTTTTCTATTAATAAACTAGATATTCTTCTACCTGATCATCCTAACAAGGGTAATTCTTGGTTTTTTGTCACATGATGTTGATCTGGAAGGGGTATTGTTAGTAAATAAATGGTTCAGAGGTGTTTTTGAGGATTTATATTTCCTTATACCATATTCTTATAATGAAATAATGTCACCTTTCATTAATAGTATTCTAGACATGACTAACCCCAACATTCAAAGAACCACCGAATATGAGGGATTTCACCTATTTGAACTAGTAAGGGGATAATATTCTTACATATTGATCTTCTTTTCTTTCGGATGGTTTTTTTAGTTCCCATCAGTAGATAATATGACATGATAGATTGGAATATATGCATGTGGAAATATTTCATGGAAATCAATATGTCGAGGACCTCTAGAGTTGTTGGTATTAGTACTTTTTGGGGGGCCTTATTAGATGATTTTTCCATTTCTATATTTTTTTAATAGATTGATAGGATCATTGGATACCTTTGATAGTTTTAGGATGGCCTTAATAACTTTGGAATTTAATAGAGCAGTGTTGTAAGTCTACTTTGGAATTTCTAAAAGCCTCGTATGTGATTTTTTCACTGAACTATTATGGGATACTATAATCTTGTGTTTAAAATGGATGTTACCATAAATGGGATTGGGTTTGGTAAATTCTGTGTTAATGTAGAATTATTCCAACACTTTTATTTAATTCTAGTATGGATACATGCATTCCCTAGAGCAGCTGCCTAAATGGTTCTTTAATCCGTAGTTGAATAACGGATTTGTGTCTGATATAGTTGTAAATTTAATGTGGAATGTTCCTGATACCCTACTATACTAGATTAGAAATGTATGTTTTTTCACAAGTGAACCTCCCATTGTATGGATAAGTCATCTTTCTTGAGGACTCGTTTTCATGGGACTGAATCTTAGTTATTTTTGTTAACTAGATTTTACTTCTGAATGTTTTTATGATGTGGTTTGGAAATGATGTCTGACCTTCCATAATCAACAAGATGTGTTTAGAAACATCTTTATTAGGAGTGGGTATATAAAAAATTATGATTTTTTATCATTAATATGATGTTTCCAATGGTCCATTACCGATGAACATCTACGCGGTGCTCTAGTTTCTTCAATATTTTAATGGTAGTGTTGACCTATGAAAAACATGATTTTCATATTCTTATTTTTTACCATATTTGTATGAAAAGGATTCATATTCATGATTATAGAGTTTCATCTGATCATTTTTTCTATTATTTTTGAATGATGTTCTTGATATGTTCAAGTATTTATCTGCATCTTCTTATTGATTTACATCATATTTAACTGATGGGATTGATATGTACGAGTATGGATTTTAATTTGATCATTGGTTTACATTTTATTTTACTAAATTTTATTATATGTATGAGAAATTATTTTCATCTAATCATTTTTTCCCTCGTATTTGATAGATTAGACTCATATGAATGAGAAGGTATTTGTATCTTCTCTTTGTTTATCATCTTATTTTTGTAATAGGATTTATATGTGTGAGAAATAATTTTATCTTCTCATCATACACTTCCACTGTATTTGAATTATGGGATTCATTAGCAGTTACAAAAACATTGGTCTATCAATAGTTTTTCTAATGTCTCCTTGTGTGGGACACCTCGAGGGCTCAGGAGCCAAGGACTTCGAAATGATCCCATTGAGAAGTGACACCTTCATGTAGAGGATGTTGTGTTTCACGGAGTTGGTGGAAAATACTGCTGGATAGATTTCCTTGGAAGGACCCATATCATTGGGATGAATTATTTTTAAATATAGTGATCAGCCTCCCTAATGTAATGGGAGAACCTATTGTTTCATTCTAGGGATAGGCTCCTATATTGGTGTGTGGAAGCTACTAGATTCATTGACTTTTGGATGGACATCAATCATTCATTGAATAACAAGTGGTGAGTTTTGAGCCGTAGGGCCTATCAGGATGCCTCTTAATTATGGTAGAGTACTATTTCTGTGGTACTCCCAAATTAGTGCATTCATCACTTGGGGTTTATGGATTTGTGAAATTGATATTACCCTTTGATTGGATGAATATCCATCTTACACAATGGTTGAATCATATATCTTCATGAACTGATTAGACACTATTAGTATCAAAGAGAGTCCTTGTTAATGTACCTTTGTTTTATGAAAAAAAAATTCCTCATCAAATTATCATATTATTAAGATAAAATATTTGTACATTATTTTTAGTTTGTTATTATCTCATTTTGAGGAGTTTAAGGTGCTTGACACATGGGTAGTATAATCAACATGGTTATCGACTCATGGAAGGTCCACCAATTTTTTGATGAAAAAATCATGGCCACCCTGGTATGAATAATAGTTGGGGTTTCCATATTGCAAAATCATTCATGTTAGGTATACCATTCTTTCTTTTCACACATTTTTGATTTTTCAGTTTTCAATGGGGATTGATCATGATATCAAAAACACCAAATGACCCTCATATCTGTAGTGACTCATGGAACAACATTCCAAAGGAAGACATTCATTAGGATAATTGGCCAGAGGAACTTACAAACTCAGAGTGGTTGAGAGGATGGAAGGTCAGGCTCATCACACCATTTTGGGTGGAAATTTTACCTATTATGGGACTCTCTTATATATTTTATTTAATAAATATTCATGAATCATTTGTTCATTATGATGTATAACATGTTCCAAGTTTTAATTAACAATAAATTACTAATAGATATGAATGTGAAACCAACTATATGTCTCTAAGGTTCAACATCAATGGAGGGATATGTATGTGTTTGAGGTTCTCCATCAATGGTACCTTTTTATATATGGACCACCGTTCCTTATGTAATTTATTATTATAGTGCATAGATTTAAGACACATTGTGGGGTACCCTAGAACATAATATAATCTAGGTAGAATGTAATTTATTTGATGTCAATATCAAACCCATTATATTGGGTTCATACAAATCCTCAAGAAAGGAATCAGAACAAATATAGTTTGATGCCACTTAACGGGACACATCATACCTTTTTTAAGGTCATGGTTCAAGGACTGAACTCTATAGTCTAACATCATGTGGAAAAGAGGTATAGGTTTAACGTTCCACTTTAATGTTCAGTGTGAGACATATGTTGTGGTATCCCGATGGACCTGGAAGGGATGTGGTCTCCTAGATGGGGTGTTATTTTTTTAGGAATATTTCCCCATATGTATGGTAATGATAGGGGCCCGAAAGGAATACAATCCTCTATGTTGGATATGACCATATTGGGGTTGTATCCAATGGAAAATTATTTTTAATTTGGTGTGTTATGTTTGGACTTCTAGGAGGATTCCTACATGTAACACCCGAGATTTCTATGAGTAATATTTTGTTTTTATATATCATCAAAGGAATCTTTCACTACAAACTAGCTTGTCTTACTTTACATGCAATCACGACCTTCCTCGATAGCTTGCGTCGTACGCAATACAGAGTTTCACTAAACAACGATATGCTATTAAAATATTATTAAAACTAGCCGTTATGAATAGTAATAACCAATTTTTGAAATTTTATAAATTTTATTTTTCAAAATGGACTTCATTTTTGGATTCGGAATACCGAAATTAGCCTAGGGTGAAATTTTGGTATTTTTCTGAAAACTTTCAATTTTTGATGATTAGTGAAACCACTAAGTGGTAGGTTAAAAACTGAATTTTGCATAAAACTTAATTTTACCACTTTTGTGAATGAAATTTCGAAAATCCGACAGACACGGTTGATATTAGTAAGTAAAATGTGGTTCAATGATATAAAAATAATTTTTTTGGTGAATAGTAACTTTTTACTCTTTTTACCGCGGTTCATAGTAAATAGGGTAACTAAGGGTAAATATGATATTACTATTACCCTAACACATGTCCTAATTCTATTGGATAAGTTTAATTTGACCAAAAACAAACTTAGGAATAAAATATGACCATTTAGGCCCACTTGGGTTAGATTAGGACATTTATTATTAATTTATTTAAAGAAGGGTTAAAATAGTTAAAATCAATGTTTAATAAGTAAATCATTTTTAATATGGGGTTATACATAAGATAAATTCGACTATAATTATTCATTAGAAACATAAAATAATTTCCTACATAATGGTATTTTATTTATAATTTTTAGACATTAAATAATTTAATTTAATTATGACACAATGATGATGCAGTAATTATCTTATTAATGAAATATTGACATAATTGATGTTATAAACACCAAAATAAATGTACTTTGAGACTTTTTATGAATTACACTAATTTTCTAGGTTACTATGATATATTAGTGTTGATTTAATAAACTTGGATCGAACATATAATTCTGTTATGACTTTCACAAAAATCATATATCAAATAGTGTCAAAATTGACACAAAATAGTTTTTAAATCAAATATTATATTATTAATTGTTATTTTATTCCTAAAAATCTATAGTTCGACCAAATGAATTATATAAGGATATATATATTAATAATAAACAATTTGGGGTTCGTTTGGCATGTTATAGTAAGTGTATTAACCATATAGTGAAAGAAAACAAAAAGACACGGTAAAAGATAAATTATTTAACTTAGAGTTAAATCTAATTGATAAGGTTAAAATAATACCCTAAACATGTCTAAATCCTATTGGTTGATAGTATTTCGACCCATCCCCACTTTATATTTGAAATAACACCCTTTGGAACCATCATAAACCGATTTTGACTTTAATATAAAATAATATTTTGAGATATTCCTAAGGTGCCCCTCTCCTCCCTTATAAAAGGGAACCTCCTCCCCCTCCTACTCACACAAATTTGAGCACTCAAGCTCGGACAAGCCCTGACATTTTCTCCTCTCCACTTCCCTAGAATAATCCCAGAGGTCCTGGTCTTCTTCAAAGACCAATCTTAGTTCCCTAAGTGGAGGATTCAAAGAGGCGTTCCAAAGAAGAGGTAATATCCATTACCGATCTTTTCAATTTCTTTCTTCTTCAACTTCTTCTTCATTAGTTGTTTCATGATAAAGTAATAACATCAGTATTACTTACATACTGATATATAATTATAAATATTAAACAACCCTAATTCACCTTCTATCCATCCTACGGAAAAATGAAATCACCGCGCGTGCGTACGTACGGAATACCGTCTACATGCCGTGGTGTAATCTATTTTCCACCACCTCCTTACAAGGATGGGTATAATGGTGTAATGAGTAACTATTTATGATTATTATAAAGTAATATTGATACTTAAATAATATATATATACTCCAATACAATTCCACTATCATAGGAACGATATCATCACTCGTGCGTACGTACGGAATACCATCTCCACGATGTGTTGCGACTCGTTCTACATGATCATCATTACATAGTAATTATATAAATGAATTGAATGAATAAATATGATATATGTTACACTAATACAATTCTGGAAATAAGGTATCTATAACCTTAAAATATGAATAATAATTTATTCGGCAAAACACGCATAAGACCAAAAGGCAATAATGACCCGAGTAACAAGTGACAATGAAATATTACTAACAAGAAGCTAAAAATATGACCATATATGATATCATATCAATATTTATGATTATGGAATAAGTCAATAACATTATTTAAACCATTATACATGAGCTTCGGACATGTACAAAGAAAATCGGACCTAAGGTAAGGGAAAATATCACAATCTCATTTTTATCCGAGATTGTTTTTACTTTGGCATTTGTTGGGGTGTATTTTATCATCCACATCCATGTTTCCTCAATATGTAATATTATTTTCATCCACCTACAATTTTTTAAATCCTATTTTACCCTTCGGTGAGTTTTTAGTAATGGATATGAAAGGAATCTTTTGTCATTTTTTCGTATAAAGTACTTTTTGACTTTTCCGACAAAAGTACGAAGAATGTTTTTTTTAACTTATACGGTATGAATGGTTTTTAAAAAATTATTTCCAAGAATATTACTTTATAAGTTTTCAAGTTTATTTTTAATCAACTTCTTTTATTTTAAAGCCGTATGACATGTTATGAATGGAAAAATGTTTTTGAAGTAGAAAGGATATTTTCCTCAAAAATGGAGTTCAAGTATTTCATCAAAATTAATTTCCCTCTAAGATAATAAAAGGGTTCTGTTTTTATCCCTATTATTACATTGGTTTGATTTAATTATGATGGAAATATTTTTATGAATTCCTTTATCTTATATGAATTGTTTTATGATGTCATGTTGTTTAAGAATCCCATTTTTATTACATGGGTTACGCTATGATGTATGGTTTATGATTATGTGGAACATATAAGAAAGGATTCATTATAAGATGGGTGGGACCTATATCTCCCTCAAATGCATTGGGTAAAGATTTTATATCTCATGAGATATACATGGCTAGAACGGTAGGTTATACCAGTTCAGTGAAACAGGACTGGAACGAGGGTGACTCGATCAGAAAGGGACTTTGTCCACTAAGATAGTCTTGGCAATGAGTCTTGACTAACAAGAAATGATTTTCCATGATTATGTGTGCATGCCACAAAGTTTCAAGTTTCATGTTATGATTATGGGGATCTCATTTTCACTTCTATGATTTGTTCCATGTTAAGATATTATGATCTCTTTTGCATGTTATGATTTTCAAAAATATATGATATGATTTTTATTTCCTTTATTTTCCCTTGCTGAGCATTTGAGCTCACCCTTTTATGCTTTCTTTTCCCCAGGTTAGGAAGATGGATATTACGCTATGTTGTATGGTTTATGATTATGTGGCACACATAATAAAGGATTAATTATAAGATGGGTGGGACCTATATCTCCCTCCAATGCATTGGGTAAAGATTTTATATCTCATGAGATAGACATGGATGGAACGGTAGGTTATACCGGTTCAGTGAAACAGGACTGGAACGAGGGTGACTCGATTCAAAAAGGGACTTTGTCCACTAAGATAGTCTTGGAAATGATTCTTGAATAACAAGAAATGATTCTCTATGATTATGTGTGTATGCCACAAAGTTTAATGTTTTAAGTTATCATTATTGTGATTACATTTCACTGCCATGATTTATCCCATGTTATGATATTATGATCTCTTTTGCAGGTTAAGATTTCCAAAAGCTATGTTCTTATGTATATGATGTGATTGATATTTCTTTTGTTTACCCTTACTGAGCATTTGAGCTCACCCTTTTATGTTTTCTTTTCCCTAGGATATATATAATGGTTTTAGGTATAAAAAAAGAAGATCTTTATGGGAGATGTTGAAGATCTTCCACCATGATTAGAAGATTATATTCTGAGTTTCCAAAGACCCTAAACTATTATGGTCCTTGTGTGTGTGTTTTTGTTATGTACTATGTATTCCGCAAAAGTAATGTAATGTTCATGTACGTTAAGCTTCGGGTCTCTACAGTTGGTAGCAGAGGAAAGGTATAGTCAACCTTTGGAAACTAGGATGTGAAAGCCTTAGTAAGAACCCTAAGGATAAGTCTAATCATAGAACACCATCTTAGTGTTTTAGAAATGGCCAGGAATACCCTAGGATAAGACCTTAAGTGTGAAATTTTATCCTTGATTATGTGGTTTTCCTATTATAATTAGTTTTTCTCACACTATTCTTCTTGGTTTTAGTAAATGGCTGGAAACTGAAGAAACCGTGTTAATGTGGAATGCGATGGGAAATGCAATGATTGTCCCCCTGAGCATCCAAACGATATGGGAGCTGGAATGAAAAATCTTGTAGCCATGCTCACACAACTTTCTCAAGCTATGAATCATACATGACTTCCAAACGAGCAAAGGAAGGAGCAACATTCTGTTGAAACCTTCATGAGGCAGCGTCCACCTTCTTTCAGCGGGTCTACTGATCCATTAGTTGCTGAACAATGGATTAGTAATACTGAAAAGATATTTTCAGTTCTTCAATGTTCTGAACATGATAAAGTCATCCTAGCAGTGTATCGTTTGGAAGGAGATGCTGATCAATGGGGGAATCTTATTAAGAATATGAGGCAAAGGGATGAAATTGATTCCATGGAATGGGACGAGTTCAAGAACTTATTTTTCAATAAGTAATTCCCTCGTATTCTCCGAACAAAGATGGAGAATTAGTTTCTTGAACTGAAGCATAGGGATGATGAATCTGTTGGTACCTATGAAGTAAATTTTACAAGACTTGCAAGGTACGCTTCTGGTATTATTATCCAACCTGAGAGTAAGATCGATCGATTCTTTAGTGGCTTAAAACCAAGTCTTCGAAAGGCGTTAGCCATAAGGGACATCAATAGCTACAAGGAAATCGTTCGATGTGCTCTCAAAGTCGAGATGGAGATTGGAGTAACCCATCAGTCACATGGGTTTGATAAGAAGAGGAAGATGGAATTCAAAGGAAAATCTAAAGAGCACACTGAAAAGAAGATGAGATTTCCCTTATGCTCAATGTGTGGAAAGAAACATGGAGGGAGTTGTCTTAAAGGGACAAGTAAATGTTTCAAATGTGGAAAGGAAGGTCATCGGTCATTTGAATGCCGCGATAATGGGAATAAGATGTCTAATGATGCAAACAAAGGAAGGGATACACAGAATGATCCTACTACACTTCAATGTTTCAAGTGCAAGGAGATGGGGCATTATTCCAATCAATGCCCAAATCCAAGGGTTGATGATGATGGTCGACGTCAACAAAATCTTAAGGCTAAAGACAAAGGAAAGTAACATGCAATTTCTATCAGCGATGTGGAGTACGAAAACGAAGTGGTGAAAGGTACACTTACCATCCACTCTAATGTAGAAAATGTTTTACTTAATTCTCGATCCACCCACTCTTTTATTTATGAAAAAAATTCTAAGGGTATCATCGTATTACCTCAACAATTAGATGTTGAGTTAGTTGTGACAACACCTAATGGCACAACAGTCGCATCAAAAGTTTATAATTCTTCTCCGATCGAAGTTTGTGGGAAAGTGCTTCCTAAAAATCTTGTGATCCTTCCTTTAGTGGAATTTGATGTGATTCTTGTCATGGATTGTCTTTCTCTACATGGAGCTCATATCAATTTCCAAAGAAGGGAAGTCACATTTCATATTCCAGATCAATCTACGATCGTCTATCGATGCAAGGATGAATATAACCTTCCAGTGGAAATTCCTTCCATCTTATGGGTCTTGATTCCACTAAATGAAGGTTATTTATCTCAAATGGTTGGTGAGAAACTTATGATTAAGAATATGCCCATCGTATGGGAGTTTGATGATGTATTTCCGGAGGAATTACCAGGTCTTCCACCAAATCGTGAAGTTGAGTTTTCAATAGAACTCGTACCGGGTGCTTTTCCATTTTCAAAGACACCTTATAGAATGGCCCCAATTGAGTTGCAGGAATTGAAGAAGCAACTCCAAGAGAATCTTGATAAGGGATTCATATGCCCTAGTGCGTCACCTTGGGGAGCACCTGTTCTATTTGTTAAGAAGAAATATGGATCGATGAGACTCTGCATTGATTATCGAGAACATAACAAGATCACTATCAAGAAAAAATATCATCTCCCATGCATTGATGACTTATTTGACCAACTACGCGGAGCTCAATACTTTTCCATGATTGATCTTCATTTAGGGTATCATCAATTAAGGGTCAAAAGGGAGGATATACCAAAGATGGCTTTCCGTACAAGGTATGGACACTATGAATTTATAGTGATGCCATTTGGTCTTACTAATTCCCCTGCTATCTTCATGAATATAATGAATAGAGTCTTTAGAGACTATCTTGATCAATTTGTGGTAGTCTTTATAGACGATATTCTTGTCTATTCAATGAGCAAGGAATAGCATGAAGATCACTTGAGAATTATATTGAAGACTCTGAGAAAGGAGAAGCTTTATGCCAAATTTACCAAGTGTGACTTTTTCCTTCAAAAAGTTGCATTTTTGGGTCACATAATCTCAAAAGAGGGGATATCTGTGGATCCAGAAAAAACAAAGGTTATCGAAAGATGGTCAAGACCAACAACAGTCACTGAGATCCGAAGTTTTCTTGGTTTGGCTGGATATTATCGACGTTTTGTAAAAAAAATTTCACGATTATCTAATCCACTCACCAAGTTGACTCGGAATGGAGTTAAGTTTGTTTGGAAAGAGGAATGTGAAGAGAATTTCAAGGAGTTGAAAAGAAGGTTATCCAGTGCACCTGTGCTCACACTGCCTTGTAGTGGAGAAAGGTTTGTGATCTACAGTGATGCATCCAAGAAGGGATTGGGGTGTGTTCTTATGCAAAATGATATGGTGATAGCTTATGCCTCACGGCAGTTGAAAATCCATGAGCAAAATTACACAACATATGATTTGGAGTTGGCTGCGGTAATCTTTGCATTAAAGATTTAGAGGCATTACCTTTATGGTGAAAGGTGTGATATTTATACTGATCATAAAAGTTTAAAGTATATTTTCACAAAAAAGGAGTTGAATATGCGTCAAAGAAAATGGTTAGAGCTGATTAAGGATTACGACTGCTCAATCCATTACCACCCTATGAATGCAAACAAGGTGGAAGATGCATTAAGTCGACAAGACCATACTAGTTTATCCATGATGAGGATCACAAAAGATCCAATATTTATGGATTTACAAAGGATGGATCTTGGAATTATATTGGAAGAGGAAAAATCTTATCTTTCTAAAATGAATGTTCAACCATCTATACATGTGATGATTAAAGAGGCACAGAAAGAAGATGTCGAGTTACAAAAGAAGGTGAGAAATGTTCCTGAATTTAACCTTGATTGTGATGGGATAATAAAGTTCAGGAATCGGGTTTGTGTTCCTCCCATCCCCGAATTAAAGAAGGAGCTGCTGGCTGAGGCTCATAGTTCATCATTCTCTATTCATCCTGGAAGCACGAAGATGTATAGGGACCTGAAAGAGTACTTCTGGTGGGATGGCATGAAAAGAGATGTTGTTGAATATGTCTCTCGATGTTTGGTTTGTCAACAAGTTAAAGTTGAGAGACAGAAATTAAGGGGATGTTACAACCATTAGCCATACCAGAATGGAAATGGGAAAACATCACTATGGACTTTGTCACAGGACTTCCTAAAACATCCAAAGGCAATAATGCTATTTGGGTCATAGTTGATCGTCTTACAAAGTCTGCACACTTCATTGCTATTAGAGAGGATTCCTCTCTAGATCAGCTTGCCAGGATATATGTAAATGAAGTGGTAAGATTGCATGGAGTACCACTTTCTATTATATCTGATCGGGATCCGAGATTTACCTCGAAGATCCGGTGAAGTCTTCAGCATACTCTAGATACAGATTTGAGTTTCAGCACTGCTTATCATCCCCAGACAGACGGTTAGTCTGAGAGAACAATTCAAACCCTAGAAGATATGTTGAGAGCTTGCTATATGGATTTCAAAGGAGGTTGGGATCAACACCTACCTTTGGTGGAATTTTCTTATAATAATAGCTTTCACTCCAGTATTCAGATGGCTCCTTATTAAGCTCTCTATGGAATGAAATGCAGGAATCCAACTTGCTGGGATGAAGTTGGGGAAAGAAAGCTATTAGGACCTGATCTCGTTAATGAAATGGCAGAAAAGGTCAGATCTATTCAACAACACATAAGAGAAGCTCAGAGTCGACAGAAAAGTTATGCCAACAACCGAAGAAAAGACCTAGAGTTTGAAGTGGGTGATAAAGTGTTCTTACGAACATCTCCCTGGAAGAGGGTTATGAGATTTGGAAATAAGGGGAAGTTGAGCCCTAGATATATCGGTCCTTTCGAAATACTGGATCGTGTTGGAAGGGTAGCTTACCGATTGGTGCTTCCACCGAATCTCTCTCAAGTTCACGATGTGTTCTATGTATCTCTCCTGAGAAACTACATACCCGATCCTTCACATGTACTCAGCTCAGAAGTTGTACCGCTGGAGCAAGATCTTTCTTATGAAGAACAGCCGATAGAGATTCTGGATCGTAGTGAAAAAGTCCTACGAAACAAGACCACTCGATTGGTGAATGTTTTATGGAGGAACCACCAATTAGAAGAAGCTACATGGGAGCCTGAGGATATGATGAGGGAGAACTATCCTCATCTGTTTGTTACAAAGTGAAGAATTTCGAGGGCAAAATTCTTTTTAAGGGGGGTAGAATGTAACACCCGAGATTTCTATGAGTAATATTTTGTTTTCATATATCATCAAAGGAATCTTTCATTACATATTAGCTTGGCTTACTTTACACGCAATCGCGACCTTCCTCGATAGCTTGCGTCGTACACAATACTGAGTTTCACTAAACAACGATATGCTATTAAAATACTATTAAAACTAGCCGTTATGAATAGTAATAAACACTTTTTGAAATTTTATAAATTTTATTTTTCAAAATGGACTTCATTTTTGGATTCGGAATAACGAAATTTTCCTAGGGTGAAATTTTGGTATTTTTATGAAAACTTTCAATTTTTGATGAATAGTGAAACCACTAAGTGGTAGGCTAAAAACTGAATTTTGAATAAAACATAATTTTACCGCTTCTGTGAATGGAATTTCAAAAATCCGACAGACACGGTTGATATCAGTAAGTAAAATTTGGTTCAATGAGATAAAAATAATTTTTTGGTGAATAGTAACTTTTTACTCTTTTTACCGCAGTTAATAGTAAATAGGGTAACTAAGGGTAAATATGATATTACTATTACCCTAACACATGTCATAATTCTATTGGATAAGTTTAATTCTACCAAAAACAAGCTTAGGAATAAAATATGACCATTTAGGCCCACATTGGTTAGATTAGGACATTTATTATTAATTTATTTAAAGAAGGGTTAAAATAGTAAAAATCAAAGTTTAATAAGTAAATTATTTTTAATATGGGGTTATACATAAGATAAATTCGACTATAAATATTCCTTATAAATATAAAAATATTTCCTACATAATGGTATTTTATTTATAATTTTTAGACATTAAATAATTTAATTTAATTATGACACAATGATGATGCGGTAATTATCTTATTAATGAAATATTGACATAATTGATGTTATAAAAACCAAAATAAATGTAATTTGAGACTTTTTATGAATTATACTAATTTTCTAGGTTAATATGATATATTAGTGTTGATTTAATCAACTTGGTTCGAACATATAATTCTGTTATGACTTTCAAAAAAATCATATATCAAATAGTGGAAAAATTGACACAAAATAGTTTTGAAATAAAATATTATATTATTAATTTTTATTTTATTCCAAAAAATCTAAGGGTCGGCCAAATGACTTAGATAAGGATATATATATTAATAATAAACAATTTGGGGTTCTTTCGGCATGTTATAGTAAGTGTATTAACCATATAGTGAATTAAAACAAAAAGACACGGTAAAAGTTAAATTATTTAACTTAGAGTTAAATCTAATTGATAAGGTTAAAATAATACCCTAAACTGGTCTAAATCCTATTGGTTGATAGTATTTCGACCCATCCCCACTTTAGCTTCGAAATAATACCCTTTGGAACCATTATAAACCGATTTTGACTTTAATATAAAATAATATTTTGAGATATTCCTAAGGTGCCCCTCTCCTCCCTTATAAAAGGGCACCTCCTCCCCCTCCTCCTCACACCAATTTGAGCACTAAAGCTCGGCCAACCCCTGAAATTTTCTCCTCTACACTTCCCTAGAATAATCCTAGAGGTCCTGGTCTTCTTCAAATACCAATCTTAGTTCCCTAAGTGGTGGATTCAAAGAGGCGTTCCAAAGAAGAGGTAATATCCATTACCGATCTTTTCAATTTCTTTCTTCTTCAACTTCTTCTTCTTTAGTTGTTTCATGATAAAGTAATAACATCAGTATTACTTAAATACTGATATATTGTTATAAATATGAAACAACCCTAATTCACCGTCTATCCATCCTACGGAAAAATGAAATCACCGCGCGTGCGTACGTACGGAATACCGTCTCCACGCCGTGGTGTAATCTATTTTCCACCACCACCTTACAAGGATGGGTATAATGGTGTAATGAGTTACTATTTATGATTATTATAATGTAATATTGATAATGAAATAATATATATATATACTCCAGTACAATTCCACGATCATAGGAACGATATCATCACTCGTGCGTACGTACGGAATACCGTCTCCACGATGTGATGCGACTCGTTCTACATGATCATCATTACATAGTAATTATATAAATGAATTGAATGAATAAATATGATATATGTTACACTAATAACATTCTGGAAATAAGGTATCTATAACCTTAAAAGAAGAATAATAATTTATTCAGCAAAACACACATAAGAACAAAAGGCAATAATGACCCGAGTAACAAGTAACAATGAAATATTACTAACAAGAAGCTAAGAATATGACCATATATGATATAATATCAATATGTATGATTCTAGAATAAGTCAATAACATTATTTAAACCATTATACGGGAGCTTCGGACACGTACAAATCAAATTGGACCTAAGGTAAGGGAAAATATCATAATCTCATTTTTATCCAAGATTGTTTTTACTCTGGCATTTGCTGGGGTGTATTTTATCATCCACATCCATGTTTCCTCAATATGTAATATTAATTCCATCCACCTACAATTTTTTAAATCCAATTTTACCCTTCGGTGAGTTTTTAGTAAAGGATATGAAATGAATCTTTTGTCATTTTTTCGTATGAGGTACTTTTTGACTTTTCTGACAAAAGTACGAAGAATGTTTTTTTAACTTATACGGTATGAATGGATTTTAAAAACATTATTTCCAAGAATCATCCTTTATAAGTTTTCAAGTTTATTTTTAATCAACTTCTTTTATTTTAAAGTCGTATGACATGTTATGAAAGGAAAAATGTTTTTGAAGTAGAAAGGATATTTTCCTCAAGAATGGAGTTCAAGTATTTTATCAAAATTATTTTCCATCTAAGATAATAAAAGGGTTCGGTTTTTATCCCCATTATTACATTGGTTTGATTATGTTGTGATGGAAATATTTTTATGAATTCCTTTATCTTATATGAATTGTTTTATGATGTCTTGTTGTTTAAGAATCCCATTTTTATTACATGGGTTACGTTATGATGTATGGTTTATTATTATGTGGCACACATAAGAAAGGATTCATTATAAGATGGGTGGGACCTATATCTCCATCCAATGCATTGGGTAACGATTTTATATCTCATGAGATAGACATGGCTGGAACGGTAGGTTATACCGGTTCAGTGAAACATGACTGGAATGGGGGTGACTCGATTCAGAAAGGGACTTTGTCCACTAAGATAGTTTTGGCAATGAGTCTTGACTAACAAGAAATGATTCTCTATGATTATGTGTGTATGCCACAAAGATTAATGTTTTAAGTTATGATTATTGTGATTACATTTCACTACAATGATTTATCCCTTGTTATGATATTATGATCTTTTTTGCAGGTTAAGATTTCCAAAAGCTATGTTCTTATGTATATGATGTGATTGATATTTCTTTTGTTTACCCTTACTGAGCATTTGAGCTCCCCCTTTTATGTTTTCTTTTCCCCAGGATATATATAATGGTTTTAGGTATAAAAAAAGAAGATCTTTATGGGAGATGTTGAAGATCTTCCACCGCGATTAGAATATTATATTCTGAGTTTCCAAAGACACTAAACTATTACGGTCCTTGTGTGTGTGTTTTTGTTATGTACTAAGTATTCCGCAAAAGTAATGTAATGTTCATGTACGTTATGCTTCGGGTCTCTACACTACATGTCCATGTTAGTTATGAAAGATAGACCACTCATTTGAAAAATGGGTGGGACGTACACTTAGGAGGATGTACATTTATTCATTAGGAATATGGCTCTTTGAAGGTTAAACACATAGGTAATATGACTCATTGAGAGGATAATAGCATGGTTTTGGGGTTTACACCTAGGAATAGGCCCTTGTTTCTGGAAGTGTGAGGAACATATGGACTTATGGTGATTTAGAGGCTACTATAGGGTGTATAAATAGATAGAATCTCATTTTATTAGGACAGTGTATATGTCATGGTCCCCACTAACCTTTTAGACCACATGATACATGCTCTATGTGAGAAACATGAAGATGCAGTATATCTGTAAACCACACTATCATGCATTTCGTATGGTGGATGAGGAATATGCCTAAAGGAAGAGGAAAATAGAGAGATTTATTATTCTCATACCCTCTATTGATTTGGTATCTTGGTTCCAAATGGATACAAAAAGGGTATTGAAGTCGACATATCATTGCTTGTTTTGGTAACCAATCAAAGGCTGTGAAAGAGAGATAGGGATTTAGGGTTGCCCATATTATCTTTTATTTTATTACCATAAGTAGATGAAGAGTAAGATGAGTTTGACCACTATAAATTATTTATAGGGGATAACTATAGGAGGGATTCATTGACACTATTTTTTCATTCTTCCTCACTTAATAAGTTGAAGAGGGATGAAACACGGTTTATAGATAACAAATGTTTCTACCCTTCCTAGGGAGCCATATGGAATTGTACCTCATGTTAGGAACCTTGTTACAATTTGAAGGTATTCTCAAGAACATTCTAAGGATCCCTCTGGATAATTAGGTTACCTTTGGGACCAAATTTACATTTGGTATGTATGTTAAAATGGAAACAATGATGTGACAATAAATATCTAGTGGCATTGGGAGAGGTATTGGCTTAATACCTTATGAGGGGACCAAATTATAGCATAGATATTTCTAGAAAAGTGGTTGATGTAGAATTTTTTCATTGTAGGAGGAAATTTGGATCCAAATACTACATTATTGGAAGGAAGTGATAGTGTTAAAGTGAAACACACCATTATGTCCCCTTCCATGTATCATTTTTCAACATGGGGTGAGGTTCCCTTACAATAATATTTGGCTACATGGGTGTGGGTTCCTACTGTATAACAATTTCTAATGCAGGTTTGGGTGATATACAAATAATCCTTCACTACACGGGTCTGTGTTCTCCCATGTAGAATCTTCCTACACTTGGTAGGGATCCCTCCACGAAGCATTTTACTTTGTGGGGTGATGGACCGCAAATACGCCATCTCATTATTCTTTGTATAATGGTATTCAATAATGGTTTTATATCTACAGATATAAAAGTGAATTCCCTTTCTTTCATAATGTCATGTGATAGGGTTTCTATCCCAAAATTTATTTATCTCACACTTTCGTCAACTTTTCATTTTTTTTCCAAAGATACTCCTTTGGAATTTTAAGGATGCAACATTGTAATCATTTATTTGGATAGCCAGTATTTCATGGTGGATTTTATGGATTTGTTTGTGGGTTCATGAAGTAAGATGTTAATACCCACAAAAAAAATTATTTTATGGGGGGATAGGATAAACCATCCAAGCCCGAGAATTATTTAATGATTGAGGGGGGGGGAAACATTATTATTGCATGAATTTATTTATTTTTTGGGTGATAGGAAACATCATCCACACCCTATAATGATATTTTTCAATTGCAGGATGCCATGAAGAGTGGAAGTCCACATATAGATTTTTTTATTTGAACCATATCCCTCCTTTGCTGATTAACTATTTTTAACATTTTTCAAACACTTCTTCGAGTTTATTTTACCCTTGAAAATTTCATGAAATTTGTTTTAACTTCAATAAAGTGTTTTCAGGACCAAATTGATTCATGATAAAATTACGATTTTAGATTAAAAAGGATAAATTCCATCCAAAGTAAAAAAAATTTATTAAGAAAAGAAGAAAACACAAAGAAGACTATAGAGGTCTAAAGTAATGCAGACCAAGGGAATCCCCTCTGATCAAATGAACACACTCCAACTTCAAATTGTTAATCCGGAAGATATGCACATCTGTGGAACTGTGGTCGGCCATGGAGGCCAAAAAATCTGCAACCTTGTTCCCCTCTCAATAATTGTGAGAAAGAGAGATGTTATGACCAAGCATATGGCAACAAATCCTGATCACGTACTCTATGGACCACGGTGTAGAGCGATTATCTTTAAGGGAGTTAAGGAGGACAAGTGAGTCATCCTCCACTTCCGAAATGACATCCTCCTCCTGAATGCACAAAGAAAGTCTTGTGAGAAGAGCGCAGGCCTCTGCTAGAATGGCATTTCCCATGCCCATAAAACAAGAGAAAGCCAGGATCACATCACCCTTATTATCTCTAACAACCCCCCATCCATATATCACCCCCGCTTCGTAAGCTCCATCAGTATTGAGCTTGTATCCTACAATAGGGGGGTTCCATCGAACCAACTTCCCAGAACCTACTTCCTCAGAAAGGGAAGGATAAATATTATTCTTCTCCATACATGGAAAATGAACAGGCCGCTGCCGCTCTTTAAAGATCCACAACATGTCAATAAGATGAAACCGGATGCACGCAATGATAGCTCTAGTTGAAGGTCTAACACCTTCTTAATGGTCTTGGTTTCTAGATTTCCAAATACACCAACACCCCACATTAAAGGAGACAACACAGGAAAGATGAATCTTCTCCGAACCAAGCGCACCATCAAACCATCTTTCCATAAACTCATCCTCTCTCTCCTCTAAGCATGGAGACCTAACTCCCCCAAGAAAAGACCAAACCTCCAATGACCATTCACTTTTGAAGAACAGGTGATCCAATCTTTCCTCCATTTGCTGCTGCAACAATGGCATCCTGAGGCCAAACTGATCCCTAGTTTCTTGATATTGTCATCCGAAGCCATGGCCAAATTCCTGATCCGCCAGGTTAAGAAGTTCATTTTGGTCGGGATCTGGCGACACCAGACCACACCATTCCACCGATCCAGGGGCCTCGTGTGTACCCTCCACCTTTGGAAGTCTCTGTTATTAAAGACCGCCGAGGATGATGGAGTAAAGACACACCTGTCTTTCTCGGAATTCAACACGATCGAATCATAGACAACCTGTTTGTCCACATTCAACACAGCCTTGATGAAGCGAGGATAGAATTGGGCTTCCTTGAATGGGATCAAAGGCGCCAGACATACTGGGAAAGCCAGAACAGAGCCTGCCCAGTTCTTATTCCTGAAGGATATGTCCCCTGTACCAACGATCCATCGAGAACAAGAAGAAAAGGAGAGAACCAGAGGTTGGACTTTGGCCCACAGCGGGGAAGCTGGTCCAGAACTTGCCTCCTCATTACCTCTGCAAAAAGGTGACATGCATCGGCCCCAAAGTGTTTGCTCTTCCAGAATCTCCCATGCAAGCTTTGCATGGGCCCCTTCAATAGTGCAATGGAGGCTACGACAGTTGATCCCCCCTTCGGGGATGGGTTTTTCCAACCTCTCCCACTTTGTCCAATGTCGTTTACCTTCAGACATAACATCCGAGATGAAGTTACAAAGAACGGCGTCCTCTACTTTGATGACTCCTTTCGGCACGTTGGAAGAAGACAAGGCATGGATGGGAATGGATGAAAGTACACTATTAACCAGAGAACTGCATCCTACAAAGGAAAGAAACCGATTCTTCTAGTTAAGAACACGTCATGAAATCCTGATTAAGATTCCATCAAAGTCATGGATTCTCAATCTTCCAGAAGAGATGGGAGTACCCAGATAATCCATTGGGAACCGCCCGAGTTGCATGTTGAGCCTGTTTTTGAGGGAGTCCAGACGCTGAGATGAGCTTCTCTTGGAGACGAAGAACTCACTCTTCTCCTTACTCAGAACCCGACCGCTCCAGAAGCAATAATCATTTAGAATCTCCATCATTAATTGAATGGATCTCCTTCCCCCATTAAGAAATATCATAGTATAATCGGCAAACATAAGGTGGGAGATAGTAGGGAGGCTATATTTCCCCCGGAAAGGAAGTAGGTTCCCTTGGAGTATTCTCCTGTTAATTGAAGCACTCAAAGCATCTTGGGCTAGAATGAACAGGCTGGGGGAAAGAGGGTCTCCCTGCCTTAGACATCTTGTAGCCTTGAAGAAACCGTGAGTTTTACCCATAAAGGAAATTCCCAGCCAAGAAGAACTCACGCATCTAAAGACATTGTCCACCACCTTTGCCGAGAACCCCATCGTTTCCAAGGCTCTATTGAGATAGCTCCATTCAATCTAATCATATGATTTGTTCATGTCTACTTTAATGGTTAGGTTGGATCCATGAGTCTTTTAGTTAATATCCCTCACCATATCCTGTGCCAGGGCGATGGCCCCCTGAATTGATCTTCCGTGCACAAAGCCATGTTGTTTAAGAGAAAGCCATAATGGCAGCCACACAGCCAGTCTTAGGTTGATGAGACAAGCAATGATTTTGTATGGGAAATTACAGATACTGACTGGCCTATAATGGGACATGGATTTGGGATGTTTAACCTTGGGAAGAAGGAAAAGTGTTGTGGCTGAGTCCACCCTCTGTAAGGACCCCCCCCCCCCCCTTGAAGAAATCCTGAATAACTTCTATAACGTCGCCTTTGACCACCTCCCATGATCCCCTGTAGAAAGATACAAGGAACCCATCTGGCCCTGGGCCACTCTCCGGATCCTGCTTCTGCATGGCTTGAAAGATCTCATCCTCAGAAGGAGTGGATTATAAAAAACGAATCTCCTCCTCTGAAACTCTGTTCTGGATCGCCTCCCACAGCCCCGACGTTCCAGTCGGATACCCACTAGGCATTCAAGGGTTCTGACCAGCAAGAAGATCCTGGAAGTATTGAACAACCAACTTCCCAACCTCCTCCCTATCGTTCAAATATGAGCCATCCTCCTGTAGGATATTTCGCATTGCCCACCATTTCCATTCTGAAAAGCATGCGTGGAAGAACGCGGTATTTTTGTCTCCCTCTCGGAGCCACTTCACTCTAGACTGATCCCGAGCCTGTCTCTCATGCTTCAACATCTCCTCCGCCCAACTTGCCTTCTTAGTTTCTAATTCAACGATGGCTTCCTCGCTCCATGTTTCCTCCAGACTCCATTCAAAGTGCTCCACCTCCGGAGAATGGGACTCAAGCTTTCTAGCATTAAGCGAAATGCTTCTGCACCAGACCTTCAACCCATTTTTAACACTTCTAAGCTTGTTATGAATGGCTACCCATGAGTAACCGTGGGTGGGAGAATTCCATTGGTCATGTACTACATCGTGGTAACCCTCATATCCGACCCAGTAGGGGTAGAACCTGAAGGCATCTTGAGAAGGCTTACAGGATATGATCGATATCTTCAGAGGGGAATGGTCCGAAATACCACGGGAAAGATGAGTGACTTCGGCTTGAGGAAAATAATCCAGGGCATCGGAGTTAGCTAGACAGTGATCAAGCCTGCTCCAACACCTCTTATTTCCACCCAGGTTGTTCCACCACGTAAAACAGTCCCCTCAAAAACCCAGGTCGAACAGTCCACTTTTTTTCAAACAAGAAGCAAACTCCAGACTGGCCTGCCTTTGAAAGGCTCCTCGCCCCTTCTTCTCCTCCGGGTCACTGATGATGTTGAAGTCGCCCGCCACGAACCAGGGAATGTTCTTCGGCCTCAACGCTTCGAGGTCATGCCACAGTCTCAATATTTCTTGAATATCGCAGCTTCCATACACGAAGGATGCTAAGAACAAGTCTTCTCCCTTCTTGACTTTCACCGTGAGGAATTGGTATCCTATATCAATGAAATCCACTGAGACATCCTTCTGTCAGAACACCCAGATATGGTCATTGATAGAGTCCACATGCATGTGCCCATGCATCCTGGAACAACAACAGAAAGAGTTAATTTGCCTCAGGTGTTGTTTTGGTTCCAAGATAGCCACGAGACATGCTTTTTTCCCCTTGATTCTAAAGATATGAAGTCCGTCTTAAGCCTAGCTCCATGTCCCTGAGCATTCCAGACTATCATGTTCATCATCTAGCACGGGAGGATCCGGATTTGGCCCCGGACTTCTTGGACTTTGTTATCATGATAGAAGCACCCTCCCGTTGAAGCCTTACTTGAAACCGAGTGCGGGCACCAGGGCTCTGTACAGAGGGTGAGGTGGCATGTGCCAGAGAGGAAGAGAAGGACATCACAGACTTCCCTTCATCCCTTCGCTGATCAGGCAGACTCCTGCTCTCCAGACGAGGGGACTCAGGTTGCTTCAGAAATTCCCCATGACCATAAATCGAGGTATGAAGGCATAGTGACAAGGATGGAGTGTTGCTGGAAGAGGATTTCTTATCCCCAACCAGAAGACCAAGGCCTGCCTCTTGGAACACACAAGGACGAGGACAAAGACTCCAAGAAGGATAGACCAAATCCACCAACTGATCCCACAAATGCTCTAGGCAGAGGGAAGGTCCCTTCAGTGCAACCCTCAGCCCCAGATCCTGAGAGAATGAAGGAACAGGAATCAAGTCCCTGATCTGTGAGGGAGGGACTATGGCTGAAGAAGCCTCAAGAGACTCTGGGATGGAGACTGAAGGACCAGGGTCTCCAGTAATTGGACCCTTGGTTGAATGGAAGTTTCTCCTCGAATGGTTCTTGCATTGAGGCCTAGAATGAACCTAGAGACAGCAAGCCATACAGAAACAGGGGAAGACAGGGTAAACGATGTCCTGGTTCCAAGACGCCTCCGGCACCGCAATGACCAGGGTCTCGGGAATTACAGAAGAAAGCAGCATGTCCACACAGATACGTGGTCATTGAACGTCTTCACAGGAGAGGGTACGAGCGTCGGCGCACAAGAAGCCTCCCAGGGAATCACCGATAGATCTCAGGAATGCCTCGTTTTGAAAGGGAAGGGGAAGGCCTGGAAGCCCTAGCCACACCATCGCACGAGCACTCTCCTTTCCCCAGTGCACGTCCATCGACGAGGGGGAGAGGATAAAATGCCAACGCCCAAACGACTGTTGGGCACAACACCAAGCCTGTATGAAGTCAGCCTCGGAAGATAGGACCATACTGAAGGAGTTTCGGTGAAGCAGCGAGATCCGAGCCTGCGAAGAGAGTCCCGATGAGGAAACAAAATTCTTGAAGACAACCAAGGATGGCTTTGCCACACAGAAACGTGCCACCAGGCACCAGAGAAGACGAGAAGATGCATCCTCATAGACTCCCGAAGGAACTTCCATCGAGACAGTCGCCCCGGAACGGGAGACCGAAGGAGAGAAGGAACCTATATCCGGGATGCAGGGAGACTGGGAGGCCCGGGACGATCCACAGAGAGCGTCGCAGAAAGAAACTGGCTGCCTATCCAGCGATCTTGCGACAGGGAGGCCAAGGGCGGATGGATCCGAGGCCAGAGGTGCCGGAGGCCGAGCGTCTAGAGAAGAAGCAATGGTCGGTAGAATTTGAAATCCCGGAGGTGCGTCCGGCGCGTTCAATACGAGCCGCATATTGGGAGATTCACTATAAATTCATATATGGTTCTAGGATGTATAAGAAGATATAATGAGATTCTTTACGTCAATATAGTGATGTATTAGTTAATAGTCATAACAAGAATGTATAAAGGATCTATAATTATTAAAAAAATCAATCGTATAGTAAAGAGATATTTATAAATCAATTAAAACATAATTAATTTATATTTAGTGTTCTAAATACAAATATAGTGATTGAATGGATAAGAATATAGAGAGTGTGAGATCCCTTACCTTGAATGGTAACTTTTAAATACAATAGAGAGTATTATTAAGAGGTTTTTGGAACCTCGTGAGGGATATAGAGAGTTATGGTTATTTTAAATTTTAAAAAAAAAATTAGTGAAGAGGAATTACAGGTTGTGAGGGTTTATATACTGAAAGAAATGATAAATATTTATTAATTTCAAATAAATGGTTTCAGAATCTATATGATAAAGTAATAAAAAACATAAAAATTTGAATAGTTTTTCATATCCATTCTACCAAATATAAGTTATTTTAATAATTTAATAAGTCTAATAACTAACCATATTATCATAATTCACATGGTGATGTGGAAGTGATTCATGTTTATAACGAATTTATTTTAAAACCGTAAATAGAATATATTGATTCTTGAATTCCATTAGGGTTTATAAAATTAATCAAATAAACTCAAATTTAAATATTTTAAATAGAAAAATATTTTTTTTGGATACTCTTTATAAAAAAATTTATATAACTTTTTTCTTTTATGATTTCAAAATACAAACATTAAATTTATTCTATATTTAATTATTACCCAAAAATTTAACTATCCTGTAAAATTATGAAATATTCATAGATAGATAATTTCAATGTGATTATTTCATAATTAATATATCATCTCTCCAAATAAATCTCTAATTTTTTTATTTTAAACTTTCAAATCAAATTCCCATAATTATTGAAAATTATTTGTTTTATGATAGTAATAGTTTTCTATCCCATATATCAAATATATTTGACTTCATTAGATAATATTCTCATTAATATTCAATAATTATTTTTAAATAATATTAGATTATTAAAATATAATTTTTTTCAAAAATTATTAAATTAATAACAAAATAGTGTTTTATTAAGAATATATATTTCCCAAATATAGAATTTGTGTTTAATAATATCAAAATCTAATTTTTATCTAACTCGTTATTTAATAATTTCAAATTTAATATTAATAATAGATATATATATTAATTTATTTTTTAAAAATATAAAATATAAAAAATCATTCCATTTGGTTCTTGATACATAACCCTTAATTACTCCAGAAACATCCGTAAATGTATGGTTCTTGATGGTGTAATTTTCATGGGGTGGTTAAGTGAATATGGTTTGGGCTATGATCTCGATGTCCTTGAAATTCTACAACAAATGAATTTTCGCATGCTTTAGTTATTGAATATTGGTTCTGGGCTTCATCATGGTCAATGAACAATAATTCGTTCTCCATCAGAAGCTCTGATAAATGGGCTGCATATGGTATGATATTGTTAGTTGGGATAATCACTTCATTATTCAATGTCAATAAGACTTTAACAATTATTAATATACTAATATTAATTTTAACAATACCCCTGAAATATTATAAATGGTTATAATTCATTGTGGTAATTTAAATATGACATGGTATAAATTTTATTATTTCAAAATAACCGATGTAGTTCACATGTTTTCTATGAATATGTTACATAATAAGGAATATATTCATTAAAAAGGGAATTTAATTTATAACTTTTTTTTTCCTTTGTCCTTGATATGGTGTATAGTTTCATTGGGTATCCCATTTATGATGGGTCAATAATTTCCCAATGATACTTGATTTATTATCTTAAAAACAATAGATTTAAGCACATTGACCATAAATTATGTGAACTTCTTCATGTGATTGTTTTTTATTGAATTATTATCTCCAATTATACTAGTTTCTTCCTCATCCATTCCATTTTTATTAAAAAACCTCTTACTGGACAAAATTGTTTGACTTTAATGTCTAGAAACACAATAGTTCAAACTATATGACTTTAAAAATTATCTAAAAAAGACAAAAAACCTTTCATGTGGAAGGATTGTAAAGGGAAGCATTACAGTAATCCATTTCATCGCTCATTAATTCTACATTTTTCAAGTATTTGGTAAATTTTATCAATGTTTGAAAAATGAAAAAATATTATAGCACCAATCACATTTTCGTAGTAAAATCCAAACTATTTTCCCGTGTTCAACTAGTATGGATAAAATATTGATCAGTGACATATCATATATCTTCTCCTTGATTATTAGTTTTATAAACCATGGAATATCTTTTAAGCTGTTATGATAATTATAAAATATTCCTTCCTTATATAAACCTGTATTATTTCATATGATTTGAATCCATGTGAATATTCCTAGATATCAGTGTTGAGTATAATCAACCACGATGTACACTTAAACCTTACTATGTATACTATGACCCTATTATACATTTGTATATGAACCCCGTTTATAGATTATCGACCATAAGTTTCTTCATCCTCTGGGGAGGTTCCTCTGGTCATCGTATTCCCCTAAATCATTAGGTTGGTATATCTCAATCGAATCTGATATCTTTTCATAACTAAAACATATTTCTCATTTCATCACTGCCATTATAGACTCCTAATGTTATGATTTACTAAATATATAGTATAATAATTCAGGTGGATTTAATACCATAACTATTAAAAAAAATTAATCGATATCAGTTTCTAGGGTGAAATTTTAACGTCACAACCGTTATATTTTAATCAATCCATGTCATCTGACTTTATACTATACAAAAATATGTTCTTATCTTCATGGCCATAATATAAATTTCCCCATTTCTAATGTATTTAATTTAATAAAATTTGTATCCATTAATGTTTTTTCCCATTCTAGTTTTGTTGTACCAAATATGTTGAAAAATATATATGACTTTAAACTATAGAAATATGGGTTTAAAGCCATTCATCATAAAACACAAACTTGTTGGGTATAACATACATGACCTAAAACATTCGATGTAAAGTGAAATAAGAAATTTTATTTAGTAACAAAAAAAGGTAAACTAGTGTAAATTTAAATTAATTGTTCATTGGAACCACCTCATGTGATCAAAGAAAATTTAAGCATTTCCAATGAAATGATGAAAAAATGTGTTAGGTGAAAAACACATAAGGGGAATAAAGAAAAGGGTGAGATCTTGATTGTTAATATTCACAATTTTATTAACTACGAAATATTTAGTGTGTCAAAATGAAAGTCTCAATGATTTTAAAGTCCAAAATTTGACATCAACTAATGTTAAACAGTTCTATCTAGGCCCCATATCCTTGGAAATACAATTATCATTAATCTGTCCCTTTCATACCTGGTATATAATCCTAATGGGTCAATGTAAATTGTTATATGACAAAACATAAATTTATTTTAACCATTTTTAACATTATAATCATTATAAAAAAACCCCCCCATTGTGATCTCTTCAAAGTTGTGTTGAATCATTTGTCTAGGTAGATAAAATCTAGTATTACGATTATAGTGTCAAATTATATACCCATCATTTTTTCACACTGCAGGGGAAATAATTCTCCAAATATACCAAATATATTTATAAGGTAAATGTATCTATTAATATGCCTATTTTTTCCACATTCATTAGGAAATAACTCATCCAAATGAATACGCTCATATGTTACGATTATGGTATCTATTCATATAATCATATATGATCCATAAAAAGGTGTAATGAATTAATAAAAATAGAAAAACTATAGTGATACTTTGTTATTATCTATGTTTAAATATATGTATGTTCATTGGCCAAGAAATTTTCATTCATACAAATAGACAATGTCTACATTCATGGTGATGGTATCTATGCCTGTAACCATCATTTATCTGTATAATGTATTAAATAATTCATCCAATTGGAGTAACTCTAGTGTTATGGAGATGATATTTATGCATGTAACCATCCATGATCAATGACCTATATTGATTCATTCATACAAAAATACTAACTATAGTGTTCATATGGTTGTATCTATACCTATAAATATCTATAATCAATGACCTTGTTGAACTCACTCATCTATATAGACTAACACTAAGGTTACGGTGATGGTATCTATGTCTATAATCATTTGTGAACCATGTATTAGAGGAAATATGTCACGACCCGTCCTCGGGGCCCGTGCCATGACTACCCCAAGCCCGCCTTCCATAGGCCAGGGGATGGCGACTAGCACCAAGGCGTAAATCCCAACGAAAAGGGAAGGCATTGCCTTTGAAAAGTAAACAAGCACCACAGAGTAAGCAAGCGGAAAACTAAACACTAAGTAAAAACTGTACAAGCTGTGCTGAAAGTAAAAGGGGCCGGAAATACAAGCCCAACTGTAAAGTACAACTGAAAGGAAAAACAGCTACTGAAAGGAAAAACTGCAGCGTCGAGACGTCCTCTGGAAGTCCCACCTGAAGGGTGGGTACAGATAGCCTCCACTGCTCCTCAGGTCCACCTAACTGCTCCGAGTACGTCCCGCCCAGTGGTCCACCTCCAGGTACTGTCCTGTTTCGCACGCCTCCTCCACGATCAGCGATGTCCGTCGTCTGCAACCAACACCACGAAGTGCGGGCATAGCCCGTGCAGGGGTGAGTATAAGCTACTCAGTAGAGACCCCAAGACCCCCGAAGGTCTCCCGAAATCCACAAAGGATAAATCATGAAGAAGAGGTACAATCACGAAGTAACATCTGACACGGCTTAGGTATATGACCATACATATACCTAAGTCGTCAATTCCCCGATCGGCTCCAACGTCCGAGCCCTAGCACAACCCAGTCCACACAGGAAAGCAAAACGCATACCCACGCAGGATAGAACAACACAATCCACAAAGGAGAGTAAACGGTAAATCCACACAGGATAGTTCAACACAATCCACAAAGGAGAGAAACACAAGATTCATCTCACACAGGTATACTTCTTCGGATGACGATAAAGATGATCACTGAACCATCTATGTCGTCAGACCCACGAAGGATCGATAGGTACTAACCTTGCAGTGACCCACACAGGATCAGACCCACACAGGATCGGGCCCACGCAGGACCTGTAGGAGTTGGCTCACACAGAACCGCTGAGTGTAGACCCACACAGGATCAGACCCACACAGGATCGGGCCCACGCAGGACCTGTAGGAGTTGGCTCACACAGAACCGCTGAGAGATGACCCACACAGGATCGGACCCACACAGGATCGGGCCCACACAGGACCGGGCCCACGCAGGACCTGTAGAACTGATCCACGTAGGATCGCTGAGTGCAGTAGTCGTCGCAGTCCGCTGAGCATCTCTGCACAGTCGTCGCCGCAGTCCACTGAGGATCTCTGCACGGTCGTCGTCGGAGTCCACGGAGGATCTCTGCACGGTCGTCGCCGTCGAGGGAGCAGTCGCAGCCAGCACTAGGGTTCCCGCACACAGCATGCTCATTCGGGAGGGTCCGCTCCACGAGCCGAGAGGCTGATACATCAACTGACACGAAGTACGAAGTTGATGTATCCAAAAGTTCCGTATCGTCAACAGGAACTCAACGTCGCAGACGGCGCGTCAATCAGACGCCCGGTCTGAGAGTTATTGGCAATTTCGTCCCAGGGGCCCGGTTGGTTTTTAAGGAAAAACCAACCCGACCGCACTCCACCTGCGTCCAAACCTCGGGCGGAGTATGCCCAAAGATCTGTCTCATATAGAGGAATTCAACAAAGCTGACTGTACGTCAATCGGACGTTCGTAGCTCAAGATATGAGCGTTTCCGCTCCGAGGGCCCGGTTGGTCTCGTGTACGAACCAACCCGGCCGAACTCAAAGTATTCCGAAACCTTGAGTGAGATATACCGAAACGACCGTCTCGATCCAAGGATCGTGTTGCCGCTGACGGCGAGTCGTTTGGAGGCACGAAGCTCAAGTTACGGGCGTTTGAACGAAAACGTCCGAAAAAGGGGGTACGGGCCCGGGCCGACCCGGCCCGACCCCCCCTGGTTCGGCCCGAACCGGGCGACCCGACCCGGGTCCGACCCTGTTGGACCGGTCCGGCCCGGCCGGGGCGCGGCCCGGCCGGTCGGACCGGCCCGGCTCGGCCCGGCCGGGCGGCCGAGCGCCGCGGGCGTTGACCCGCGGCCTGAGAAAGTCGCGGCCCACGTGGGCCGCGATGGCGAACCGCGGACGCGGCTGAGCCGCGTCCCGCCTGGACGAACCGGACCCGCACGGCCGCGGGTTTGTCGGCCGCCGGCGTCGCTCCGGTGGCCCATTTGCCTTCCCGTCTGCGCCGTTGCTCCTCCCGGGATCCGTTCTTTACTGCGGAATCGTCAAACACCCGTTGCAGCATGTTTCGTCGTCGCCCGCCAAATCCGCACAAAATGAAGAACGGCAGAGGGTCGTCGGGCCGTTTTCGTTTGGCCCGCACCATCCGCGTTAGAGATAAACAACCGGGAGAAATTTCTTCCACACAGGAAACAACAATTTTTAATAAGATTAAAAATTGTTCACAAAACGGTTCTTTAATTTCTTTAAAGAAACATTGACGGGATTTAATTAAAACGAGGGTAAATCCCATAATATAAAAATCCCTATCTCGTCGATCGTCGCGCGCGGGCGTTCTTCGCGGAAAAGATCGTCGCAGAAGAGAGGGATCGTCGCGTCGTCGTGGGGAGGCGTCGCGTTGTCGCGGAATCCGGCATTGAGTCGGCGAGCTCAACGAACCAAGAACAACAGATTTAAATTATTATTATTTAAATCTGTGTTTCGTTTTAAATCAAAAGAAAAGAACTTGAGAGGAAAATCCGACATCACTCACCTCAAACGGTCGGTGATCGGAGATCGGAGCGTGGAAGAACGTCTCGGACGGAAGCGTCGTCGATTTCCGGGTTCGGCGTTCTTCGCGTTCTTCGCATTCTTCGTGTTCTTCGCGAGGGAGAAGAAGAACAAGGATCCTCTCAAATCTTCTCAAAAGATTTTGGGTTGGTCTTATTTTATTAATATGCCAACACACGAAAACAGGTTAAGAAACGATTGAATTAATTCGCTGAATTAATTCAACGAAAGAAACAGGACATTTAATTCACGAAAGAAACAGCCCATTTAATTCACGAAAGAAACAGCCCATTTAAATGGTCTGTTAAGAATTTAGAAAACGCGTCGGTTGACTTTCATTAAGACGGGTTTTCACGGGTGCGTTTCTTAGCGGAAAGAAACGACGGGGCTCGTGCGGGCCCCACCTCACAAATATCTTACCAAGGGGGTAGGATATTTCTGGATAGCATCCTATCCAGTTCAACTCAGTTCAAGCCGCCTTTAACTGGCTTCAAGTGGCTTCCAAGTGGCTTAAGTGAAATAAAATAACGTTGTCGCAAAATTATTTTATTTCTTAACTTTAAGCCCGAAAATTAAAAACCACACCCGAGAAAACGCAACTCCGGAAGAGGCGTTTCTAAGAGAATACCGGCGCTGCGATTTCGTCGGTGCCCTCAGAATTCGATTCCGGGCACCGGTTCAAAAGTTAGAAAAACCTACTCGTCCGTTCACTGAACGTACCCGAGCCAAACTTCGGAAAATGATTCCGGGCACACCGGGCCTCGGAATCAGGCGCCGTCAGAAACTGCGTTCTTGTAAAATTCCAAAGAAAATTAAGAAAAAAATTTCCTTGAAATTATCGGGTCTTTACATTACTCCCACCTCAGGACTTTACGTCCCCGTAAAGATACATCAAAAACTAGGGAAACAAATGTGGGTACTGAGCACGCATCTGAGCCTCCCGCTCCCAAGTGCTCTCCTGGAGGTTCCCGTGCTGCCATCTGATGCGCACAAGAGGAATCGATCACCCACATAGGACCCGCTCATGTCGATCCTCTATCTCCACTGGGACCTCCCCAAAAGTCGCTCCATCATCCATGTCTAGCTCCCCATAGTCAATGATGTGCGTCGGGTCGTGCACGTATCTCCTCAGCTGGGATACGTGGAAGACGTCGTGTACCCGGTGCAACTGAGGTGGCAGAGCCAGGCGATAAGCCACCTCGCCAATCCTGCTGAGGACCTGGAAAGGCCCGATGAAGCGTGGAGACAACTTGCCGCCTCGGCCAAATCTCCGCAAACCACGTCGAGGTGAGACACGCAAGAAGACGTGGTCGCCATCCTCGAACTCTAGTGGCATCCGCCTCCTGTCAGCATATGACTTCTGCCGGCTCTGTGCTGTCCTCATCCGCTCCTGGATGACCTAGACCTTCTCTGTCGTGGCCCGGACCATCTCCGGTCCCACAAGTGCTGACTCTCCAGGGTCTGTCCAGCACAAAGGAGATCTGCAAGGCCTGCCGTACAATGCCTCGTAGGGTGCCATCCCGATGGTGGAGTGGTAGTTGTTGTTGTACGCAAACTCTACCAAGGGTAGGTGGTCCTCCCAGCTGCGACCAAAGTCGAGGACACATGCGCGGAGCATGTCCTCGAGAGTCTGAATGGTCCTCTCCGTCTGACCATCCGTCTGAGGGTGAAAGGCGGTGCTCAGACGTAGCCGCGTCCCGAACGCCTCCTGCAACCCCTTCCAAAGCCGGGAAGTAAAACGAGCTTCCCGATCGGAGACGATAGTCGATGTCACACCGTGAAGTCGTACAATCTCCTGAACGTAGAGACGCCCCAAGCTCTCCACTGAGCCCTGCTCTCGGATGGGTAAGAAGTGTGCCGACTTGGTGAGTCGGTCAACAATCACCCAAATGGAGTCGTGACCTCTGGAAGTGCGTGGAAGTCCAGTCACGAAGTCCATAGATATCCCGTCCCACTTCCACTCCAGGACCTCCAAGGGCTGTACCAAGCCTGCTGGTACCTGATTCTCTGCCTTCACCTGCTGGTAGGTGAGGCACCGTGAAACGAACTCTGCCACAGCCTTCTTCATGCCCGGCCACCAGTGTTGTCGTCTGAGATCCTGGTACATCTTCGCCACTCCAGGATGTACCGCCAAAGGAGAAGTGTGATACTCTCTCAGCACCTCCTCTCGTAAAGCGACTGGTACCAAGGTACGTCCTCTGAAAAGGACATCGTGCTCTGCTCCAAGGGAGAAACCATCATGTGCCTGTCCCGAGGATATCTGTGCACGCCGTGTCTCACAGTCAACGTCCCCATGCTGTGCCTCTCTGAACCGCTGAAGATGTGGAGGAGAGACTGTGAGAGACTGAAGGAAGGTTGCTCCGTCTCTATCCACGAAGGATATCTGCAAAGCGGCTAGCTGCTCTGTCGCCTCCTCAAGTAGCTGGATGCCCGTCCTCCTGCTGAGGGCATCAGCCACCACGTTCCCCTTCCCAGGAGTATAGACTATCTCAAAGTCATAGTCCTGGAGGAACTCGAGCCATCGCCGCTGTCTTAGGTTCAGGTCCTTCTGAGAGAAGATGTACCTGAGACTCTGGTGGTCAGAAAATACTGTGAAGCGCTCGCCCATCAGATAGTGTCGCCATGTTTTCAGGGCAAAGACTACTACTGCCAACTCCAAGTCATGGGTAGCATAGTTCTGCTCATGAGGCCTCAACTGACGTGATCCGTAGGCAATCACGGCCCGCTCCTGCATCAGGACACACCCGAGTCTGGTCCCTGATGCATCGCAGTAGACTACGTATCCAACTCCCTCCTCAGGAAACCTCAAGATAGGTGCGCTGGTCAACCTCTGCCTCAGCTCCTGGAAGCTCTGCTGACATCTGTCTGACCACACGAAGGGTTTCCCCTTCTTCTTCAACGCTGAGAGTGGGGCCGCAACTCTGGAGAAGTCCGGCACAAATCTCCGATAGTATCCGGCTAGGCCCAAGAAACTCTGCACCTCTGTCACGCTCTTGGGTGGCTCCCAAGCTAGCACTGCCTCGATCGTCACGGGATCCACTGCAACTCCCGCCTCAAAAATGACGTGCCCCAAGAAGTGGACCTCACGTAACCAGAACTGACACTTCGAGAGATTTCCATAAAGTTGGTGCTCTCGGAGTGTGTCTAGTACAACACGCAGGTGGTAGGCGTGCTCCTCCTCTATCGTCGAGTACACCAAAATGTCGTCGATGAAGACCACGACAAATCGATCGAGGTATGGCTGTAAGATCCTATTCATGAGGCTCATGAACACTGCTGGAGCGTTGGTCACGCCGAAAGGCATAACCAAGAACTCATAGTGGCCATACCGACACCTGAAGGCCGTCTTCTGCACATCCTCATCTCGAACTCTGAGCTGATGATAGCCTGACCTGAGGTCTATTTTCGAGAACCATCGTGCCCCCTTGAGCTGGTCGAAGAGGTCATCAATCCTGGGTAGCGGATACTTATTCCTCACTGTCACCTGATTCAGGCGACGATAATCGACACACAGTCACAAGCTCCCGTCCGCCTTCTTGGCGAACAAAATCGGGGAAGCCCAGGGCGAAACACTGGGTCGGATGAACCCCTTGCCCTGCAAGTCCTCCAACTGTACCCGCAGCTCTCGAAGCTCAGCGGGGGCCATCCGATATGCTGGAGTGGATATCGGGGCTGTCCCAGGGTACATGTCAATTTAAAAGTCTACCTCTCTGTGAGGAGGTAGTCCTGGAACGTCGTCGGGAAAGACGTCCGCGTACTGATCCACCACTGCAGGAAAACTGGGACTCCGCACGTCAACTGCTCCCAGGATGAGGCTAGCCAACTGATGAGTGATGGGCTGACCTCTCCTCTGTGTGAGTCCATCCTGTGCTGCTAAGGCTCCCTTCTCGCCGGTGAAGGTGAACCTGCTCCCATCAGTGCGCACACATCGCACCTTGCGCCTAATGCAGTCAATCTGAGCATGGACCGTAGATAACCAATCCATGCCCAAGATGACGTCGTAAGGCCTCGACGCCGCTACAAGAAGATCCCAGCCGAAGCTCTCGCCTCCTAGAGTAAGCTCACACTGCCGGCACCAGTGCGTAATCTTCGAGTCTTCTCCCGTAGGAGTCTCTAGCCGTAAGGATCGAGCCAACGGCTCTGTCGGAATCTCCGAGCTCCGAACAAGGGCAGTGGCTATGAAAGAGTGACTCGCTCCTGTGTCTATCAGAAATGCAGCAAGGGTGGAATAGACACAGATCGTACCTCGAATCATCTCTGGCGCACCGTGGTCGTAGGCCTCCACTACCTGGAGCTGAGCCTGTCTCTGCCCGCCAGCTCCCTGTGGTCGGGGCGGGCCTCCTGGTGGTGGTGGTGGCAGAGCCTCAAAGCGTCGCCCACCACCTGCTGCTCGGCCAGCTCCTCTGCCTCATCCGCCTCCTCCCTGCGGACCGCCACGGTCGACCCTCTGCCTCTGCCTGGGTGGTCCCTCCACCGTCTGCTGCCCCTCGGTACGACGGGTCGGGCAGTCACGAGCCATGTGGCCCTGCCCGCCGCACTCGTAGCACTGTCTGCCTCTCGGAAGGCTGGCTCCGCACTGTGTGCCTCGCACCGCTGACCCAGTGTCCCGGGGTCGTCTGCCGGAAGGTCTGGTCTGCCTGGAACCCTGAGTCATCTGCCGGCTACCAGCTGCCGAAGACTCCGCTATCTGCCGCCCTGTGGCAGTTCTCGCTGTGGACTCAGCCAGGAAGCTCTCGATTAGGAGGGCTCTCTCCAGTACTCCTTCCTGGGTTGGGATGCTGAGGGAGATCAGCGATGCCCTAATCTCGTGTCTCAATCCCTGCTCGAAGGTCCGGGCCCGGAAGAAGGGGTCCCGTACCATGTCTGTCGAGTATCGAGAAAGGTCTGTGAACCTCGCCGCGTACTGAGCGACCGTCAAGTTGCCCTGCCGCAGCTGAAGAAGCTCCTGGATGCGCACCGCTCGGAGGGTGGCCGGGACGAACTCTGAGTGGAAGAGGCTCTCGAAGTCCGTCCAGATGAGGGTGGTCTCATCGTGTACCTGGAGCATCAGGCTCCACCAGCGTCCGGCTGCTGCGTGCAGTAGGCTCGCCGTGAGGATCACCATGAGGTCTGCTGGCGTCCTCACTAGCCTGAAAACTCGGACGACCGCCTCCATCCAGTCCTCAGCTGCCTGGGGGTCTGACTCCCCACGGAACCTGGGTGGTCGCTGGCGCTGGAACTCGTGCAGAGCTCCAAGGCATCGTGCGTCGTCAGCTGCCAGTGCTGGAAGCATCGGGGGCTCAGCGGGTAAAGGTACCGCCGGTGCCTCTGCTGTCAACGGGCCCTGTACCGAGGCCTCGTCGCTCGGCGGGCTGTCGTCGCGCCCTACTCTGGGAACCCTAGCTGGCTGCTGTTGTCGTGCCATCCTGAAAAGGAAACAAGTATGCCACGGTCAGAATAGTATACCTGGTGAGCTGACACAACTAATCACAAAGAAAACTTGAAACACACATGCAATCAATGTTTTCGTGCATTAAGTCGGAAATCAGAAGTCAGGGTCCTGGTGTATGGATACGTCGGCCGCCGCACCAACACTGGACTCCCTGGACTGATAACCACACTCAATACGCTAAACACTATTGCTTCACATAGAAGAAAGATCAGAGTCTGCGGTAGAACCGACCACCTCTGATACCAATTTGTCACGACCCTTCCTCGGGGCCCGTGCCGTGACTACCCCAAGCCCGCCTTCCATAGGCCAGGGGATGGCGACTAGCACCAAGGCGTAAATCCCAACGAAAAGGGAAGGCATTGCCTTTGAAAAGTAAACAAGCACCACAGAGTAAGCAAGCGGAAAAGTAAACACTAAGTAAAAACTGTACAAGCTATGCTGAAAGTAAAAGGGGCCGGAAATACAAGCCCAACTGTAAAGTACAACTGAAAGGAAAAACAGCAACTGAAAGGAAAAACTGCAGCGTCGAGACGTCCTCTGGAAGTCCCACCTGAAGGGTGGGTACAGATAGCCTCCACTGCTCCTCAGGTCCACCTAACAGCTCCGAGTACGTCCTGCCCAGTGGTCCACCTCCAGGTACTGTCCTGTTCCGCACGCCTCCCCCACGATCAGCGATGTCCGTCATCTGCAACCAACACCACGAAGTGCGGGCATAGCCCGTGCAGGGGTGAGTATAAGCTACTCAGTAGGGACCCCGAGACCCCCGAAGGTCTCCCGAAATCCACAAAGGATAAATCACGAAGAAGAGGTACAATCACGAAGTAACATCTGACACGGCTTAGGTATATGCCCATACATATACCTAAGTCGTCAATTCCCCGATCGGCTCCAACGTCCAAGCCCTAGCACAACCCAGTCCACACAGGAAAGCAAAACGCATACCCACGCAGGATAGAACAACACAATCCACAAAGGAGAGTAAACAGTAAATCCACACAGGATAGTTCAACACAATCCACAAAGGAGAGAAACACAAGATTCAGCTCACACAGGTATACTTTTTCGGATGACGATAAAGATGATCACTGAACCATCTATGTCGTCGGACCCACGAAGGATCGATAGGTACTAACCTTGCAGTGACCCACACAGGATCGGACCCACACAGGATCGGGCCCACGCATTACCTGTAGGAGTTGGCTCACACAGAACCGCTGAGTGTAGACCCAAACAGGATCGGACCCACACAGGATCGGGCCCACGCAGGACCTGTAGGAGTTGGCTCACACAGAACCGCTGAGAGATGACCCACACAGGATCGGACCCACACAGGATCGGGCCCACACAGGATCGGGCCCACGCTGGACCTGTAGCACTGATCTACGTAGGATCGCTGAGTGCAGTAGTCGTCGCAGTCCGCTGAGGATCTCTGCACAGTCGTCGCCGCAGTCCACTGAGGATCTATGCACGGTCTTCGTCGGAGTCCACGGAGGATCTCTGCACGATCGTCGCCGTCGAGGGAGCAGTCGCAGCCAGCACTAGGGTTCCTGCACACAGCAAGCTCGTTCGGGAGGGTCCGCTCCACGAGCCAAGAGGCTGATACATCAACTGACACGAAGTCCGAAGTTGATGTATTCAAAAGTTCCGTATCGTCAACAGGAACTCAACGTCGCAGACGGCGCGTCAATCGGACGCCCGGTCTGAGAGTTATTGGCATTTTCGTCCCAGGGGCCCGGTTGGTTTTTAAGGAAAAACCAACCCGACCGCACTCCACATGCGTCCAAAACTCGGGTGGAGTATGCCAAAAGATCCGTCTCACATAGAGGAATTCAACAAAGCTGACGGCACGTCAATCGGACGTTCGTAGCTCGAGATATGAGCGTTTCCGCTCCGAGGGCCCAGTTGGTCTCGTGTACGAACCAACTCGGCCGAACTCAAAGTATTCCGAAACCTTGAGTGCGATATACCGAAACGACCGTCTCGATCCAAGGATCACGTTGCTGCTGACGGCGAGTCGTTTGGAGGCACGAAGCTCATGTTACGGGCGTTTGAACGAAAACATCCGAAGAAGGGGGTACGGGCCCGGGCCGACCCGGCCCGACCCCCCTGGGTCGGCCCAAACCGGGTCGACCCGACCCGGGTCTGACCCTGTTGAACCGGTCCGGCCCGGCCAGGGCGCGGCCGAGCGGCCGAGCGCCGCGGGCGTTGACCCGCGGCCTGAGAAAGTCGCGGCCCGCGTGGGCCGCGCTGGCGAACCGCGGACGCGGCTGAGCCGCGTCCCGCCTGGACGAACCGGACCCGCGCGGCCGCGGGTCCGTCGGCAGCCGCCGCCGCAGCTTCAGCCGCGGCGGGCTCGTCCGGCGGCGCGCCGGGGCGCCGCCGCCTCCGGCCGCCTGCGTCGCTCCGGTGGCCCGTTTGCCTTCCCGTCTGCGCCTTTGCTCCTCCCGGGATCCGTTCTTTACAGCGGAATCGTCAAACACCCGTTGCAGCATGTTTCGTCATCGCCCGCCAAATCCGCACAAAACGAAGAACGGCCGAGGGACGTCGGGCCGTGTTCGTTTGGCCCGCACCCTCCGCGTTAGAGATAAACAACCGGGAGAAATTTATTCCACACAGGAAACAAGAATTTTTAATAAGAATAAAAATTGTTCACAAAACGGTTCTTTAATTTCTTTAAAGAAACATTGATGGGATTTAATTAAAAAGGGGGTAAATCCCATAATATAAAAATCCCTACATCGTCGATCGTCGCGGGCGGGCGTTCTTCGCGGAAAAGATCGTCGCAGAAGAGAGGGATCGTCGCGTCGTCGCGGGGAGGCGTCGCGTTGTCGCGGAATCCGGCATTGAGTCGGCGAGCTCAACGAACCAAGAACAACAGATTTAAATTATTAGTATTTAAATCCGTGTTTCGTTTTAAATCAAAAGAAAAGAACTTGAGAGGAAAATCTGACATCACTCACCTCAAACGGTCGGTGATCGGAGATCGGAGCGTGGAAGAACGTCTCGGACGGAAGCATCGTCGATCTCCGGGTTCGGCGTTCTTCGCGTTCTTCGCGTTCTTCGTGTTCTTCGCGATGGAGAAGAAGAACAAGGATCCTCTCAAATCTTCTCAAAAGGTTTTGGGTTGGTCTTATTTTATTAATATGCCAACACACGAAAACAGGTTAAGAAACGATTGAATTAATTCGCTGAATTAATTCAACGAAAGAAACAGGACATTTAATTCACGAAAGAAACAGCCTATTTAATTCACGAAAGAAACAGCCCATTTAAATGGTCTGTTAAGAATTTAGAAAACGCGTCGGTTGACTTTCATTAAGACGGGTTTTCACGGGTGCGTTTCTTAGCGGAAAGAAACGACGGGGCTCGTGCGGGCCCCACCTCACAAATATCCTACCAAGGGGGTAGGATATTTCTGGATAGCATCCTATCCAGTTCAACTCAGTTCAAACCGCCTTTAAGTGGCTTCAAGTGGCTTCCAAGTGGCTTAAGTGAAATAAAATAAAGTTGTCGCAAAATTATTTTATTTCTCAACTTTAAGCCCGAAAATTAAAAACCACACCCGAGCAAACACAACTCCGGAAGAGGCGTTTCTAAGCGAATACCGGCGCTGTGATTTCGTCGGTGCCCTCAGAATTCGATTCCGGGCACCGGTTCAAAAGTTAGAAAAACTCGCTCGTCCGTTCACTGAACGTACCCGAGCCAAACTTCGGAAAATGATTCCGGGCACACTGGGCCTCGGAATCAGGCGCCGTCAGAAACTGCGTTCTTGTAAAATTCCAAAGAAAATTAAGACAAAAATTTCCTTGAAATTTACGGGTCTTTACAAAATAATTCATCTAAATGAACCAAATATGGAGTTATGGTTATGGTATCTTTACCTAGACCCATATGTTAGCCACAACATGGCTGTATTCTTTCTATGTGAAGAATTTGGGAACCTGAATTGAATATTTTTCATTGAAAATTCACTAGTGAAATGGTTTCATGTTATTTTGATTCTTCTATTAATATTCCACATATTATTATGAATTTTTAATAATATTTGAGAAATGGACATATAATTAAAGGGAAAACATTCATTAATTTTTATTTGAAAATGAGAATAAAAACTATAACATTGATTTTCCATCAAATAGATTACATTGTAATAATTAAAAACAATGATTATCAAATGTTTGATGTAGAATCGTTATTTTCATAGAGTCTTTCATAGACTTTTGAACTATATATGATTTATTTTTCTCTACCTCTACCTTAGATTGATGTGGATTATCCCTTATAGTGATATCTAGTCTCGAATTCTTTTCCTCCTCTAATAGTCATTATTTTTCATCATTCATTATCTTAACATCATGGAGTTCCAGATAATGTTGTTCCAACTTTTTATTATTTCATTTAGACTCATAGTCAAGATGTTACATGTATAGTGAACTAGGATTCTCATACATACATATTACATATTTTTTTGATGAATATTCATTAATTTAAAAAAACACACAAATGTGGAACATAATAAGTTAGTGTAATAGGAAACAAGGAAATAGAAAAAACTAATATATTAATAGACAAAATTATCTCTCATTGTGTTCTTAATAACTATAAACATTCTTAAGAAAATTATATTTAATACATTTCTTTAAAATATGGGGAATGTGTCATGAACCAATTTTGGATTCCATCTAACCCAAAACTCGACCTAATTCATATAATGGATCAAAGGGTGTTCCCCATCCGAAAATTCTAGAAACTGGTTATTGGGTATCAAAAAGATGATTTGGGAATGATTTAATCCATTTTATAGGAATAAATAACAAATATAAGTAAGAATCAAAATGATAAATAACAAAATTCAAATTATGCACATCAATTTTCAGAATTCTATTTTAATAACTATAACCAAAAAAATGCTATGAACTATAATAGAATGGGAAGAAAACTATCCCAAATGAAACCTCAATGTGACAAATGAGTCATCAACATCAAGCCACAACCACTAACTCTTGTGATAAGTGGTACACTAACAACCCGATCCATCATCACCATTATATAACTTTCCATTTCAAGGGTCATACATAACAAATTCTATATGGACCCAAAGATTTATGTAGGGTGTGAAACAAATCTTGGTACGAGGAAACCCAAAAAACGATATCACTCTGTAACATTATAAGATAAATTAACACTCTCAATTTCATAATAACATTTGAAACATTTTCAGGAAAATGTTATAAAGGTGTCTTTCTCAAGAAATATTTTTCATTGAAACCCCTTTTTACAAATAAGTTTTCTTGAAATAAAAAATATACAAGAGGTCTACCATATGTATGTGGCTTGAACAAAGCCATATAATAATCATATCAGAAGTGATCACCATAGTTAAATCTCTAAAGGGTACAATCAATAGTGAGACTCTAGAAACCTCATACCTCAGTGATCAAAATCATCAACTAAACTACCAATAGTGTCATCATGCATGATCGATTAGAGGAGAACATATCATAAGGTACAATAGTCCCAAAAATAGAGTTACCCTACACAAGAAACTATACGGGAACACATTAGAAGGTCTAGCGGTATAATCTCATATCAGTTGTTTTGTTAGTGATTCAATCATCAATCCTGGTAGATAAATCAAGCCCTCAACCACTTCCTAATAATTTAGTGTAATAGTTCTATTTAACAAACCAGGATACTAATGATTCCTTTTTTCTCAAATTTCATTCAATGTATAACATAAATCAACAATTTCACATTTACATTCCATGTATCAAAACAGAACTAAAAAATTACATATTTTATAAATTTTATTTGGCACTATTACAAAAAATATATTTGAGTAATATAACCATTTTCATTGTCCAAGACCCTTTAAAAACTACACAAAAACCAAATTAATTATTGAAACATGATTCCCATAATCATAGAAATTCACAAATCACAATAAAGGTGAAAAAAAAGTTATCCATCAATGTAAAAAAACCATTTCTCTTGAAAAACACATTTCGAACACATTATCACCTAATGTTTCATTGAAAATATATTTCACACCTTTCACACAATTCGTATAGTATTTTGAAGAAACTAAAAATGGGTCACACATAAATACCCAAAAAAATTTCTTTAGATAATCCATTTCATTACATCTTTATATTAAACAATTCCCAAAACACATTTAGCACCACATAAAAAATACATAATGCACATATAAATTATAAATAAATAAATCAAAACTCATCCAATAAGGTAAAAGCATGGAAACACCTACCTATCACTTGAAATCTTTCATAAATAAGTGTTAATACACAATCACACCATCATAAGACCCTAACAAGAAATTATTGAAAAAAAAATCAATACTTTCCCCATAAATATGGGATCAAACCCCCCATAGGTCATGAAACCTACTAAAAATTTAAAACTCAATTAAGAGGGGAGATGAACCCATGAAAGATGGAGAAATCAAGAGAAGATTACTTACATTAGTATTCATTGATAATTCCACACCAAAAAACACTAAGAAAATGAAAAACCCAGGGATACAAGGAAAAATTAGAGGATACTAGGATATATAATCCTAAATGGGGATAAATTGAGTTGTTTTATGGTTAAATTCATAGAGGGAACAAAGGTAATATCACAATTTATATTGACCTAGAAAAGTTAGATAGTTTTTCAATATGGTTTTCAAAACTTTGTGTAAACTGTGATCCCCTATATTTCTTAGTGGAACAAGTCATACAGTTATCCCAAATTGTTTGAATAACTGTATTCCAACCATGTGTTTCACCACTATCCAAAAATCCAATTGACCGCATTGTTTCTAGGGAAAGGGCATACAGTTTCCTCTAACCCTATGCCAACCATTCTCCAGCTACATTCTTTCCAAAATTCTATATTTTTTACCTAAAACAAAATGGTAATCCAAGGGATAAATGTAAGAAACAAATTAATATATGAAATACCTTAAAATGAAAACAAGGATATGATAATTTTCCCCACGATGGAAAATTTTCTCTCCTGGAAAGTCCACCAAAAGCATGATCAGAGTATAAAAATTGATATTTTTCTTCAACCTAATAAATTATATATGAATCCAAATGAATATTATTTAAAAGATTCCAAAGAACTTAAGCAAATGGAAAAAAAGTCCCTTGAAGAACATTTTATTAGTAATCCACAATCTAAAATAGTCTTTCAAACATAGAAAAATCATGATCTAATTCCAACTCTTCCAAATTTAGCAACTAAGATAGATCTGGTTTATACTTTTTCAACTGGGAGACAAGAAATAATTCATGGATTGATAGTATCTAGGAAGTAAAATATGACTAGTATTTTACTTTACCAATATGATCAGTAATCTCAAATGGTCTGACAGACCTCTGATATTAGCTTTCTTTTCCTACCCAAAAGATGATGACCCATGCGAGGTTACACTTTCAGGAACACTCGGTCAGGCACAAAAAACATCAAATAACAGTATCTCTGATCATCATAAGAATTATTGTGACCCTAATATATCAAAAACAATTGTTTAACATGACTTTATCATATGTATTTTTAATAAGTATCAGTCCTAATAACAAGTTCCCACCCACCTTAGTGAAACATAAAAGAGACCGACACGACCAGACAGTATTCCTCTCAAATGGAGCCATTCAAATTTAGTATTGGTAACTATTGTTATATGAAAACTTAGACAATACCAGATGGATATAACAGAAATCATATATATTTAAAACACATGCCCATAGAATGCATTCCAAAATCTGAATTGCCTACTCTGTCTAACCATCCATTTGAGGATGGTATGTCATGATCAACTTGACATGTGAACCCATATCCATTTGAAATACTTCCCAAAATACAAGGTAAAACATGGATCCATTCCAGAAAAAATTGCTGATAACACACCATGAATCTTTATAATTTTTTATGAATACAAACAACCCAACTCATCCACCTTAACTGAATCCCTAGATAGAATGAAATGGGCCCATTTTTTTAGACGATCGATCACTACCCAATTAGAATAACCCCCCCCCCCCATGGTGTATGAGTCATGATGACAATTAAGTCCATTTCCGTCATATCCCACTTACAGGTAGTAATGTGTAGAGGATGATGAAATCTAGAGGGTCTTTGGTGCTAATATTTTGTCTATTGACATGTATAACACCATGATATAAAGTTAGCTACATCTCAACATGTACCTAGCCACCAGAACTACCATTGCACATCATAGTACATCTTGGTAAAACTGGGATGAATGACCCTATAAAGACCATACATTTCAAATAGTTATATCGTATAATTTTAATGATAAACAACATAAAATAATTGCATGACCAAGATCCAAAGGTTTAGTGTCTTGGTAAAACTAGGACCATGCATAAAATTTACAAAATAAAACATAATTATTTATTTAATTCCTTCTTATATAGATTATTATTGAACTTTATATTCTCCTTAGTACAATAAATAACCTACGGATATATATAAAAAAGGGGAGAGCTAAAATCCCTATAAGAGGATAGATAAATAAATGAATCAATATAACATGGGGTCGTCATTGTCATTATCATCATAACATATTTATAAGATCATAAACATGAGAGTAATCATTATGAAAGGGATTGAAATGTAGAAATTCATAAAAATGACACATAATGTCATGGTGGTCAACTAAAACACATTTTTTTAATGAAATATAGCATCATGTTCAGAGGTATTTCACTTTATCTCGTGAGATTCATCACATTACCCAATAAATTGGAGCACTATATAATTTTGGTGCACCCTTAACATCATAACATTTACATTATAATGCATGGAACAAAGAACATATATAAATCATGGACACAAAATAACCCATGGAATATAATGGGTTTCATTTTATAAATCATAAATACATTATCTTTTGGCTCCAAAATGATATAGATAATAGCATACATGATATAAGATTCATCAACATTGACTGAAGAAGAAATAATATCAATAAGTAAATAGATTGTTTTTTAATATGGGTTCTTTTGGAAAACATTTTGTTAATAATAACCACAATTAGAAAACATGTATATCCCAGAAAAGATATGATAATTATTAATAAATAAATTTCAAGGAATATCCATAATAAAAATTGGCTGAAAGAGGGAAACCCCAAAGAAGATAATCTAGATTTAGAATCTCCCTTACCTTGATTATGAATGATTTATTAATCTTAATGTCATGTATAATCTCATTTTATTCATCAATTAACAATTAGGGAAATATTAAAACATTAATCTGATTCATTATTTCTTTATAATTTTCTTTTATGGTTTTTCTGATTGTTTATAGAGTTTAATTTCACCGTTTGAGTGTGTTCTTTTACTTTGTTTTCATGATCGGTTCACTTGTATACATGAATGGATGTTTGTCAAAAATTTGGATAAATATACAGAATTGTTACTAAATTTTATTAATTAGATTATAAAAGTTTAAATTATCTTGAAAAGAATTTTTTTATGTGGTATGAGGATGAATCTTTAGAAAAAATTTAACGGTGAATGTTTTAGATAAATTTTGGTGGTTTTCGATCACAATGAACTCGGTCTATTGTATCATTTAGTATTATGTATAAATGTTCATTCTAGAACAAAAATATGGTAATAAAATTCAATTCAAAATCAATTTTCAACTATTTAATTGTTTTATTAACATCCTTGAAGGTGTTAATGTAAAATGAATGTGCATCTCCCATGATTTCAGTGAATTGACACATCACGGGTGCTGATTACATTTTTAAAAATAAAATAAAGAGTGGGTGGAGATTAATGATGAATGATCCATTAACATGATATAATTTTATTTTATAAAAAATAATGGAGTTATCCTACCATTATGATTAAGGGAGTTTAAGAGATAATTACAAATGCTATGTAATTGAAAGGAAATTTTAAGAAAGAGAGAGATGATTTACCTCTTTAATATACCCTCCTTGATAACCTAATTAGGGAAAGGTTTTGGTATTTTGATGGGAGAAAGAGATCTAATATGTGCGGGGTCTATGGAAGAGTATTGATTAGAATTTGGAAAATTATAAAAGTTTTAGAGGTGTGAGGAGAAGATGTTGTGCTGGGTGGTATTTATAGTGGGGGAGTGGGTTTTTTCCCATTATTTTAATCAGTAGTTTATTATTTTGGATAAATAAATTTAATAGTTTGATAATTATAAAAAAATATTAAAATAATTACGAAAAATTATATATTATGGTTCTTATGTCACTAATGACTCAATTAATTGTTTATTTAATTTATAATATATTTATACCGCGAATTATCATATTTTACCATTCACAAAAAAATTATGTCTTTTTGAAAAATCCCAAAAGGTCACCCTAATCAATTTTCTACATACATAATTCATAAATGAACTCAATTTTATAAAAATAATTCACTAAATATGAGTAATTTATTTTTTAATTAAAATCAGCATTTACAAAAAATATATAAAATTTAAAATTATAACCGATTTTATAAAACATTAAAAAATTACATTAAGGTATCATAAAATTATCATAAAATCCTAAGACATAAAATTAATAATTTATTGGTAAATTTTATTAAAATAAATTTTTTATAAATTATTAAAGTAATTATAAAATGGTAATTAAATATTTATGACATAAAAAATTCTAACCCTTAATTAATAATTTTTTTAAACATTGAATGACATTATATGTGATATAATTATACTATAATTTCATTTATAATATTATTAAATTTTATTTATACTATCATGGGTGATATTACTATTTATTGGGCCAGATTACTTTTCATAAGAATCATATTACTATTCCTTGGGAAAATTTATTACGGGTTCTTTAACTTCTAGAAAAACACATTTTTTCACAAATTCATCATTTAAAATGTTTTAATTATGGCCTCTAATTAAATTCATGTTATTTATACTATATTAAATTACTATAAAGATGGTTATATTCCATTGAAAAATATTTGGGTTATTACATTATTCATCCCTGTTGAATTTTTTCCCTCAAAATTTTATTTTACTTAAACTAATGGGGGTGATATTCCTTCATCACCTCCTCTGCTTCCAAAGTTTCTTCATCTTTCTTATGGATCCTCTACAACACTTTTACAAGGTGGGTTTTCTTATTTCATATAACTTTATCTCTTTAGTCTAGAATCTTTACTAGCTTCTCCTTATAAGATATATCATCTTCTAATTGTACCACCTTTGAGTTTATTAAATGCAAGTGATCTGGTATATAATTCCTCATAAGTGATACATGATACGCATCATAAATTAATTCCCTATTTGGTGTAAGTTCCAGCCGATTTACCATGAATCCTATATGATCAATAATATGAAAGTGTATAATGTATCGTGGTCTTAGTTTCCCTTTCTTTCCAAACTGCATGACTCACTTCCATGGTTATATTTGAAGGAATAATTTATCACCAATGTCAAACTCCTAGTCCCTTCAACAATTGTCAACATAGATATTTTGTAAAATCTGAGAAAATTTGATATGTTGCTAGATGGATTGATCCTTCTCTATCACCTATTTCACAAGATCAGGTCCAAGTGTCTTTCTTTCTCCAACATCATCCTAATGGGTTGGAGTTCAACATCACTTTCCATATAGATCTCTATATGTAGCGATCTGAATACTCGATTGAAATCTATTATTCTATGAGAACTCAACCAATGGGATATTCTTATCCCAGTAAAAATTTAATTTGAATGAGAATTATCTTATCATATCTTTGAGTTTTGGAATAGTAATTTCAGATTGTCCATTTGTTTGGCGGTGATAAACCATGCTGAAATTTTTATAAGTACTCAAATCATGTTTAAGAATCCTCCAAAATTTCGATGTGAACCTGGGATCATGATCAGAAAAAATTGATAGTGGAACTCCATGTAGTTTCACCACTTCCATCACATATATATTTTCATTTTTCTCAAGTGAGATATCTTTCTAAATAGATATAATTTGGGTAGTCTTGGTGAGTTGGTCAACTATAGCCCATATCACATTATTACCTTTGGATATCTTCAGGAGACCCATGAAAAAGTACATAGAGACATTCTACCATTTTAACATGGGTATAAGAAATGGTTGCATCATCCCTTTGGGCTTATATTTCTCAACTATAACATGCTGACATTTCAATACCCTTGAGATATAATCAGCAATATATTTTTTCATGTCGTACCGCCATAAGTGTTCCCAGTGATCATGATAATATTGTTACTCCTTGGATGGATAGATGAAGTTGAGACATGTTCATTAACTAACAGATCCTTAGTTATCCCAATTGTTAAGTCACACAGATCCTCATTCAAAAACTGAATCACACCATCATCATCGATTTGGAACTCTATTATCTTATCTTCCTTTACTGAATTCACCTTATTTTATAACTCCGGATCACCCCTTATTACTCCTTAATCATCATTGTTATAGATGGATGGGAAATAATTTGGGAAAGGTAAGATGTATTCCATATCATTATTATTTCCAAATCAATACTTTTAATATCCATGAATATATGGTCTTTCTAAATCTACAACATGGATCGATTATTAGGTTATTTTCGACTAAGATCATCATATACCTTTTTTGCTTTTCCAATATGCTAGTAAATATAGAAATAATAGTTTTTTATTATCTCTAACCATATCCATTGATGCATTTTGATCTCCTTTTCTGTGAATATATACTTTAGGATCTTTTGAATTCTATATAATTAAATCTTCTCACCATAGAGGTAGGTCTACTAAATTTTCATGGCAAAAATCATGACTAATACTTCTAGATCATGCATCGAGTAGTTCGTATCATGGATCTTCATCTTCTGTGTGGTGTATATAATCAAATTATAATTTTTCATGAGTACACAACACAAGCCATTCATTAATGCATCATTTTATATCACAAAACATTCTACACTTTTTGGTAATGTGATTACATGTTTAGAGATAAGCCTTCTCTTTAGATCCATAAATCTTTCCTCACATTCATCTATTCAAACATACTATACCCCTTTCCTTTATAACATATTTAGACGGATTTAAAATCATGATAAATTTCTAAAAAAAATTTTATAGTACCCAACTAATTCATGAAAAATGTAGATTTATTTGACACTAAGGTTTCAAGGTCATTCCTCAATCACCATTGTCTTTTAAGGGTCCATAGAAGTTCCATCACTTGTGATCATATTTCCCAATAATGTTACTTGCTAAATCCAAAAGTCACACTTTTTGAACATGGTGTATAACTTCTAATTTCGTAATGTTTCCAACATAAGCCTTAAAAGTTCATTATCATCCACTTTTCTCATGGAGTAAATGATAATATCATCGATACACACTGCAAAAAAAAATTCAAGGTAATGTCTAAAAACTTTATTAATCAAATCCAAGAAGATTATAGGGGAATTAGAAAGTCTGAAGGGCATCACCGAAAAATAATTGTTCTCATACCATGTACAAAAGGTAATATTCTGAATATATTCCTTCATTACCATTAACTAAATATATCCAGAAAAAAGATCACCTTTGAGAATTATAGAGTTCCTCATATCTGATCATAAAATTAATCAATCCTTGTAAGAGGATACTTAATCATTATGGTGATATTATTAAATTCCTGATAATTGATACACAAAAGAATTGATCTATCCTTATTCGTGGAAAAGAGCACTGGTACACCACAATGTGATTCACTAGGGTGTTTGAACCCTTTTCCAAATGTTCTTGTAGTTTGTTTAAATCATCCTGTTCAATATGATCTATCCTATAGGGACACCTTAAGATAGGAGTAGCTCTGGATATGATTTTTATTGAGAACCATATCTCATTATTTGTAGGGAATATGGGTAACTCTTCATGAAATACATCAATTTATTCCATTATGATAGGAATTTCAACTAGTGCTTCAGATTCCTTTGACTCACCCATTTAAGAGAGGTATGCTTCTTCACAGTGAATCTACACCCTCACCATTGAAGAATTTTCCAGATGATATTCATGATCATTATTGCATATCTATAAAATCATGGTATGGATTGGAATATGAAAAAATATTTTCTTTTATTGGTAGTTGATGTGTACATTATATAACGAGATCCAATACACCTCCATTATAGCATTGAATATCATAAAGATATGTATCCCATGATTTACTGGAAGAATATTCCCACAAACGCCAACAGGAGAAGAGTACAATACTTGGGTTTCATGGATTTCGCTTCATTTTATTTTTATATATATCTATACATAATGATTTTGGGGATTCTATTAAATATTTGTAGAAAACATACAAGATATATAGGAATATGTAAAACCAAAATCAAATAAAACCTTTTCCATTCCTTAATGATTAAGAAGAGTACCTTGTACGACATCATTTTCATGATCCACTTATAAATTAGTGATGAAATATATCTTCACATTATCCTTTGGCTTTTTTGGTTGATGAAAGATATTACCCTATAGGACTTGAGGTTTAGTGCACTGGAAGTTTGTTTTAAATGTAGACAAATTTACAAAAAAAAGAGTTGGGTTCTAGAATTTCCCATACCTTGACTCTGAATACTTTCTTCACATTAATGTATTTGATAATCACATTATATTCATTAATTAACAATTCAAAAACCGTAAATACATGAATCTGATTCATTATGGTTTTATTAGGTATTTTATGGGCCATTGGAGAGTTATAGTTTTTAATTTCATCTTTCGAGGGTGTTTTTTTTCTTAGTTTTCATGATCGGTTTACTTTTATACATTACTGGATGTTTGTGTAAAATGGAGTTAAATATTCATAATTGTTATTATATGTTGTTAATTATATTCAATATGATTAAATTATCTTTTAAATATTTTTTTATATTATATGAGGATTAATATTTTGATAAAATTTAATGATGTTCGTGTATGGTTAATTTTGGCAGTTTTTCAGTCACAATGAACTTGTTTTGTTTTGTCATTTTGTATTATGTATAAATGATAGTTCAAAAACATACACAAGGTAATAACATACAATTTAAAATTTCTTTTCAACTATTTAATGGTTTTATTAACGTTATTTTAGGTGCTAAATAAAAATCAAAGTGCATTTCCGACATTGTTCGTAAATTGAAACATCAGGAGGGACAATTTAATTTTTAATAATATAATAGAGAAAGAGATAGAATTTTAATGATGAATATTTCATTAACATGGTATAATTCCTATATGTCAAACAGAATGGAGTTATCATGCCATTTGGATGAAGGGAGGTCAGGAGATAATATGAAAAATATGAAATTGAAATGAAATCCGAAGAAAAATAGAATCGATTTACCTCTTTGATTTATCATCCTTATGGAATTGTTTTTGTATGATTATGGCACCCCACCTTTTTATTTCATAACTTTCCATTTCATTTTACCAATAAAGGATCTTTACAGTCTAGTGTATTGGAAATCAGGTACATAAAACATGAAAACATAAAACATTCTTCAAATCCACTTTGCAGGGATTCATCATAAGTTATTACTATGTACAATTATTACATCTCACAACCTGGACACATACATCAAATAAAAGGGTGAGAAGAACGCATAGTAAGGAAATAAGTGGAATCAATTTACTTATGAAATCAATAAGAACTTGATAAAAACATAAGGACATGTGGAATAGAATTAGAAGAATGACATAATGAAAATTAATTGAATCATTAATTGAATATGTGGATAAAAATTTTAATATAGACATTCATGAACGTACCATCAAGTTTCATCCCCAAGGTGTCATAAAAATTAGTAAGTTTATTCACCAAGGTATCGTGAAACTTGTCATCTAGAGAGATTATATTCTTTACACAATGTATTGAAGAACTATGAGGGTGAACCCTTAATATTTATTTATATTCATGTGAGCCACATAACTCATAATCATACATTTCATAAATAACTCAAATAGAGTAAAAGAAATGGGTTTACTTCAAAATTGTTAAATTTTAAAAGATCTTAATATCTTGATCGTTATGACATTTATAACCCATGGGAGAGAGTGAGTGTTATATGTATAACAATTCTAGAAGAAATTGGATCAATTTTATGTATTGATGGTTACCCCTGGAGATGAAAATATATTTGGGTATTCAAATAAATAATTGAAGAGAATTTCATGAGAAAAAATATATAGATTTTGAGATGAATATTCTGCAGCATAACCATTATATAATATGGTTTTAGAAAATAATAAAAAAAAGAGGGGAAAAGGGTCTCATATCCATATATTATTCATTATACAGTTGAGAGATAGAATAAAATTGAAATAATACCATGGTGTGGACATTTTAATGTCATGCCACATGAAAATGAAACTTGACAAAAAGAAAAATGCGACTTCTTTTATGAAAAATCGGCAGCCTAACGACGTCACATAAAAATTAAAAAAAAATAAATTTATTATATTGGTGAGGGTGTCTCATCATTCGTAAATGAATTGTACAGTAATAATGATATATAAAAACATACCCTAACATAAAAATATGGAAACTAGAAGACATAACATAAAGGAACCCATGACTTAAAAAGGGGGGGGTGTGAAAGGTTTCCTTACCTTGAAGTGTGACATCGAAATCTTGAAGGTTGGGACCCTTGGGGCTGAGGGAACCTTGGGAGGACTCCTTGGGAGGTAAAAATACCATATCATAGTTGATGAGGATTTTTGAATGAAATGAATGAGGGAATGTCTTGGTATTTATATGAAAAGTGAGGGAATATTTAATAAATTTTCAAGGGACACCTTATCAGTGGTATTTCCAAAACCCTTGGTTTTCCCATGGTATTTTCCACTTGGGACACATCATAATATTTCTTAGTATTCAAAAGTTGACCTGATTTATTACATCATGATTACATCATCAAAGAGGTCAATAAACACATGAAACTCAATACAGTATTTTTACCATTAACCAAAAATTTCAACTGTTTCAGAAAAATCCCAAAATATTACAATAACATAATATCTATTATATGAATTAAAAAAATAACTCAATTTTAGGAAAATATTTTTCTAATTATTTTTAATTTAATTTTAAAATATAATTATTATTTACTCAAAAAAACAACTCTAAAACTATATCTTGTTTTGTAACACCTCGAAAAAGTATTCAAGGTCCAATAAAATTTTCGTATAAACAAAATAAAATAATGTAACAATTTATTATTACATTTTATGAAAATAAATTTCCATTTTAAATTATAAAAATAATTATAAAATATTAAATAATTTATTTATGACATTAAAATATACTAAAAATTATACTACGGTCCCTTTTTTTACTTTTAAGATGTCTACAATATATTTATACATTCATGGGTGATGTTTCTATGTTTTTGGGAGATTTACTATTCGTTACTATTCATAAGGGTATGTTACTATTCATACATACACTTCACTAACATTCAAGTTGATCATATAATACTCTAACTTTCTTAATGATAACAACTATAGAATACCTTTTTGAAAATCTTTTTACATTATTAATTATTTAAAGTATACAAAAATATTTTAAAATACATTTTTTCGAAAATTTATCAAGAATATAGAACTTCTATAAATTCATCCTATATTTATCCTGACATTTTAAATTCACAAATTTTACCATAAGATGAAATTATTATTTGATTTATACAAAGGGGTTAAAAAGGGTATCTAAGACCTTGTTAAATAACCCCTTATAACGCATGCATATGACCTAAGTGTAAGGTGTGCTATGGTTATAGAATCTTGGTTCGGCTTAGAAAAAATTGCTCGAATGATGATTTATATCATATTAAACTTATCCCTTAGGTGATTCCGTTCAATCTTCACATGTTGAATATCATCTTTGGCTTGGTCTAGAGAAAATCCTAGAGATGCTACCTCATTCCGAAACTCTATTAGATGGGCATCTTACGGCATGTGTCTACTGGATGAGGCCATCGACTCTTATTTCTGTATTAATTAACCAAGATAACTTGTATATGTAAAAAATAATTGTAACATAAAGAGTTTAGTTTTCAATGGTCATATTAACCAACGGTCATATAATAGTCGAAACCCAACTGTCTCATTTAATTATACTCAATTCATTAATTAACAGATATGGTTTTTTTGAGTATAAAATAACACACAAATTTAAGAAATAAATATTTTTAAAATGTTTGGGTCATTACAATTATTGTGAGACCAGGATCATATGGACGTGGGGGGGATATGGAAGTGTATTGGGTAGAATTTGGGCAAGTCTCACAGTTTGAGATGTCTAACTAGATGAGGGTGTGAGAGGTGGTATTTATAGTGGAGGAGAGAGGTGTTTTCACATTAGTTTATTATATTAATTCAATACTATTAATAGTTTGAGAATTATCACTAAAAATATTAATATAATTATGTAATGTCCATGATTATGGTTCTCACATTAGAGGTGACTCAATGGATAGTGTATTTAATTAATAATATATTTCTACCATAAATTATCGTATTTTACTATTCAACATAAATTTAGGTATTTCATAATAATCCCAAACCAATACCATAATAATTTAATGACATGTAGAATTGATAAAAAGTACAATTTTATAAAAATAATTTTCATAATATGAGTTATTTAATTTGTAATTAAAATCACCAATTACTCAAATAATCCATATTTTAAAATTATCACTGATTTATTAACACATTAAAAAATGACATTATGATCTCATAAAATTATATTAAAATAATAATACATAAAAATATTAATTTATGGATACATTTTATGAAAATATATTTCTTTTAAATTAATAAATTAATTATAAAATTGTAATTAAAAATTTATAGCTAATAAAAATTCCAACACATAATTAATAATTTTATTAAAACATTTAATTACTTATTCTATGATATAATTATACCAAAATTTAACTTATTAGATTCTTAAATTTTATATATAATTTAATGGGTGAAGTTACTATTCATTAGGACAATTTACTATTTATAGGTTCATATTTCTATTCATATAAACATGTCATTATAGGTTCCATATACTCTATAAATAATTATTATTTCAAAAATTATTCATTTATAATGTTTTTATTATTGCTTCTAAGTGATTTTAAGTGATTTATACTGTATTACATTACTATAAGAAGGTAAACAATTCAATTAATAAAATTTTGGGTTGTTACAGACCCACAATGATTAGTGTTTATCCTACAATATTGCCTTACTAAATGATAATAGCAGCAAAAAGTGGCCCTTGATTCAAAAAACTCTCTCACGAGATAGTAACCAATTATAAGGATTCTCCCCACCATTTAATAATTTCAAAGTCTACTAGAAAAAATCATAACTTGGTTTCTCTTACGAACCACCTCCAGAAGAGAAGGTATTAGTTGCATGATGTCCAAGAATACACATCCACTATTATCCTTGGTCTCTAGGTGCATTTGATCAAAAGTCCCATCAACATTCACTCGTTATTGGACATTTTAAATGATTTCATAAGAGCATTTCTACTCAATGAATCATTCATAACATTTACTTTATTGGGGTATACACAAAATAAAAAAAAATCCTTGAAGGTACTCAATCAAACAACATTGTATCAAATTCATATCTTTTTGAGGGAAAATGTAGTCTATGATTTATGATTTGAATAAACCAAAAACACATCTCCAAAAGATAATAGATCCATGTCATTAAGGCATGAATCACTACTACTAACTCCATGTCATGGGTTGGGTAATTCTTTTCATGTGGTCGGAGTTGGTAAGAGCCATAAGCCACCTAATTGTCATTATGAATTAGCACACTCCCATGAACCATGGATAAAGCCGAAAAACTAACCACATATCTCTTTCTAGGCTCCTGAAAACCCAAAATAGGGGATCTATTCAACCGCCGCTTTAGATAATCAGAGGATTCCTAACGCACTAGTATCCATTCAAACTTCACCCCCTTTCAAATGAACACTATAATAGAGGAAGAACGAAGAGAGTAATCCCAACATATTTGACTCTAATACCCTACCACGCCTAAAAAGATTCCAATTTCATAAAAAGAATTCATTATTTACCATGAAATAAACACACTAATCATCTTGGGGTCCACTAAAACACCTCATTCATAGATCACATGACCCAAAAAAGTTAACTCTTTAATCTATACGGTTTACATAGAAAACTTCTCATACAGACGATGATCCTAAATGGATGCCAATACGATCTTAAATGGTACTCATTATCCTCCTCATCTAAAGAATATATAAGTATTTCATCCACAAATACTAGTAAAATAGAGTCAACGTACTGATAGGACACCATGTTAATGAGTTCCGTAATGACCACATGATTATTTGACAACCTAAAAGTCATGAACAATTACATGAAATGGTCATACCTCTTTCAAGGGATATTTTTGGAACATTCACATCTCTAACTCTGACTTGATGATACCTAGTACACACATATATATTATAAAACCACCTTCATCCTTTAAGTTGATTTAAATGGTCATAAATTAAAGGAAAGTATACTTGGTATTTATTTTTACCTTATTTAGCTTAAGGTAATAAATGCATAACTAAGGAGATCTATTGGCCTTTTTCACAAAAATAACAATGGTGACCCATGTTAATACACTGAAGTGAATAGTTCCTTTAGATTCCAAATCACACATTTGGACCATTAATTAGATGAAAATGATGGGGGTCATATGTTATGAGGGACAAAATATTAGTCGTGTTCCCAATTCCAAATAAATAAAAACTCAATATCTTACTCCAGATGTAAACCTGATAAATGATTTTAAAAATCCTATGGGTACTCATCAAACATAGGATAAAATCCACTCTCATGTGAACTATCATCGTCCTCCAATGTCAGTGAAGATATCTAAAAAACAATTTTTCCCAACTCTATAAGTTGTAGTCAAGCACAACCTGATTAAGGATCCCATTCGCCATGAATAAGTTGTGTACTTCCATCAGGTTCCTTAAAACCCACTTTCCTCTTATATAAATTGATTTGATCCAGAAAACTTGCTATCCAATTCTTACCAGGGATCACATAAATTAGGTCCATTTCTAAAAAAATAAAATTTCATTCTAAATTGACCCTTAACATGGTGAGTTCACAAGATAGAAACATGAAACCTTTCTCTCTCTCTTTTTATCATGTGTTGATACCAAATCTATCTCAAAATTCATAAAATCGGTTTTCAACATTAACACATCTATAATGTAGGAATAAATAAATGAAATAGAAGAACCAATATCAAACTTATAAAATGGAAGAAGATGATGAAATAAGAATAATACATTGAAATTCCGTAGGCCCTCCATCTGTTTCCACTTATACTTAGTCCACCAAATGAGGATTCCTTGTCTTAGACTGAGATATAGAATGACCACAAGCTTATATTTGTTCCGTGAAATGATTATTTCCCAAAAAAATTATATGCCTAGTTCCATGGCTTCAAAACTGATAATCCACTATCTTCGATGGTTCTGTCCAAGCTGTCATTCTTTTTGAAGCCATAGATCCTACTCCACTATGATATTGGTGTACCACATTTTAAAATCACTTCAAGTGCCCCATAATTCTACACTGGTGACATGTTTTGGGAAGATATGACCATTTATATCACATCTTCCAAACCATTCCACACTAATGGAAAAAAATTGACCCAACTTCTGAAGCCACAAATGAAGAAAACTATGAAAGATGACCTGAACTATCACCTACCTTCTTCCCCTTCTATTCCTACTTTCTTCTTATTCTCATAATAACTACCACTTCCCAATGCTTATACTGGTCAAGATAATCGATAATTTATTCCATGATCAATCTTGACCATTATATCATGGTCAAAATCCTCATCATAGGTTTTTTTCTTGAATCAGAAACACTATGATCAGATCTATTGCTACAACCCCATCTCAACCTTTTGAGGCTTCATCTGTTCATTGGAAGTAATATCGGTTGAATATCTATATAGCTGAGGAATGATTATAGCATATTTCATCATATAATAGTTTCCCTAGATAATCTAAATAAGATAATAGGACCTATAAATGGCGAAAAAATCCGGACAATAATACTGATAAAAGAAAGACTTCAAATCTTTCCAACTCATCTACTTGTTATTTCCAACTTGCACCACTATGTCCCACCACATTAAACTAGGACCATCCAACAAGAATGAAATAAATTTCACTATAACTGACTCAAGATTATCATGGAACTCAAAAATATTCTCTATCTTCTCGATCCACTCCTCTTCTTTCGGATGTTTTGTGCTACCTCAGAACGAAGTATGCTTGTTCTTGAGGAAACCTAGAGACTAGTCCTTGCTAGGACATCATTAGGCATCTCTAACCTGATTCAGACTTGATCCGACTCCATGTACCAAATCGTGGATAACTTGAACAAAATATTCCCCTATCATATGATTAATTTGTGAGTGGTAACTCACAATTTCATCTTCTGGTGGCTATACAGGAATTCATTGAGGATATATTTTACAATAATAAGAAATACTTACAAGAAAAACCATCAACACACATTTTGAAAATTTTCATCAATAAAAAAAAAATCTCAAACATTCAATGATTAATAATAAACCATATATATCAAAATAACAAGAAAAACCAAATAAATCTACAGCAACCCAGTGTCCATATATAATCAGAAGCCTGTACATCTCACCTAGAGGATATGTAAAACCAAATCCCATCATCTCAGGGCGACTCGAGATATTTCATGAGGCAGGCTATTTAGGAACCTTATTCACAAAGAGAACCTCAATACATGTCAATTAAATTGCTATTATACACTTAAAAATTCAAAATAACATCACCCAAAAAAGTGTGACCCCATCTGATACCATTTTCTCACCAACCTTGTCGGGATTCCATATAACCTGAAAATTGGACCGATTCATGGAATGGGCCAAATAGTGTTCTAGATCCCCATTAGGGGGAAACTAGTTATTAGGAATCTATAGTATTTTTTAGGAATGATTTTTCCAATTTATATAAGAGAAAATAACTAACAAATTGTCCATCACCATGATAAATAGCCAAATACAAATGAGACACGAAAAATATTAAAATTCAAAGTATACAACATTAACCAAAAACCCAATGGACTATAATGGAATGTGAATAATAATTATCCCAAAAGAATCCTCCATGTGACAATAGCATTATAATCTTCAATCCACCACCACCAAAACCTATGAGATGTGGAAATATAGCAACCAGATCCACCATCATCATGATACATCTTTCTTTTTCCTAAAACATATATAACAATGTTTACACACAACCAAAGGTGTATGAATTGTGTTATCCAAAGCCCAGTATGGTTCCAAACAAAATAATATATTCTATGCTATATCAATATGAGATAAATTAACATGAAAACTTTTATAGTAACTTTTTATGAATTTTGAAGAAAACATTTTAATTGAGACTTTATCAAGATACAATTTTCATTTAAAATTATCGTTACATATAATATTTCATGAAATAAAAATATACATGAGATCTATCATATTCTAACAGCTAGAACCATGTCACATAAGCATAATGTCACATGTGAACCCCATGGGTAGATATTTATAGGTATCTAGAAGTAGTGGGACTTTAGAAACCTCAGACCTCAGTGAACAAAATACTCCACTAATCTTCCATGAATATCCTCGTGCATTAGCCATTATAGGGGAATGTATCTCAATGTTTAATGGTCTCAAAAACAAAATTCCCAAGAATGAGACTCTTTATGGGAATGAATCCCAAGGTCTAATGGTCTTAAATCATGTCACATATTTAGTTAGTTTTATAATATTGATTCATGGTAGATAAATCCAGGCCTCGTCAACTTACAATTCACCGAGCATACTAGTTCTAGTTCTCCCACCTAAATACCCTAGATTCCCATTATACTCAAATTTCATTCACATATCACATATATAAAAATAATTCACATTTACATTCCAAGAATTACAATAGAAAAAGGAAATTACCACTTGAATATTTTATAAATTCTATTTTAAAATATTACAAGAAAAACATGCATGTAATCCAATAATTTCCATGGGCCAAGTACCTTTCAAAACCACCCATAAACCAAAATAATTTTTTAAATGTGCTTACCATAATTTTTTAAATTCACAAATCACATTAATGTTGGGAAACAAGTTATAAAACATTCTATATAATTTATTCCTCCTTAAAAACCCATATTCAACACATTCTGACCTGAAGTCTCATTGAAAATAAATATCACACATTTCACACAATTCATATAGATTTTCCATGAAAAAAAAACATCAAGGAAAAGAAAAAATCCCAACCATATTCCTTTTAAAAATGTATTTCATAGCATATGAATGTGAATAAAAATCCAAAAACACATTTCAAAATCCATAAAAAATCCATAGAACACATAAATTATCATGAAAGCAAGATAAAATCATCCAATAATATAAAATATGGAACCATATACCTCTCAAATTGAAACATCTTGAAATTGGTGTGAAACCACAACCACCCCACAACTGGAACCTAAAAATGAAAGATTGAACAAAAAACAATCAATACTTTCCCAAAAAAATACAAAATAAAACAACACCATAGGTCATACAACCCGCATTAAAATTGAAACTTGATAAAGGGGAAAAAGAACCATAAAAAGAGGGGAAATCAATAGTAGGAGGACTTATGTGAAGATTCCACGATGATTCCATGCCAAAACCACAGAGAAAATGAACATACAAGGGATCTATGTGAGGAAGGAGATGTGCCTGGGTAGGAAAATCCTTAATGGGGTGAAATAGATGTGTTTTATGGATAAATTTAAAGAGAGAACAAAGGAAATTTTTCAATTTTTAATGACCTAGACAAGGAGGATGGTTTTCATGCATAATTTTACAAACCATGTGGAGAGTGTGATCCCCTCTCTTTCTATGTGGAATAAGCTTCATAGTTATCTAGCATGGTTTTACTTGTCATTCACCAACATTGTGGTTTTATACTATCCACAAATTCAATTGGACACACAATTTATGAGATTAAGGAGCATGGTTTCTCTGAACCATGTTCCAACCATGATCCACCTCTTGTCAATCCCAAATTCCCATATTTTTCAAAAAAACAGAAGGTGAAATTGAGGTATCATTTTTGGAACAAAAAAAGAAAAAAAACACCTCAAAATGAAAACATAGAAGTGATAGAAAGATAACATACGAATGAGTGAGATCAAATGATCAATATGGGTAACCAACAGATATACATAATCATAACAAGAACATATGGGTATTGAAATATGAGAATAATATTAGAAAACCATACCATGCATATCAGAGTTCATACTCTTCAGTCATTTTAGAAATATAGGTAGTTCAAAAGGTATTAATCATAATAGAATCAAATAACTTGATCCCTGAGAGAATAAAATTGGAATAACACATAGATTTTTGACATACATATAAACATAGAAAATAATATCTATAGTAGTCTATTATAACTATTGATGCTATCGTATTGTAATGAGATCAGTACCCAAACTATCATTATTTGGAAGGCTCACTCCCTTGACCATCATAGTAGATAAAGTCCCTTAAAGCACCACGTTAACTCTCTATTTCATTCATATCATTCTAATGGGATATAATTCATTACCCAATTCATTTCAGGGGGATATAGGTCCCACAAATCTCATAATGACAATTATACATATGTGTTACATAAGATTTTATAATATTCATCAGACCATAATTCATGAAATGAAATGGGTTTTACAAAAATTTCCTCAAATCACAACATTTAGAAAAGGGACATGTTTCAATATTATTTAATCATTTCATCATCACAAAACCCATTAAAAGGATTGAGTTTCATAATAATTTCATCATAATATAATCCATTGGAGAGTAACGAGTATCATAAACATATTTTAATCATAAAACTAAGCCATTAAGAAATATAATAATAATGTGATCCTTTTCTCATATCCCCATTAATTAATTCATTAAATCAAAGAATATTAACTTATATTGAGAATGATATCTTATGATATACCATGAAATTTTTTGAGAACATTATCCTTACATTGTAAATTGATTTTTAAAACTAAAAAATCATTAAAAAATTGCAAGTAATTTTCATTGAACATATCCTTGAAAAACTATAAATGAATATTGATAATTTATTTTTAACATTTCTTTAGGAAAATAACTCTTTTATATTTGAGAAACACTATTGAAAAATAAAACAATTTCTAAATTCTTGTCACATTGAAATAATTTTATTAAATAAAAAAAATTCATGACCAATATAGAAATCATTTTATTAGAAAATATCATTTAATACATATAAGTGAAGTTATAAATCATTGAGAGGCCATGATCTCAAAATACTATTCCTGTAGTGCATTTTAAAAAATTCATTTTACATTTTTGATAAAATGAATGTGGTAATTTGTTGTAAAATTGCATGAAAATTATAATAAAAAAATTATAATGACAAAAGTGGAAAATTTCATTTAATAAATCATTGGAACAATGTTACAAATATTTTTGAAAGGATTTTTTTAATCATTGTTTTGGATGAAAATGGGTTTTCAAATGAAATGTTTATTTTTATTAAAAACCTCATTCAAATTATATTAGTTACCAAAGAGTGGTAAATTTGTAATATTACATGAAAATATCATGAATAATGATAGGTGAATAAATTAAATTATAAATAATGAGAGTTAGATAATAAAATTTCAATATTGGAGACTTAATTATAAGTAATCCCAATAAACAATAAGATTATAACATAAAAACCAGTACAATTTTGTAAAATTGAATCCTAATCCCTATAGAGTAATTATCTAAAATTAAAATTAATATTTTTGTAAATGAAGTAGATTCATGATATATCATGACAATACGGCATAATATAATCCTCGTAGATTAATATAGGTGTATAACAAAACATATGTCCCAATGAATGAAAAATTGGGAAAAAATACATTACCAGTTTGTTAAATTTTGAACTGAAAACCCAATGAAATAGAGTTACTGAAATGGTTATGTAAATAATGGAGAACATTAATATATCATAAAACAAACATATAGTGAATATGGAATTTCTCTCATGAAAAATTAATATGAGAAGAAAATCTCTTTCCTTATGTCTTGACTTCTTATCATTTATGTTATAACCTAATTTATTGAAAACATAAGTTCATTATACATCTATTATAGAACAATATTTTTATTTATCATACTATATATGATTTTCACATGAAATTTTATTACCTATTTATTAATAATTCCATGTTAAAGACACAATTTGGGTAGTAACATTATTATTATTTTGCATATATTTTGATTTTTTATTCATTGTCCTTTAACATTTATCTTGGATAAATTATATCCAAAATTTTAAACATGATATAAATATACTTAAAATTAATTATAAATTTATATAGATTAATTAATAAATTTTAGTGATAGAAAATTGTATATATTGTTTATTGAGTTGGTAGGCCATATATATGCAAGAATGTTGCTTCAATTTTCATATCATATATAAATAAAGAAAGGTAAATGATATATTATAATTCATAAATAATGTTTTTTTTCATGTTTTTCACATAAATTCATTAAACACAACCTTATAATCATCAATGCTATGTGCTCAAAAATCACATCCTTTCATGAGGCAGTCGACCGTTGTACACTTGAGCGACATTGTTAAATTCCCACAAAATAGAGGGTATGAAGTTAAGTTTGATAAAATAATTAAATAAGTATAATAATATCATAAATATGACATATATATAATAAATCTATCATTATATCTATCCTTGATATGTGGTAATGGAAAAAAAATGACGCGATTTGTTAGGCGGCAGTCCTCTATAAACGTGAACTATGATTTGAAGCCCATTTGATGGTAGTGGAAATGATTTAGGTTATAACCTTAACCAAAAAACAACTCCATATATTTAATATACTGATTTAATTATATCATCATTTATTAATTATAATTTATTTATATCGATGAATAAATATAAAAATTCTACTCATTGATGAAAGCTACATCATCTTTGAGTATCCTCCTTAGTTTTTCCTCAAAAAGCCTTCATTTGTTGAATTTATGTTCAAACTAAGGCATCAAGGATTTTAAGAGAAAATTTGGAATGTTATTTGGGTAGGTATTGGTGGAAACAAAAAGGTTTGACTATATGATGAATATAGGATATGTGGCGACCATTTATATGTGAGGTGAGTCGCACAATTGTAATTTTTTAAATGAAAAAAGGTGTACCCATGTTTTAATCTGGAGGGAAGGTTAAAAAATGTTCCATTATTGAGATTAGAATAGATAAAGTTGATATATTTCTATATAACTTGTTTTGGACTTGTTTTGGTTTATTTTTAACACGTATCATTTCAGTTTTTCCCTGAAAAACACATTTATACCTTTACTACGGGATATAATTTTTATTGTTCTTTATATTAATTTTGGTAAAAAAATTATTTTTACCATATTAGATAGAATAAAATATTTTAATTAAAATTATAGTTTCTATTTTGAAAAATTCAATTCAGAGAAGTGAAATAATTAATTTAAAATTACTCTCACAGAGGTGATGATGAACCAAATTTTTATAGAGAAAATGATCAATAGCTTACAAAGTCTTTATATCATAATTCAAATTTAAATTCATTATAATGATATAAATAGGATTAATGATTTTTAATTTAACTAATTTTATTTAAAAAAATTATAATATAACTTTACTCTATAAATAATTAAAATGAAAATGTGGCTTTTTATTAAAATTCAATAATTATTCACTGTTAATCAAAAAATGAATAGTTTTAGAAATATTTCAAAAAATCACCATTAGAAAATTTTGACATGAATATACCAAAATGAAATTTATTTTAAAATTTAAATTATTAAAAAATTTTAGAATTTAATTTAATTGATTTTTCAAAAATAAATAAAAACTATTTATTGAGGAAATATTATCTTCAAAACATATAAGGAATTGACAGAAAATTAATTACTTTTTTATCTATACGTTTTCTTTATATAAAACCATAATACATAATACTTTAATAGTGTTTATTAATATTAATATCATTATATTAAAAGTGTAGGTTATAATGTTAACATTTAAATAAAAATATTATTAATATAACATGTTTTTGTTTAAACACAGTGTCATGTGTTACAGAAGTCAACACAGTGATGTGTGTAGTGAAAACGTAACAAGGTGTTTCATGTAACACAATATATCAAATAAAATTAATTTATTAAAAATAAATAATTCTTAAAAACATAGGGTGTTACATTTTACACCCGTAAAATAAATTTCTCACTCAAAATTATTACTCTAATACAAAAATATATGGATACTTATGCCTCATCATATCTGCATGTTCAAACATAGGTCCCTCAAAATGATTGTTTTTACACAAGACATTAAGTAGGTGAGTGGTCTCGAATTATATAAATTTCTCCAATTGATCCAAATTCTCTACAGGTTGCTCCTAATATGAAATATATAGCTCCAGTGGTACAAACTAGGACTTCATTACAAGTGATTTATCAAGAATGTAATTTCTCAAGAGTGTTACATGGAACATATCATCATCCTAAGAGAGGTTTGGTGGAAGATCGAATGATAATATACTTCCCCAATACGATCATGTATTTTAATTAGATAAATATACAGATGGATTAATTTTCCCTTATTCTACTGAGAAATATGTAGAAGGAAATTCTCACAAACATTAAATTATAGATGCTTATATGATTATAAGAAAAACCGTTTGTTCAGTTTTTGGAAGTCCAAAAATGTTGTGGAATAGATCTACCATTATCTACCATCTCATTATCTTTAGTAGGTCCCTAAAAAAGTTATTTTCCATATTTATTCAATTTTATTTTAGTTCTACACATCATTCCATAAATGAAAACATAAGGATTTTTCTGAATACATGATGGAGTTTCATTGTAACAAGAAAAATCAACTGAAGAAATGTTTTGATCCGAACAACTTTCAAACTCTATAAAAATAAATCATAGGATAGACATTAGGCTTTGAATTATTATACAAAAATTAAAAAATTTCAATGTATTATACACAGTGTCAGAACCTGACCACGGACACATGTTACTTTATTCTTTTATCAACCTCAGGTTGTTTGGATGAGGTTTAGATGGGTCCATGTTTGAAGTTTTCCAAAGTTTAATGTTTTTCGTGGGACTTTGGCCAGTGTACGGTCACCGCACCGTTAGCGGAGACTGTGCATTTCGTCCTGGTGAATGCGCAGTGACATGACACTTCAAATAAACAATAAATTATGTAAATAAATTAAGTTAATCAAAAATAGAATCCAAATAAAATTAATTATATCGATAAAAAAGGTTAATGATTAAATTATAATAATGAGAATATGTTTGCGCAAATGGTTATTTTATTATTATTTAATCCGGTAATAATACTATTATTTCTATGTTATAAATATATTTATAAATGAAATGTAATAAAATTATCATTAAAATTATCATTAAGTTGATTATAAATTTTTTTTGTTGTTATTAATATTATTATTATCATTTTATTATTAATATTATTACTACTATTGTTATTGTAACATTGATATTATTATTATTATTAATTAAAATAAAATGGATAATAAAAAATTATATTTATTGGGTTTATCAATATTTTTTCGTGTTTTTGTTAGTATATTTTTTTATATATTATTGTTATATTTATATATATATTAAACCTTATTCTACATTTTCCACACCCCATTCATGTGCCCTGCGCGAGCAGCGGTCCCCTCTCCCTTCATCTGCGTATTTTTTCATGCAATCCCACTGCCCAGGTTCTCCCAGTCTGGTGTACCCCCCTTTTCCCAGTCTGGAACAGTATCCCCCACTCTCGGCCTACTCCAGTCACACCGCCTCCATCCGCTCGTCCCCCTACACTGGCAGGCCACCTTCTGACCTCTTCCTCTCTTGTACGAGCAGCATCCCCCCTTTATCTATGCGTGTTGCTCCCTCTACAATGGTGCACCAACCGTCGCGTCCCATTCCTCCAACAACGTTACGGACGTCCTCTACCTCGTTCTCCTTTTTCTCACCCTTTGGTGGCTCGAACCTAACCAACGACCCCCCTACAATGCATCCACGACTTCCAATTCACCTGCACCGGTGACCACCCCCCTGCTCGCCTAGTTTTCTGACGGTCACATCTCCCAGCGGTGGCCTGAACCCACTATGCACGACCCTATTTCCAATGAAATACACCTCCTATTCGACCAGCACTACACAACCATTATTCTAATTTGTTCCATCCTACATGGCACATGACCAGCCAACCCAAACCCTGGGCCACACCCCTGTTTCGGCGCGACTCGAACCATATTGCACAGTGCCTCCGCCCTGCTCTAGTGAGCTCGCGGTTCCCCTTTTCGTCAAACAATAGTTTACATCTTATTCTAATTTTGGTGTTTCCTTCAATTTAACTAGACCATGAGGTATAATTCTGTGTCTCACACTTTTAATTTAGTTCTCTAGTTGTGTTATGAAGTCCTGGTATTTTATTTGTAGTGCAGATAATTATTTTGATGGGATATTGGCTTACCGTGTGTTTTCTTGGTTCACCGCCACCATAAAAACTGATTTTTAGTATCATGAAAAATTATTTTATTGATGTTATCTTGTTTTGAATTCCTTATATTTTATATGTAGTACGACCAATTATTTTAGTGTGCAATTTTTCCATTCCATGTTCTCATGATCACCACTACTGTCCGAGGTGATGTTTTTCATCCCTCGCTTTATTGCACCCTTTATTTTTGGGTCATGTTTATATCCTTGAGTCCTTGGTTTTCATTGAGAGGTTCATCAGTCTGTGCCGCTTTATGTTGGGTGTCAGAAGTTTTTGCAGGGAGTCAATATCAATTCCGAGTACGCACACACATTTTCCTAGTTATGAATATATATATATATACACACCTTCTGATTTTTTGTTCCCTCATGGCGTGAGGAACATGTGCATCAGTTTAAAGGTATATATATATATATATATATATATATATATATGGAAGTGTTTTTCTACGTTCAAGTGAGGTGTTGCTTAAGATAGAATGTTTCAACTGGACTTCCTTGAGGTAGGAAAATCCATGCATTTACTTTTCATTGCTTTTCCATAATTCTTGAGGTTTTCTTTATAATTTTATCTTGGAATGCATCTTCATGGTACCTATTTAAAGCATCTTGTGTTGTTATAAAATTATTTGGTGTTTTTGAAGATAGGGTTTACATGAATCTAGGTTTAGGCCTTGTACAAGATGCCTTTATTGTTTGTAAGTTTTTACTTGTTCATTCGAGTGGGTATTGACATAAAAACCTTGTAGTTTTATATAAAATTTTATTATAAACGTTTAACTTGTTTATTAAATATTATATGTGGTGTGAATTATGTTTTGGAAATATTTTTTGGTCAGTTGGGTTTAAAAATGGATTTATGATATGTGGGTATTTTGTTAAGTTTAGAAATTTGTTATTTTAACTGTGCAAGTGGTGTGCATTCTTATTTGGTCTGGTTCTTGTTGTGTTTGAAAGCATGATGAGGTGGTGTTTTCACAGTTTGTTCATTTGAATTGTTTTGAGTCAGTGTTTATTCGTTTTAGTTTTGTGGTTGTTGCAGCGTGTCGGTGAGGAAGACATGTGATAGTACGGTCTTCGGCTTGTGTGTGTTTGTGAATCTGTGCGAGGCATGATGTGCCATTGTGTTTGGACTACGATCCAAGGTAGGTCCCCCTCTAAACATTCATTTTAAATTAAGAATTTATTAATTGCTTGATATTTTATAAATTTTAATATAAAAGAAAAAGTATGAGATGATAAATTTATAAATGATCACTCGATGTAAAAGAGAGCCATTTATTTTATACACGACACATGAAATGTTTTCTTGATGAGCGGACACCCAGTAGAGAATGAATTTCCATTTGGCCTTTAAACATAATTCATAGAATTTTAAATGTAGTTTTGTTTTATTGATAAATGATATATATTTGAAGCTCAAACAAGTGTTTTGGTTCACTTGAGAAATGATTATTTTCCATAAAATTTGTGAAGGCCCGTTTGGCACATTAATAAAATTAATTATTTTGGAAAATTCTATTTGGGGTGACTCAGATGTGATATTTGGTGTACATTGACTGCATGGTCTATGTGTGATGTTTGTACTACTTGATTGACTTTTTTGACTCACATCATTCATGCTTATTATATGTGTTGACATTTGAACATGGAATATTAAGTGAATCTTCTGAGAACGATTGTTTCACTAGTATAGATTACGCACTAGCTAGTAACCCTTAGTACAGATTATACTCTACTAGGGGGTTGGTCCCCTCAGTTAGGCCATGTAGGGAAATATTAGGCATTATGGAATTATGACGTCATCGAGAGTTGGCATGCCTTTAGGATCAGTCATATGTATAGTATGTTCAAGATTGTTCATGAGCTACTAGGTTCGACCCATGTTTCCCTTAGTGTTTATTTGTATGTGGTGGGTGATTGAGAGGTCTAGTTATGTTGTTGTCCTCTATGTCCAACTCATTCCATTACCCATGGTGTGTGTTGTGTATTATGTGTGATTTGTTTCCTTTTTGCTAATGAATAAATTTTGGATTTCTAATTTTCTCGAAGAAAATGTTTTAAAAAGAAATATACCTATTCTTTTAAAATGTTAAACTTGATTTTAAATTAAAAAATGCAATGGACTGATACTTTTTTTTGAAATGAAATTGTGTGTGGAAACTAATATTTCATATAATTTAGTTCAAACCTAGATTTAGTAAAGTTATTTATTTGAAGGTAGTGCATTTCGAATAGATATCAGGCTAGCCTATTGAGTTTTAAAACTCATGCCTATAGTTCTTTTTTTGTTTTTTGTGTTTTTGAAGGCTACAACATGGGTGCATTCACCTTGGGTGACGCTTGGTCTTGAGTTGGAGAGTGACCCACGAGGTCAAACTGATATAGTGGTTGTATCTTTCAGTTAGATTTATTTTCTTTTGTTCTTGTTTAGTAACTTTACTATGTTTATTTATTTTTCATAGCTATGTTATTTTTCTGCTGCTTTATGTATTTATTTTTACTGAGATAAATCATTCCCACAACCTCTGTTGATGCCCTGGCACGTTTCTCCAGCCCGAGAGGATCGAGAACGCCTCTCGGGCCATGTCGCAGATCGGGTCGGAAGACCGGTTGAAGGTCGACCCGGGTTGGTGCATGACAAAATGGTATCAGAGGATGTCAGCTCTTAGAAGAACCCACATTTTAGAGCGCCCTTTGTTATTTGGGATGTCTAGTAGTTGGAGATTAGAACTTTCAGGGCTCATGAGGTAAGTTACAGGTTGGTCCCGGATCACCAATGCGCGTGACGATACTTGAGTTACAAGGGGTAGTCCGGGATTTGATCCTTTCGTCTTTGGTTATTTTGGATTATGGGATGACAATGAGAGCTAATCAGTTCACATTGCGGCCTCACATGGGGTGGTGACCCATGTGGAGTCCATGTGCCTGGTTTAAGGTCCTCATCGTGTTATGACTTACTTGGGGTATGGCTCACCACCATGTCATCAGGTTGGGCACATACACTAGTTCCTCATTCCAATAGTTTATGGCTGGTTGTGTTCATTCTGAACTCAGTTGCTGCGAGAAAGCATTAAAAGTGAAATTGATTTTGAAATTTAAAAGTGTTTCTTTTAATTTTTTTTTGAAATTGGTGAAGGGTGTTTTTAAAAGGGAAAGTGTATCAGTTTGGAAAATTTTGGTATGTGTTGGGATTGGGTATGTAAAAAAAGTGCTTGAACCATGGAAATCTTTATTGAGGGTCACACGTGCCTGGGTATGTACAAAGAGTGAGCGGAGGCACTTGTTCGCAGATGATGTGAGTGAGATTGAATGAACACACATGTGACGGTTCATAAGTTTCCATAGGTGGGTTTTAAAATTTTAAACAAATAATGGTTTTTGAAATGTGATTTATGCTTTTATTTTTATGTGTGTGGCTTATGGGCCTTTTTCCCTTCTCTTGTGTTATTGATTTTATTGACTTTTTCCAGGATGTTAGTTTCGATGGTGTTTTTCTTGTTGAAATGTGTAGGCTGCCCAGAAATCCTCTAAAAGTTGTTAATGCATTATGCCCATTTCCTAGTTCTTTTTGTGTGTCTCCTGTATATCGAGGTAATCGATTTCTGTTAGAAGTCGTTGTATAGTTTATAAAGATAGCGTCTTCTGGTTTTTGGAAACTCCCAGGGTAGTTACAGTTCGTAACGTTCTAGAGTTATTTGAGGGTTTAGTTCTGTACGACAAAAGGTGATATGTCTCATCGTTGTTAGAGTCTCTAGTGTAGTTGGTTGGAGTCCTCTCTTGTGAAGATTCCCCATCTAGGAAAGATCATTATCTATACTGACTCCCAATTTGATGGAGCGTTCTCTTTCCTACCACTATTCTGGCTGGTTCAGGCATTCTATACCACCTTATCATGTCCCTTTGATGTCTTCATACTGTGTGACTGTCCAGGCCACCGGGGAGACTTATGGAATAAGAATCGCTCATGGGGTAGGAGTTAGGGACTGGAGGATGAAAATGCCGGACTGTGAGGCAGAATATGCTTCAGTTATCAGGTCCCTAGCCACAGGTCTCCAGGTGAAGATCACGCACAGTCATGAGTTACCGAGGGTGTGTTGAACCTCGGTCTGAATAATGTTTTCAGCTTTGGGATGAGTGTATCTGAAATTTACTTGTTCTATTTTTTGTCATTTTTGTAATATTATTCTTATTGTGGTGGCATGATGAGCACGTTCTCCCACAATCCATGCAGTCTTAGCTGCTCTCAATGTGGTTTTTTAATTTTTTGGTCTCCTTTATGGTATTTAGGCTCGTGAATAAACTGAACCGTTCTAATTTTGAGTTGGTCACAGTTGTACCAGTTAGGGTAATGTTTGGTTTCGTGAAATTGTGCGAATGTGTTGAGTTCATTTCTCATCCCTAGGTTTTTTGGTTGTTCCATTGTGAGATTTTGTATATGTTTTAAGAGTGTTGTTCGGTCCACATGGAGAGATTGAATGAGTTCTATTTAGGAGTTCTCGTATTGACCCCCCCCCCTGGGGTGGTTTGTTCGGGTTTCAGGTGATTTTGTGATAGTGAACTGATGTGGTTGGGAGAAACATCTCATGTTCTCCTTTCAACCTCAGGCAGTGGTTTTCCTTGAATTGGTCGGGTGTGACGTTTTTGGGGAATGTTCACCCTAAGGATCTCGGTTCTATATGTTTTTTTTTCTGGAAATGGACTCAAGTTGTGACAACTTTTGACTTGGTGTATTTCTGAGAGAATAATGTGTCTGTGGTGGGGAGAATTATCAAACCCTGACCACAGATACCTGTTACCTAATTTTTTATCTCCCTCTCATTGTTTGGACAAGGTTTAGTTGGGTTTATGTTTGAAATTTTTCCATGTTTGATGTTTCTGGTGGGACTTCGTCCAGTGTACGGTCCCCACATCTTTAGTGGCGGCCATGAATTTGGTCTTGGTGAATGCGCGATGATGCGACACTTCAAATAAATAAAAAATTAAGTTAAAAATATAAGTTAATCGAAAATGGGATCCAAATAAAAAAAATTATATCAATAAAAAATGTTAATGTTTAAATTATAATAATGAGAATATGTTTACGCAAATGGTTATTTTGTTATTATTTAATCTTGTAATAATATTATTATTAATTAATTAATTAATATAGTTATTAATGAAATGTAATAAAAATATCATTTTAATTATCAATAAGTTCATTATTAATTTCTGTTGTTGTTATTAATATTATTATTATCATTTTTATATTAATATTATTACAACTATTATTATGGTAACATTGATATTATTATTATTATTATTACTTAAAATAAAATAGATAAGAACGAATTCTCTTTATTAGGTTTATCAATATCTTTTGGTTCTTTTGTTATTATGTTTATTATTACATTATTGATATATATATATATATATAGATATTAAACCCTAATCTACATTTTCCGCACCCCATTCCTGTGCCTCGTGCAAGTCGTCCCCCGCTCCCCCTTCATCCACCTGTTCAACCACGCGATCCCCCTAACCATGTTCTCCCAGTCCAGCGCGGCACACTTTTCCCAGTCCGGTGCAGTCGCCCCCACTCTCGGCCTACTCTAGTGGCACCGCCGCCATCCGCTCCTCCCCCTGCGATGGCATGCCACATCCAGGCCTCCTCATCCCTTGCACGAGCAGCTTCCCCCCTTTACCTTTGCGCAATGCAGCCTATCCAATGGTGCACCATCCGCCATGACCCATTCTTCAAACAATGTTTTGGCTGCCATCTACCTCTCTCTCCTTGTGCGCACCCTCTTCTGGCTCAACCCCGACCCATGGCTCACCTACAAGCCAGCCACGACCTCTAGTTCACCTGCACCGGTGACAACCCTCATGCTTGCCTGGTTTTCCAGCGGCTACATCTCTCGGTGGAAGCCCGAACCCCCTTACACGTGACCCTATCTCTTGTAACCCCCACCTCTTTGACCCACACTGTACAACCCTTCTTTGTCTTTGTTTTTCCCTACTTGGAGAGTGACCAACCAACTCCAACCCCGGCCCGCACCCTGTTTCGGCATGACCCTAACCATATTGCGTAGCACCTCTACCCTGCACTAGTGAGGTCGCGGTTCCCCTCTTCGTCAAAACATGGTTTGCCTATCATTCTAATTTCAGTGTTTCCTTCAATGTAACTAAACCTTGATGTCTCATTTTTTTTGTTTCAAACTTCTAATTTTGTGCCGTTGTTTTGTTATGAAGTCATGATATTTTATTTATAGTGTGGATAATTGTTTGAATGGGATCTCGGCTTACCGTGTTTTTTCTAGGTTATCCGCAACCATCCAAAGTGAGTATTAGTATCATGCACATTTATTTTATTGTTGTTATCATGTTTTGAATTCCTTATATTTTATTTTTAGTATTGTAATTATTTTGTTGTGTAATGTTTCCTTTCCATGCTCTCAATATCACCACCGCTATCAGAGGTGATGTTTTTAATCCCTTTCTTTGTTGCACGCTTTATTTTTGGGTTGTGTTTATATCTTTGAGTCCTTGGTTTTCATTGAGAGGAGCATCAATCTGTGCCTCCTTATGTTGGGTGTGGCAATTTCTTATACTGAGTAAATATCGTTTCCGACTGTGCACAAACATTTTCCCAGGTATGAATATAAATATATAGACATGTCTTCTGAGTGCGTGTTCCCTCATAGAGCGGGGAACATGTGCATCATTTTAAAGGTGTATATATATATATATGGAAGTCCATATGCGTGTGAAAGCGAGGTGTTTCTTGATGTAGAAAGTCTCTACAGGATTTCTTTGTGGTAGGCAAATCCATGCATTTACTTTTCATTGCTTGTCCATAATGATTTAGGTTTTCATTATATTTTTTATTTCAGTGCATCTTCATGGTACCTCTTTAAAGATTCTTGTGGTGTTCTAAAATTATTATTTTTTATTTAAGATAGTGTTTAGATGAATCATGGTTTGGGCCTTGTATATGATGCCTTTGGTGTTTGTAAATTTCCACTTGTTTTTTGAGTGATTTTTGAAGTAAAAACCTTGTAGTGTTATTTAAAATTGTATTATGAACTTTTAACTAGTTTATTAAAAATTATATGTGGTGTGAATTATTTTTCAGAAATATTTTTGAGGTGCGCTGGGTTAAAAAATGGATTTTTAACATGTGGATGTTGTGTTAAGTTGTGTAATTTGTAATTTTAACTATTCAAGTGTTGTGGCTTCTGATTTGGTGTGGAGGAAGTTGTGTTCTGAAATCATGTCATGGTGGTGTTTGTGTCGTTTGTTCATTTGAATTGTTTTGAGTCCGTGTTTATGTGTTTTAGTTTTCTGGTTGTTGAACCGTGTTAGCGACGAAGATCCGCGATACTATGTTCATCGGAATACGCGTGTTTGTGTGTCTGTGCGAGGCATGACGTGACATTGTGTTTGGACAGCAAGGCGAGGAAGGTGCCCCACTGCACATGCCTCTAAATCTAGAATTTATTAATTTTTTGATATTTTATAAATTTAATAAATAATAATTACTATTTGATGATAATTTTTTAAATGATCACTCGATGTAAAAAAAGCCATTTATTTTATACACGACAGTTGAAATTTTTTCTTGATGAGCGGACACCCAGTTTTGAAAGAATGGTTGTTTTTCCTTTTAACATAATTTACAGAATTCTAAATGTAGTTTTGGTTTATTGATATATGATTTCTTTTTTAAGCATAAACAAGTATTTTGGTTTACTTTAGATATGATTATTTTCCTTAAAATTGGTGATGGCATGTATGGAACTTTAATAAAATGAATTATTTTGGAAAATTATATTTGGGGTGACTCAGATGTGATATTTGGTGTACGTTGACTACATGGTTTGTGTGTGGGGTTTGTACTACTTGATTGACATTGTTGACTCACCTCATTACTGTTTATTATATGTGTTGACATGAGAACATGGAATAGTATGTTAATCTTCTGAGAATGATTACTGAACTAGTTTAGATTATGCACTGGCTAGTGGCCCATAGTACGGAATATACTCTGCTAGGGGATTGGGCCCCTCTGTTAGGCCATATAGGAAAATATCGGGCGTTAGAGCGTTATGAAGTCATCGAGAGTAGGCATTCCTTTAGGATGAGTAAAATGTATAGTACGTTCTGGATTATTCGCAACCTCCTAGGTTCGACCCATGTTTCTTATAGTGTATATTTGTATGTGGCAGACGATTGAGAGGTCTAGTTCGGTTATTAGCCCCGATGTGCCACACTTTCCATTTTCCTTGGTCTGTGTTTTGTATTATGTGTGATTTTTTTTCTTTTTGGCTAATGACTGATGTTTGGATTTATAAATGCTTTGAAGAAAATGTTCTAAAAAAAATATACCAATTCCTTTCAAATGTTCAACTTGTTTTTAAATTAAAAGGGGATATGGACTGATACATGTTTTAAAAATGAAAGTGTGTGTGGAAACTAATATTTCATATAATTTTGTTCAAACCTGGAATTAGTATATTTATTTATTTAATGGTAGTGAATTGGGAATAGATATCGGGCTAGCCTATTGAATTTTAATACTCACTCCTATAGTTATTTTCTGTTTTTAGTGTTTGTATAGGAAACAACTTGGATGCGTTCTCCTTGGGAAACATTTTGTCATAAGATGGATAGTGAACTGTGAGGTCATACAGAGAGAGTGGTTGTCTCTATCGGTTTCTTTTATATTCTTTTGTTCTTATTTAGTTACTTTACTTTTTGTGTTGCTCTGTTCATTTTCACCTTCTTTATTTTTTTATTTTTACAAGGCGAAATCATTACCACAGTCTCAGTTGATGCCCTAGTGCTTGTCGCCAGTCCGATAGGATAAAGAACGTCTCTCGGACAATGTCGCAGACCGGCTCGGGCAACCGGTTCCGGGTTGACCTATGTTAGTCTGTGACACACAGTGATAAAGGTCAAATCCATATCAAGAGCATACTAGAAACATTACAAAAATATCTAGGTAAACTCTAGATTTTGATGAAGTAGAAATTAATTTGGTACTCTGATGTAGCTATTTTTCAATAATTTTTGTCACATCATTCCTCACATTTTCATAACATTTTTGTATTAAAATAATGGATATTTTTTATTGGTTTTTCTAAATTTTTGGTTGTTTTCTGCATTCTGCGCAAGTACTGCTCGTACCGCCTTTTTACAGTTCCAATTATTCCAAGTCACTGGCACTTTTAACACAACATCCTCTTTTAACACATCACCACACTCTTTCTTGGAGGTTCCTCTTTCAGCACTCCATTTTTGAGCCACCGAGAGCCATTCCAACAGTGACACTGTATTTTTTGAGATTTTAGTAAAACAAAAGAATGGAATTGATATTTAATCAATGAAAATAAATGAAAAGAAATTATTTTGATTTCTCTCTTTGTGTTTAGACCAAGAACATAATAAAAGAAATGAAATGATTTGGATTTCTCTCCATCTTGTTTGGTAAATCTTTTTAAAAGAAATGAAAATAAATTATATTGTGATACATGTAAAAAATAGGGATAAAATTGGAATTTAAGTATATTAAAAACCCTCTGCCATTATTTATCTCCAAATCATCTCAATTTTGTGGGGATTTAAAAACAATAGCAGGAGGGAAATCTATTTCTCTCCATTTCACCGCCTATCATTTCTCTCCGCTGAAAATTATCACGCCAAACATGTGAAATCAATTTATCCTCTAAATATCATTTCTTTTCTCTATGTATCATCCCTACCAAAATAGCCCTATGTGAAGTTCAAAAACCACAGTAGAAAAATAAAATAACCAAGACAACATAAAATTTAACAATAGCTGCATCGATTTATAGAACAACATATCAGAATATCTTTCCTCTAACACAAATCGTATTTGAAGCAATAGTATCCAAATCTAAAAGAGTCCAATCCGATGAATAATCACCTAAAAATATTGGAATATCCAAACCGAGCCGTTTCACCTCATATGGACCAGGAAGTAGCCGAGCTCACCACCAAATTCTTTCTAGATTTAAATCTGAGCACCATCGCCACCAAACTCACATCATCGGATCTGGAAGCACTTTCATCGGAACCCGATCCCCTTAGCCTCGCAACACTTAGCTAACATATCCTTGCTCCTCTCCCTACTACCGCTGTGAAATCATTTCCGGGCTCTGATCGAGTATCGTCGTACCCACTCCCCTCTCAAATTATCTAAACTACCTCTAGCCTTCTCCCATACCTTATACCTAAACCCCCATCCCCTTATTTTTTTCTTTATAATATATAAAATATATAATATAACAAATAATACACACATATATATAACCATATATATATAATAAAAATGATAAATATACTTAAATATATTTAAGATATTAAGAACTTAAATTATAAAATAGTAAATATTTATTAATAAATGATTAAATATATATTCATATACATATTAAGATATCTGATGAATCATTGGTATATGTTAGTATATACGTTGTTATTAATAAAAGTTAAATTTTATTAATGAAATTTCTTACACCTGTGTTTCTCTGTCCGTATTGAGTCAGTGATAGAAAATGGATATCATGGGCACTTCTCCTCTATACGAGGGGATGTGAGGGTCATTGAAAGAATCCAATTATTTTCACAAGTAATTTACTGAAGTTCACCAAAATGTGCATCATGTTATCCACATGGATATGCTTCTAGTTAGGAAGCCTCAATATTTGTTTTGTTTTATCTTTTTTTTTTCATTCTCCGAATAAGAGTATATTATACTCCTTGGGGTTTTAATGGGGGAAACACTACAATTGAAACCGAAACATCCCACCTCATGGACTGTGAACTCTTATTTTACATGTATATGTGATCCCTCTCCTCCATATTCCTCATTCATTGTTATGTGTTTTCAGTTTCTATTTTCCATAAATAACTCCTTGTGATGGTTTGTTTTTAATTCAATTGTGTTGATTGTCTATTAATTGTTCTTCCTCTCTTTGTTTCATGATCTTGAATCTCATGAAATGGAGATTTATTTTTCATGTCTAGAATCAAGAATTGAATCCCGACATGACCTAAAGATTCCAGCATCATCATGATCACCATCATCTTTTTACCACACTAAGGAAACCATGAAATTTAATTGGGGTGTGTGTGAGAACATTATTTTGTTGGATCATTTTCATTCATTATTTCCCTTCATCCTTACCCACCACTTCTCTTTAACTCACTAGATCGAGCAGTTTGGATAGGTTGAGTGAATATTAACCCTTCATTCATCACATTAGTCAATAATAAAATTTTTTTATGAGTGATATAATTGAGATATTTCTTCACATTTGGATAGTACTTGTGCGTTGGAAGTGATTTTACGCATGAGTGCTAAATATTTTGGGTGAGAGAGGTGTGAGTATTGATCTATAACCAAGCACTAAGTGAGTTGATACCTGTTGGTTTTTTCCATTGTAGATCAATTATAGGGAGTTGTGGGAGGATTTACCTAAGTCCACCCTTGTTCTTGTTGAACATTGATACTATGTATTTTGAATTTTCATATTTTTAGTTTGTATTGTTTTCTCTATGTTTCTTCAATGTTTCTTCTGTATCCATTCACTGTTTCCTCAACCAATATTATTTTCATTGGTGTTCACAATTTTGGGTGTTTTGTTTACAATTTTCAAAATATTAAAGTTATAAAAAATTATTTTCAGAGATACCACTTAAGCATTTGACGTTACTTACTTGAGAGAAACCAAGAAGTTATCCACTATTCTATATAATGTGTACTATAAATGTAAACATGATCATCCTCATGATAAGGATGATGTCATACTCCTTGAAAAATTACTAATTTCTTAATAAATATTCTATAATGAGGATCCAAAGATAAATCTTCCCTAATAATAATTATGTGTTCAAATTTTATAAGTTCAAAATCTCTAACACATAATTATATAAAAATGATTGATACGATAATCCTTAAAGGTTAATGATATCTTTAATTATAGTTCCACAAAGTGTAATGGTATTCCACCAAAAATAACATATCAACTATATACAAAACCAAAGGGTGTAATTTCCATAAAAGTCTCCTAAAATATCCACAATCATGATAAATTTCCATCAAATAAAAACTCTAAATAGGTATTGATTTCATTTAAGAAACGAGCAAACTTAAACTCATAAACCAATTATAGTATCAATAACTCTTAATTTACTCTTACCTAGATACATATATTCTACAAAATGATAATCCAAATATTATACCTTAACTATGCTCTTATCTTATACAGATACAATTCCATTGGATGCTTGGGTTCAACTTCTACCGGTATAATTTAAAATGTGATTTGATTATTCCAGAATTCATATCAAGGGTGATAATCATATGATATTTCACTAAAGGATGAATAAAAATATTTTCATAGGACCCATTAATACAAAATTTATCATGAAATTCCCATCAAATGAGGGAAGGATAATTTGGCACCAATTATCATCATTCAATTAAACCATCATGATTGTATATGATTTATCATTGTCCTTTTCTTTAGAGGACATTGGGTTTCATCATCCTAATTAGCCCTTGGATTTGGGAACAGATTTATACAATGCTCTTACTCCTTGTTTTTGAATGAATAAAGTGTGGGTGGTGCATTCACTGTAGCTTTCCCTATATTCGCATATTTAGGTAAAATCATAGTGTTACTTTAGAAATCTATTTCCCAATGACCTTCCCTTCCACAAATAAACATTTACTATATCTGTAAATAAAATTTCCCTTATGTTTCTTCCAACACTTTCCACATTTATGAATAATCATCATCTTCTCTCTATGGTTTTTATATTGTCCATTGAATTCATTTTTCCTTTCTTATCATAACCATGTGATTGATATGTGAATCAAACATCAATTCCCACATTGGTATCCTAGTGTAAAATCTCTCCAAATATAATGATGTCTCTTAAGACTAATATTCGTTAGAGATGTAGTTTTAATCCACTAAAAATCAATCAACATTACTTTTCAGTTAGATGATATTACCATAAGTGTACCATGCATTATGAGAATTGGTGTTATAGAACCAAATTTTTTACATTAATTACATGGAATATTTAATGTATTTAAATGTTAAACATATTATTACATAATCATCATTGTTTTGTATGACTATAATGAAATAATGTTCTAGAGTATTGGTCACATTAAAAAGGTCATAACAGTTCCCCTCTATGATAAGATCCTTGAAGTGTTATGACAATATTCTTAAATATAGTTCTATGGTTAGATGACATACTATGATGGGACACATAGTATAAAAATCATCAGGTGTGAGAACTCATAATCATATGATATTTCTTCTAATGAAGTTCTCACATGGTAATCTCCCAGATGAGAGATTATGAGAATAGACCCACTAGTATGAATTATGCATGCTTTGGTGTCATTGGATATACCTATCTGCGAGTGTGTGTAATGGTCCTTATAATTTAAAAGTATTATTAATTCATTTCATGACTCGTACTCTTTGATTTACAAACAAAAACTATTACACCATATGTTTGGTGGAAGTATGGTATGTTGGGTGTGTCACGAATGATATGTTATTAGTGGATAAGTCAGGGAAGGATTTTTCCCTTCCATTTATGGAAGTTGATATCTTGGTCCTTCGATTGAAATAAAATATTCTCCCTAAATTCCATGTCCATGGCATGTTAATGTATTTATTTTAGGTAATCAAAGAAAGACATATTAAAAAAACAAGTTGATGACACTATCATGAAACATTTATAATGAGATGTTGAGAAAAATGAATTATATTACACAGTGAGTGTTCATATGTGGATGATGTTGTTGTGACATTAAATTCTTTCTCTTCGGTTCATTGAACAGTTTCTAAACAGTACTCTTGGACTTTAGAAAAACCACCTAATGTCAATGATAATGAATCCAAGAGGGTCAAAAACTAAGTGTTTTTTGTGGTATCGATTAAATTATATTTGAATTTAATTAGGGGAAAAAATATTAATCTCAAGACTGTAGAATAATTTTATTCCATTTAAGATGATCGCATATATTAAATTAAATATATTTATTTTTTTGAACATTTAATAAATATTTACTTATTGTTCTGTAAATAAAATATTTATTTAAGAGAATAAGTTATTTATTTATTCGAGTGTTAAATAAATTGAAGAGGATTTCAGGCGGACCAAGGACATCCCAATATAAAAATAAATATTTTCATGATGGTAAATAATTACATGACTAGTTGGCACAAGAAGAAATAATAATAAAATTATTATCATTATGTGGCATGAGATTTTATTTATGATTCTGTTTTGCACAAGATGGCGCAACTCGAATAATGTTGTTGTATCTGTTATTATGTATTATGAGTTTTCTCTAAGGTTATGAATGTATTTAATTGTTGTTACACAATTGAAAATTGTAACTGAAACCTCATGTCATCAAATAGACAGATACATCTATTGTGATGGTATGCCTAGTGAACCAAACTGCCAGTGGACAAAGAATTGTTGATCTAAAACAATTTCTCCCTACTGAATCTTCTCCTCTCCCTTATTATGAATGAGATATGTTCTTCAAGATAGAAAAAAAATTGATCAAGAACTACTGACATAAGACACTCTCTTATTCATGAAAACGCCCATATAATGAGTGGTGTCAATCAGAGGCCATCAGAGCATGTGTGGATCACTGCTAGAGGTATTATATTTTGGAACCTTGTAAGAAAAACAAAAAAATATAGAAGGTTCATTCCAAAAGATCAACATCATCAATTAAGAAAGTACCAAAGATCCATTTATTTAATTTATATAGATATTATTTAAATTAATTATAAATCTGATGAACAAGAAACTCTCTGTAAGATATGATGCATGTTTTCTTCTTTTTTCTAGAACTTCGATCTTAATCCAATGATACTGGCATTTATTGACAAATTGACCCTGGATTTCTCAATGATTATAGAAAAATCAATGTTGGGCCCTCCCAACCACCATGCATCCACTATGTGTTGATCCTTCAAGTGGTATCAAAGTAGTCACATCATCATTTATAATTATTTAAATAAGTCATTGATGATTTATGGTTTATTAATATAGTTTGTTAAATCATGTTTAATCATTATTATAATCTACATTTCTAGATATGTTCTTCCTATTTTCTTTTCTCGTAGATCTAATAAAAATTAATAAATTTTTAATTAAAATTAAATAAAGGATATCATCACGAGTCACTGACGATTTTGTCCATGTAACTCAAAAGTACATGATGTGTATTCAGGTTTACATGCTTTGTGATATTCTATAAACGCCGTGTAATCCGGATTACAAGCCATGTAGTTGTGTTCAGTGGTTCATTATTAATTATAAAACTAATCAAGTTGTGTTCATTAATGACACATGACGTAGTTAATTCTTAAACCACGTGTTGACCATGAAAAACTAGGACACGGTAATCCGGATTACACGTAGTGTGTCCTAGTGAAAATGGCGTGTAGTCTATTTTGGTCAAGGGAAAAACTGTGTCTCCCATACATGTCTGAGCTGAATGGTAACCATGTAACCAAGAGAAAACATGATATGTTCCCAGTTGAATTTCCATGTACTCCATGATTTTTGATGTATGCTTCACAGGCCGAGTCCCATGGAGTGAACTTCGGATAAGACAATGATGAAAATACACACTATGTATTCAGAACTACACAACATGTACTTTTCCAAATTACACATAATTAAAGCATTAATATTTGTGTAATGTTAAAAATTACATATCAGGTAGATTTGAATGGGTGTTCAACATGTTACCTCCAAGGTTATAGATGAGATTCTCAGGGAAATTCAATAAAGGATTAATATAAAAGGATTCATTAACTAAATATAATAATTAATCAATTCAAGTCTAATTTATCTTAATAATAACTATTAATTAATTTAATGATATTGTTATTAAATATTTAAATTGATGCATGTATGTGGATGATCATGAGCTTGACCAGACCATTGTATGTAATTAGTTTCATTTTCATTTATTTTAAATTACATTGTTGGTCTGGGTTCCATCTCACCTCATTATTATGTAGGGCCTTCATGTCCATGGTTTCATTTATGTAAACCCTCTTTTTAACTCTGACCTACGTGTGAGTTTAAAATCACATGTAATTGATGGAGATCCCAATCTAGTGGATGCAGCTCAAGCTAATGTCGAGATAAAACCTTTCCAAGGAGATATAAAGGTGGACATGTTGAAAGTTATAAACAGGAACCCAATATATTCAAGATGTTTCTCCCCTATGTTAGTGTTAGATTGTCGAAAACTATATTAAATATCCATTATAAAATCTCATGATCATTCCCTTTATTTAATTTCTGTCAGTTGCATGGTTTACCATTATGGATGTGTTGTTGTGATCACATAATTAAATAATTAAACAAGCATGAAATATGGAACTAATATAAATAAGGATTATGCGTAAATATTATCAACAAATGGTTAATCACTGAAGTATGTTCCACTTAATTTTAAAAATTATGTGAAAATTATAATAGAAAATTTAAACATAAGAGATAAAAATCACTCAATGAAATATTAAGTTAGACTAAGTCTTCTGTTACTTGATTAAGGGAAGGGCTCAATAAATCTATGTGTTTGAACAACCCTTGTTGGGACACTTACTTTTATACAGGAATAACTTTTGAATGTTTTGAGTTGAAATAACCATATTACATCATGGGGAGTATCCCTTGATAGAATTGATGGAATATTTGAGGCATGTGATTAGGAAATCCAAGTCAGGATTTTAGGATTAGGGAGTCAACTCAAAATATCAAGGAGCTACAAGACCATAATTTGAAAATACATTGATACCTAAATAACATTAAAAATCTTGACCAACCCTTTTTTGGGTTATGAGAATGGTAATATGGATCCATTACACTAGAATTTCCCTGAAACTAGACATTCTGAGTTCAATGGTGAGTTCCATTGTGACTTGATAAAATAGTGGGAGACATAATAAAATTAATTTATTTTCACTCATAAAATGTAATCAAGAAAGTAATATTTATCCACTATTTTAATTTTATTATAAAAAAGAAATATTTTCAACTACACTACCCCTATGACCAATACTGCATAAAGAGAAAATCCTCACCGGTAGTAACTTCTACGAATTGTTTAGATGCCTTTGGTTCATTCTATTCCATGAACGAAAATCTTATGTGCTATAGTTCTCATTACCTAATCCACCTTCCTAAATGGTGAGTGGTGAAGATTTCCTAGTCTACAAATAACATATGAAAAACATGTTTGGTGTTCAATGATTGATGTTATCATCAATTTCTAGTGATCTCATGAACTCTCACGGAAATAGGGATTCGTATAGCATGCTTGAGCACCATTTTGGTCTTTACAAGGAGAGAGAAAGATATGAGTGGTTTTAGATCTCCAAGGAACTCTTTCAAAGTAGGCTTGGAGAGGGTTCCCTATATGGGACTCATGTAGTCAAGATCATTTGCTACATTGAGCGTCTATAGGTTCTTGGGTTTAAACTCTCCAAAGAACTGGGTACCGATCTCATTCTTGCATCACTCCCTCATAGCATATCCAGTTTTGTTGTGAATTTAAATATGAATAACATTAAGAAGTCTCTACCTAATCTTATTATCCTTTTTATCCATGTGAAAAAATATATGAAGCAAAAAAACAATATATCCTTATGGTGAATTAGTGGAAATAGAAGACTAAGAGATTTAAACCCAAAGCTTCATCACGCCCGTCGTAGAATAGGAAGATCAATGGGAGAAGAAGGGAACATAAATCTTTTTGTTTCACATGTGGAATAAAGGGACACTAGAAGAAAAAATGTACCCATCTAAAGAAGCGAGGGGTAACATTAGGTGCGTTTGTTATTAAGTGCAATTTATCTATTTCTACAAATTGGGTATTAGATGTGGTGTATGATTCTCACATATGTATCCAAATATAGGAACCAAGTATATTAGAGAAAATTGACTATGAGGAGGTAGATATATGAGAATCCAACAGAGCTAGACTTTCTGTTATAGTTGTCACATACTACCACCATACACTACTAACTGGGATGATCCTGGTACTAAATGGTTGTTATTATGTTCCTTCTATAATCAAAAAAATTATTTCTATATGCAGACTAGATACAAATGTATTTATTAAAAATTTCAAATATTAATATTTTGTCTTTTATAAATATATCATTTTTTTGTAAGGCACGAATATATAACATTGTTTACGTGTTGGATTACACAAACCATGTAATGTCAATCTACAACGAAACAACTTTACATAAACAATACCACACCCAACTTTGGAATCTCCGGCTAGGACATGTAAAAGAGAAATTCTTGGCCATGTTACATCAAGATGGATATTTAAATTCGTTTGAACTAAAAACACTTGGTGTATGTCACGCACATTTAAAAGGCAAAATGACCAAAACCCCATTTAGTGGAAAATGTGAAAGAGTAAAAGAGATTATTGAATTGTTTCATACCAATGTGTTTGAATCATTTCTATTTAATTCAAGTGGTGGGTACTCATACTTCTTAAATGTTACTAATGATTTTTGTAGATATTGATATATCAAATTAATAAGGTTTAATTAATATTCTTTTGATAAGTTCATGGAATTCAAGAATGAATTTGAGAACCATCTTGGTAAGAATATTAAGAAACTCCACTTAGGCTGACGTAAAGAATAACTTAATCAATATTTTATTGATTACATACGGAAGTATGGGATCCTATCCCAACTTAGTCCTCCTTAAACACTCTAGTAGATTGGTGTATGTGAAAGGTGGGAACATATAATATTGTACATGGTGAGATCAATGACGAGTCATTCATGTATTCCATTATGATTTTGAGGGTATGTGTTACAAACAATGGCACACATACTAAACCAAGTACTAACTAAATCAATAAATGGTATTACATACAAGATTTGGAGTGGATGAAAATACATGTTATTGAAGTTACATGTTTGGGGAAGTGAAGCGTTTTTGAAGTCCTCTTCAGGTAACAAACTCCCACCCTAAGGCACAAAGTGTACCATTATAGGACACCACAAGGAATAAAGTGAATATTATCTGTATGAACCCTCAGTTAAAAATGTTATAGTGGAAAGACATTTCATATTCCTTGAGAGGGAGTACATCTCCAAAAGAGATAGTGGGAGAGAGATAGACTTTGATGAAGTCGAGGATCAACGTATACAAGACTTGGTACATAAGAAGATTCCACAAATCTCCATGGAAGAAAGGTCTGTTCTAGGGACACAAGTACTATGTAAAAGTATAAGAGAGGTTAGAGAACTGGAACAGTATGGTTTTCTAGTTACCAATAATGGTGACTCATTATTATTTGATAATAAAAATCCTCTAACCTACAAGGAATCATCATGTGGCATAGATGTTTCCAAGTGGAAAATAGGCATGAATTCTGAAATTGAATTCATGCGGCAAAACAATGTCTAGATTTTTTTAGATACTCCAGTAGATATAAATCCTATTTGTTGTAAATGGGTGTTTAAGAATAAAATAGACATGGAAGGAAATGTCAGTACCTATAGGGCATGAATAGTTACAAAAGTGTTTAAACATCATTAAGGAATTTACTATAATGAAACCTTTTCATCAGTTACAATACTGAAATCCATCACAATTATATTGGCCATTGAAATATAGCATGAATATGAGATTTAGAAATTTGATTTCAAAAAAACATCCATAATGTGAACCTTTACAAATATTTCTATATGAAACAACATGAAGGGTCTATGAGTACAAAAAATTATAATATGATATTAAAGTTTCAAAAATAATTTTATGGGTTAAAGAAAGAATCCAGGTCCTAGAACATTCATTTTGATGAATCCATAATAGAATTTGGTTCTATGCTGAATGTATTTAAGCCTTGTGTCTACTAATATTATAATGGGAGTGGAGTTGTTTTCTTAATAGTATATGTTGATGACATATTAATTATTGGAAATGAAATACCAGTCTTGTAGTCTATTAAAGTATGGTTGAATAAATGATTATCCATGAAGGAAATGGGTGTGGCCACCTATATTCTTGGGATAATGATCTATCATAATAGAACAAATAGATTTCTAGGCCTAATTAAATATACATTCATTGACAAGATACTGAAGATATTTAGTATGAAAAAATCCAAGAGTGGATTGTTGCCAGCATCACATGGAATTCATCATTCCAATAAAATGTGTCTTTAGGCACATGAGGAAAGAAAGATAATGGCAAGGATTACATATGCATAAGTGATTGAATCAGTCATGAATGCAATTATATACACTAGGATATATATCTCTTACGCATTGAGTGTGGTATGAAGATATCAAGCTAATATATGTTACCACTATTGGATGGAAGTCAAGAATATCCTTAAGTATCTAAGGTGTACTAAGGACAGTTTTATGGTTGGTGGAAAGGATATGGAAATAGTCATCAGAAGATTTATAGATTCTATTTACCAGACTGATCAAGATGACATGAAGTTGCAAACAAGAAACATCTTCACATTGAATGGAGGTGTTGTTAGTTTAAACAAATCAAATAAAGTTATTGTTGTAGATTCTACAGTAGAGTCTGAGTATATCGTAGCTTCTAAGGTAGTTAAATAAGCAGTTTGGATGTAGAGATTTGTCCAAGATCATGATACGACACCTATAAGTAAAGATCTCAGCACACATTATTATGATAATACTACAACACCGGCTCTTGAAAAAGATCCAAGGTCACATTAGATGATGAAGCACATACTACGGTAGTTTCATCTCTTGAGGGATTTTTCTCAGAGATTTTAAGTTGTAGTGAGAATTATTTTCATGTAAGACAATGTGGAAGAACCCTGGACTAAATCCATTACTCGGTAGAAACATGATAATCATGCGAGTTCTAGAAGACTGAAATTCGTAGGTAGTTGTCTCTAGTTCAAGTGGGATTTTTTTGAGTTGGTGTCCTATAACCAACTATTTTTACATTGATTGCATGAACATTTAATGTATTTAAATATTAAACATCTTATTACATATGGTTCATTGTTCTACATGACTATAACTTAATAATGTCCTGGAGTATATTTTGCATTAATAAGGCCATATCTATTCTTCACAATGATGAGAACCTTGATGTTCTATAAAAATATTATTAAATATAATTCTATGGTTGGATGATAAAATATAATGGGGCACATAATATACAGACCCTCATGTTCGAGTACATGTAAAAAGATGAGACTTCTTCTTATGATGATTTCACTTGGTCATCTTCAAGAGGAGAGATTATGAGAACAAACCCGCCAATAAATATTCTGCATGTTTTGGTGTCATCGGATATTACTATATGCGAGCGTGAGTAATGGTCCATAGAATTTAATATTATCATTAATTCATGTCATGTCTCATGAAATTTTATTTTCTGATGAATACCGCCATGCCATATATTGGTGGGAAGTAGGGTATGTTGGGTGCGTCACGAATAACATGTTATTAAGAGATAAGTCGAGGAAAGATTTTTCCCTTCCATTTATGGAAGTTGATATCTCATCCCTTTGATTAAAATTGAATAGTCACCCAAAATTCCATGGACATGGTGTATCAATGAGTATATTTCCGGTAGTCAAAGAAAAACATATCAAGAAAACAGGTTGATGACACTATCATGAATTATTTTTGATGCGATATTGAGAAAAAGGGATTATATTACATAGTTAGAATTTATATGTGTATTTTTTCATTGGAATTTTAAGAACATTCTCTTGGATTTCTTGACCTGTTGCTAGAATTTACACTTGGACTTTAGGTAAGCCCACCTAATGCTAATGAGAATGAATCCTAGAGGGTCACACACTAAGGGTTTCATGTGGTCTTGATTAAATATTAATTGAATTTTATTAATGGAATAAATATAATTATCAAGACCATGGAATAATTTTATTCAAGTTAAAATTATCACATAAATTAAATTAAATATTTTTATTATATTGAACATTTTATAAATATTTATTTAATAGTTTGTAAATAAAATAATCATTTATGATAATAAATTATTTATTAATTCAGGTGTTAAATAAAAGGAAGTGGAGTTCGAGTGGACCAATGCAAGTTTTGTAGTAAAATAATTATTTACAAGATGGTAAATAATTTTTTTACTAGTTGGAACAACACAAAATAATAATAATGCATTTATCATTATGTGGCATAAGATTTCATTTATGATTCTGTTTTGTGCAAGTTGACCCACCATGAATAATGGTGCTATTATTGTTATTATTTAGAATATATTTGATATAAGGGTTTTAATGTATTTAATTTATGTTACACAATTAAATATTGTAACTTAAACCACATGTCATTAAATAGACAAAAACATTAATTGTGCCATTATGCTTGGTGAACCAAATTGCTGGTGGTGAGAGAATTGTTGATCCAAAACAATTTCACTCTATCGAATCCTCTCATCTCCCCTTTCAAGAATGAGAGATTTACTTCATGACATAAGAAATGGTGATCAAGAATGATTGATGCAATACACTCACTTATATGTAGTGGCACCCAAAGAATGAATGGTTTCGATCATAGGCCATCAAAGAATGTATGGATCACCGCTTGAAGGATTCTGTTTTGGATCTTCACAAATGCAATGATACAATCTAAAATGGTCATTCCGTACGATCAACATCATCAATGAACATATAACTGAAGATATAGATATATAATTTCTATAGAAATTAGTTAAATTAATTATAAACGTGATGCACATTATACCCTCTCTAGGATATGACACCCTTTTTCTTCTTTTGTCTAGATCATGGATCTTAATATGTGGATACTAGAATTTATCATATTTTTGATCCCATATTGGTCATTGATTATTGAAAAATAAATTTGGTCCCTCCCAACCTCCATACTTCCACTGCGTTCAGATCCTTCATGCATGTCTTCTAAATTTTTCCTTATATGTACCAAAATATTCATCGTCATTTCTCTTTAGATTGAGAAAATATTTCTCCATATTTGTATAGAGAATTTGAAATATTTTATTATTGAAAAATAATTTCATTAACTTTTCCCAATCCATGTATGTGACTACTTTATTTTTCCTTTTATTTTTGATAAGATTCCACAATTTATCTTCTATACCTTATAAATGAGTGATAGCCAAAATGGTTATTTCATATACCAAAAATATGGATAAAGGAAAATATATTTCTATTGGTCTTGATCTAATTATTAGAAACTAGAGGATAAAAATATGAACTAAAAGATATTGGAAATCGCCTTATAAAGGACCCAATTTAATGTTGTTCCCTCCTTTTTTCATTTAAAATTATATCACAATTCATAGTTTGGAAAAGTTATGTGATCCTAGAATTGTGATTTTTCAATACATCACCCATCAGTTTAGATATTTATAAGAACAATAATCTCATTTTCCATCACACTCAGTATTAACACAATTATTTTAAGTTCCAAACATTTAATAAAACCTAAAATCATAGTGTCAGAAACAATAATCATAGTGTGGAACAACATAGTGATAAAATCCAATAATATAATGTCAAAATTTTGACACCTCATTTTAAATATATCTCATTATATGTTTATCATATTTTATTCATAGTCATTATTTATTTAAATCCTTCATTATGGTTCAAGTTGTTTTTATGAATTTTCAAAGAATATTTCTTCGGACTGTCAAACCATGTGTGAAATAAGGCCCATTGTCCTATACTGGGTGATGATCGAGTCCATATAAATGTACCCTTTTTAGAGTTATTAACCAAGGTAACTCTATTTTAGATACATATCCACTTGTAGTATCAATATATGGATGAAATTTATTAGGAAAAACTCTTTCTATAGTATAAAAAAATTACAGTATATTTTCCTATACTTTGTCTCATCCATAGAATTATCCATATACATATGTATTGACATTTCATTAGAAATATTCCGAGGGATATCACTAAATTTTCTCATTTTAGTTTTCAAAGGATAACTAAACCCATCCAATAATACCAACTATATTGACCTATGATTCTCATACATAGATAATGCATATTTTTAGATGAATATACAATACATTACCCAAACACACACATGAGGACTATATTGGTTTTGTTTATTTGGAAACATGGAAACAAAAACAATTGGTACATAGGTACTATATCATATAAAACAATGTTCATCATAACAATAATCCTTCATATATATAAAATATGTAATATATTATTTCATAACATAGGTAAAATAAACATAAAAAATGGTGACCTTACATGGTCAGTAAGGGTAAAAAATGAAATACAGAAGAATAATCTAAACATAAGGGTATGAGAACATGGTTGTAGCATTTAAAAACCATACCCTGTTGAAAAAAGAACAAAAAATTTAATATAGGGATAATAATTTTTAGTTCATAAGGAATTAATCATAATGGAATCGAAGAACAAGTTCCATGATAGCATAACATTAGAATAATAGATTGATTTGTGGCATAAACATAGGCATAGAAAATCATATCCATTGTAGTCAAGTCCCACTACCATTTATATCATAGTGGAATGGCTTCACTCCCAAATTCATCATAGTATTCAAGGATCACTCTCTAGATCATCATAAACGAAATATTCCCATACTAAATCAAGTTAAGAATCCATTCCATTCATTTCTATCCAATTATATATAAATATTTACCCAATGTAATGGTTAGATATATGTCCCATACTTATCATAATGATAATATTATATATATATATATATATATGCCAAAATATCATAAAAGATTCACTATTACATATCCAATGAATTGAAATGGGTTTCATAAACATTCCATCATGTCATAATCTATGTAAAATTGGTAATTTTTATAATCATTTCATTGTTTCATATATAATAGCATAAACATTGAAAAGAAGTGGGTTTCATAATCCTTTCATCGAGGTATAATCCAAGGAAGAGAAATCGGTTTCATAATAATCTTGTCACCATAAACATAAATCATTCAAAAAATTAATAAGAAGGTACCCTTAGGTCATATCCCAAGTAAAACAAAGTAACATCATTTTATTCCATATTAAAAGTATAATTATTTTGTATGATTACATGGAACATTTCAGGAGGATTATAGAATTTATTTTTAAATTCAAATTTAAAACTAAAAAATAATTAAATATTGTGTAAATAATTTTCCTTCAATATAACCTTGATAATTTAAAAAATAAAATTTAAAAATCATGTAAATACTTTCATGATGAAAATATCGATTTATTTTTTTATTAAACCTTTTTAAAATAGAAAAAACATTCAAAATTATATTCACATTTAAATAAATTATTTAAATTTGAAAATAAATTCCCAAATATTAAGAGAAAAAATATATTTGAATATAGAATTGAAATTTTTCATGGGTGTCTTGTAAAAATTAACTATTCTTGAAATTAAAAAATATTTTTCATGTCGTTTTTTAGATAAACAATGGTTCTTTTCACATGTTTTCTGAATAGAAAATGGGAATTTTTTGGAAAATGACATGAAGATACCTTTAAAAATATTACATAAATAAAAATGGGTAAAAATTCCTTCAAAAAATAATTTAATAATGTTAAAAATATTTCTGAAAATAATATTTTTTTAAAAACATTGTTTTAGAAGATAAAGGGTTTTGACTAAAAATAATTTTTTATTAAAAACGTCATCGAAATAATTTTATGTTCCAATGAGTTGAATAAATGTGCTAATAAATTAAAATATCATAAATAAATAGTTTATAATAAAATTAATTACAATATTTGAGATTTAGATTATAAGATTTCAACATTTGAGAGTAAATCATAGAAAATCATAGTAAATGATGTGTTAATAAAATAATACAAATACAAATTTGGTTACACTGAATCAAAATACCTGTGGAATAAATAAATCAAATGAAACATTAAATAAAGATAAAGGAATTTTCTGTATATTATATAAAGAAAATGGTGATTGTATATTCCTCAATTATGAATATATATACATAACATAAATTATACCCCAAAGAAGAAAAATTGGGATAATTATCCCTTATTAGTTTGGTCACTTTTGGACCATAATCACCCTAAAAGAGAGGTATAATAATTTATACATAAATACCAATAAATATTAAGATAATTAACATAAAATACATTCATTGGAATTATATTAACCATAAAAAAGGAACATGTTATGAATATAAAATATTTCTCACCGAAAATTAAAGTGAGGCGAAAATATCTTACCTTATGTTTTGAAATCCATAATAAACTTTCAAAACTCCTATATAATAAATATAAGTTTATTTCATATACAATAATGTAATCTATTTATATATATCAAAACATATTTAGTTTTATTATGACCTTTTATTACCAACTTATGAACAATTCCATGCTAAAGATACACTTTGGGTTAGTATCCACTTTTTTGTCTATGCATCGATTTATTATTTTTTTCCTCATAAATTTATCATAGTCATATTATCTCTAGAATAATCCCCATGATATAAATATAATATATATTCAGTGTATATGTATTTTGAAAAATCTAAATATTTAGATATAGAAAATGAAATGCACCGTTTATGGAAATGGTAGACCATACATATGCATGGACACATTTTCCATTTTCTTTTCAGAATGAACAAAGGAAAGGTAAAAGATTTTTTTAAAAATAATCATTTTTATGTTGTGTATATATCACATGTTCATTGAACCCACCCATATTACATTCTAGAATAAATGTGAATGAATCACATAACTTCATGATGTGATAGTCCACCGTACACACAACCAACACTATCATATTCCCACAAAATGGAGGTTGTGAATGTATGTGTTATATAATAAGTAAATATGTATAATAATATCATAAATAACACGTATAAATAATAAATCCAACATTTTAACAATAAAATAGGGGTGTTAAAGGAAATAAATAAATAAATCGAATTGTGATGTGGTTGTCCACCATACACACGAACAATGATTTCATAACCCATTTAATGGATTACAATAATTTGGTAGTTACTACTATGAAAAAAAACTATAATTATATCAGAGATAATTAGGATATTATATAATAATGGTATAATAAAAATTTTATGATGTGGTTGACGAAATAAAACAAAAACATTTGTTGATGAATGTTACCTATTATTTGGGTATCCTCCATTGGTTTGTAATAGAACATTTCCTAGGTTGAATTTATAACCAAAAAAATTCATATACGTTTATAGGATTGATAATGGGATGTGATTTTTATAAGTATTTTATGAACAATTATTTTTTCAAGGTTTGATGAATAGAGAAGATTTGGTGGACTTTTATATGTGAGGTGAGTTGCACACATGTAATGTTTTGAAATAAAATGGTATACCGACTTTTTCATCTTCCCATATTTTACCAAATTAACCATTATTGATAATAGAATATATACAGTTGTAATAATTCTATTTTGTGGCATTTCGAGAATATTTTTATATTAACCCATATTTTTTATTCTAACCCCTTAGTAAACATATATTTACCTAAAACATGATAGATAATTTTTACCCTATTTTATATTATTTTTTTATGAAAATATATTTAAAATTATTGTATAATATATATTTTTCTAATAAATAAATTCTAATCTATTTATCCAAATTTCATTTACGGATGTGAAAAATTTAATTAAATATTAATCCCACAAACACAATTAAAAACCACACCATTAAAAATAATATTTTCAAAAGTTTAAAACGTTTTTAAATTATAATATAAAAAGAAAATTCATTCCAATGACCAAAATTAAATTAATAGATGTATTATTGAAAAAAATTTACTTTAAATCCAATTTAAAATATAAATTATATTTATAAATAATTTTAAAAAAAATTTGTTCTAAATTTAAATTATTTATTTTTTAGTACCCATAAAAAATTAACACGTCCAGAAAAATCTAAAAAATCAACCATAATAAATTTTTGAAATGATGATCTCAAAACTAAATTTAATTTTATCAAAATAATTTTAAATTTTCTTAAAAAATGTGTTTTACTAATATTCCCAAAAAGGGTTAAAATTGATTTTTTGAGAAACTATTATTTTTGAAAAATATATATCCCATAAAGAAAATTAAATACTTTTCTATCAATGTTGTTCCATTATATATAAATCTTATACATAATATTTATAAATTAATTTTTACTATTTGTATTTTTATGTTTAACAGATATTTTATTAGGTTAATGTTTAAATAATTGTATTATTAATATATTATGGTTTTGTTAAAACTCATTATTGTGTGTAACAAAAGTTAACCTAGTGTTGATTGTTACGCTAGCATAACATGATGTTGTATATAAATACATATATTAAAGAAATTTAATATATTCAAAAATAATAATTCACACTCACTTAGGGTGTAACACCACTAGATCCTTTTTCTATGTAAGGAGAATTTGTCATTGTGATGCCACCCTTGCAGGCTCAAAAGATTCATTAAGAATAATTTTTTATCCACAAAAAATGGGATAAGGATTTTATAGATGGGATACTTGATTGGAATGATACATTTTGTTCATAAGTGGTAACAACTTCCTTCAATATGGAATAAATGAAATGGTAGTATAACTATCTATACCAAAGCTATGAGAACGTGTGAAAAAGATATGGTAATTTCTCTAGTAAACCCTATTGCAGAGTATGAGGCATAAACCTCTATATGCATCTGCATAAATTATTCTGATTGTTGTGTAAATAATTTATAGTAACTTGATTATACTGGTAGACTTTTTTTTAATTCTTAAAATATTTTCAGACTAACTAATTTAGATCATTCCCATTCTTATCATGGCCTAGATGAGAAGACCCTACTTAAGTTGATTTCCCTATAATATATTCTATTATACATATAAAAATAACAATCACATGAAATTTATATGTTATTTTTGAATTATAGAAATATAAATCAAGGATATGTTAGTTAAAAATAATAAAATAATAGACCTAATAAAATATATGATCACATATTTTCAATCATTGAAGTGACGACCTATATAACTATCATTTTCTAAGTGGATGGTTCCACTGGCATGTCCTTTTATAGAAACTATTTTACCATGTCTCATGACTCTATATCCATAATAAAAGTAAATACAAGAGCATATCATACATAGATATTAATTTCATTTGTAATAATACTAATTACATTACATAGTCATAGGCCCATTATCATAATGGTATAATGATTTCAGTGACTATATATAGTGTAATTTTATTTCAATAAAGATCATAATCACCTCCAATAATGGTCTTCCCCCATATTACACTTCTAAGATATACCCTACATAATTCCTTCCATCATTTTCCTAGGTATAGGAAATATAATAAAGGGTGAGGTATGTTTCTTAGTAATGGTAAACAAGGGAGATACGTAATCCGTAAATTAGGATGGCGCCTCCGTCTCTCAGATCTCTCTCGGTCTCCATCATCTTCACCTAGGGTTTTCCCTTGAAACCCTAATCTTTGGGGTGGTGGTGTGTTCGATCCCCGCTCCTTTCTCTCCATTATTCTTTTTGTTTGTCTCCTCTATACCATCTCAGTTGAGGGTTTTAACTATTTAAATATGTGGCCTCTTCTCCCCTCTCTATCCTCTCTTTCCTATGTGCCCTCCAAGTCGGATCTGGTGCAAGGGATTAATAATGGTTTTTTGTTTGGTGGTGCAGTGGTCAAAGGTTTCTTCAGGCACTCTCATGTTGGCCCCCCTTTGGTATATTTTGCTTGTTGTCCAGTTTCCGGTCAACCATATCTCTGCCCTGACCTCATGTCCCCCTACTCTGTTCCAATTCGGTCCCAAAGTGGTGGCTCTTTGATGGTTTTGGGAGGTGGGATATGATGATTGTGTAACCTGCGTGCTTCTTCGGTTCTTATTCTTTTTCTTTGATTCTGATTTATTCTGGTGCTCGACTTCTATGGAGGTGATTGATGTCCCGATATTTTCAAAGCACTGCCCGGACCTCTAATCCATCAGCTCCGTCCTGGTCGGACCTGGAGTGGTGGGTTCGAACGGGATTTGGGATGTGGGTTTTGACGTACGATGGGGTTCGATTTTTTGATGGTGATACTTTGGTTCTTCTTTTTGTTGAGGGTGATTTTCAGAGTTTTTAGCCAGTGATGATTGTGATATTCAGTGGTTTCATGTCTAGAAATTAGGTTTTTTTATGTTTTATGCATTGGTATTTATAACTTTTGGAGGATATAATGTATAGAGGTTCTTCGTTTTGAAACTATTTTCTGGTTTGGCTGGTGGATTTGAGGTCTTAGGAAGTCTGGTTTTGGAGTTTTTATGGCAGCGACCACGTTGTGGCTGTCAATGATGAGATGATGTGGTTCGCCATGATGAATTGTGTTTTAGATCACTGGTAGGAGTCTTCTGGTGAGTATCTCCTTGTAACGTCCTTTTCCCTCTCCTTCCTCCGCTCCTGCTCCAGGATTTAACCACTCTTCTCCCTGTCGGATTCACGCAGTGGTTTCTTATGGGGTCATGGGTTATGCATTATGAGCGGTCTTCGGTGGTACAGGATCATAAACTTTTTTTTGATGTCTATTGAGATCTGGTTTTGGAATATCCACAACAGTGGTAGAGATTTGGTTGACGATGGTGAGATTCCAGTGAAAGTGGTCAGGGTGTGCGGCATGAGGGGTTGCATCAACTGAGGCGGTATGATGGTTATTTGAATTTTAAATGTTGAAATTCAAATTTTAATAGTTCTCACGGATGGTTTTTGGCTGGGTGATACTAATGAGGTGGCAATAGAGGGTAGGTAATTTGCTACTTTTTTCTATATCTGGGTATTGTGAATTTTATAAGTTATTATTTTTGATGTATAGAATGTTGCTGTATTTGAATTTTGAATTGTGTAGTTACCAAAAATCTGAAAATTTTCTTTTAGAAAATGATAAAAATAGATTTGGAGGGAGATACGTAATCATAACATGAGGATAAGGGTATTAGAAAATGAGCTTAAAATAATAAAACCATACCACGCAAATCATAGAACATAATCTTTATTCATGGAATAAATATTGGCCTCTCATATAATATGAATCATATTTAAATCATTTAAAATGAACCATGAGAACATAACATTCTCATAAGACATAAATTTTTGTCATTCACGTAATCATAAAATATCATTTCCTTAGTAGACATAGTGTTACATCTCAAACCAGTATCCAATAAATGTTTCCCTGAGCCAGTGGGGGACATGGCCTTAAGCGCGACCCCTCATATTCCATAGGATTCTGAATAAGAATTGGGGCCTATGATGGTATGGTTGGGAAACTATTCCCTTATGATCAGAGAAACATAGAGGTATCATAAATGAATAAAAATGATGAATAATAATATCTATAAACAGTATAAGGTAAATCATCAAAAAAACAAAAAAAATATTCATATCCAATAGTAGTTTCATATATAAAATGTTGATTATGTAATATAATCATACAAATGTAAGGAAATACATGGAAGAAAACATCTAAAATAATAAATGTATCCCAACTACTAACAGACCAAAACTAATATCTATAAATATAATAATGAGATAGGTATTGGTCATGTTGTTCCCGTATCATATTCAATAAAAATATAAATACCCCTCTAGTAGGCACTTTTCTCTATCCCTAACATAATCCATTAAGTCATTCTAGGTACCAAACTGTGGGTTAAACTACATATGATAATTAACATAGTAAGCCACCACCAACAATGTCTATAACAAATCTAATATGTGCATATAATCCGATGTAGTGTACATGTATAACATGAGTGCATGTGAATAAATAATAAGTTATATTATCCACTCTATCATGGATCACTATGAATAACAAAATAATTCTTATTTCATAACTATAAGTAATTCTAGATTAATCAAAAACCTATGCTATATAACCATGTTTCAAAACTACATAGTGCATGATCCATGTAATAGAAATGTCTAATGCATTATAGTGGGCCAAATCCAATGAGTAGAAATGTCCAAGGCGTTATAGTAGGATAGATCAAAGGAGTAAAAATGTTAGAGGCGTTTTAGAAGGTTTGATCTATGCATTATAAGTGTTTGTGATTCCTAGTGGGTCAGATCTAAGGAGTAGAAATTTCCAACACATTTTAGTTAGTCTCATCCAAGGAGTATAAATTCCAATGAATCATAGTTGGATTTTGGTTCCATACCATAGGTCTTGCATCGGTTCCAAATCATTATATACACTATAATCATAATTAATTCTCTCTCCACATCATAACCATTTCATTAATCCTTTCATAATCATATACAATAAAATCAATTTTTCAATTTTATACCTATTAGAATATGATTAATTTAAAGCATGATCAACTCACTACAAGGGTGAAATAATCATGAAAAAATGATGGAACTTACCCCACGATTGAATATGGTTAAGATCACTGTCCTACAACCGAGTATAATGGTGTCATGGAATATCATAAACAAGAAGTCCACATTATTTCAATTGATTGTTAATTTATAAAAAAACACCCTGATGGTCTTTCGTGTGGCACAAAGGAAATGGAAAATAAGAAAATATACATTGATGAAAAAGTTATGGGCATCATAAAATATTCATAAAAAATATTAAACATCTAATATTAATCCCAGATTTGTCCAAGATCAAAATAAAGTGGAAGAGAAGATGAGGACCCATACAATAGAGTAATTGAGCTTACAAAAATAGCTTCTATGATGTAATGAAAATTATTAATGGAGACTAATGATTAGTTAACTTATCGATAGAAATTCTATTAGAAAAATAAACCTTGATTCTGTGTTCAGATAGATAAGTTAGTTCAAATCTTAGGTGATGGACTAAGGAAGATTCAAATGAGAGATAAGGGAGTCCATTTCTAGAGAAATATGAAAAAGGGGAGAGGGGTTTAAACATATAATACCTTAAAGGGAAAATTTCCATTTAACCATCATTTAAGAGGCCTCATATTTTTGCCTCTAGGATTCGAAATCCGTGCACCTACTATGCAATGTTCACTTATGAAAAACCACTTCCCTGACAAACATGGAGAATAGTAAGAGAAACCATACACAGAACTTAAATATTCCCACTGTTAAAAATTCATTAGAAAAGACATAGTGAATCCCAGCTTGTATGTTTTCATCAAATTGAACTTCCCTAGATAGTTCACTGGATGAACCAATAGGGTTTCATAAATCTATCTGGACTAGGAGGCATAATTTCTACAAACCATGCAGCATAGATCTTCCCTATGAATGATTGGGATCGTGGCTTTAAACAGGCACTGGGCACCATTGGTCCCTCTACAAACATACTAGGAATCCATAGTATTACTAAACAAATAAACTAATAAAAAAATTAAAGGGTTACATTCCTTGATGAAAAGATGGGTTCTTACAATCTTTCTCCTTGAAGGAACTCATCCTCATGTTTCCCTTCTAAGGGTGGTAAAACATCATCTAAGAATAACCTCATCCAATGAACATGTTTTCAAACTCTATCTCCCATGTATCATATTACACATTACTGTACTACCACGACACCCAAGCTAAAGGTATATACCTTCCATAGAGATCATTCATCCTCTAATCAATGATATAAATGGCATACTACTCAAAAAAAGGATAAATATCCATGTTTATATCCTCATGATCAAATGTGTGTGATACGTCTGTATATTAATGGGAAATAAATGAATTGTGGAAGATTTAATGCATCGAATTTTACCTATAAGGTAACAACAACCAATAGGATTTTAGCTCGACTCTATCCATGATCTAAAAAGGCCTGAAACAGTGAGGTGATATATTCTCAGGCCTCTATATTTTTCAATTACCTATCCTGTGTGATACTTATAGGAACAAATGTTACATAATCTCAAACTATAGAGGTTGTAAATGGTGATCATCATATATGTATATCTAGACCGAGCAATATACATACACTTTCTGATCAACTGTACTTTCTAAAATGTCTCATGATAGAGATGAGGACCTAGTATTATAGCCTCTCCTGACTCTATCATGCTCATAGGTGATCAGTATTTCCTGCCATACAGGGCCTCATTGGGGTCCATCTATATATTCCTTGTTAAATCTTATTATAAGAGATTAAAACGAGGGAATAATATTATCCCATGTACCCCTATGATCATGGATACATGCTCTATACATGTCCTCTAAAACAGGTATTGTATGCACCTACTGTCCGTCAGTTTGATTGTGTTATGTTGTGCTCAAAATCACATGTGACCAAAAATTACTCTATAAATTCTATCATTATAATGATGTGAATTAGGAAACTATATCTAATATAGTGGAATATGGAACCCCATAATTATGCATGATCTCCAAGATGAAAATCCTCCGATGATCATATATTGAAAATTTCTCATGGATAATTAGAAAATGGGAAACTATCATCAGTATATCCACAATGATCCAAAAAATATTACTAACTCATGGTGGCCTTGCTAACCCTATTATGATATCCATGGAAAAAACGTACAATTTCCACTGATGAATGGAAAACATCAAAAAAAATCTTACCAGTTTTTAGTGTTCTACCTTTACCTACTGACAGGTGGAGCAACGATTAACAAAACCGTATATATTCTACTTTATACAAGGACACCAAAAACAATTGATTAGATCACAATAAATATCTATAATACCAAGATGAACTACCCAAGTGTTGTAATGAAACTCATACATTAGATCCACCCACACATTAGTCATAACCCAAACATTGGTCAGAATATATAGTATTTTATCCTCACCAATTTTCCAACTTGGTGGTGGGTCATCACCACAAATACACCCCTATATGACCAATACCTCAGAATCTATTAACTACCTCATATTCAGTCTCTCTAGAAAGAAATAAGTCACTATAAATTATGAATGTATAAACATTGCATGATTATACTTTGCCTATACATGCCTCTTATAAAAATGGGCCATAAGATTCCAATCAATGCTAGATTCCCAAAACAATTTTTATTATGTCCACGTACTTAGGGAATCGAAAACTATATTTCCTCTTCTGGGCATATAAGAAATCATGAAATCGAAATACTATAGTTATTCCATGAACCTTCATTTCATTAGAATATTGTCAAGCTATGAAAATATATAATTGAACATTGTGTGGTCCATATACACAAAAAAACTCCCTCCCATCAAATATGTCTCTAATAGAACAATTCATGAACAATAGAGGCTAACTTGTAAACATGTTTCTTGTAGTTACTCTCATGTATCCTCAACTGAAAATACTTATATTCTATAATATTCTCCTCTTGCATTAGAACATATCCAAGATTGATACCTGATGCATAAACATATAAATTATACCCCTTCCCTAGATCTAGATTAATTAGTATAAATTCTATTATTAGTCAACCATTTAGCCCTCGAAAGGCTATCTCATAGGATTCAAACATTGTGAACTTCAAAAAATATTTAGTGAAGACTGTAAGTGGTTCTTCTTGGATTGATATGTATTTAATAAAGAACTTGTAATAATGGGTTAGTCCAAAGAAATTTTGTATATGAAAGATGTTTTACGGATTATCATATGAAATAAATAAGTAAATTTATTTCCGTTAACTGATTCTTCTATCTATGAGAAAATATAACATTGGTGTTGAATTTTATCCATTCAAAAGTGGAACCTAATGAGATTAGAATATAACTAATCCTCTATGATCATATCCAATATGGTATAAAGATGTTTAACAAGGTACTATTGAGTGTGGGAATAAACCAAGATGTTTTCCATAAATTCCACAAAAAATTAATCTAGATATGTATGGAGAAACATTTTCATTATTTCCAAGAGAACTGAAGGTGTATTAGTTAGACTAAATGGACTAACCAAATACTCATAAAAAATATCTATGATTGAATAATTAATATGGTATATTGGATGGTCTAACATGAACCTAATTATAACCTAGTCTCAAATCAATATTTGACAAAAACATAGATCCATGAATATGGTCAACGTGTTTTTCTATACGGGGAAATGTATAAAAGTTCATAATCATCAACTGATTCAATTTTTAGAAATCCACACAAGTTCGATCCACCTTCTTAGAGAAATAGACTAGTGAACCCCATAGAGTATTTTAGTTAATATAAAGTCCTTTTGTTCCATGTTCTATATATATCTCTTGATCTCCTTCAACTCAGTAGTATCAATATTATAAGAAGGAAAGGATATCAGTATAGCTCAAGGTACTAGATCAATGGAAAAATCCATATCTCTCTCGGGAGGTTGTCCAAAATAATCATCTAAAAATACATCCAAAAAATAATCTACCATTGGATTTATTTTTATTCTAAAATGTTCCATCATCATCCATATATAATATATAAATTTTGGTTGTCACCCTACCTTGACCATGATGCTCATATTTAGATTATATGTCCTAGGCATCCCATTCACCAATACGAATAAACACTTCACCCTATGGTGATGTGAAATTTACCATTAAGAAAAATAATTCAACATATTCATAAAATTTAACCAAACAAAAAAACCTAATAATGATATCAAACCCTTTCATATCATTCACGACGAGTTCCTATACAATTTTACCCCCACTTATGTAAATGGGAACTCCCTGGACTGTCATATACTATCTGATGCAATCTCCAATGTAGAAATGAGATTCATCACAATGAATGATGGAGAAATATCATACCCAATTCTCTTCATGAAAGGGATAGATAAAAAAGAATGATATGAACATTTATCAAAAGGAGAAGATACTAGAGAATAGGAAACCATAATAGTACATCTCCTTAGAGTGCGTTTGACACTTTTATCCCTAGGTATTACTTACACAACAAACATGAAGCCTGATCTTTGTCCCTGAGTTATAGCTTGCCCAACCAAAGTCGGTCTTCAATAATTTCTCTATGAATTTTATGTTTTGATACCCTAACCATAACCACCACCATATCCCGATCAAACAACACACGCTATATCCCTTTCTAATAGGAAGCTACTAACCCCACTCTTGAATATGGAGTTAGTATGGATCCAATTTCACAGACTAATGGAGGGAAGTTCCTATAAGACCATTGTAGATAGACCATCCTACAATAGGCCCCAAAATAAACATGTTTTACATCACATTGGATCCTTATGTTACCTTGCCTCTTATATTGGAGATAAAAAATAACTACAAGAATTATTTATTTTTCTAGTGTTTCCCTCATTGGTGTCCTCAAAAAATTAATACCTTCCACTATACACTGATCAACTGTGTCAAGAATTTGAACTACCATTCTCTGTTCCACCAACATCCCTTAGTTTATGTCTAGTAATAAGTGAATGATTTACCATTTCAAATATAGTAGTAAGCCAAATAAAATTCACATTTGATCATATGTCATACCTTAGACCTTCATTAAGTCTCCCATCATTATATAACTCATCACATAAAATAATATTTTCAAAATTCTAGATCTATATGAAATGGTTAGAATAGTCTAAGTCAGATAAGGAAACCTACTCCATGTGCATAAACACGTTGGCTCTATCGGACCTCAATGTATCAGTTTAAAAATAATCAGAGAAGGAATTCTAGAAATACCTTTACTCCATATCCTTCTATCAACTAGGATGAGTAATATTTTTTCCAACATATCATAGAAGAATACTTAATAACATATGTAGTAATATTAACTACCCTATTTTGAGGTGTATCAAAATTATAAAAAATCAATATGATGGCCACTAGCCATGAATTTACCGCTTGTGGCCTACCTTCCCCCAAAAATGTGAGATGATTCTTTTATGGGAAATCATGCATCAACTCTTCAATAATCAAGGTATGTAGTGGTGATCCTTGAAAAATATGAACAACTAATGTGAAACAATTTTAAAATTTGGAATCAGCACCCACATCTGGTATAACTGAGGATTCCAAATGTGTGACTAATAAAGGATCAACTGGTGTCCAGAGGGCCACCACCACTAGAGTATAGTATTCGCCTCCTTCCTGGTGAACAACTGGAGGTATTCAGGGTTGAATGCCTCTGTAAATTCCAGAAACATGCATCATAAATGATTTAATAATAAAACTATCATTGATATATGAATAATATAGGTATATCCCATCCTATATATGAGTCAAACCCCTATTCATTATTCTAAGTCTAGGTCTGAGAAACATACAAATATTATGAATAAAATAGATATATTCTAATTCCCTATAATATGATAAGTATAAGGTATGTTTCTATTTTAAAAATCTATGGTTCAAGAATACAGAGTTTCAATTGCATGTTATAGTGGAAAGAACCCCTTCAGTTTCAATTAGAATATCCATTTAGCAGGAACCTTTTCATTTCAAAAGTCAAATTCAATTAAATTAAAATTCACTTTTATTACAAATATTTTTAAATAGTTAAATAATATAGATTACCATTTAGATTTTTAATGTCCCATTCATGTTGTAAATTAAATTTTGGAATCCAATTAATTATAACCATAAACATGTTCTATCCCATGAGAGCAATGGTCCATGACTCAACATTCCATAATTAACTGAATAAAGTATCTATGTGAATATATTTAGGAAAAAATATTTTGGTTGATGTATGAACATTAAGTGAAAATTATATGTTTCTTAGTTCACTAAAAAAATTTAGTTAAATAATAGGTATATCAATCCTAACACATACAATACATATCATATAGTCTGGAAATAAATCATGCATTCCATGTCTTAATTCAGGACATATTAATCCCTTAGGTTCCTAGAATGATGAATTGCGAATGATTACTTTAAAATATGGACCAAATATGAATTGTAATCCAAAATTATAGAAATAAAAACTTCACATATCATTTCTATCACCCAATGGTGGAATTAAATCAAATGTAGTAGGAATAAACCAAAACATCATATCACATCAAGTGTAATTTGGGTTTCCCCAATAAATAGATTAGATACTACTAGGAACATGCTGATTAAAAAATCCCATCACTTTCCTACTATCTTATCTACTGATCCAAAATGAAAAAAATAGAAATCCCTCTAGATATAATTCTGTAACATCCAAAACTAGGAGACACTAAAAGGTGGCATGATCCAGTGGGTCACATGGAATTAATCATGCCTCCATGTATACCAAATTTTGCTGAATAGTATTGATGGCATATGATATTGTGGTGTGGAGACTATGCACTCATGATCATAGTAAAACATTAGTATCATAAATGAATAAAATAGATGAACCCCAATATAATTCATAAACAGAAGGTCAATCTTCCAGACAATAGTAACAATAATCAATCCCATGAGAAATTCCATATAAAAATGATGACTATTTCAGGGAAGCATATAAAAGACATCCAATACATTGAAAGATAAATCTAGTATAACACATTTATCAAAATAAGACCAAAATTAAATATCAAAATAGAATCCCGAGCAATGGCTTGGTCATATTCTGCATTGATCCTAAGACACAATCAAATCAATCACAATAAAGTTGGTTCATACCCATTTACCTTATATCATCCTTGATTTTTATCACTTTAACAAAAAAACAGCTCAAGAAGAGTGTGGTATAACACACAATATGCCACCAATAATGTTTTATATAACAACTCCATTCAGTGCATAAAAGTTGACATTTTGATCATGTATAATTGGAGTAAATCTAAATAATGTAGAAGTGATACTTATAGTATATCATGGATCACAATGACTAGGAAACTAATTCATAAGGGATAACTTTATGTCATGGTATAATCATAAAAATCATGCAACATTTAATCAAGCTTCATACCTACACAAACCTAGATTGAAGGACTAGAAATGTACGAGAAATCAACATAGGTTGGATCTAATGAGTAAAAAATGTCCAAGGCATCCGAGTCGGTCATATCCAAGAGTATAAATTTCTATATTATCCTAGTAGGTTGGATATGGGGTAAAAATTTTCACAAGACTCCAGTGGGTCATATCCAATGTGTAGAAATGTCCAAATAATCATAGTCAGTTGGATCCATGGAGTAAAAATGTAAAAGGCACCCTAGTGGGTTATTGGTACCACACATTGAGTATGCATCAGTTCTATATAGTTCTATCCATTAACATCAAATCCAAATCATTAACCATTACAAAACCATTTAATTACTCTATTCATAATCATATACAATCCAATGAATTATCCCTTTCATACCTTACATAAAAAATGACATGGTGATTTATGGTGTTTATAACCATTAATAATACACATCATTTTTATATTATAATCCCATTAATGAAAATATATATATAATATAAAAAGGATGATATAATCATGAAAAAAGAAATGAACCCACCCCATGGGTGATTTAGATAATTTTATCCAACCTCCAACCTCATATAAATTTTTTCATTTCATATCTTAAATAAGAATTAATCATTTGTCTGAAGGGTATATTAATTTAGAAGGAAAAAACTAGACGTCCTTGAATGTAGTATGATGAAAAAAATGAATTAAAAAATAGAAATTTATGGGAAATGTATAAAACAAAAACATTATGCCTATAGAAGATTCCTCATATAGTATCATACAATATTTTGGAATGGTTCAGAAGAAGATGAAATAATAGACGAATGACCTGGAAATAGAGCATATGATCTCACAATAAATAGTGTCATCTATAGATATAAAAATAATTAAAGGGGTATAATTATTAGTGAGAAAAACTATAAGATTCAAATGATAAAAATGAATATTGATTCCATGTTCAGATGATGAATTTTCTTCAAAAACTTGGTGAAGTCTTTAAGATTTATCAAATTAATGATAAAGGATACCGTACTGTGAGATACAATAAAAATAGTTGAGGGGTTTAAAAATATAATTCCTTAAAGGTAAAAGGATCATTTACCCATTATTAAATTTGTAACATGGTTTGGATGTGTTATTAGCCAAACTATGCACCAACTGTGCATGTTTTAATGCATATAAACCCCTTATGACATTTCATGGAACACTGTTAAACAAACCATGCACTGAACAAGTGTTTAACCACTGTTAAAAATTCAATATAAACTTCATGGGTATGTGGCCTAGGATTACTAGATTCATCTAACCAGTGGTCCTAGAACGTGTACTAGATGACCATGAACTATTTCATCAAACCATGTAGAATGGGACACATGGTTTCAACTAACCATGTAGACATTGTTTTTCATCCTTAAGATAGAGATATGTAGTCCAAATAATCCCAACTCACTTTCATTTCCTCCAAAACTTTACAATGAATCCATAAAAGTTCAAAAACAGGTAACAAAACAGAATATTTAAAGGGTCCATACATTGAAGATATGATATGTTCTTCCAGAGGGCTAATTTTCAATGCTACCATAGTGAAAATAGTTCACTCCCCAAAAAGTTGTAGTAGTCAAGGTTAACACCCTAGAATATCATTTTGAAAAAAGTACCTTACTAAACATGGTTTACTTTCAATTAAAGACTTATTTATCTCATGAGATTTCAGTAATTACAAAATTCATTGGATGGATATATAGGTCCCAACAATTACATAAAGAAAATCCTACATATGTGTGACACAATATCATACTATATTCATCATATTAGAATCCATTAAATGAAATGTTTTTCATAAGTATTAAATAATATCAGAACCCATGGAGATGAAATAATTTTCATATACATATCATCATTTCATCACAGAATAACCAATGGAATATTTTTAGGTTTCCTAATAATTTTATCATGGTACAAACCATAAAAATGTAATGGGAACTAGTGCAAAAAATTATTTTCCAGGTCAGTTTTTTCATGTTTTTCTATGGGATGTTATTGTAGGAAACATTATAAACAGGTTTTTAATGTATTTAAAAAAATGGATATTATAAATACATTTAAATGAATTTTTTACATTTTTTATGAAATAATCGATGTGAAAAATCATTTGACACATTAGTTTTTTTTAAATTGTATTAGGAAATAGTTTTCCACATATATTATTTCATAACTAATTTAAAAAAATAATTAATATTTAATTTTTTACAGCATTCAGATGAAAAATAATTTTTAAAATAAAATATCACATAATATTCACATCATTTATTGCATAACAGATGGAAAAAACAATTTCTATATCAGGTTATCAGAAAAAATGATGTGGTAACTTTTGCATTACATTTTTCTCATCAGTTCCTTTATAACTGACATGAAAAATATTTTTTTCATAATATAAAATATTTTTATCCCCTACGAACATTTTAATAACAAAAAAACATCATAATGATAGTAAATAAGTATAATAATAGTAGCACAAACAATTAAAATTTTAACATTCATGTTTATAATTTATGTTACAAATAATCTAAAACCCAATCCGACATGAAAAATGATTCAACCATTAAGATTGTAACTATATGATATCTTGTAAAGTATAATTATGAGGTTTATCCAAAATAAAAAAAATTAAATTAAATTATTTTACATGTATTCTGAATAAAATTATTGAAAATTTAAATTTAAGAAAAAATAAACTTCATGAAGTTTGTAACTATACCATTTGAAATTATTTCTAAAATAAATTTCAAAAAATATTATATACATTCCATTAATCCATATTGAGTACGTAATTCATGATTAAAATAAATTTCATATTTAAAAAAAATTTATCTACGATATCCGAAATGTAGTAATGATAAATGAAAATTCACATTTTGTTTAATATATCAAGTCTCCACACTCTTATTTCTTATTTTCTATCTAATGAATTTACATTCCCTAGTTGAAAATAATTTGAAAAAAAAATAAATTTCATTATTATATATATATATCTATTAAAAAAATAAAACTTAAGTACACATTAAATAGAGTCAAAAATGTTTCTCACACTTTACCATGGATAGTGGATTACCAATAAATATTCTTCTCCATTGGAAAAAACACCCAACATCTAATACCCACTAATATATATGAAAAAAAATTTGAGTAATTTTTTATTAAGATATATATATATATATATATATATATATATAATTTATGATATATAAATCCAATACCCTTGAAGATAAGGAAACATCTATCATAGAATAATTACATTCTTTTGAATTATTTCAACAATATAAACCGTACTTTCTCCACCAGTCATTTTTCATTATATATGTTAAAAAAATATGGTCCCATAAATCCATATAATTATATCATGGAATGATATATATTAATTTTATAAATACATCGAATAAGAAACAAACATAAGTATAAATTTTCAATAAAATAAAATAACAAAAATATTGATGGTAATAAACATACATGGAAACAATTTACACCATGTTGATGCCAAAATAATATCTTGTTACATGATGCATGATATAATTTTTATAAATTTATAAATAAATTTTACACCCAATAATTACATCATCCATTAGAATATTAAAACATCCAATATCAAATTTGAATATGTTGACAAGCTTTCATGAAGAGTATTTTTTTATGTCATAACCGTTTGTATTTGTTTTTTTCTATACATCATCTCTCTACCTATAGTTTATTAATGTAAAAAATTAGATAAATAAATAAAAAATAATATTTTAAAAAATATTTAATACAAAAATTAATTAAATTGTATAATGTTCACATACCACTACCATAAAATTTCAAACAATTCTAGATGGCCAAAATAAAAAATGGTTAATAAATTGTCCAACTATATTGACCCCTTTGGTAGGAAAATGTATTCTTTAAGATATATCTTTAATATCCTTTATAATTAACCTATTATTATCCTTCTATATCTGTTGATGATTAATGGAATAAACATTAGAATATATCATCCCACATACAGACAATATGATGCAGGTGGTCCTAAATATATAACTCGTAATAAATGGGAAGTTGTGGAGGAATGGTGAAGGAGTAGGATAAGTAAGAGGGGTGCAGTATATAGGTGCTATTATATCAATAGTATAAGTAGGAGAAGTGGGTTATCATGAAAGTAATGTATGAGTGGGGCCAATGGATAGAAATTGTATTTGAATGTTTGGAATCATCGACCGTACCGAAGCATTCATCATATCCACCATCATCTCATAGATATCTTAAAATATAGCTTATAAGATTATATTTTATTATGAAAATTATATTCTGAAAATTATTTTGAACATGGAAACTATTTTTTTAGTGATACACCAATTAGGTTTTATCATACACAAACTGGATATTTGGGAACTCCCAATGTGGTAGCTAAAATATCATTCCTACCATCAACTATGAGGACCCAATTTTTTCTTTTCTCTCCATGAAAATCATGTATATAATATGTGAAAAATTCCATAGTTATTACCAATATAAAATAAATTTTATAAAAATAAATATATACAATAATTAAATATAGTATAATCATATCATCTACATCCATTAACTCTTCCAAAAGATATTTTTCTTTTTTGACCTTTTGATCCATTATATATTTTTCATATCTAGCTGGGGGAGAAGGAGCCCCTAAAAATCCAGATGGATCAACATTGAGTTTTTAAAATTTTCAGCTATCATTTATTATTTCAACAACATATACCATCTATGGGGTAAAGTGTGAGGGTATATGTCTCTATAATAGACCTACTGATGGGATGTCCTTATTTTCTGTAAATTAATAATAAATAAATCATTAATGTGAACATTAATGTAAAAAAACATAAAATCGGTAACATGCTCCTTACCAAAATTTATTATTTTCTTCTACATTCAACAATTTTATTCCATGTATATCAATTTATAAATAGATATATATCAAAAGGAATTTGATGAGGTCTATGTCCAAAAATGAAATCTGATGTGAGGGTTGTTTTAAAATATCTCCATCTCATATAAGAGAATACTAAACATTTCATCATGGAGACTATAGTTTTAGGTAAAACATATATCATCTAATAACAAAGAAGAAATTATATTAGTATAAACAATTCTTTATATGTAAAATAATAAAAAATTATATTACCAAATGTTTCTCCTTAAATTTAGATATTCTCATTTTGTCAACACTTCACTAATAACCATTTAGAATTCTAACTTTTCTTTCAACTCCACTATAATAAATGTCTTGATGTTTTTATAATTTGGACCTATTATATGATAATCATTATCAACATCTACTATTACTATCTAGTCCTAGATATCGGCAACTGATAATTTTGGTAAACATGTAATGACATATTTACCAACCCTCAAACATTCTTTCCCAATGGATTTAAATGCTTCCTATATAGAAGGATGAAGATACCCAATAATAAGAGTATATGAATGTTCCTCTGCAGAGATATAAATACAATCCTCTATAGAAATATTTTATGGATCAAATGTTTGATCTATCATTATGCTACAAATCAAAGTACAGAAAATAATTAAACATATATAAAAATCCATCAATTATATAAAAATTTTAATAAATAATGAAAAATTATAAAACGAAATGTAAACAAAAAAAATCAATTTTTAATAGTCAACTAACGCGATAAAAACATTAATGATTGATTAAATAAATAAATAAATGGCGAAAAATCCCAAAATGGCATGTGAATTGTAAAAATACTCCAGTGTATTACTCCATTTTTTAAATGAAAATAATATTCTTTGAATATATGAAAATTATCCCATAAAAAGTAAACTACCTTAACCATTTTTTTATTCATATTTGTTACATTAGATAACTATAATTCTAAAAAACATTAATAAGAGATGAAAATACTTAAAAAATGAAAAAAATGTAAAGATGGTGTATTAATAATAAAAATGATTCAGCATATAAAAAATTTTAATCCAAATAATTTTTATTTGAATATAAAATCTTATATAATATTAATATTTTTAATTAACATATTATATTTAAAATAATTATTTTATAAAAAATATGAAAATAGGCATTTTATATAATTTCTAGCATGATAAACTAAAAGAATTTGTCAAATACAAAATTTATTTATCTAATTAGTTTTAATACATTTTTAATAATGAAAATAAAACTAATATATATTACATTTTTTTGAAATTTAAAAATATAAAAATTAAATACATATATGTTACATGTAATATTAGAAATGTACTATATTATTGTTTTCACTTGTTTCTTCATCATGATGGCTTCATATGGAACAATCTATTCATATGAAATGCTCATAAATATTATCTGTTAGTCATTCCATTGAAGTATGGATATCACATAAATGACCATCACAATAATGGATATCATCACCAACATAGTATTTTTTCCCTAATAAAACTATAGACCATTACATATTGGATTGACCAAGAACATTAAAGTTTTTTTCATGTGTTTCCATAATAAAATAATCAAATGTGTATTAAAATATATTCATATTAACTAGTTTCATTCAAAATTCATAGTGTGTAAACTATTGTTATAGATAAACCAAATGATGTTAAATAATAGAATAATTAATTTCATATAATAAAACTCCCATATTTCTTAAATTACTCTATAATATAAACACAATGTGGAGATTGGGTTTTTGTATTTTCAACTCAAATAATTTTTTTATTTTGTGAGAATCAGTACACTACTATTATGAACTTCACTTCTATTGGGATGTGATTTTGTATAAAATGCATATACATAAATATCATACTCGGACCATGTTAACAAATATAAACTTGTACTTCCCCCCAACTATCTCAATGTTTATGATGCATCTCATCTACCATGTGAGGCCTTATTAATCTATAGAAAAAAAATATTTTTATGCTCATTTAAAATCCACATATCTTTATTATTTGGAATACATATCATTATAAAATTAATATGATGTTCTATTTATAGATGAGAATAATCAATGTTATTCAAGATGCATAAATTTACCATCAGTATCTATTCACCTATCAATGATTTCACTTTCATGCTATGGATCTACATTCCACAATTATTTACTCGACAATGGAAAAATATAGAAAAAATGATATTCTCTGCCATAGACTTATAACTTTTACAAAACTACGAAAACTCCTAAAAAATATACTTCCCAAAAATGGAGTCTTCATTTCTATATAGAATATTATTATACCCCTTTAATATACTAATATAAATTTCAAAATGAAACATCCATCATGGATATATAGGTCATTAATTCTTTATTTATCACACATACTGAACCATTAAATTCACCATGATATAAAAAAAGATGTATGAAAATACATATTGAATTGAAAATGTATGGAAACTTATTCCTTCTAAAAAAATTTCAAAGAATTCAAATCAATCAAATTATTAAAAATTTAATTGAAAAAATAATAAATATTCATGATCTATATTTTTGTACTGATGGGAAATATTCCATTGAATGAAACTAGTAGGATCTGTTGCATCAATACTTGAGAATCATGATATTTAATAACTATCAACTTCAAATCCTATAATAACAAAAAAATTACATTTGAATAATAACCCTATGGAAATTTAATACAAAAAAGACTCCAAAAAATATATTTTTTATATCATTATTTATGTATGAAAATATAGTGGTAGTTATGTTCTCTATCCGTTAGGAGTGGGAGTTAACTCCAAATGAATTTCCAAAGAGAGTAAGTTCAATATTGCATTCAACCCATCTTTAGTCCTTCCACTAAAATCTAAAAAATTTAAATCTAGTTGTTAAATATATTATTCTTCACATATATGACATCAATGTTATGATTGAACTTATTATATCCCCAATATCGATGATTAAAAAATGATTAATTTTACTTCAAAATATTTCATTCAGTACTTTATTTTTGGGTATTTCTGAATGTTATATTAATTTTTTTCACTTTATCAAAATATTAATTGATCAAAATAGGTTTTGTAAAAATATAAAACTCATTTAATATATATAATTTATTTTTAATCTTCCATAAGAGTGATCTATAGAAAAAAATATTAAATGAACCCTGTATAAAGTTCTTCTTCTAGGTTACAGTTCAGAATACAAAGTATCATGTTCACATTTTAGACATTATTTATTCCCATTAACACTATATCCATAAAAATTTCCATATGATATAAATTAATTTATAGTGAACATAATCATTTCATGAAAACAAAAATATTCCATTTTATAAGAATCATATACCCTATCACCATCTCTATATAAAATTGTAAAATTATAAAAAATGGTGAAAAGAAACCATCAACATCATTTCTAGGTCGTTTTGGTTAACTCGTCATTAAAATAAACATGACATATTGTTTCTTCATAAAAATTATTAGATTAATGTTTTAAATTACCAAAATATATTCCATGAATTTATTCATGCTACTATGTATTCGATATGGATTCATTGCAACTATGCACATCTAATTTCAGTGATGTCCAACATCATCTTCGAGTTTATGGAACTATTGATAAATTTTATGCAACTGTAGAAAATCAGCTAGATGAAGTAAATTATCATCACATATATTATAATTTTCATTCTATAAACTTTTGGATTTATAGGAATTTGAAAATGTAACATTAAAATGATAAATTATAGGAAGATACCAAAATTCATTTTTAGGAGTATGCGGAACTATAAAATCAGCCCCTAAATTTTCTTTCACAAATTTAGTGAAGTTCTAAAGAAAGGAAACTATGGAAGAAATTCATCTTCCTTCCAATATAATAAATTTTCATTCAGGATGGAAATTATATTATTTAACCTCAATCACCTTTAGTTATAATATTTTAGTGAATTTATAATTTTAATATGGAATAAAATTTATTTTAAGAAGTATGTACTTCATGAATTGTAGAAACTCTATAAAACTCTTATCACTCTAGAAATTTTTCAAATTCATTATAATCAATCTTAACACCATCGATAGAACTATAAACTCAGTGCCACCCATATATAATTATTTTTTATAATCACTATATTGAGGCTCCAATATTGGTTCTTTCTCAATTTCCTCTACTTCAATATCATGAATCCTTTCTTCAATTTGATAATACTTATGATCAGGAAAAATCATCATCATTAATAGATATGAACTTTTACCCAATTTTACTATTCCAAATCTATGGGTTATAACTCAAATTAAAACCATATAAAAATAAAGGAATTTTGATCTCCACTTTGTATAACATCATAATATATAATCATTTCACACAGCGATAGAAAAAAATGTCATTATTTGGAATATTTATTAACATAATTCTAAAAAAGAATTGACACCATTCTTAGATTAATCCCTTAGTTGAAGATAAGAAATTTAACATAAAATTATTATTATCTATAGAAAATATAATAAATTGAAAATAATTTTTTCTAAGTTGATATTTATATTTATAAATAACTATAATATAATATCATAAAAATTTTCAACATAAATTAAATACAACATATTTGATAAAAACATAACACTTTGAACATATTTAATTATCATTATTTCATTAAAAATCAAAAATCATCATGAAATTAGCCTAATGACTTGAATATATTGAAGATTCATAATCAATTATACATTTAGAATGTTAATTCCAAAGTAGAAAAATATCAATCCTTATATACAAAATAATCAATAAATTAAAATTATTTATAACATGATTTAATAAAATAATCATATGACAAAACATAGAAACAAATGTACATAAAATAAAATATTCCATACATGTATGAATAATAAGAACAGAAAAAATATAGTTAAAAGATAAAATATATTAACAGCAATAGAGATGATTCAAAAAAACAATCTGAAGTAAACATTCATAAATTAAAAAAGGATTAAATATAAAATAAGAATACATGAACAAAAAATGTATACCTTAAAGGGGATGATTGAGGAGTTAAAAATATATATGAAAATAAGGCATAAAGATATCAAAATATGTGAAATATAATAAATAAGGGTAATAATGTAGGTAATTTCAAGTGAATATGATTAGATATAAATTCAGAAAAAACATTCTTTAAAAAACATTTAATCTGTAAATTAATATTATTTATTAAAATATATTATTATATAAAAAATTAATCAATATTAAAAATTGATATACATAAATTAAAATATACATCACATACATGAAAAAATAGAAAAAAATACAAATAATGAAGTGATGAAAAAATAATAATAGCAAATGAGGTGATTTAAGAAATGAATTTAAATCCAAATAAATCAATTAAAACATACTTTAATGCATGAAAAATAGAAAAAATAAATACAAACCACTAATATATACCCAATGAGTGATGAATGAGGATATGAAGAAAATTTAAATATAGTGTAGAGAGAGTAAAAGTGATGGCTGAAAGTATCGGAGGGTGGATGGAAAGGTTAATTCCAAATGAATAATATTATGGTCCAATGCAGAAAAAAATCAAACCTTATATAGATTCTAATCATAAAAATAAAATTATATATAACACCATTTCATCAAATAATAGTATTAGTGGGACTGATGAAGAGAAGAAAACAATTTAAAATCAATGTCAATCAATTAAATAAATACCTTAATCCAAGTAAGATATAATAAATATAAATGAAATTCAAATGTATACCTAATTATGTATGAATGGTGAGATTATGGAAATGGAAATATGACATTGGAAAATCAAAATCATAGGCATACAGATCAATGAAGTTTGATGATGACGGTAATGTAACACGATGAGATAAGAGTCCACTGAAAAACAATTTAAGGGATAGGGTTTCCACATGAGATAAACATGATAAATGTCGTATGAATGAATGAACTAAAAATGAGTCCACCAAGTGATTCATAGAATTTTAAATGGTATGTTAGGCTTGTTATCCTAAATCCAACATCCTAAAAATACGTTTTTATGTCAGATTCTAGATAACTGACATATAAATTAAAAAAATTAAAATTCACATTGATTATATATATCTGAAGTTAAAAATATGATGTGATAAATATATGTTGTCTTAGTGTGGTTTAATAAAATAATTTTCATTATAAGCATAAACCATTTAGAAAAATAATAATAATTGTATCCTTGGATAAAATCTTTACTAAAGAAAATGTAACCTTTATAGATGGAATCATAGATGGAAAGTGATTTTGAAAAGACACATAGAAATTTTATTGAGGAAAAAAAATTTCATTGAAAATATATTTTTAACACTAAAAATTCATCAAACATTTTGGAAATTGTATTCCTTGAAAATAAATAGTAAAACATATTAGTGATGTTTTAAAAATCATTTAAAACATTTATTGAGGAAAATTATAATTTAACTATTAAAACACTAATTGATATATAAAAAAATTAAAAACATTTCATATAATACACCATGGAAACATAAAAAGAAAAGTTAAAAACAATGAGAGGTTATCAGAGTAGAATATATCATTCATGCTGTATACATTAAAATCAATATTACATTAAAAGTGTTGGAAAAATAAAAATGGGTATTGTTTGGAAAACATAATAAAGATTACTTTAAGAAAATTTGTAAAAATGTCATACATGGTTAGAATATTATATGAAAAACCATTCAAATAATTTTAATTACATTTTTATAAAACATATTTTTGAAGAAAAATGGGCTTTTGAGTAAAGAGAGAAATATAGTTTAATATACTTAAAATCATTCCATTACATTCATGAGTACGGAAAGAAAGAAAAATTAATAGAAAGATTGTATTATAATAAAATAACTATAGGATAATAACAACTATGTGTTTTATTTTATATAGATAATAGTATTTCATCATCATAATCATATCCATAAACAATCCTAATAAATGATGAGATTGTATCATTAATCCATTTACTCTTTGTTAAGATTCAACATAAGAGCCATGAAGTATTGAAATTAATGTAAAAATAATATATCATAAATATAAATGAATTCATGAAGTCAAATTTTATAAGTTGTATTTTATACACCTCCTTAAATAATACGGGTTGATAACATAACATACGTCTCAAAAATGAAAATTGAGACAAAAAGCATTTACCTTTATGGTAGCTTTTGAATCATAAATCCCAGGAAAGTGAGATACTATTATGGATATATAAATACAAAATAATTTTTGGATAATAATCATAAAATACATTCATAGTTATTATATAGACCACATAAAATAAACATGTGATAAATATGGAATGTGTCTCATAGAAAATAAAAGTGAGAGAAAAAGCCCTTACCTTATATTCTAAGTTCCTTATTACACATTCAATCCTATTATATAATAAATTTGTGTTTATTATAAATATATTATAGAAAAATATATATATATATACAATACCATATATGATTTTATTATTACATTTTATTAACTATTTTTGTACAATTCCTTGTTAAAAATAGGTTTCGAGTAATAAATGTTTTTGTTTTTCATTCATGATTTTTTTTATTTTTTTAGCCTATTAATTTTATCATGGTTCCATAATCTCTAAAATATTATCCATGATATTAATTTATTATATATTAATTATATATGTATTTATTGTTTTCCTTAAAATTTATAGTAAGATAAAAAATACACCATTCATGGAAACAGTAGGTCGTACGTACGCATGAACATTTTCTACATTTTCAGGATGAAATGAATGAAATAAAGGTATATAAAAAATTAAAATTACAAAATCATTGTTATTATGTATATATATCTCTCATATTTTCATTAAACCAATACCTATTACCTTTTATGTAATGTGTGAAATAATCACATCACTTAGAAAGGTGTCATTATGCCTTACACATGCGAAACATTATTGTATTACCTTAGAATTGTAAGTAAAGAGGTATATGTGATATCATAATTAAATAAGTCTAAATACTTTTACACTATAAAATATATTTATGAAATTTATTCTTATAAGTATTATAATAAAATTCAAATTAAAAACACATTACATCATTTTGTGAGGCGGTGGTATGCTGTACACACGAGTGACGTTATTGTTTTCTAACATTTTTTAGGTAAAAATGTAGATGTGTTATTATAATCCTCATAGAATAATAATATTATAAATATAAAATATAAAAATTAGATCAATCATCAACTCTATCTATGATAGATGGTAATGGAAAATGAATAACATCGTTCGTAAAGGTGAAATCCTTCATACACACAAATGATTATTTCATATCTCATTTAATGGAAGATGAGATGGAATAATGTTAATAAATTAACATAATAGCATATAATTTTATGAAATACATTGAGTTTAATATATCATCATGATTTAATAAAAATTTATGGAGGTGGAGGGAGAAATAAAATATAATGTTTGGTTTTGTGTGTTGACGCTTACTCAGATATATTTATATTAGATCATAGCATGTATTCTTTTCCAATGAATATTTATTACCCATTTATTAAAAATTCCTTATTGAAATCATGTTTCGGGTAGTAGCTGGTTTATTTTTTATGTATGTTTTTATTTGTTATATTATTAGTCCTATTAATATTATCATATTCCAATAATCTCCAAAATTATAATTGTGATATATATATAAAATAATTCTTATAGATGTATTTATATTAGATCATATAATTTAGATATAGAAAATGAAATACAGCATTCATTTATATAGTAGGTTGTACATATGAATTAATGTTTATTACATTTTCATAAAGTAATGAGGGAAATAAAGGTATCTAATTTATGACTATTCCAAAATCATTTTTATATCATATATTTTTCACTTATATTAATTAAACTCATCCTTATTTCCTTCCATGTATGGAATTATAAAATCAAATTTCTTTGAATGGTGGTAATCCACCGTACAGTCGAGTGTCACTATCATAATACCAAAAAATAGAAAGTAAGGAAGTATATGTTATATAATAATTAAATAAGTATAAGTTCTTTATAAATATCACATATATTTATCAAGTGTATCCTAATTACTAAACAAGTAAAATAGAAATTAAAATCACATTGCATTGGTTCGTGAGGCAGCAGTATACCGTTCACTTGAGTGGTTTTGTTGTTTTCTAATGGGTGTGGTGGTAAAATGATTGATGTGGTATTATAATTAAAGAGGTATAAAAATAAAATAAATAAAATATAAAAAAATCAAATTCATCACCATATCAAGTTTTGATAGGTGTTGATGGAAAATGAATAGCATTGGTTCGTGAGGTGATAGTTCACCATTCAAAGAAATGATTATTTTGTATCCCATTTGATGGAAGAGAGAGATGAATTTAGGTTATTACATTAACATTATAAAATTTCATAATATGTATGATATTGATTATATTATAACATCATGGTTTATTAAGAATTTATAGATGGGGATGGAAAATATAATGAAATTCATAGTTAGGTGTGTTACCTCTTCTTCTGATAACATCTATTGGCTTGCACAGAATTGGTGTTTAGGATGGATTAATGACCAAAATAAGGATTATAGGTTTAGGGGAGGAAATTATTTAAGTTATTTTGGTAGGTATTGACCAAAACAATAGGTTTTGGAAGAGTGAAGAGGAGATGGCAGGCGGTGGCCATTTATAATTTTAGTGAGTGACAGACCTGTAGTTTTTGAAAAGGAAAAGTGTAACCACATTTTTCAAATTCCCCATACCAAAAAATGACGAATTACCAAATTTATAAGACATATTTTCTAATTATTTCCATAAAATATGTGTTTGAAATGTTTTTGGTTATTTTTAACAATATTATTTTTAGTTTAACTAATGGTAAACACATTTCTACCACTACCCCAAAATCAGTGTTTTGTATCTATTTAATAAACCACCGCTAAAACTTTTATTTAAAAAATTGAAAATTATTTCCCGAAACTACACTCCCTAGACCCCCAAGACCCCTGACCTCCAAAGCCCTACCCTCATCATACATCGTTGCTGATCCCGATCCTTACCACCAATCCTGAGCCTCACCGCCCCTCACTCCATTTGATCATGTCTATTGTGGCTTCTAACCTCTTGGATCATCAAAAAATATGCCCACTTATCATGGAATCTTCTTCTACCTATTTTCAGAATCATTTTCTATTTTTGTTCGGATGTTCATTCATGGGAACCCCTCAATTTTATTTGGATGTTCATTCATGTGAAAATCTCTATTTGTTTCGACATAATTATATAATTAAATAAAAATATAAATGATAATAATTATGAAATATAATGAATTAATTTTTTTTCAATTTGAAATGAGGTATTGTGCATGCTGAAATACCATATATAGGTTTATACGATTGATGCATTTTTTGTGCTTAATGTGGTCCCTATAGAAATTTTATGATTAGTGGTGGTAATTTGGTTTGAGTTAGAGTGGATTGTTCGATGAAAAAATGGTTGGGTGGAATGATATCTGACATTGGATGATGTGTGATATAGTTGTTTAATGTTCATGGTTGTGGTGATTATGTGTGATGTAGGAGCATGGAGTTGGTATGTGATTTATGTATAATTATTTGTATTGGATTTGTTGTTTACTAGTAGTTATAGATGATTGAAAATTCTCATTATCAAATTAAATGAAATTCACATGTATTAAGTTTATTAGGGACAAAAATAAAATGATGATAGAATAAATTATATTGTGAATGTTGAAGGTGCAATATGTTTTCCTCTGAATCATGTTTTATTTTTTTGATATGAATAAATTATTGTAATATTTTGTTTTGATATTAACCATGTATAATCATTTAATATAGGGAATGTTTATTGTTTCGATATGAATCATGTAAATGGTTATGAAGTAGAAAATGATTATTGATTAAATATGAAAAAATTTGTGTTTCTCTATCATTAATGAATTTAATCATGATTACCTTAGGTTTCCTTATTTTAAATATCACTTGTATAATCTTGATTTTGTTAGGAATATCATATGAATAATTTGGAAATTATATTATAGGTTCCATCCAAAAACTTGTATACTAGAATCCATGTTGGGTCATTTGGTTCTAACTAGGTTACCCCAACACTTAACCTCACTTGTTTTGATCAATTCCAGTGATACATCTGTTGTAGCCACAAGTCATTACGGTTCCATCGGAGAATGGAATTTCATATCTAGTACTAACCATAATAAATATAATAAGGGATTCTCATCACAATTGCCAGTGACAATCATATAGAAAATCCATCAAAAATTGTAACACCATAATGTTTTAAAAATAAATTGGAATGCATGAATCAATTTTTATGTAGATATTTATAACTAACCTTTAAATTTTTTGCACTTTTATGTTTTAAATTTAGAAAAATATCCATCAACAATTGTGATCCGTATGTTATTTGGAGTCTAATAGAACCAATATGATTATTGGTGAATAGTAACACAAATTTATGAATAGTAATATGACCCCAATGAATAGTAAATTTTATTATTATTTTCTTTTCTTAAGGATTTAAGAGAATGGAATCTTGATTAATTTTTCAATGTGCTAAAAATGAGTTATAGATTTAAAATTGTTATTATTGAATAAAATTTTATTTTATTTATAAATTAAATTAATAATATTTAGAAAATTATTTTTGAAAAATGAAGTTAATTTTTTAATTCTAGTTGTAGAAAAATGGTTAGGTTTAATTTTTGGGAATTTTATGAAATTCATGAATTTTTTATGAATAGTACAATACCATAAATTACGATAAATGCTAAATACTAGTTTTATTGCATTATAGGTGAAGCAAAGCTAATGTAGGCCCAATTGTTTTTAAATCACAGAAACATTTTACCATTTTCGGTCACATGAATCAAGACTACTCATATTATTGAGAAAAAATATTAAAATAATTATTAAAATAATTTAAAATTCCTCCCCTCTTCCACTATAAATACCACCCTCATTCCCCTCTTCCTCTCACATATATCAAGCCTACAAAATTGACTAATATCTACCAAATAAACTTCCAAAGGATCTTCCTCACGTTATAAATATTTTTTTCTCACCAAAAGGGCAAAACCAAAGGCCTTAAGGAGGATATCTATGAGAAGAGATCAAGAGGTAAGAATCCTCTTCCTTTTTCATCAGTTTGCTTTCCAATTCTTTTCTTTTCATATACATCCATTCCCTCCACATATCCAAGTGATTTGAAATATCCATATTCTTATATATTCTGTATATTACAATGTTCATGTAAAATATTCATCATCTTCCTTCCTCTCCCATTCCTCTTGTTCTAAAAATAATAACACCGTCCACGATGTGTCCATTTACCAAAATCCTAGACGATGTGTTTTCAATATCCATTACATCCTTAAAATATGATCATAAAACCATTTTAATGGTTAAAAATATAATTTAAGATGTATGTTGTAACATATTTTGTGTTCTATAATGAACTTCTATGCAATAAATTAAATTATATAATGAAACAAATTCATGATTATTGAGGAACCACAAAAATGATATAAACAAACATCATTAATGTTTAATTTAATGATTCATCATCATATATTACAGAACAATTATTTATGGAATCATTATATATTCTGAAAACAAATGAATACCATTTAATTCCACTTCTAGAATTTAATATCCATATTAAAATAAAATCAAATACAAACTGACTATGGAAATCATATAAAGAACACATCTAAAACAATGAAGGAACAAAATACTAAAAATTAATGGGTGAAATAATGTTATTAAATTATTATATAATGTGTTATAAACAAAATATGTTTATTTAATATATTATTAAAAATATTTTAACCATTATACAATATGATTAAATGAGTTTGAAGTAAGACAAAACTGAGGTAAGAGAATTCATAACTCGATTTCCAATATTTAGGTTAATATTCTACTTCATTATTTATTCTGTATTAAGATTGTTTGTGTGATTAATATTGTTTATGTTATTTTTTAATTAATTATACATACATTTTACATACATTTTTTATCCAATATATTAATTATCACTTTTATTATATGATATTTGTAAGGGGTTTTTTTAAACCTCTTTGAAAATTCTGTTTTACAAAATTCAAATGCAATGTTATTATGAAATTTTTCATGTTGTATGATTTTTTTCGGATTTTTTTTAATTTGTTTATGATAATGTGTGGGACATATGTATCCCTTAAATTCATTGGTTATGTGTAATTTGGAGGTCAGTTGTATGGTTACTACAAGTGTATCAGCGATGGTTACACAAATTGTAAGGTAGTAGTGAGGGTTAAAAAATTTAAGGGTGATGAGAGGGTTACAAGATTATGTAAGTAATTCCCCAAGATACCTTTATGGTTATATTTCTGTTCATTATGTTTTTTTGGTAATCTCATGATTCACAAAGTAAGTATATATGGGTGACATGTATGTTTTTTTGAAAATGATTTCATGCGTTTAAAAGTTTTCATGGAATAATGTTTTCTTTTCTTTTTTTATATCACATACTGAGATTTTTGTTCTAATGCTTAGTTTTTTAATTATTTTAACAATTTATAAGGTTGTATAAGAAAAATAAGGAATCCAATTTAAATGTTATGAATATTTTTCAAAGAAATCATGTTTTATTCGAAAAGTATAATATTTTCGAAGAACTATATATTGTTTATGTGGTATCTTCTATATATTAATGTGAAGTGTTATGTATATATATATTATATAAATTCCCTAAAAATACAAACTTTAAAATATCCTCAATGTTCAAGGAAGTATTTTCCTTGCTAAAATTCTTTATTATTTAATATAATAAGGTCGGGTCCTTATAGTTGGTATCAGAGAACTATTTAGATAACTTTAGGTGTCAGGATGATGTTAATAGAACACTCTAAATGATTTTTTTACTTTATTGTTTATTTTAAATGATATTTAATTTAAATATTACCATGTCCCTCTGACTAAGATAAGTTTGTTCAGAATGGTTTTCCTTAGAAGAAATAGGGAAGTTGAAGAGGAGGGGCACTGGATATATGACCTCGTTTCGAATCTGTAGTTCAGAATGGTTGGTATTCAAACTATACAGTTTATGATAGTAATCGGTAAACTGATGTAGAAAATAAATGTGGTTTCATCCATGAAAGAGAACAACCATAGGTACCACAACAGAACATGACGATACTATAACATTTTTTGAGAAAACACCCTCCTGGTTTCGATGGATATCTTGACCCAGTAACTACTAAAGGATGGATTAAGGCCCTTGAAAAGCTATTTGATGTGATTAGATGTTTAGATAATAAAATGGTATGTATTGAAAATTATCATTTTTAAGGTGAATATGATCAGTGCTGGTCAATGGTCAAAAATATCATGGATAGTGAGGAGATTAATTCCTTAGAGTGGGATGAATTTAAAAGTATTTTCCTTGAAAAATATTTGCCTCAGGTGGTGAGAATTTTGATGGAGAATAAAATTAATGAATGGAATAAAATAATAGGATTTAGTGGCTATGTTTGAAGAAAACTTCACTCGGCTGGTGAGGTATGCTCCAAATCTTATTCTGGATCTTGATAGAAAAATAAACAGCTTCTACTCATGAATAAAGCCAAGGTATCGAAGGGAATTGGCATCTTGTAAATTCAAAAGTTATGACAAACCTTCCAGATGTACTGAGGGGGTAGATATAGAGTTTTTTGATGATCACATTCACTTTGAAAACTAGGATAATAAGATGTCTAGGTAGAAAGCGATGGGTAAGAATCAACAAAATCAATCTGATGGTAAGAAATTTCATTTTCCATTTTATGAAAGTGTGGAAAAAATCACACTGGGGAATGCCATAACAAAACTGGGATGTGTGTTTGATGTGGTATGTTTAGAAATATGGTCTGATATTGTAATGAAAATGATCCTATGAATAATACAAATAAGAAAAAAATAATGTGTTCTAAATGCGAATAGATGGGTTATTATGAAAATGCCTACCAAAATAGAGATCTGAATGATGAAAATAAGCCAAATTAATAGTAAAAAGGTGTAGTGAGATCCTTTGAGACTATGTTAAAAGATGTAAGGCAATCCAATTCAGTTATATTAGGTACCTTGTTTGTTTACTAAGATTTTTCTAAAGATTAGTTTGATACAGGGTGTACACATTCCTCTATTTCTGAGATATTTTCTCGTAAATTGGAAATATCACCTCAACAAATGAGATTAGAACACAATTTTAATATAATAGGGGGAAATATTATAGAAAATAATAATTATAAAAACCTTTCTAGTATGGTCTATGGAATGAATTTACCTGCAAACCTTGTTTTTTTCTTTAGTAGAGTTTGATGTCATTCTGGGAATGGATTGGCTTTATGTTTATCATTCTAAGATTGACTAGAGAGCTAAAGAAGTTGTTTTTTTAAAAATATTTTAAATTTTTATACAAGAATTAACCCATAAAATTGATAACATATCAGTATGATGAGAAACTTTTAAAATATGGAAATGAATGTTATCTTACTCATATTGTTGATAATAATAGAACTATTCAGATTATTGATGTTCCAATAGTAAATTGATACCTTGAAGGTTTATTTAATTAGTTACCTAGTGTCATTCCTAATTAGGAAGTCGAATTCAAAATTGACTTAGTTCTTGATCTAATCCAATTTCAAAACCACCATATATAATGGATCAAATGGAACTTCTTGATTTGAAAAATCGGCTGTAGGATTTTCTTGATAAGGAATTCATTCTTCCAATCCCTTCACCATGGGGTGCTCCTGTTATGTTCCTTAAAAAGAAATATGGTTCATAGAGACTTTTCACTGTTTATAGATCTTTGAATAACATCACTGTTAAAAATATGCATCCTTTACCTTATATCGATGAATTTTTTGATCAGTTCTGGGGAGCTTAGTATTTTTCCAAGATTTAATTGATATCCAAATACCATCAGTTGTAGGTGAAGGAGGATGACATCCCAAAAATAGATTTTCATACTATATATGGGCATTATCAGTTTTTTTATGCCGCATGGGTTAACTAATTCACATGTTTTATTCATGGATCTTATAAATATAATATTTCATGAGTTCTTGGATATGTTTTTTATTGTGTTTATTAATGACATTATGGTATTTTATATGAGTAATGTGGAGAATGAAAAACATCTAAGGGTTGTTTTTTAAACAATAAAAAACACAAAACTGTATGGAAAATTCATAATGTGTTATTTTTGGTTGCAACAGATTTCTTTTCTTGGTCACATTGTAAATAAGGATGGAATCATAGTTGATCCTGCCAAAAACAATTGGCTGATGAAAGTAAAATACCTAAAAATGTTACATAGATTCATATTTTTGTTGGATTAGGAGGTTATTACAGACAGTTTGCTAAAAAAATTCACAGTTATCAATCCCTCTTACTTTTTTAACATGAAAGTGGTTAAATTTATTTGGATTGAATAATTTGATGTTTGTTTTCAATAACTGAAGAAGAGACTGGTGAATGCCCTAGTTTTGTCCTTGAATTCCTGAAATGGTGAGTTTTTAATCTATAATGATGCTTTATTGAAGGGAATTAGTTGTATTCTAATGAAAAATGATTTGGTTATTACTGGTGCTTCAAGAAAACTAAAACCTCATGAGTTAAATTATCCCGTACCAGATTTGGAACTGGAAGCTATGGTTTTTTCTTTGAAAATTTGGAGGAACAATTTATAAGGAGCTAAATGTAAAATATATACTGACCATAAAAGTCTGATGTTTTTATTCACATAGAAGTAATTAAACATGAGGCAGATAATATGGCTTTAATTGATAAAATATTATGACTTCATGATCAATTACCATCCTAGAAAAGAAAATAATGTGGTAGATGCCTTGAATTCAAAACATCACTCATCATTAACAATGTTACATTTGGAACATAATCCTTTTATTAATTATTGGATGAATTTTGGGTTAGAAGTTGTTGGTTTAGGAAATACCTTTATTTTGTTTTTGGTTTTAGTGCATTCATCTTTATTAGACAGAATTAATAAAGTGCAGAAGTAAGGTTGTGAGCTATAATAAAATATAGAATTGGTTAAAATGGGCATGTTTCCAAAATTCAACCTTTATAAGGATTGTGTTTTATGATTTGGTAAATGGTTGGGTGTGTCTTGTGATTCCATTTTGAATAAATAATTGTAGTGTGAAACTCATAGTTCTTTATTTTCAGTTCATCCGAGTAGTACTAAGATGTATAGAGACCTTTGGATGTATTACTGGTGGGATGGAATGGGAAAAGATATTCCATATTTTACCATGAAATATTTTACATATTACTAGGTTAAAGTAGAGAGGTCATTAACAAAGGGAATGATTCAACCCTTTTCAATTCCATAATGGAAATGGGAGAATGTATCCATGGTCTTTTTGGTGGGACTTTCTAATACTTCACTAGGTAACAATGCAATTTGCGTTTTTATTGATCGTATGACAAAATCTACACATTTTCTTTCTATTCGAGATACAATGTCTTTGGATTGAATTTCTCAACTGAACCTCAAATTTATTTTCAGGTTACATGTAGTTACTCTTTATATTGAATCTGAATGGGATCCAAAGTTCACTTCTAACATTTGTAAGCGCCATTAGAAGTCATTGGAAAAAAAATTAAATTTCAATACATCTTTTCATCCTCAATCAGATGGACAGTTAGAATGATTAATTAAGACTTTTGAGGTTATTCTTCAAGATTGTTCAATATAAAACCTGGGAATTTGTGATCAAAGTATTTTTTAGTTGAGTTTTCTTATACTAATTGTTTTCATTTCAGAATATAAATGGAACCATTTGAGGCATTGTATTAGAAGTGGTGTCGATCTATGGATGTTTGAAATGATGTTAGGGAAGGAAGTTTATGCGACTAGAATTAGCAGTGGAATTTGACGAGAAAGTGAAGATTATCCAGTAGCACATGAGTAAATCCTAGAGTAGTGGGAAAAGTTATGCAGACAATAGTGGGAAATACTTTTCGTTTGAGGTAGGTGATCATTTTTTTCTTTGAATCACACCATGTAATAGTGTGATGCATTTTTCTATGAATGTAAAAATATGTCCATAGTTCATTAGACCATATGAAATCTTAGAGTAGTTTTGACCATTCACCTACTTAGTAGATTTTTCTACGAGTTTATCTCAGGTATATAATGTTCTTCATGTTTTGATGTTGAAAAAGTATGTGCCAGTTTTATCTCATGTTTTGAGCCCAGAAGTCGTTCAGTTGGCAGAGAGTCATTCATATGATGAGAAAGCAGTTCAAATTCTTGATCAAAGGGATCATTTATTATGGAATAAAGAAATACGCTAGTTAAATAATTTGTGGAGAAACCAGATGGTTGAATAAGCAACATGATAGTTTAAAAATTCTATGATGGAAAGGCACCCTCACTTGTTTAATATTTAAATAAAATTCTGAGGGTGCAATTTCCAGAATGTGGTATAATGTAACACCCCAATGTTTTAAAAATAAATTGAATTATACGAAGAATTTTTTTACGTATATTTTAAAAAGAAGACATTAAAAAAAATTATTCATATTCTAAGTTTTTAATTTCTAAAACCATTCATCTACAATTGTGATTAGTAAGTTATTTGGAGTCTAATAGAACCAACTTGATTTTTGGTGAATAGTAACATACCCTTATAAATAGTAATATGAATAGTTAGATGACCCTAATTAATAATAAATTGCATTATTGTTTTATTTTATAATGGATTTTATATAATGGAAACAAGATTAATTTTTCAATGTGTGAAAAATGAGTTATATATTTAAAAAAATTATTTTTGAATAAATTATGATTTTATTTAAAAATAAAATTAATAGTATTTCAAAAAAAAATTTATAAAATGGAGCACATTTTTTAATACAACACGTCAAAAAATGGTTAGGGTTAATTTTTGGGATTTTTCTGAAATTCATGATATTTTAAGGAATAGTAAGATAATATAATTTACAATAAATGCTAAATACTTGTTTTACTGCATCATAGGTTATTCAAGGATAATGAAAGACAAATTTTATTGAAATCACATTCAATTTTTACTATTTTTTGTCACATGATTGAAGAATATTCATCCTCATTAGAAAAAATATTAAAATAATGATTAAAATACTGTAAAATCCCTCCCATCTTCCACTATAAATACCACCTGCATTCCCCTCTTACTCTAACTCCTCTCAAGCCATGAGAATTGTCTAAGTTCTTCCAAATATCTTCTCCATGTCTCTTAATCATGTTATAGATCTTTTGGTCCCACCAAAAATCCAAAACAAAAGGCCTTAAGGATGATCTCAATGAGAAGAGATCAAGAGGTAAGAATCCTTTTCATTTTTCATGTGTTTTCTTTCCAATTCCATTCTCTCCTTATAATCTCTTTCCCTCCACGTATCCAAGAGGTATGAAATCTATATAATATTATATATTCTATATTTTAACATATTTATGTAAAAGGTTCATCGTCATCCTTCCTCCCCTCTCCCTCTTATTACAAAAATATAAACACCCTTCCTGATGTGTCGAATTACAAAAATCATGGACGATGTGTTTCCAATATTTATTAAATCCTTCAAAGATGATCATAAAACTATTTTAATGGTTGAGAAAGAATTTACATTGTATGATTTAACATATTTTATGTTCTTTAATGAACATCTATGAATGATATTAAATTATATAATGAAACAAGTTCACTATTATCGAAGAACAACAAAAAATGATCTAAACAAACATCATTAATTTTTTATCTAATCATTCATCATCATATATGATAAAAAAATGATTTATGGTATAATTATATATTCTGAAAAAATATTAATACCATTTCATTCCACTTATTTAAATTCATTTCCATACAATAAGAAAATCAAATACAAAGAGGTCATGGAAATCATGTAAAGAATGTTCCCAAAAGAATGGAAGAAACAATATACTAATAATTAATGGGTGAAATGATGTTATAAAATGATAATATATTTTGTTATAAACAAGAATATATTTAATTAGGATATTAATAACACTCTTTTAACCATTAAATATAAGTTTTAAATGAGTTTTAAATAATAAAAACCTTAGATAAGGGAATTCATAACCTGATATCCATTCTTTGGGATCTCATTCTACTTCATTGTTTATGTGGTATTATGATATTTTGTGTGATTAATTTTGTTAATATTATATTTATTTATTTTTATTTATAGTTTATATACATGTTACATCTACTCTGTAAAGTATAACTTTAATTATAGGATATTTGTAGGGGACTTTTCATTTAAAATCATCTTTTAAAATTCTGTTTTACAAAAACCAAAAGTAATGTTTTTATGAACCTTTTCCTGTTGTATGATTATGTTCTGGTTCTTGGTCATTGTTTATGATGAATTTTAGGACTTATATATCTCTCCAATTCATTGGTTATGTGTAATTTGGAGGTTGTCTATATGGTTACTCAAAGTGTAACTGTGATGGTTACCCAAATTGTAATGTAGCCGCGAGGGTTACAAATTATAAGGTAACAGATACAGTTACAAGATTATGTATGTAATGTCCTATGATACCTTTATGGTTCTATTTATGTTCATTATGTTTTTTGGGAATCTCATTTTTCACAATGTAAGTATATATGGGTGAAAAGTATGTTTTTTAGATGCTTTCATGCGTTTACTAGTATTAATGGACTAATTTTTTATTTTCTTCTTTTTTATATCCCTTACCAAGATTTTTTTTTCTCATACTAAGTTTTAAAATTATTATGATAGGTTATAAGGTTGTGTAATACAGATAAGGAAGACAAGTTAAATGTTAGGAATATTTTTTAAGTAAATAATGTTTTATTTTAAAAGTATTATATTTTTTACGAAATGGATACTATTTATGTGGTATCTTCTCTATATGAATGTGGAATGTTATGTATGTATTATATCCAAATTCTCTAAATCTCTAAACATGAAAGGATACTCAAAATTAATGTAAGTGAGTTCTTGACAAAAATTCAATATAATGTAATTTAATAAGGTAGGGTCCTTACATATAACATGATAGTTAAGGATAAAATCTCAATATACAAACTCTCTCACAAGTTGAATCATTCCCTATAGGTAGGGTCCCATGAAAACATCTCATATTTACCAGTCAACATCGGAAGTAGTCTGAGGAGGGTATCTCAATTTCCAACCTCCCACACAAGCCAAAAATATTAGTATAAGGTATGTCCCATGGCTAGTGAAATATAGATCGATCATTATTAGAAGTGGTTCGAGGATAGAATTTTAACATTTGACATACCGTATGAGCTAAGACACACTAACGTGAGGTATGTACCATAGATAAACACATATATATAACTCAATAAAATATGAGAACCTAGGAGATGTAACTCTACACTCTAATCCTTATGTGTGCAGTCCATAGACTTTTCTCAAACATAAACATCTACTACATAGCATCCATAATGATCCCATGCCCTTATACCACACTTAGATCACAACATGCCCCTATGATCAAACAACTCATTATGAACCTAATGGTGTTTTTACTATCTCGATATCACTGGATTATTGTTCCCCTTCCCATTACTTCCCAATAACCAAGTCCATATATGAACTAACAAAAATATTCTCAGTTCCTACAAGGTGCACCCCTTTCAACATTATCTATGTCATACAGGACCTTTCAATAATAATTCTTACTTATATAACGATGTATACTCACTCCCTCGGGATACCCACACTCAAGAGAGACTATTCCCTCAATTGAAATCACATATTTATGCTAAACACACCCAAAGGGAGTGACTATTCTATTCTATGATCCACCGACATAGATACCCCAATACCAATGAATTATCATGAGACATTCAACCCATTCCCACATCCAAATCTTCCCGGTCAAGGAGTTTCATGATTTTATGTCTATTTCCATATATTATCCAATATAATTCCTATCGCCTGACAATAATTAGTATATTTCTCAAGGATAACCCCTTAGAATCCATTCATGTAACATAATATGGTTCATACCATTTCCAAAACAACTCATTCCAAAATCCAAGACAACTTTGGTGTCCTTTAAGTAATTATAGATATCACATTCCTTATGATACTCAGTAGGGACCCCGAGACTGCATGGGGGCCACTGCGGTACCGTGGTCTTGCGGAGCCACCATGGAACCGTCGACTTCATCACAGCAAAGGTGGTGTCGACCACCATTCTTGTGCCCCAATGAAGATAAATTTCTATCCTCCTCCATCGCAAATAACACACAAAAAATAAATAACTATGGAGGGGTCGAGCGATGTTTTCTTGGCCCACAACCTCTTTTTTAGAGTAGAAGAAAGAAGCTTAACAAAAACATGAATCCAGAATGACAAACTCTACATTTTCACATGAATCGTGGATCAACTCGGTTTGGTTGATCTGAGTCCGCCATGCCTTCCAAGAATGAGGAATTTTACAAAGGAAATATCCAGAATTAAATAACGAACCCTCCCTCGAATGATCATTGATGGAGATCATGAGATAGAAACATCGAAGGTAAAGGTGATTCCCCCAATCGTCGCTTCTGCAATCATTAATCCAGAGTCGGTAGAGACTTTATCCTCATTCCTAAATTCTAGAGTGCGTTCTTCGTTGAAGAAGTTCATTGATGGATAAGCTTAAAGATTCTACATATTTTGGGCATCGTGGCACTTTACCAGTGCATCTTCGTTGGGTGAAGTTGTCCCAAATCCTCCTCCCAAGATCCATATAAATAAGAGAGGGTGAGGTAAGCAACTATCGTGGAATTTATGATGGTTAATTTAATAGTAACCTTCCAAAATTCCAACGACGCTGTTACATAGCCTTTAAAAATTGTCAAGACAATTAATTTACATTGGCTGAATTATTTAGGAGGATTCCAGGAGACTCCCTAATATTTAAGAGGGGTTCCGGTAGTCCCCACCACCATGAATTCATAAAAAGCGGGTTTTAGTTTATGTGGTCCCCACCTCTTTAACAACAATTTGGACGTTTTCTGTGATGTGGTCCCCACCTCTTTAAAATTCAGTGGGGATGATAAAAATAAAAGATTATATTATTTTTATTCTCAGAAAAAAACACAAAACTAACTTTCACCCTCAACCATCTTATGTCCTGGTGAAAGTCTATTTCAGGGAATACCAGTGCTGTGAGTTCAACAGTGTCCTCAAATTTCAATTCTATGCAACTGTTCAAACGTTACAAATACCAACTCACACATTTGCTAAACGTACCCAAATAACAGTTCAAAATTTCATTCCAAGAACTCTGGGCCACATAATCACAAACCGTCATTTTTAGCGGACCGATAAAATTCACATTTAATTATAAAATATTACATGGAAATTCCCAGTCATTTCATTCTCCCCAACTCAGGTCTTTACATCCCCATAAGCTAAAACTCAATCTATGGTAACATGTGGTAGTAATGAGCACACAACTGAACCTCCTGATCCCATGTGATCTCCTGGAGGTTCCCGTGCTACCAGCGAATTCCCACCAGAGGTATCGACGATGCACGAAGGAACCACTCCTGTCGAACCTCAATCTCTACTGAAACCTCTGTAAAAGTGGACCCATCAACAATGTCAACTTTCCATGGTCGAAGATGTGAGAAGGGTCATATGCTTATCTCTCCAACTAGGATATGTTGATGAATTCATGCACACAGTGCAACTGTGGTGGAAGTGCTACGCAGATGTCCACCTTGACAACTCTACTGAGGACCTGAAAAGGTCTGATGAACATCAGAGATAACTTGCCACCTCATCCGAATCTCTGCAAACCTTATCGATGTGAGACCCATAGAACAATGTGGTCACCATCTTTGAACTCTAGATATCTCCATCTCTTATCGCCATAAGACTTTTGATTACTCTTTGCAGTCTTAATCTGCTCCTAGATGATCTACACTTTCATTGTGGTAGCCCGTACTATCTCTGGTCCAACTAGTGCTAACTCTCCTATGTCAGTCCAGCACAAAGGTGATCTGTAAGGTCACCGATACAATTCCATGAATGATGTCATCCCAATGGTGGAGTGATAACTGTTTTTGTATGTAAGCTCCACCAAAGACAAGTGATCCTATCAACTGTGACCAAATTCGAGGACATAAGCATGCAACATGTCCTTGAGGGTTGGAATGGTCCGCTCAGTCTGGCCATCCGTCTGAGGATGGAAGGCGGTGCTCTAATGAAGTTATGTCCTGAAATCATTCTGCAACCTCTTCCCTATCTTTGATGTAAAACACGCATCATGATCAGAGACAACCATCGAGGGTACTCCTTGTAGCCACATAATCTCCTAAACATATAGGCATCCAAATATCTCTACTAAAATCTGCTCTCTGATTAGTAGGATGTGGGACAACATGGTGAGTCGGTTGACAATCACCTAGATCGAGTCATGAAATATAGACATATGTTGAAGTCGTGTCATGATGTCCAAGGATTTTCCATCCCACTTCCACTATTGGACCTCTAAATGCTGAACCAAACTTGCTGGTACCTGATGCCCCGCCTTCAGTTGCTAACAAGTGAGGCATTGAGAGAGATACTCTTATACTGATTTCTTCATTCTTGGCCAGTAGTGCTATCATTAGATATCTGGGAACATCTTCACCACTCTGGGATGTACCGCTAGAGTGGATGTGTGGAAATCCCTCAACACTTCCTCTCTAAGAGACACTAGTACCATGGTACGTCATCCAAAAAGGATGACGTGCTCCCATCCTTCAAAAATCCATCAGGTGCATGTCCTATGGATATCTAATCATGTCATGTCACGTATTCAGCGTCCCCATGATGCGCCTCCCAAACTCACTGATGAAGTGGGGGAGTGACTGTAATAGATTGAAGAAAATATGCTCCATCTCTATCCACGTAAGATATCTGCAAAGTTGTTAGCTGCTCTGTCTTCTCACCAAGCATCTGTATACAAGGCCTACTTTGAAGTGTATCTATTAAAACGTTCCCCTTCCTAAGAGTATAGACTATCTCTAAGTCATAGTCCTATAAGAACTAAAGCCAACGTCGATGTCTCGGGTTCAGCTCCTTATGATAGAAGTTAAACCTGGGACTCTTGTGATCCGAGTAGACTGTAAAACATGCACCCATCAGATAGTGCCACCACATATTCAAGATAAATTCCATTGTTTCTATCTCTAGATCATGGGTAGTGTAGTGGTAATAATATTTTCTAAGCTATCGTGAACGATATGAGATAATTTCTCTCTCATGAATGAGGATACATCCGAGCCCGGTCCCTGATGAATCACAGTAGACCACGTACCCTATGACCTCTTTTGGAAGCCTCTAGATGGGGGTACAAGTCAGACTCGGCCTCATCTCTTGAAAACTCTACTTGCATCTCTCTGACCACACAAAGGGTTGCCCTTTCTTTATCAACACAGATAAAGGTGATGCATCTCTGATGAACTCTGGCACAAATATCTGGTAGTATCCAGCCAATCCTAGGAATCTTCATACCTCTGTCACACCCTTGGGTGGCTCCCAAGAATGTACCGCCTCAATATTCAATGGATACACTACAACTCTAGCCTCTGATATGACATGTGTCAGAACGTGAAACTCTCCGATCTGGAACTAGAACTTCGAGAGCTTACCATAAATTTGGTGATATCAGAGTGTGTCCAGAACTACCTGCAAATGATTGGCATGCTACTCCTCAGTAGCCGAGCAGATCAGAATGTCATGGATGAAGACTACAACAAAGCGATCAAGGTATGGATGAAAGATCCTATTCATGAGTCTCGTGAACATGGATAGAGCATTGGTTACACCGAATGACATAACAAAAAACTCATAGTGGTCATACTGACATCTGAAAGTCATATTTTGCACATCCTCATCTCGTACTCTTATCTGGTGATAGCCTAATCTGAGGTATATCTTCGACAACCACCATTCTCCTTTCAGCTGATCAAAGAGGTCTTAAATCCTCGGAAGTGGGTACTTGTTCTTCACGGTCACCTGGTTCAGGTTCCGATAGTCAACATAAAGTCTCAAGCTCCCATCTACCTTCTTGGCGAACAAAATCAGGGCTTCCCAAGGGGAAACATTGTTCCAAATGAACCCTTTCCCCTGTAAGTCCTCTGGTAGTACCTGCATCTCATGAAGCTCCATGGGATCAATCTGATACGCTGGAGTAGATATTGGTGTCGTCACGGGGTACATGTCAATGTAAATGTCCACCTCACCACTAGAAGGCAGACCCAGAACATCATCAGGGAAGACATCCAGTTATTGATCCACCACTATAGTATAACTCGGACTCTCCACATCAACCGCTCTGACGGTAAGGCTATAAAACTGAGAAGTGATTGGTTGCGCTCTCCTCTGAGTAATTCCATCCTATATTATAAAGGATCCCTTCTCATAGGTGAAGGTACAACCAGTCCCATCCATGTAGACACACCACACATTGTGCCTAATACTGTCAATATGGGCATAGACTATAGATAACTATTCAATACCCAAGATTACATCGTATGGAATCGACGCCAAAACTATGAGATCCTACCCAAAGATCTCACCGTCTAGAGTATGTTTGCACTGTCGGCACCAGCGTGTAATTATCAAATCCACTCTTATAGGAGTCTCTAGTTTTAATTATCTAGCCAACGACTCCATCAGATTCTCTGAACTCTGAACGGAGGTAGGGGAAATAAAATTATGACCAGAACCTATGTCTATAAGTACTACATCTATGGTGATGTAGTCATAGATCGTAGCTTGTATCAGCTCTAGAGTGTCGTGATCATAGGCCTCAACTGCCTGGAGCTGAGCTCACCCATGTTATCCTGCTCCCTATAGTCAGGGTGGACAACTTGGTGGTGGTGGTGTTAACATCTCGAATCATCTCCCACTTCCAGTTGCACGACCAACTCCTCTGCCACATCCTCCTGCTCCCTACGGACTTCCTCGGTCGAATCTCTGCCGCTACCTGCGTGGTTTTTCGACTGTCTGTTGATCATCCGTATATCAGGTTGAATAGTCATAGGCAAGTGAACATACCCACTATATGCATAACACTGACTGCTCATAGAAAAACGGGCTCCTCCTCGGGTTCCCCGCACAACCGAACCTGAACGCTGCTGTTATCCACCTATAGGTCTGGTCCTTTTAGACCACTGTGACATCTGTTTGCTTCCAGATACAAAAGACTCTGCTACATGATGACTAGTGGTGGGTCTCGCTACTGGTGACTGCTCAACTAGGAAACTAACCAATAAGAGGGTTCTCTCTAACACCCACACCCACATCAGGATTCTAATTGAGATCATCGATGTAACATCCCCAAAATGATAAAGGGTAAAATGACTAAATGATATGACTCATGTAAACAAGGTGCACCTTCCTTTTCGGGAGCCTACCAGATTAGAACTCCATAGTTAAGCGTGCTTGGCCTGGAGTAGTGATCAGGATGGGTGACCTCCTGGGAAGTTCCCCAAGGTGTGTGTGAGTGAGGACAAAGCACACTGGAAAGGACATGTGTTGGCCTGTGGGGACTATCATTAGTCAGATGACCCGTTCAGGCATGTGGGGCCCACGCCAGGGTCCACCCACATGCCTGAACGGGTCAACTGACTAATGAAAGTCCCCACAGGCCAACACTTGTCCTTTCCAGTGTGCTTTGTCCTCACTCACACACACCCTGGGAAATTTCCCAGAAGGTCACCCATCCTGATCACTACTCCAGGCCAAGCACGCTTAACTGTGGAGTTCTAATCAGGTAGGCTCCCGAAAAGGAAGGTGCACCTTGTTGACATGAGTCATATCATTTAGTCATTTAACCCTTTATCATTTGGGGATGTTACATTCATCCTAGCACTACTCTCGCCCAATCCTTATTGCGCGACGCCGTCGCGCCGCGCCATGGAAGAAACATCAAGAACGCGACGCCGTCGCGCCGCGTTGAAGAAATCAAGATGCGGCGGAGGGGCGCGGTGCCGTCGCACCGCGCCGGATGAGGAAAACCGCGGCCGGTTCCGGGCCGCGGCGGAAGAGAACACCGGTGGCCGGGCCGCCGGCGTCGGAAGCCGAAGGGGGGACCTGAATTTCTGGTCCCGTTGGAGAAAACAGGTCGGCCAGCTGGCCGGCCGGATGGCATTAAACTGGGGGAATTAATCCCCCGGCCATCACATAAAACCCCCCCCTCTTTATGAGGGGGGAGCATTTTCTTGAGGGGGGGGGGAGCCTTCCCCCCGGTTCCGCACAAACAGGCCCCCCACGTGGGGGGGGGGGGGGGGGGGGGGCGTTTAAAAAAAGGGGGGGGGGGGGGGCGCGGCATGTAGCCGCCGCCGCCCTTCCCAGGAAGCGGGGGCTTAGCCCCCCGCGTGCAGCCACCGAGCGGCGCCAGGCCGCCGCGGCCGCCGCGCCGCCACGCCGCCAGGCCGCCGCGCCGCCGCACCGCCGGCCGGCCGGCCGGCCGGGCCGACCCAGGGGGGGGGGGGGGGGGGGGTCCGGCCGGGTCGGCCCGGACCCGGACCCCCCCGTTTCGAACCAGTTTAGGTCTTTTGGCCATAACTTGAACCTCGGACCTCCGATTGATGAACCGTCTGCGGAAACGCGATCCTTGGATTGAGACGGTCGTTTCGGTATATCGCACTCAAGGTTTCGGATTACTTTGAGTTCGGCCGGGTTGGTTCGTTCACGAAACCAACCGGGCCTTCGGAGCGGAAACGCTCATATCTTGAGCTACGGACGTCCGATTGACGTGCCGTCAGCTGTGTTGTGTTCCTCTTAGTGAGACAGATCTTTTGGCATACTCCGCCCGAGGTTTGGACGCAGGTGGAGTACCGTCGGGTTGGTTTTGCCTTAAAACCAACCGGGCCCCGGGGACGAAAATGCCAATAACTCTCAGACCGGGCGTCCGATCGACGCGTCGTCTGTTGCGTTGAGTTCCTGTTGACGATACGGAACATTTGGATACATCAACTCTGGACTTTGTGACAGTTGATGTATCAGCCTCTCGGCTCGTGGAGCGGACCCTCCGAACGAGCTTGCTGTGTGCGGGAACCCTAGTGCTGGCTGCGACTGTTACTGTGACTACTACTGCTGCTACTGCTACTGTGACTGTGACGACGACAGTACAGAGATCCTGTGTGGATTCGACGACGACGACTACAACACTCAGCGATCCTACGTGGATCAGTGCTACAGGTCCTGTGTGGGCCCGATCCTGTGTGGGTCTTTGCGCTCAGCGGTACTGTGTGAACCAGCGCCTACAGGTCCTGTGTGGGCCCGATCCTGTGTGGGTCTTGCGGTGATTATCTACAGGTCCTGTGTGGGCCCGATCCTGTGTGGGTCTTTTCGGTGCTTATCTACAGGTCCTACGTGGGCCCGATCCTGTGTGGGTCTTTTGCGGGGGTTAGTTACCTATCGATCCTTCGTGGGTCCGACGACTTAGATGGATCAGAGATCATCTTTATCGTCTTTTGAAGAAGTATACCTGTGTGAGCTGAATCCTGTTACTTTCCTGTGTGGATTGTGTTGTGCTATCCTGTGTGGATTATGTTTTGCTTTCCTGGGTGGAATACGTTTACTTTCTTGTGTGGACTGAGTTGTACTTGGGCTCGGAGGTTGGAGCGTATTTGAAATTGATGACTTAGGTATATGTATGGGCATATACCTAAGCAGTGTCGGTTATTACTTCGTGATTGTTCCTTTCTTCATGGTTTATCCTTTGTGGATTTGAGAGACCTTAAGGGGTCTCGGGGTCCCTACTGAGTAGCTTATACTCACCCCTGCACGGGCTTTGCCCGCACTACGTTGTGTTGGTTGCAGACGACGGACATCGTTGACCTTAGCTGAGGCTTGCAGAGCGGGACGGTACCCGGAGGTGGACCACTGGGCGGGACGTGCTCGGAGCGGACGGCGGGACCCGTGGAGCAGTGGAGCTATCTGTACCCACCCTTCAGGTGGGATTTCCAGTGGACATCTCGGTGTAGCGGCTTTTACTTTTCAGTTGCTGTTTTCCCTTTCGAGTTGTACTTAACTTTCAGTTTGGGTTTGTATACTAGCCCATTTACTTTTCCGCACTTTCAGTTGTACTCTGCTTTTGCTTAGTGTTTACTTTCCGCTTGCTTACTCTTTGGTGTTTGTTTACTTTACAAAGGCAATGCCTTCCCTTTTTACCGGGATTTACGCCTTGGTGCTAGTCGCCAGCCCCTGGCCTATGGAAGGCGGGCTTGGGGTAGTCACGGCACGGACCCCGAGGGCGGGTCGTGACAATCGAAGCCCTGATCTCCCACAAGAGTCCCTCCTCGAAGGTCCGGGCCTTGATGAATGGGTCATGAATCATATCTGTGGAGTAGCGTGAGTGGTTAGTGAACCTCATTGAGTACTTATCCACAGTCATGTTGCCTTGTTGCATATGAAGTAGCTAATGAATTTTCACTACCTGAAGTGCTGCTGGGACAAACTCTGCCCATAACAGGCTCTCGATGTCTTTCCAGAGAAGCGTCACCTCGTTGTGAACTTGGAGCATCATGCTCTACCATCTGCCTACTACATCCTATAAAGGACTAGAATCAAGGATAACCATGATATTGGCTGGTGTCTCTACCAGTTAGAATACTCTCATCATGGCCTACAGCCAATCCTCAGCCACTTGTGGGTCCATCTCTCCCCTGAACTTGGGGGGATCTGGCACTAGAACTCTTGAAACGTGCTCAAGCGGCATTCACTCTTTGTTGTTGGGGATAATGGAATTGGTGTCCCAATAAGTAATCATACAGCTGGTTCCTCCAATGGTTCCTCTACTGGAAGAGGTCCCTACACCAAGGCCCCATCTATCAATGGGCTGTCGGTGCCAACAACTCTCAGAACCCTAGCATGTTGTCTTCGTGGAGGAATCCCGGAAAGAAACATGTGCGCCATTGTCAATAAGTTATACCTGGTGAACAGACTCAAAGAGTACACAAACAAGGCTATTGAAAACACAAATTCAATCAGTGTATTCATGCACTGATTCAGAAATCAGATGTCAGGGTCCTGGTGTATGGATACATCAGCCATCACATCAACATTGGATTACCTAAATTGATAACCACAATCACTACACATAGCACTATTGCTATTAAAAATATTAGAGTCATCTGTTCTACGGTATAACTAACTCCTCTTATAACAATTTTTCATGACATGTACCCTAGGGCCTGTGCCGTAACTACCCCATGACCGCCTTCCATAGGCCTGGGGCTAGTGACTAACACCAGAAGGCGTATTCCCTAATACTGGGAAGGCATTTCCTTTATAACTTGTAAACACACACAACTAAGAACACATCAAGATATGAAAAAATATTAAACTATAAAACAAAACAGTACTGAAAGTAAAAATGGATCAGAATACAAGACCAACAGTAAGGTACAAGAAATTGAATGTTCAAGTAAGCTGAAAAGTACAAGATGACTGATAGGTGAAAATTATCTCCTAGATCGTCCACCATGAATCCTACTTGGAGGGTAGGTACAAATCACAAATGACCATCTCTATGATTCACGTTGTCTAACATCCGCCTCTAAGCTACCTCCATTCCAAGTACTCTTGTTCTCATTCATCTCTGTCCATTGTCTACACCAAACACAACGAGGTGCGGGAATAACCCATGCAATGGTGAGTATAACGATACGTTGTAGGGACCCTGAGACACTCAGGCTCTCACAAAATTCATAGCGGATAAATCAAAAAGCATGAAATCAACTAAAAACCCTACATAGGTATACTCCCATACATATACCCATGTTATCAAGTATGTCTATCTCAATCATGTGGAAAACACTAGGTCCAACCAAAAATCCAAAGCTCAATTGTTTCACAAAAGATGGAATACTACAATGCTAAGTACCACAGAGGTATGGACTAAAATCACACCAAGTATAACTTATGTATAGTGGTAGATATTATTAGATGTAACTACTAAATCAACTTAATCTTTTAAAAGGATGACCCACATAGGATTGGTTGGTTCTAACCCACACAGGATCGCATGGTTCTGACCCACAGAAGATCGCTAGGTGTTGACCCACATAGGATGGCTCGATGATGACCCAGACCACATCTCTAGGTGTCGACCCCCACAGGATAGCTCGGTTCATACCCACATAGGGTTGCTAGGTGTTTACCCACACATGTTCGCTAGGTGCTGACCCACAAATGATCGCTAGGTGCTTACCCACACAAGATCGCTCGGTGTTGACCCACACATAATCGTTAGGTGGTGAACCACACAGGATCGCTAGGTGCTGACCCACACAGGATCGCTCAGTGCTGACACACACAAGATTGCTAGGTTCTGACCAACACCTGATCGCTCGTTGATGACCCACACATGATCGCTAGATGCTAACATGCACAGGATCGCTCGGTGCTGACCCACACAGGATCACTAGGTTCTTACCTACATAGGATCTCTAGGTGCTAACACACATAGTATTGCTATATTCTAAAACACACAGGCTCGCTCGGTGTTGACCCACATATGATAGATATTCATTCTTCACGTCACAGCAAGCTACATGGTTCATGCACTATGCTCTCTTATCTCCATGTGGGTCCGCTCTACAAGCATCTTTTAGATACTACAACATCCAAAAAGTCTCATGAGGATGTATCACAAAGTACTGATATGTCATAGGGGTCTCTAAACAATAGAAAGTGTGTCAATCAGACGCTCGATCTGTAAGTTATTAGCTATTTTTGTTTCGGGGGCCCGATTGGATTTGTGCTCAATCCAACCTGACCGTACTCCAACTTTACCCAAATCTCTAGTGGGGTATAATCAAAGGGACCAACTCACTCCAAGGTATTCTTTGCCGATGTCGATTCTTCATACGGACGCCAGGTGCCAATGTTATGGCCGAAGGAGCGCAAATGGGTTGAAGTGGGTTCGGGTCTAGTCCGACCCGGTCAGACCGACCCTACCCAAACTGGTTTGGGGTGACCTAGCATGTCCCGCTAGGTTCGGTCTGGTCCATGGTGCGGCCCAAACCATGGTGAGGCCCCGCTCGCTGGGCGGCCCGGCCTGGGCAGTGCGGTGAGGCCGTGGAGGCCACGAGGGTCATGGGTGGCTACGGGACGATGGAGGCCACAGAGTAGCACGCGGCTGCATGTGTCGTGGGGAGGCATGAGGCTGTGGGGGCCATGGGGCATTGAGGCCTCAGGTGGCAGAGGGTCGTGGGGTGCGGAGACCACAGGGCATGGAGTCCACGGTGCGGCGGAGGCCGCGGCGATGGAGGCCGCGGCGACAGAGTGCCGAGGCGGAACAGGGTCCGCAATGGTGCGGTGGTTGGGGGGTGGCATCGTTGCACCATCAACATCATCCCAGCAGGTGGTGGTGTCGGCCGCCATTCTCATTCCCCACCAAGGATAACTTACCGCCCACCTCCATCATGAAAAAAACAGCAAAAAGGATGACTGTCATAGGGGTCGGTCCATGTTTGTTTGGCCCACACCCTCCGGGTTAGAGTGGTAGCAAGCGACTCAACAAACACATGAATCATGAACACCAAACTGTAATTATCCAACCCCAGAATCCTCATTTCTGTGCATTATTACGTAACATAGGCATGGTGATAAAAGATCATGTCTCAAAAGACAGATTAGTGTAGTAGCATTAGATGTACTAGATACGTTCATAATGTTTACATTATATCATAAAATAGAAAACCACAACAACATTGATTCCATGTAAAACATTGAGATCCCATAGATTTTCCCTGCAGGTAAGTCATAATATACTTCTTCGCATCTTGGGAATGATAAAACAAAAAAATTGAGTGAGCTCAGATTCTCAGTAAGGATAACAATATATAAAAACTTTAATAAATAAGCATAATCATTTATTTCAATGTATAGAACTAAATCATAATCCTTTTCAAAATAAAAATCATCATAATATTTCATATATAAATCAAAATAATTCCATTTACTTAATCACATGTATATTCTATTAGTTTAATAATCACATGCAATATCAATAGCCACTTTCAAAATGATGGAATAATTAATGCCAGACATTCCTAACCAAATAGTCAAGGCCTTGTGCCAAGACTTCAAATAAGATTATGTCATGTCCTTGTTCCAAGACACTAGTATGTCTAATTAGACCTATTGATTCATTGAGGAGCTATATCGGGCTCCACCTATCACTTACTAAGGCCAATGCATTCCCCATATGAAAAGGATTAAACATAACATAAACATTTGTATTAAAACTAGAATATGAAATGTCAATACTTTATCAATAATCCATGAATGGTATGAAATGAGACATCCACAGTAAATCATGTCAAAAATCCTTTTATAAAATATGGATTATTTTTATCATAACAAATCTACTTCAAACAAAGATAAAATCCATTAAAGGAGGTTGACATAGATGAATTCCAAACCATTTTAGAGAAATATATCTTTCTATTTTGAAATCATTTAATGTTCACGTAATTATAAAGTAAAACATTTATATTTTAAAAAATTCTTATAAGAATGTAAGGGAATCTTTGATGATTTTATTATGGCATAAAATAGCCACACCTGCCGTATATGTTAAAAAACATTCTTACCTTAAATTTGTCGAAAAGGTCATAAAAAACCTTGTTTGGAAAACGATGGAAAAATTCCTTTCAAAAAAATCTTATATAAACTCAAACAAGTGTATAAATGACTTTATCCCATAGTCTAGTAAATAGTAAAAATGTTTTGAAATACAATTTTATGAATACATGGATGTGGATGAAAAAGAGGTCCTAGTAGATACTTATGTATAACAACCTCCGATAATGAAGAAATTGTAGAATTAACCCTTACCTTCTACTTTTCCTTGTTTGAGGGCAGGTTAACCTTCTATATAATGGTTAAATTAGTTTTATTGAATTATAAAAGAATCATATAAATTAATATGATATCATATATGATATTTTAAGATTGCATTGTTAATAATATCATAGTATTATCGTCATTTCGGGTGTTGACTGATTTGTTTTCCTTTATATGATTTGTTAAGTAAGTAATGTTTGTTATGGATAGGATGTATCATATTCATATTAAGAATGATAATAAGTCTTTAGAATTTTTTTAATCATCTATCAAAAATTAGTCTTGAATGGATACGATGGGGATTGAATCTCATCGTGTTCGTGGAGATGGTAAACCGTACGTACGCACGAGGGACAATATCATTCTTTTTATATTAAAATAATATATAGTTGGATGTTATATCATATATAAAGAATCATTATCATGTTATATTTTTTATTTACATCAATTACACATCATTATTATAACCATCAAAATAATAACGTATTGAATAACAATTACTCCATGACGTGGAGACGGTAAGTAGTATGTACGCACATATGGTGATATGTCATTCAAATGATGGATAGAATAATGAATATGGTTGTACCATATTTATAATAACATAAAAGTATATATAAGATACTTGGGTTATTATTTTAGAGTGGAAACAACAAATAATGAGAAAGTGGATGAGGAAAGGAAATTGAAAGAGGTGATGAAGTATTTACCTCTTCTTCTGGTTCTTCATTTTGATTTGATGAAAAGGGCTCCATTGGATGGCTTTCTGAATAAAGGAAGGCCTATATAATGAATTTAGGATAGTTTATAGGGTATTTGGCCAGGTTTTGGCTAAGACAAATGGCTATGAAGGTGTGAGTTATAGATAATGGTAGTTCCCTTTTATAAGAGGATGGAGGGGCACCTTAGGAAAAGATAGAAATATTATATTATAATAAAATTAATTTCGGTTTATAATGTATTAAAAGTGCATTATTTATAGGATAATGTAGGTATGGGTCGACAACCACTCACCCAATTAGTTTTATACAGGTTTGGGTCACTATATCATCCTTATCGTTTAGATTTAACTCTTAGTTAAATAGTTTGACATTTACCATGTCTCATTATATTTTTATATTATATGATTAATAAACTTATTATATACTTCCAAGCGAACCCCAAGTGGTTAATTAATGATAAAAATATCATTTTATAAGTATTTTTGAAGAACCATAGACATTTACGAATATAATATCAATTAACAATAAAATACTTGTTTTAAAAACTCTTTTGTGTCAAAATTGACACTACTTGGTATTTTGGTTTTTCTAAATTCATAACATCATTATTACTTCAATTAAATTCATATAACCAATCCTAATATGTCATATTTACCTATAAAATTTGTATAACTCATAAAAAATATAAAATTACATTTATTTGGATATTTATAAAATCAATTATTTTAATATTTCATTAATTAGGTAATTACTGCATCATCATTCTGTCATAAATAAATTAAACTATTTAATGTTTAAAAAATATAAATAAAATACCATTATGTAGGAAATATTTTTATCTTTTTAATTAATATTTATAGATTAATTTATCTTATGTTTATCCCTATATTAAAAATGTTCTAGTTATTAGACATTTATTTTTACTTTGTAACACATATTTGAATTAAATAATAATAAATGACATAATCTAATCCAAGTTGACCAAATAGATTCATATTTTATTCCTAATGTTGTTTTTGGTCGAATTTTACTTATCCAATAGAATAAATAAATGTGTTAGGGTAATAATAATATCATTTTTACCTCTTAATTTCCATATTTGCTTTTAACCATGGTAAATAAAAGTAAAAAGATACTTTTCAGCAAAAATATTTTTATCTTATTGAATCACATTTTACATATTGATATTAACCATGTCTTTTATGTTTTTTGAAATTAAACTCACATAATTAGTAAAATTAAGTTTTATGTAAATTCGAAAATTCTCCGTGGAGGTAGGTAAAAGACGGTAAAAATTTAATAAAATTTTTATATATCTAATATTATTATAAACATACTCTAATGAATTATATTAAAAATATATAGGTATTATGTATCTACTTTTACCTAAAATAAATTTAAATAAAATAAATAATTTTAAAATTAAAAATTAATTTTTAAACAATGACTTAGTGTTTTTCACTATTCATCAAAAATTACAAGTTTTCAGAAAAATACAAATAATTCACCCTATGCTAATATCAATATTCCGAATCCAAAACTGAAGTCCATTTTGAATGATACAATTTATAAAATTTCAAAACGTGGTATTACTATTCATAATGGCTAGTTTTATTGGTTGTGGTGTGTTAGAACTCGAAGTTGTGTTCAACACATGCTATTGTATTATTCAAAGAGAAGCGTGTTGTGGAAGCTTGGGGTGTTACATTCTCCCCTCCTTCAAATAATTTCATCCTTGTAATTTCTAGAATATTACTTCATAAAAAGACTTGGGTGGTTCTTCATCATAAGTTTCTCGGGTTCCCACATTGCCTCTTCTATCTTATGTTTTCTCTATAGAACTTTTACCAGATGAGTCGTCCAGTTTCTCAACACTTTTTCCCTTGTATCAAGAACCATGATAGGAACTTCACAGTAAGACAAATCGGGTTTTTGTTCTACTTCCTTATAGGTGAGTACATGCATTGGGATAGACATGTATTTTCTCAACAGTGATACGTGGAATACATCTTGATGTTTGGAATAACTTGGTGGCATTTCCAAATAGTAAACTATAGCCCCAATTAGTTCTAGAATTTTGAAGGGCTTGATGTACCTAGTAATCAATTTTCCTTTCTTACCGAAATGTATAACACCTTTCCATAGAGATACATTCAAGAAACATGATCTCCTACATGAAATTCCAAATCCTTCCATCGGTTATCAGCATAGCTCTTCTGCCTACTTTGAACTACTTTGATGTGGTTTTGGATTACCTTCACATTTTCTATCTTTTCAACCAAAATATCAGGGCCTATAATTTTTATTTCACCAACATTACCCCCAACAGGTTGGTGTGTGACATCTCTTTCCATATAACACTTCATATGGTGCCATCTGAATACTTTAATGGAAAAAATTATTATAGGAAAATTCTACCAGAGGTAAATATTGATACCAAATACCTTGAAAAATCATATATTCATGATCTCAACACGTCTTCTAACATTTGAATAGTATGTTCTGATTGTCCATCAGTTTGGTGGTGGTAGGTAGTACTCAAACGAAGTTCAGTATCTAGGGATTTCTGAAGACTTTTCCAGAATTATTATGTAAAACAAGGATCATGATCAGAAAAAATCGATAGTGTTACTCCATGAAGTCTTAAAAATTCATTAATATATATTATTGCAAAAAGTTCAAGTGGTAAATCTTCCATTGTTGCAAGAAAATGTGATGACTTGGTAAGACGATCAACAATGACCCATATTACAACGTTCCTTCTAGGAGTCTTTGGTAGTCCCATGAAAAATTCCATCGTAATATTACCCCATTTCCACTTAGGTATGGGAAGAGGTTTCATGAAACCTCCAGGCTATTGCCTTCCAGATTTTACTTGTGGACAAACCATACATCTTGACAGAAAATTATCAATCCTCCTCTTCATGTTGTCCCACAAAAAATGTTCCTTTAAATCTCTATACATTTTGGTGCTCCCAAGGTGTATACAGAAATTAAAGCTATGAGAATCATCCAAAAATTCTCTATTAAGATCAGGTATATCAGGAACACAATGTCTCTTCCCAAATTTCAAAATTTCATCTTCAAATACGAAGTCACTTAATCTCCCATTATTCATAGCTATAATATTTTTTTTTAAACTCCTCATCATCAACCTAAGGTCTTTTTATCCTTTCTAGTAGAGATGGTTTGGCAACCATTTGAAAAATCATTGATGATTCACCTTCCATGGTTATTCCCATATCCATATTTACTAGATTCATGTATATAGGATGCTTTTCAACTATCAATCTTGTTGAAAACTATATTATCTTTTATGCTCAATGAATCTACCACCTTATTTTCCTTCACCGAGTGGTAGTGTATCATGCAATAATTATATTTGAGTAGTTCAAGCCATCTCCTTTGCCTCCTGTAGAGTTCTTTTTGTGAGAAAATAAACATCAAACTCTTGTGATCAGTATAAATCTCACATTTTTCACCATAGAGATAATGTCTCCATATCTTCAAAACAATGATTACAACCGTTATCTCAAGATCATCAGTATGACAATTATTCTCATGAATATTTAGCTATCAAGATGTGTAAGAAATAACTATGTCATTCTAAATAAGGACACAACCATGTCCTTTCATTGATCCATCACTATAAATAATAAACCCATCATTCCATGATAGTAGAGTCAATATAGGAGCACGGACTAACATTTTCATAAACTATTCTAGAAATTATTCACACCCTTTTTTCCAATCAAATTTAACACCATTTCGTGTGATATTTGTTTATGGGTTAGACAACCAGGAAGAATACTAGATGAAACATTGATAATAACCTGTTAAACCAATAAAACTGCGTACCTTGGTTATACTCGTCGGTGATGGACATTCTTGGAATGCCTTGGTATTTGAAGAATCAATAGAGATTCTATTAACGGAGACAATGAGGTCAAGAAAATAAATCTCCTGACGCCAGAATTCACACTTCCTAAACATCCCATATAATTCATGTCTTCTAAGAGTCTTCAGAATAATTCACAAGTGATTTTCATGATCTTCATAGCTTTTGGGGTATACCAAGATATCGTTAATAAATACCACTACAAATTCATCATCATATTCTTTAAAAACACTATTCATTAGATCCATAAAGACATAGGGTTCATTAGTCAATCCAAAAGGAAACACTATAACCTCGTAATGCTCGTACCTGGTTCAAAATGCTGTTTTCAGAATGTGTTCCTTCATCACAAACAACTGATGATATCCAGATTGAAGGTCAATATTTGAAAATTATTTATCTCCATTAATTTGGTCTAATAAATCATGAATACAGGGTAGGTGATTCTTGTTCTTTGTTGTTATAGCATTGATTTCCCTATATTCTATTCACAACCTCATAGATCCATCTTTCCTTTTAACAAAAAGGAAAGGGGCTCCCCATGGGGAAACATTAGGGTTAATAAATCCCTTATTACTCAATTCCTCTTTTTGTTTCTTTAGTTACACTAATTCCATAGTGTCCATTCTATAAGGTGTCTTCGATATGGGACTTGAACCAGGAATTAAATCAATGGAAAACTCAATTTCTCATTCTCGAGGATGTCCAGGTAGATCTTCTAGAAACACGTTAAAATATTCTTTCACAATAGGTAAATTATCTTTTTGAACATTCTTTTCCTCACCCACAGTCATTTCATTGTCTTCAACTCAAATAATTTAATTTAGTTAAGATATTTGCGGGTGGATCTATAAAAGAATGCGGTGGTGAAATTTATGCTCTAAAGATAAGGTGTTCATTATCATCGTCTTCAAAAAAAGTAACCCTCTCATTCTTACAATAATTTTTTTCCTCATGGTCAAATAGCAAATATATACCAAGGATTATATCAAATTCATTCATGGGTATGATGACAAGATCAGCAGATAAATAAAATTTATATTCCCTAATGGGAACTTATTCACAAAACCTTGTAGCAATGATACTTCCCTTAAGAGTTTTGACTGATAACTCCCTTGTTAAATAAAATTGGAAATATCTAATTTTCCTAGAAAACTGTGAATATATGAAACAGTGTGATGATCCAGAATAAAATAAAGCATTTTCTAAACTTGAAAAAAACTATTAAATTACATGCCACTACATCTTTCGGAGCCTCAACCACAACTGTTGTGATAGCATAAGCGTGTCCTTGATCACTTGGTCTCTTCTGAGTTATGTTCCCCTAACGCTTAGGACATTCATTTTCATAATAAACCATTTCTCTACAATTGTATCATTCACCATCGACATCATATTTCTTCCCCCTACCATCCCGAGCTTAGTGGCCTTTTTCACCAAACTTGTAACAAACTCTCATTCCCTTCAGGAAAGTACCAGGGTGATTCATCCCACATTTACTATAGGATGGATATTCAAATTTTCCCTTCTTCCCCTTATTTTTATTTCTACAGTGTTCAACATATCTCTTCTTCTCTAGCTTTTATTTTAAATCATAAGACTTAGACAATTGTTTTTCTGACTTAATATCACCTGAGACAATATATTTGTATAACGATAAGGATTTTGAGACTAATGCTCGATAGTGAAATGTTATTAACAAATCAAAGAAACGAAAAATATTACTTCCTGAGTTACATATATAACTTGTATCATACCTCACTAACCTTGAAAATTTAGCATCATACTTGGAGGCATTCTCATTATCCTTTTTCCTCAGACTCTAAAATTGCATTTCCATATCCTCTTAATGGTCATGGGGAAAGTATTTTTCTAATCAAATTTGTTTAAAATCCCTCTATTAAATATTTAATAATTCATCATCTTTATTTTTGTTTTGAATCAATGACCACCATTGATTAGCATCTCCAGTGAGGCGGTAAACTGCCATGACCACATTTTCCCTTTTTCTACTCCCCAAGTCTTGGATTATTTTCTCTTGGTAATTTATCAATTTCTCAGCTACTAATGGATTTGTACCCCCATTGAATGTTGTTGGTTGTTTCCTCATGAAGCGTTCTAATATTGAACATCCACACTGCAGAATAGGGTGCTCTATACAGGTAAAGTTATTATTCATAACCTAAGTGAGTTGTCCTAGTATGGTGATTTGCTTATCAGCACCAGTTTCATCACCAGCTCATCTGTAATTATCTTGAGTATGAAGAAAATACCTACATGGAGTGTGTGCATTGATACGGTTTTCATTCCTTCTACTAGGCGAAATTTCTAAAAAATGGCATAAACTAGATTAGTTTATGATTCAAAATACATAATTCCAAACTTGTAAGACACATAACATCAATTGAACAGTTTTTGGATACAGTTCATAATCATAATAAATGATTTCATTAAGAAAGTATATACTCATAAACCCTATATAATGGTTTATAATGAAAATGATAATTATCCCAAGCATATCCCTTTGGAGTGTCGTAACCATGACTACAACAAGGCCCCTTGTCATGAACCAGATCCTATTGGAGTCTAGCTCAATGAATCATTTTCGGGTTTTACCCCTAGATACATCTGTTCCAAATCCACCTCTACCTACGGGTATCTAGACAAGGATGTATTTCTTTTAAAACTCATAAAATCTCTACAATACCAATATTCTAGAACGTTATTCTATAATAATCTTCAAAGTCTATCTTAGGGTTATGTGATCTAATCATAGTTTATCTAAATATATATTCCAAGTATTGTACTAAAAATTCTATGATACCAATTGTAATGCCTCAACCCCAAAAGCCCAGAGTCGGTTCATTATTACGTTGTAGGACCCCGGGACACCCTGAGAGGGGTGGGGTGAATCAGGGTGTCGATTTTTTTTAAAATTTGTGGATCTTGTTCCCATGTTGTTAGGAAAAAGTTAAAATTGTATGATGGATATGATCAGTAATGAAACATTCACATGAAAAGATGTGACACAACAATTTTTACTTGTTTCATCATAAAGGGATACATACAAGGAGCATACAATGATAAGTTTCCAATCAAACCAAATTCAACTATTATTCACTAGCTGTAGATTATAAAGGTTCAGGAATAATCACTTTGTCCCAGGCTCACTGCCATTACAAAAGGTTCAGGGATAGCGCACAGTGATCGTCAGGTCACTCTTGTGGACTCCCCCTATCTCATTGCCCTTGGTGAAGTCACACATAGTTTATAGACATGATGGACTCTGCATCATATACACATGATGTTTTTTTCTCCTGTTCAACATGCGACTTTTCTTACATTAGGGTTCTGAGTTGATGCTCTATTCAGTACAATCCTTCTTCTTTAGTGCAATGACAAAATGCACTAGATCCTCTTGTCTTTGTTTTCCTGAGTCACAACCACTTATGTGATTTCTCAATAAATGAAGATCATCTTAATTGAGATTGTCAAAAGTAGTTCTTCTTGTATACATGAGATCATGCATGTATAATTATGATTTCCCCTTTAATCTGACTTTGAACCGAAGGTATCAGGGATTCTTCAAACTTTTTTTATCTCCTAAAAGACCGGCGAGCATCAGCATTACTTTGTGAACTTCCCCAAGCCCGACGAGCAAGTCTCAAGATGGCATGAAAGTCCAAACTAGCACACAAGTTCACCTCAACCACTTGCATGACTCTCACTCCATCAAATTAAAACATGCATTACTTAATCCCTTTCTCACCCAAAACACCTTGGATACACATTAAACAACTATCGCAACTTATACTTGTGTGACCTACACACCACTTGCGCGACCAGAACACCTGCACGATAGGAGATCTTATTTTCTTGAAGTGTAGAGCTCATCACTGAATGAGGAGTGATCGAACTGTATTTATTTGCATTTGATCAACCTGTGAGACGGTGCGCAAGTCTCCCCTCGGCGCAAATGTTTCGACGCACAACTCCAACTGCTCAAGCCTCTATCGCGCTGATCACTTGCGTGACCAAACCAATACTTGCGCGACCCTCTTAACTTTTCCATATTTTGAAGATGTGATCACAAAAAACATCTGGTGCACAACATTACAAAACTCCTATGTACCTGTTCCTGAGTCCCTTCATGGCGTGCAAGTCTGTTCCTGGCGTGCAAGTCACTTGTGCGACCTAACCCAAATCATGCGTTATCCTTACCCCTTTTCTATATTTTCATGTTCTTATCTTGAAAAATATATGGCGCACAAGTTTCCAAGACTTCAAGTACATGGTGTGAATGTCCCTTTTCCAAAAACCATGTTTCATCATTTTTTGATTTTTAGGCCCAAATATTTGGCAAACACTGGAAAACGACTCCACCTAGTATCTGTTCTTTTTATACCGGTTCCATAACATCCATTCCTTTGTCGACATTTTGGAATCAAAAATGGATTTTTAACCACAACCATTGAACTCGACATGCCACCGTGTAATCCATTTTTTCAACCAATTTGTGTGTCATTGTTATCTTTGTCAACAAGCACAATCACCACAAATTTATTTCTTCATCAAATATTCTTCTTTCATCACAAACTCCACTATCGTGATATGTATGCTTTGATAGATCATTTTAGAATCATCATATTTTGATACACTGTGATGTGCATGGCCATCTCAGAATTCCAATCCCTTTCACTTTGTCTTCCTCGTCAACAGTCATTCTCTACTACATGCATATCATACGATTCTATTCTTCAAAAAGTTTCTTGGATGGTTCTCGTTCAATTATGAGGAATTGCATGGTCTTCATCAAATCCCCATTCTTATTTAATCATCTTCAGACTGATTATACCTCACCATTCTTCACTATTGTAAACAATGTGTCACCTTTGACCCATGTTCTCTGAACTTATGATCTGTACAATAATCATCTTATTTTCCATTCCTCCGTTTCATTGGAGTAATTCTTGACCTTCTTTATTTTGATCTTCATTGACAACTATTGAAAAAAAATAAAACCTTATACACAAAGTGGTTCCAACATACGTAACATCGGCATGATAAAAAAAGATCATGTTTAAAAAGACCTATTGGTTTAGTAGCCTTGGAAGTACTAGATATATTCATAAGGATTACATTACATTATAGAATAGAAAACCACAACAACATTGATTCCATATAAAACACTTAGATCCCATAGACTATCCATATAGGTCAGTCATAATATACTTTTTCGCATCCTGGGAGAGATTAAACATAAAAAGGGGTGAACTTAGATGCTCAATAAGGATAACAATATAGTAGAATGTTTCATAAATAAGCATAAACATTTAAGTAAATGCATAGAACTAAAACAAAATCATTTTCAACATAAAATTAATCATAATATGGAAAATATAAATCATAATAATTCCATTTACTTACTCACATGGATATTCTACTAGTCGAATAATCACATGCAATATCAATATCCACTTTCATAATGATGGAATTCATAATGCTAGACTTTTAGAACCACATAGTCAAGGCATTGTGCCCAGACTACAAGTAATATTTTTATGAAGGCCTGATGCCAAGACACTATTTTGTCTCATTATACATACTGATGCATCGAGGAGCTATAGCGGGCTTCACGTGTCACTTACTATGTCTAACGTATTCCCTATATGAAATGGCTTAAACATAAAATAAACATTCGTATTAAAAATGGAATACAAAATGTCAATACATTACCCATAAAACATGAATGTTATGAAATGATACATACACAGTCAAACACATCAAAAAACATTCAATAAAATATGGATGTTTTGTATCATAATAAATCAACTTCAAACAAATTTAAAATCCATTAATAGATGATGACATAGGTGAAATCAACCCTTTTTAGAGAAATAACTCTTTCTATTTTGAAATCATTTAAATGTCACATATCTATAAAAGAAAACATTTATATTTGAATATATTATTATATGATTTTATGGGAAGATTCAACGATGTTATAACAACATATAATAGCCGCACCTGCCATATATGATAAAAAAACATTCTTACCTTAAATTTTTCGAAAAGGTCATAATGTACATTGTTTGGAAAATGATGGAAAGATTACTTTCAAAAATTTATTATAAAATGTCAAAAAATGGTATAAATGACTTTATCCCATTTTATAGTTAATAGTAAAAATTATTTGAAATACATTTTTAAGAAAACACAGATAGGGATGATAAAGAGGTCTCAGTAGATACTTATATATAACAATCTCGGATAATGAAGAGATTGTAGAATTAACCCTTACAATATATTTTTCCTTCATTTTGGTTAATTTAACTTCCTATATAATGGTGAAGTAATTGTTATTAAATTATACAAAAATCATATACATTAATATGATATCATATATTATCTTTTAACATTCCTTTGTTAATAATATCATAGTATTATTGTCGTTTCGGGTCTAAACTGATTCGTTTTCTATTATATGCTATGTTACGTAAGTAATGTATGTTATGGATAGGATGTATATTATTTATATTAAGAATTATATTATGTCTTTATTCATTATTTTTAATCATCTAATGAAAATTAGTCTTGAATGGATATGATGGGGAATGAATCTCATCGTGTTCATGGAGACGGTAATCTGTACGTACGCATGAGCGATAATAACACTATTCTGATATTAAAATAATATATAATTGTATGGTATATCATATATAAATAATATTTATCATTTTATATTTATTATTTACATAAATTAGACATCATTATTATACCCCATCCAAATAATACTGTATTGAATAACATTTACACCGCAACATGGAGACGGTAAGCCATACGTACGCACGTATGGTGACATATCATTCATTTGATGGATAGAATAATGAAAATTGTTGTAACATAATTATAATAACATCATAGTATATATAAGATATTGGAGTTGTTTTTTTATAATTGGAACAAAAATGAAAGAGGAAGTGGAAGAGGAAAAGAACTTGAAAGAGGTGATGAACTATTTACCTATTCTTCGGGTTCTTTCTTCTGATTTGATCAAAAGGTCTCCTTGGGTTGGATTTATGACTACAGGAATTCCTCTAGGATGAAGGGAGGATAGTTTAGAAGGTAGTTGGCCAGGGTTTGGCTGAGAAAAATGGCTTTGATGGTGTGAATTAGAGATAAGGGGGAGTTCCCTTTTTAAGAGGAGTGAGGGGCACCTTAGGAAAATCTAGAAATAATATTTTATAATAAAATAATTTTCTATTTTGAATGGATCCAAAGTGGATTATTTAAATTCAGATGTAGGTATGGGTCTCAAACCACTCAAATAATAGGTATTATACAGGTTTGGGTCACTATATTAACCTTATATTTCAGATTTAATTCATAGTTAAATAGTTTGACATTTACCGTGTCTCTTTGTATTTTTATATTATATGGTTAATAAACATACTGTATATTTACAAAAGAACCCCAAGTTGTTATTTAAAGATAAAAATATCATTATATAAGTCTTTTGGACGAACCATATATATTTAGGAATAGAATTTTAATTAATAATATAATATTTGTTTTAAAAACTCTTTTATGACAATTTTGACACTCTATGGTATTTTGTTTTTGAAAGATTCATAATAGAATAATTACATCAAAAAACATTTATATAACCAATCCTAATATGTCATATTAAACTATAAAATTAGTTTAATACATAAAAAGTCTCAAATTACCTTTATTTGGATATTTATAATAACAATTATTTTAATATTTCATTAATTAGATAATTATTGCATCATGATTGTGTCATAAATAAATGAAAATATATAATTTTTAAAAAATATAAATAAAATACCATTATGTAGGAAATATTTTTTTTATTTCTAAATAATATATATAGTCGAATTTATCTTATGTTTAACCATATATTAAAAATGTTATAGTTATTAAACTTTTATATTAACTCTTTTAACTCTTCTTTGAATTAAATAATAATAAATATCCTAATATAATACATGTGGACCAAATAGGTTCATATTTTATTCCTATTGTTTTTTTTGGTCAAATTATACTTATCCAATAAAATTAGGACATGTATTATGGTAATAATTGTAACGCCCCGACCCCAGCTACCCAGAGTCCGTGCATTACTTCGTAACATTGGCATGATCACAAAAGATCAAGTCTCGAAACACCGATTAGTTTAGTTGCCTTGGAAACACTAGATACATTCATAAGTCTTATATTACATCATAAAGTGAAAAACTAATAACAAAGTCTTCATAGTCCACACTCATATCCTCTTCTGACTATCCCTGCTGGTCATTCATAAAATACTTCTTCACATCCTGGAAAAATTATTAAAACATTGAAAGGGGTGATCTCAGATGCTCAGTAAGGTTAACAATATTACGGAAGCTTTCATAAAAAAACATAAACATTTAAGGCAATGTGTAACCAAAACGAAATCCTTATTGAACTTGAACTTCAGTATAATATGGAAAAAGTAAAATAAAATAATGCCATTACTTACTCACATGGATATTCTACTAGACGAATAATCACATGAAATATCAATAACCACTTTCATAATGAGGGAATGTATAATGCCATACATTCTTAAACATTTTGTCAAGGCCTCGACCAAGACGTCTAAAATGATAAAGGTCTCGGCCAAAACCATAAATCAAATTGGGAAAGGGCCTCGGCCAATTCCACGTCTAGTTGTCTCATGAGACCTACCGATGCATCGAGGAGCTATAACGGGCTCCACCCGTCACTTATTAAGTCCAATACATTCCTCATATGAACAGGTTTAAACATCTCATAAACCATAACATAATCGTATCACATAAAACATTCATAAAAAAAACATAACATTTCCACATTTCAATCACAAGATATCAATACAACACATTGATTTAATAAAAACTCTTTCAAAACCATTTTCAATACCAAAATAAAAAAAAAGTATAACATGGTATTTATTTTTCATTAAAAAAACAGTATGGCTTATAGAGGAAGCCGAAACTCAAATAGTGGTCACGGTGGCGGAGAAGTCGTTGTAGCCGCATACGTACGACAAAAACATTCCCTTTTTTCATTTAGTAAATGCTTCATATAAAAAATATTCCTTTTGAATAAACGTAAAAGTCAAAGTGGTTTATACACTGTATAAAAGAAATTTGTGTATAAAACCAAATATGCCTCAATGAAATGAGATTGAGATGAAGTCCTTACAAAGATCATTTTTAAAATAAAATAGATATATTATGTGTATTCACTATAGGTACACATAAAGAAAGTAAAAATACAAAATAAGACATAATAATATCATGACATAATTTGAAAGTACGAGATTAACCCAATGAATGTAAATTGGGTTAAGAAGTTCCCTTACCTTGCGTCTTGTCCTGACTCGACCGTTCTTTATCCTCCTGAATAATAAACTAGAGATAATTTCTATTTACTTAAGAACCTTTTTCCTGTTCATTATTCCATTTATATCACTTATTTCCATGTTATGAACATTATTTAATTATTTAAGTTAATAACGGTCGTTTTGTCGATCTTTCGTACTTGAGTCAAAAATAAACTTCTTATAATTACAATTTGTTCATGTGGTGAAATATCCATTATATAAAAAATTTTATTCATGATGTAGATATCATATATATCATATATATACAGTATATACATTCATTCCTAATGTCACGTAACATTTAGAGGTATGAAATGAAATGCACCGTTCATGGAGACGGTAAGTCGTACGTACGCATGAACGCTACTTTCATTTATATTTCGTATTTAATGGAATGAAATCAAAATGATATAAATTTATAATATAATTATAGTATAATATAGTGTATAATACCATTTAATCCATCCTTTATACATCTCACATATGGCATTAACGATTCAAATCACTTTTAGGGGGCGGTAGTCCGCACTTCCTAAAATGAAATTATTGCGTTTTACCCATAATGGAAATCATAAAGTATGCCATAAATGAGAAATACAGAAGCATAAGTAAAACATAAACATATTTTATATCATATATAAATATAGTGACATCTTAATGGCCACCTTTGAAGGTGTTATATGAGTGTCGAACAATCATCGTTTCGTGAGGCAGAAATTCACCATCCACAGAAACCATATGTTCTTTAACCATTATATGTAGGTGTGTGTAGGTGTAGCTCGAATACTTCTTATAACAACATCCTAGTATATTTAGGATACTGGTGTTGTTACAAAAGAAATGAATAAAAAGAGTTTAGGGGGTTGGAGAAGAAAAATAAAACAAAACAACATTAGAGAAGACATTACCTCAAAATCGGGTAACTCTTTTTGATTTGTGCCAAAGGCTTCCTTGGGAAGAGTTCTGCCCAAAGTGAGGCTTATAGGAGTAAGAGGGGGAATATGGGAGAGTATTTGGGCAGAGGTTGGCCGAGCCAAATGACTTGATAGTGTAAATGAGGTGGGATAGGTGGGGGCCTTTTATAAGTGGAGAGGAGGGGCTCTTTTGGAAAGATTGAAATGTTACATTATTATACAATGCTTTTCGGATTTTAAAGGTCCCAAACTTATATAATTAGTGGATAAGGTGATAAGGGATCTAAATCTACCCATCCAATAGTCTTTGGACAAGTGTAAGCCTTGAATTTTACACTATCTTTTAATTTTATTAAAATCGTCAAATAATGAGGTCATCGCTCCATCATAATGATGTTATAAATAATTTAATTTATTTAATGTCTAAAAATTATAAAAAAAATACTATGATGTAGGAAATCTTTTTAGATTTCTAATGAATATTTATAGTCAAAATTGGGACTTGTGTAACCCCACTTAAAAACTGTTTTAGTAAAACAACTCATGTTTGTGTCAATTTACTTTTAACATTAATTAAATATATATTAATGTCATTTTCCAACCAAAGTGGCTCCATGGGGTCCCGAAGTTGACCCATGGGTTGTCTTGGTCGGCCATGACTCATACAATAGAAGTAGGACAAGTGTCAAGCTCATCTCATATTATTAAAACATTATTTTTACCTTAAACTACACTAATTACCTCTAATCGCGATTAAGAACTTAAAAGTTACTATTCAGCAAAAAAATTATTTTAATCTCATTGAACCACATTTTTCTTCTTAATGACAACCATGTATGTCTGATTTTTTAAAATCAAATCACAGAAGTGGTAATATTTCATTTTAACGAAAAATCAGTTTTTAACAACCACTTAGTGGTTTCACTATTCATAAAAAAATGATGTTTTTGAGAATAAGGCCAAAATTTCACCCTAAGCTATAATGGATATTCCGAATTCAAAAATGATGCCTATTTTACAAAATTCCAAACATATAATTTGCATTAATTAATTTTATAATTAATTCCCGCTGTTACAACAAATAGCTTGTTTTTAAGAAACAATTTATATCAAAAGATTGGCAATTGTTTATGTCCAATTTCAATGTTAAATTATTTCTAATGACCACCATTGGATAAAATGGTAAAAATATATTCTAATTATACTTTAAAACCACTAAATAGTATACTTGATCACTATAAATTATTTTTATTAAAAAAGTTGTTTTTAAGTATTTTTCACTATTCATAAAAAATAGAAGTTCTCAGAAAAATACCAAAAATTCAACATAGGATAATTTCGATATTCCGAATCCAAAAATGATGTCCATTTTGATAAATAAAATTTATAAAATTTCAAAAATTAGTTATTACTATTCATAACGGCTAGTTTAATTCGTTGTGGTGTGTGTTAGAGCTCGAGGTTGCGTACATCACACGCTATTGCATTATTCGAAGTGAAACGTACCGTGGAAGATTGAGGTGTTACATTATCCCCTCCTTCAATAAATTGCGTCCTCGCAATTTGAAATTTTTCTTTGAAAATAAAAGGTTTAAAAGAGAAAATACCTTTGAGGAAAACCCACATCGGAAATAAGGTTAATAAATATATAACATTAAAAGAAAGCAAGATAAGTACAAAGGTCACCCGATATAGCCCATTCTAGGATTATATGAAAATATGGATATGGAGGAGAAACAAACAATCAAGGTCTGATGGAGAGATATAGAAAACAGGATTAGGAGAAAGTTTAACTACAAGAAAATCACAAACTTGTGATTGGTTAAACGGTCATTGAATCCCCAGTTGGAAAAGATAACCGACAACATTTTTTTTAAGTTACCTTTTATAATGTTGAGGAATTTATTTAGGAGATTTACTAAGTACATAAGGGAATATACATACTTGTTAAGTATACTTTCATTCCTTAATAAATTTTTACCACAAACCCATCTTTTACTCCAAATGGTAACGGAACTCAAAAATATTCTTTTTGTCCTAATTGTATAAGGTTCCAAATATTAACACATACCATTTAGAATAGTAAAACTATTTTGTAATAACCAGGGACTTCCTGTAGGCTAGTGGTAGGAAATAAAGGCTTGTCGCACTATGGTTGTGGGTTCGATTCCTGCAGCTTTGTCTGACGCGACGGGTTATTCCCCACCCTGCAGGTTGTCCTTTTCCAAAAACTATAGTATTATAATATTCCAAAAATAATCTTCAGAAATGATTTAACCTTAAACAATACTATCCAAAGATCAACTTAATCCACTCCAACCTTTATAATTATCCAATATACCTTCATCATATTAAATCCTTAATGAAACAACAAGTACTGAAGTACAATCCTTATATATATATCACATTATTCTAATAACCAGAATATAATCCATGAGTCCAAAAGCACCATTAGATTAGTTATTCTGCTTCAACTGTAGTAACAACATAAGATTGTCCTTGATCCCTTGGCCTTTTCTGAGGTAAGTTTCCCTGACGCTTAGGACATTCATTTGCATAATGACCCATTTCTCTACAATTGTAGAATTCAACATTGATAGCCTCTTTCTTTCCCTTGAAATCACGAGCCTGGTGACCCTTTTCTACACATTTATAACAAACTCCCATTCCTTTTAGGCAAGTACCAGGGTGATTCTTCTCACAATTATCACATACTGGAAAATCCTTTTTTCCATTTTTCCCTTTATCTGTCTCTTGTTCCACTGTTCTCTTCTTCTATTTCTTTACTTTGTTGTCATATCAGTTAGAGAATTCCTTTTCTGTCTTGATAGCACACGAGACAATATCTTCATATGATGAGAAGGATTGTGATACTAAAGCTCGACGGAGAAATGGTTTTAACCCATCAAAGAAACGATCAATCTTACTTTTTGGGTTACGTATATAATCTGCAGCATACATCGCTAACCTTGTAAAGTTGGCCTCATACTTTGCGACATTCTCATCCTCCTTCTTCCTCAGACTCAGAAATTGCCTTTCCATATCTGCTCTATGGTCATGAGGAAAGTATTTTTCTAAGAAAATATATTTGAACTCCATCCATTCCATATTCGATATGTCATCATATTCCTTTGTGTTTTGAATCAATGACCACCATTGATCAGCATCTCCAGTGAGGCGGTAAACTGCCATGATAACCTTTTCCCTTTCACTACTCCCCAAGGCGTGGAATATTTTCTCTAAGGATTTTATCCATTGCTCAGCTACTAATTGATTTGTACACCCATTAAATGTTGGTGGTTGTTGCCTCATGAAGCGGTCTAACATTGGTCCTCCATGTTGCGGATAAGGGTTCTCCATACGAGTAAGGTTATTATTCATAACCTGAGTGAGTTGTCCCAGTATGGAAATAAGTTGATCAGCACCAGTTGTATCTCCAGATCCACAATAATTATCTTGAGCAGGAGGGAAATCCCTACACGGAGTGCGTGCATTGATACAGTTTCCATTCCTTCCACTAGGCGCCATTTCTAAACAATGGTATAAACTAGATCAGTTTATGAATCAAAATAAATAATTCCATACTTGTAAAATACTTAACATAAATTGAACTATTTATGGATATAATCCATAATCATAAAAATGTTTTCTTTGAGGAAGTATATACTCATAAAACCTTCATAATGATTTGTAAAGAAAATGAGAGTTATCCTAAGCATATCCCCCGGGAGTGTCGTAACCAAGAGTGCAGCAAGGCCCGTTGTCGTGCACCAGTTCCCGTTCGAGTCTAGATCAAAGCGGTGTTTTCGGGTTTTACCCCTAGGAACATCTGTGCCAGAGCCGCCTCTACCTGCTCGTATCCAGACAGGGATTTATTGCTTGGAAAACTCACAAAATCTCTAGAATACCAAAATTCTTGGATGTTCTTCTATACTAATCCTCAAAGTTCATCTTAGGTCTACGTTCTCTAATCAGAGTTTATCTAAATCTATCTTCCAAGGTTTGTACTAAACTTCCTCTGATACCATCTGTAACGCCCCGACCCCAGCTACCCAGAGTCGGTGAATTACTTCGTAACATTGTCATGATCACAAAAGATCATGTCTCGAATGACCGATTAGTTTAGTATCCTTGGAAACACTAGATACATTCATAAGTCTTACATTACATAATAAAGTGAAAAACTTATAACAAAGTCTTCATAGTCCACACTCATATACTCTTCTGACTATCCCTGCAGGTCATTCAAAAAATAATTCTTCACATCATGGAAAAAATATTAAAACACTGAAAGGGGTGAGCTCGGATGCTCAGTAAGGTTAACAATATTACGGAAGCTTTCATAAATAAACATAAACATTTAAGGCAATGTGTAACTAAAACAAAAGCCTTATTGAACTTGAACATCAGCATAATATGGAAGAAGTAAAATAAAATAATGTCATTACTTACTCACATTGATATTCTACTAGATGAATAATCACATGAAATATCAATAACCACTTTCATAATGAGGGAATGTATAATGCCGGACATTCTGAAACATTTTGTCAAGGCCTCGGCGAAGACGTCTAAAATGATTAAGGCCTCGGCCAAAACCATAAATCAAATTGGGAAAGGGCCTCGGCCAATTCCACATCTAGTTGTCTCATTAGACCTACCGATGCATCGAGGAGCTATAGCGGGCTCCACCCGTCACTTATTAAGATTAATACATTCCTCATATGAACAGGTTTAAACATCTCATAAACCATAACATAATTGTATCACATAAAACATGTATAAAAGAAACATAACATTTCCACATTTCAATCACAAGATATCAATACAACACATTGATATAATAAAAACGCTTTCAAAACCATTTTCAATACCAAAATAAAAAAAGTATAACATGGTATTTATTTTTCATTAAAAAAAGGGTATGGCTTGTAGAGGAAGCCGAAACTCAAATAGTGGTCACGGCGGTGGAGAAGTCGTTGTCGCCGCATACGTACGACAAAAACATTCCCTTTTTTCATTTAGTAAATGCTTCATATAAAAAAGATTCATTTTGAATAAACGTAAATGTCAAAGTGGTTTATACACTGTATAAAAGAAATTTGTGTATAAAACCAAATATGCCTCAATGAAATGAGATTGAGATGAAGTCCTTACAAAGATCATTTTTAAAATAAAATAGATATATTATGTGTATTCACTATAGGTACACATAAAGAAAGTAAAAATACAAAATAAGACATAATAATATCATGACATAATTTGAAAGTACGAGATTAACCCAATGAATGTAAATTGGGTTAAGAAGTTCCCTTACCTTGCGTCTTGTCCTGACTCGACCGTTCTTTAACCTCCTGAATAATAAACTAGAGTTAATTTCTATTTACTTAAGAACCTTTTTCATGTTCATTATTCCATTTATATCACTTATTACCATGTTATGAACATTATTTAATTATTTAAGTTAATAACGGTCGTTTTGTCGATCTTTGGTACTTGAGTCAAAAATAAACTTCTTATAATTACAAGTTGTTCATGTGGTGAAATATCCATTATATCCAGAATTATATTCATGATGTAGATATAATATATATCATATATATACAGTATATACATTCATTCATAATTTCACGTACCATTTAGAGGTAAGAAATAAAATGCACCGTTCATGGAGACGGTAAGCCGTACGTACGCATGAACGCTACTTTCATTTCTATTTCATATTTAATGGAATTAAATCATAATGATATAAATTTATAATATAATTACCGTATAATATAGTGTATAATACCATTTAATCCATCCTTTATACATCCCACATATGGCATTAATGATTCAAATCACTTTGAGGGGGCGGTAGTCCGCACTTCCTAAAATGAAATTATCACATTTTACTCATAATGGAAATCATAAAGTATGCCATAAATGAGAAATACAGAAGCATAAGTAAAACATAAACATATTTTATATCATATATAAATATATTTACATCTTAATGTCCACCTTTGAAGGTGTTATATGAGTGTTGAACAATCATCGTTTCGTGAGGCAGAAATTCGCCATCCACAGAAACCATATGTTCTTTAACCATTAGATGTTGGTGTGTGTAATTGTAGCTATAATCCTTATTATAACAACATCCTAGTATATTTAGGATACTGGTTTTGTTACAAAAGAAATGAATAAAAATATTTTAGGGGGTTGGAGAAGAAAAATAAAACAAAACAACATTAGAGAAGACATTACCTCAAAATCGGGTAACTCTTTTTGATTTGAGCCAAAGGCTTCCTTGGGAAGAGTTCAGCCCAAATTGAGGCTTCTAGGAGTAATAGGGGGAAGTTGGGAGAGTATGTGGGCAGAGGTTGGCCGAGCCAAATGGATTGATAGTGTAAATGAGGTGGGAGAGGTGGGGGCCTTTTATAAGTGGAGAGCTGGGGCTCTTTTGGAAAGATTGAAATGTTACATTATTATACAATGCTTTTCGGATTCTAAAAGTCCCACACTTATATAATTCGTGGATAAGGTGATAAGGGTTCTAAATCTACCCATCCAATAGTTTTTGGACAAGTTTAAGCCTTGGATTTTACATTATATTTTCATTTTATTAAAATCGTTAAATAATGAGGTCATCGCTGCATCATAATGATGTTATAAATAATTTAATTTATATAATGTCTAAAAATTATAAAAAAAATACTATGATGTATGAAATATTTTTATATTTCTAATGAATATTTATAGTCAAAATTTGGTCTTGTGTAACCCCACTTAAAAACTGTTTTAGTAAAACAACTCATGTTTGTGTCAATTTAATTTTAACATTAATTAAATATATATTAATGTCATTTTCCAACCAAAGTGGCTCCATGGGGTCCCCAAGTTGACCCATGGGTTGTCTTGGTCGGACATGACTCATCCAATAGTAGTAGGACATGTGTCAAGCTCATCTCATATTATTAAAACATTATTTTTACCTTAAACTACACTAATTACCTCTAACCGCGATTAAGAACATAAAAGTTATTATTCACCAAAAAATTATTTTAATCTCATTGAACCACATTTTTCTTCTTAATGACAACCATATATGTCGGATTTTTGAAAATCAAATCACAGAAGTGGTAATATTTCATTTTAACGAAAAATCAGTTTCTAACAACCACTTAGTGGTTTCACTATTAATCAAAAATTGAAGTTTTTCAGAATAAGGCCAAAATTTCACCCTAAACTATAATTGATATTCCGAATTCAAAAATGATGACTATTTTAAAAAATTCCAAACATATAAGTTGCATTAATTAATTTTATAATTAATTCCCACTGTTACAACAAATAACTTGTTTTTAAGAAACAATTTATATCAAAAGATTGGCAATTGTTTATTTCCAATTTCTATGTTAAATTAATTCTAATCACCACCATTGGATAAAATGGTAAAAATATATTCTAATTATACTTTAAAACCACTAAATAGTATAATTTATCACTATAAATTATTTTGATTAAAAAAGTTGTTTTTAAGTATTTTTCCCTATTTATAAAAAATAGAAGTTCTCAGAAAAATACCAAAAATTCAACATAGGCTAATTTCGATATTCCGAATCCAAAAATGAAGTCCATTTTGATAAATAAAATTTATAAAATTTCAAAAATTAGGTATTACTACTCACAACGGCTAGTTTAATTCGTTGTGGTGTGTGTTAGAGCTCGAGGTTGCGTACAACACACGCTATTTCATTATTCGAAGTGAAACGTACCGTGGATGCTTGGGGTGTTACAATAATAATATCATTTTAACCTTTAATTACCCTATTTACTTTTAACCGTGGTAAATAAAGGTAAGTAGTTACTATTCACTAAAAAATTAGTTTTATCTTATTGAACAACATTTTAATCCTTGATATAAACTGTGTCACTCAGATTTTCAAAATTCAACTCATAGAAGTGGTAAAATTATGTTTTATGTAAATTTGAAAAAGCTCCTTGGAGATAGGTAAAAGACGGTAACAAGTTAAATAAAATTTTTATATATCTAAAATTATTATAAATTGACACCAATGAATTAAATTATCTATATATAGGTATTATGTATCCATTTTGACCTAAAATTAATTTAAATAATGTAAATAATTATTTAAATAAAATGTCATTTTTAAAAAATGACTCGGTGTTTTTCACTATTCATCAAAAATTGAATGTTTTTTGAAATATACTAAAAATTCACCCTTAGGTAATTTTGATATTCCGAATCCAAAAAATAAGTCCATTCTGTAAGATAAAATTGATAAAATTTTAAAATTTTGGTACTAATATTCACAATAGCTAGTTTGATTTGATGTGGTGTCATAGAACTCAATGTTGCATACAGCACACACTACTGTATTATTTAAAGAGAAGTGTATCGTGGAAGATTGTAGTGTTACACAAACTCTAAAATTTAATATGAATCGTGGATCAACTCTCTTTGGTTGATCCTCATTCTCCATGTTATCTAAGAACGTAGAATTTATCAGAAGAAATATCAAGAATTCAATAACTACCCCTACATCTAAGGTTCATTGACAGAGGTCGTGAGATAGAAATAGAGAAGGTGAAAAGGATGAAAACGATCATCACTTTCGTAATCACGCTTCTAGAGTCAGTTCAAACTTTTTCCTCATTCCTCAATTCCAGAGTGTGTTCTTCGTTGAAGAAGTTCTTCATTGGAGAATCGTACAATTTCTCCACATGTTGGGCGTCGCGGCACTTTTTCAGCACTTTGTCACTTGGTGAAGCCATACCAAATCCTACTCACAAGCTCCATATAAATATGATTGGTGGGGGAGGTTAGTAACTATCATGGAATTTATGATGGTTCATATAATAAGAACCTTCCTAAATTCTAACGATGTTGTTACATAGTATTTAAAAATGTCCAAGACAATTAATTTACGTTGGAACAATTAATTTGGAGGATTCCAAAGGGCACCCCCTCATTTAAGAGGGGTTCAGGTGGTCCCCACAAACATGAATTCTCAAAAATATGGTTTTAGTTTAGCTGGTCCCCACCTCTTTAACGACAAGTTGGAGGTTTTTGTTCAGGAGGTCCCCACCTCTTTTTCATTTCGTGGGGAGGATAAAAATAATATTTTATTTTTATTCCCAAAAAAAGCACAAAACTAACATTAAACCTCAACCAACTACCGTCGAGGTGAAATTCACTTTAGGTGAATACCGGTGCTGAAATTTAAACGGTCTCCTCAGATATCACCTCCGAGCACTAGTTCAAAAGTTACAAAAACCCACTCTCACGTTTACTGAACATACCCAAAAAAGTTTAGAAATTCATTCTGGGCACTTCGGGCCTCAGAACCATGCACTGTTAATTCTTGTGGACTCGTAATATTCCCATTTAATTAAAAAGAATTACATTTAAAGTCTGGGTCATTATATTTTTTTACATTATGGCTTAACTGAAGGATAATATGTTATTAAATTCTAAAATTTTTGAAATGAATTTCTGTGTATATATGTTTTTCTACATTATTGATGTTGATGTATTAGCATGAAAGTGGACATTGAAAAAACTAGTTAAGAAATGGAAAGACTATAATTAGTAATTATGGGGTGATGTAAATGATAATTCATTAAGCGCTCAACATATGTATGACAAGGTACCCAATGGGTACCTAGAGAGTAATAGAATGTTCTTATTGAAAACATCATGATGGGAAGCACATTGTTTTTAAGTATATATTATTATATTATTCAAATTTAACATTTATACATGTATATGAAAAAGATATTTCATTTCATAAATTACTATTAAATTAAATTTTATTTATTTTAGCATCTTTCAAGGAAGAATGCATCGATATGGGCAAAGAAAATCATCTCTCACTCTGTGAGGTCAAAGAGTGTTTCTACAAACTGATAGACTATGATAATATTTTAATTATTTTAAATATTAATTAAAAAATACTATCAATTTAATATATTAAACTGTTGATCTATATTTGTTAATGTTTTCACAGAGGTTAGGGAACCATTCATCCTAAAAATAAGTGTGGTTGGATGTTTATAAAAAATATTATGGGTGTTTGGTTAATTAGCCTACAAAAAATGTTAGGGTATGAATTCATTTTTCATTATAATAACATATTATCAGTTATCAGTATATTAATATATATTACTTTTAATATGATTAATATTTTATTTATATATAAAAATTCAAGAACTATGGGATTCCAATCTTGCACAGTTATACTAAGTCTCCCAAGATGACCCTGTTGGTAAAGTGCTTGGGAAGGAGCATCCTAGTCGAGTGCACGAGATGGGTTTGGGACCCTTACCATATGAGGTCTTAAAAAGACCATTAGGGATTGATGTTGTATATACTCCTGGTTGTAGTCAAGATTATCAAATAGTTTATGTTTCTTTGAAAAACACAATTCATGAAAAAAGGGTTTAGATAACTTCTTTGCAGAAAGCGTTTGTCAATTTAGATCAGAAGAAGGCCAGATCTGTATCTGGTGATATTACATTGATGATGGGTAGTGAGATGAAAACTCACCCAAATTCAAAATAATTTAGATTTCAAATATTTAATGGTTTTAAGATTAAATATAAATATGAAATATTATTTAATTGTCAATATAATTGTCTTACAGGTTCCTATAGCAGGAAGTAGGGATGAAGGGGGAGAGGGTGAAAAGTAGTGTTCATTATTGGGAAGTGATTAATGGTCCTGTTGATATGTTATAATAATATTGAAACATAGGGTTTGTTCATGTATCTTATATCATTTATCATGTATCATGTATCGTTCATCTTCTGTGGCACAATGTTGTCAGAAAAAAATTTCATGACCTATCATTTTCATGATTACATATGTTTGATAATGGTACTGGAATTTGGTATCGCATGATGATTTAGTAAGGTAGAGAGTCTAGAATTGGTGATGTATGATGTTGGTGGAATATTAGGTAATATTTGTTCTATATGGAAGATGGAGATATTTAATAGTTTCATTTGAGTTATGTTAGGATGTGTTTATTAGTATTTTGTACAAACAATTATGTTGCTTATTTGATTCATTTTATCCATGTTAGGGACACAAGCCCCATAGTTGTGTCATTCAAGGATGGGCCCCACAAAGGTTGGGTCGACCATTTACCACATTTAAAACATGGGAATGATCAATTCTTACAAGATATCCTTTGATGTGTTTACCCTAGATGGTAGTAAATCCTATTGTGGCCATGCACCATCACTATAGGTGAGATTAATAGTTAGAGGATGATAGAGATCCAAATTGGGAGCAACACCACTATGTTCTTGAGCACATTGATTGAGCATATATTTAATAGATATGATAATGTAATAATCCTATTATCAACTAGCATATAGATATATCCACAAATAAGAATTGATTGTTAATGTTCAATTTTGAGTTGCGGTACACCCACTATCACAATTTCCTATTTATGCAAGTCCTCAATTTCCTAACGGTGCTCCCAACACATTTAATATGTTACTCAAAAGGATATTCTCCCTAGTACCCTATTTATTTGAAATGTATAAAATCCAATTGACCATGATAATACTATTCACACTATATTTTCCTTTAAAAGCTATCAAATACCATTAAAATGAACCTTCTCAACCAACCATGTTCCTGATGTGGTTTCTCACTAACCACATACTACTTTTAGAAATAACTCATATTGAACTGATTTTTTTGAGTATTTTTTGGGAACACTCAACTTTAATAGTCGGTATCTCTAAATCCATATTCTGATGCCTTTTCTCCAAGTTATTCCAATAACAATTTGAGCATGCTCACAACTACTTGAAACCAACTTAGAGTGATGTCTCTTGATCTTACAAAATCATACTCATTTATGTCACCATTGAAAAAAACATTCTAGTGAATTCCCAATCAAACACACCTATATAATCAGAAGCCATCTCAAGAATAATGCCTATACTCGAGCTTCTCCCAAGAATATATTGGAACCGGTACCTAAAATTCACTGTGGAATACAATAGCACCCAGTTCCAGTTATCAAGAAACTCAAAAACTAAAACAACCATCCAATGATTGGTCTAACACTCACATTTGTGTCACCCTCAATATTTGACATTTTTAATCCATATCATAAGGCTTTATATAAATAAATCCTTTTGTAAACCTCTCACGGATTCCTTTTATCAGTACTTCAAGGTATTAGTTTTAATCATTTATCATGGTATAGAGACACTCTTCCAACATAATTTGGATGGTGTCAATATATTGGGAATGAATTAATCTTGAATAAGAATACACCAAGATTCGAAAAATTACCCATTCCTGGTCCACAAATAAAAACATCATAACATTTTTAAAAAATTATATTGATAGGCCCATTTAGATCTTCCGATACACGCTCCATCAAAACATGTTATACTTTCCATGAACCAACCCTTGATGTCACGTCTCTCGATGATGTGTGACTAAGTCCAATAATGGGTTAACAAAATCAGCACACCCTAAAACCCTCATTGTACTTCTATAGTATATATTTAAAGTTTTACACCACAAAAATTTCACTTCATATTTAACAGGATGAAAATATAGAAGGATCATATCCCCTCCAAAATTTGATCAATGAAGCATCAATCATTCCACTCTAGACATAGATGTTTAACATATTACCATCTCAATAGCTGGTTTTTTAATTAAGGTATTAATCACAAAACCATAGATCCCAATGATACCATGTCATTTCACGCATATCCAAAAAATTCAAACAATAAATCTCATCACTCATCAATGTTTTGGTAATCAACCAACCACCATTCCATTTTGTTTCCATGAGTTCATAGACACACTATCGACCAATAAAACTCATGGATATTTTATTTTTCTAGACCATGAATCTATCATCAATAATTATTTTAAACTCAATCTTATCTTTTAAAAGTTGTCATCATGTTTGAGATATGAAATATTGAATATACCAAATAATTGTCTTCCAGAAGTCATTCTTAATATATCTAATTGGACCATTCTAGTTGTGTCCCTCTACATGAAATGACACAGTTTCCATACTACTCATCATTCCTCACAGATAATGAATTTCATGTGTAACATTTTATTAAAATAAAAACCATTCCAAGTAATGTGCATCATCCACTACTGAATGTGGTTCCAAAACCAAGATAACACACTTATATTAATCATAAAACTATATAAAAAAACTTCATACTATTACAAGTGTTATAGTATAGGTTTTTTCATAGATGCATGCGTGATGCTCTTACCATGACTTGTTTCAGCACTCATCTGTATCAAACAGAAATTAAAAACTAAAACTAATTAATAGTGTTGTCATACCCAATTATTTTTACAATGTTATCTTGAGAATTGTTATAAATCATCCTTTTTAGACTAGATTAGGAATACATATTATAAGTTCATGTTATGTTGTTTGATGGCGTATAGCTTGGCCATTGCCTATATACATTTTAAGGACATAGATTTAGATATATGAAACATTGTTAGATGGTTGAGATGTTATGGTTTAAATTAATATATTATATGTTATCTATATATGGTTTTTTATGAAACATTGTTATATTGTTGACTACTAAACATTGTTAAATGGTTTAGAGTATTTTGTTATATGTTCTATACACACGGTTCTTTTTCCAGGGTACTAGTACATGGGATGAAGAATTTTATTCATTTTTTTACTTTTAAATCTCTATTTAGCAGCGGTTTAAACCACCTCTAATAAAATAGACCATATTTTGAGGAGGTTTATACAACTGTTATAGTTTGATATTCTCTTATCTACAGTGGTTAAGACCACTGATAGATAAATTTACATTATTTTTTGGAAGTAGTTATGTTGGTTTAGTGGAAGTTTTAATATAAAAGAATGAATAAAATTTAGAGATTCTTTAAACCGCTGATAAATATTTCATTTTGTTTCACATGAAACCACCGCTAAAACCGCCAAAACACCTCTAAATATGTTTAACACAACACTTCTCAAAAACCATCACTAAATTGAAGAAACTTCCATTGATTGGATTTACACACACAATTTATTGGCAGTTTTATGAAACCATCACCAAATCATATGGTGTTGGTTTAAACTACCACCATATTAAAAAAACCGCTGCTATGTGGTTATTTTCTTGTAGCGACCTTAACCATTGAAATAAATTTTTACTACATTTACTATTAATAATGTTAAAAAATTATGTTTACCTAAATATATAATATAATTTATTTTTATAAAACAATATGGTATCAATTTCTCAAAATTCCATTAATAGATGTGGAAAATTTTAATTTAAAATTAACCCCCAAGACGTAATGAGAAAGTAGTTTTCCAAAGATAAAATGATCAGATGTATAAATTTTTTTGTAATAAAAATAAATATACAATTTATTCTAATGACCTTAATTGGATTAATATTTATATAATGTTACTAATTTAACTTTTAAAACCATCTTCAAATATTGTATAATTACTTAAATTCTTTAAAAGAAATAACAATTCCTAATAATAATAATTATCATTCTCTATTCATAAAATTTTTTTACATCCTACAAATTTTTAAAAATTTAACCACAAACTATTTTATACATGAACATTTAGGAACTGAGTTTAGTTTTTTGAAATTAATTTTATAAAAGTTTCTAAAATTAACATTAAAAATTAGTGTGAAAAATGAGAAAAATATAATTTCTTTAGAAAAATACCATTTTAAGCCTGGAAATGGATTTATTTTATCTCATTTATAGAAGAAATGTAATATAAATGAAAAATATTAGATAAAATATATAATTTTTACGTTTCATTAATGTAATTTACTGAAAGTTATTTCTTTATTTTTTTGGTAAATAATTTTTCTGAAAAAAGTTATCATTTATTTTAAAATGTTTTTATTTTTATTTATAAATAATTTTCCATCGAAAAAATAATTATATATACATTTTTAAACCATGTTATTTTATAATTTAATAAATACTATTTATACCCAAATTCCATATATAAGGTGATGAATATTAAAAAATAATATTTTAATATTAAGTCACTTTTTTTAAATTTTGTGTTTCATGTAACACAAACTATAATCAGTATTGTGTGTAATAATAATAACACTCAGTGTTGTGAATTAATGAAGATAAACATAGTATTTCATGTAATGTTAGTTAATCTCAGTGTTTTTTATAATGAAAATATATAAAAGATTAAATTTATTTGAAAGTATTATATTTAACAAAATCAAGGCGTGTTACATTAGAGTAACTACCTAAACTTCCATTGTTATGGTAATAAAATATACTATTAGAACCACATGATCTTAAGGAATAAAAAACTCAACACCATAATTAATAGCTACAAATGTAATTTAAAATGGTTTAGCTTGAATATTAAGGAAATAAATATGTTCTAAGAGTCACTAACCTTTATTGATGGATGATTTGGTGGTATAAAGGTTAGTGATCAAGTTGTTGGTAAAGTATTTGGACAAAATAAGATCATCTATCAATCACTAATGTGTTGGAGCAGTGACCAAGATATTTGGATGAGAGGTTAATTTTGATGAAATTGGATCTTTGACCAGTGACACCGGTTTATTCATCTACACTTATATGGGTTCCATTTATAATTTTATAAGGTCCACTTCTCTTTGAAAGGGGGTATTGTCAAATCCAAAATCATAGAAAAGTCATTTATTTGCATCAATTCAATATTAGTTATTATTTTTAAAATTGAATCCAACTTATCCTATTCTTCAACAATCCAACACCTCCACCCTTTATAATTCTCTTATTGGAGTGAAATTTATTTTTGGTTTGAGAAAAAGAACCCTCTAACATAGACCCCCATAAAATCATCCCCTAAGATTGAATTAAGTAGATTTGGATCTTGAATCACTGGATTTGATCTCTCCTACACTCCATTTATTACTAGTTTCATAGATTCCCCTTTTAATATCACAAAAACTATTTATCAATAATATAAAAATACGATATACCAATGATTTTGAATAGTTTGTATATGTCTCTAAACCGTTGGTATAGCCTATACCAACGGTATGGAGAGCCGTTGGCTGGTTTGGTATAGAGATGGGTCTATACCAACGGTTCTGGGAGAACTTCTGGTATATGTCATATGAAAAACCTATAACAATGGTTTCATAAAACCATTGGTATAGGTAATTAAAAAAAGATCCTTTGTTTTGATCCCAACACCTCCAATTTATAATCCAATGACCTAACCACTAAACTAACATGACTTTTGTGAACATAATTTCTTAAATATATATAATTATATTCATAAGTATTTTAACATTATATTTATTTTATGTTTTTTAATGAAATATTCCTTAAAATAATGTATGTTCCTATACCAATAGTTTTGAGAACCGTTGGTACACGTGCATTGATTTTTCAAGCTATACTAACGGGTTTGGCCAAACTATTGGTATATGTCCAAATTAGTGACTTATACTAACGTTCTGGCCAAATCCTTCGTTATAGGTACATATAAGTGACCTATACAAATATTTTCGGCCAAACCATTGGTACATGTCCAAATTATTGACCTTTACCAATAGTTTGGCCAAAACCATTGGTATAGGTCTTATTTCATCTATTGTATCCTTAAGCAATGGATATCCCTAGTCATGAGGCTCCTATGGTTTCATCTATCTACCTAGGATCTATTGGATGGATTTATGGTATAGTTTAACCCTGGGTTATTTTTGAATGTCTCTTAGATTCGAAATCCATTCATATATTTATTCATTTTAAAGGAACATGATCTTTATATCAATGACGGATTTCTGGCCTCATATATGTAGATATCAGTACAAAATATAAGGAATCATTAAATTAATAATAACATAATAATGATCCAATATTTTTTAAGAAAGTGTATTTCATACCATATAATCTGAAATCAATACATGTCACTATATTTTATTCCCATTATTTTTTGAAAAATATTGGAAAAAATGGAATATCTCGAGTAAACCCATTTTCTTTTGTTTTATGTAGGATCATGTTTGGTTATCAATTTTTTATTCCAATAAAAATATTATGGGTTTCTATATGTTACATATTTATCTCTAAGGGAAAATACCAATGGATCACACAAATGTAATGAAAACTGGACCACATTTCAAAGGAAGAAGGTAATTTGGTTTTTCAAACCCAAGGACACATCAGAACTCATATTGGTTATGATAATGTGTTGTCGGTCTCATCAGATCCTTTTTTTGGGAATTATTATAATTTCATGAATCTATTATATATATTAGACATATTCATGAATCCTTCCCAAATATTAATACAAGAACAGTTTCCCTAATAATTTGATCAAGTGTTTAATAAACATACATGAAAAAGGTAATTATAATATTGAGTGTACATGTGTATATCAAATTTTACCAATCATTTTCATGTTATTAAAATATATTGAGGCACTAATATTACATTTAAGTTGTATTACTTGGATTTATGGATTTTAATGTGTTCAAAAATGTGATTTTAGTTTTAGGATTGGGATTGAGCATCCTAGAGGTGTCCTACTATACAAGTGATAACGTGAATCATAGCCCATGTATTTCATTCAAGAGTAGTCCAGACAGTTTAAATTATTGTAGAGAGGATGTGTATGAAGGTATTTAAGAAATGGGTTTAGAACATGGGATTTAGACGATATCCTATGGAACATGATTATAGTATGAATCAGGGTCCTCAATTTTGATTTTTTCTTTAACACACAGATGGATAAGGGTTATTGTTTTAGAGTTTCATAATATGGGAGTGCAATAGGGACAAACACCAATATGGATTCCCATGTACGGTGGAATTGGTAAAATGTCATTGAGAATGGATTATATACAAAGGCTTCCCTTGTTGGGGTATTTTTTATTAATGTGTCACGATTGTTAGAAATCACCAATCTCATGTGAGTCTTTCTTAGTGTGAAAAAATATATATTGAAAGTTAATAGATGGACAACATATGGAGGCTTGACTCACACATTGAACAATCCATGATGTAATTGTCGATATGGAGATCATGCCATATTAAGGCACCCTATAAATTCTTATTACAATAAAAATAAAAATCTATATAGATTAGTGGTTCCAAATCCACTGATGGATGGGTAAAATGGGAGACACATATTAGGTGGGTAATATGGGTTGTTAAAAATGGAATCTTGCGGATCATACCAAACTATGGTGGACCATGTCGTATATCTATCTATTTCTACTAAAATTCGATTAACTATGACTATGGTAGGTCTATTGAAAATATTTTTATGATGTAGATAATCTTTCAAAACAATGGAATGGATACAGTTACTTGATTACATAACCCTAGTCCATTAGGGACACTACATACAAAGGGGTAGTCATCAAAAGGATTATGGTTAGTGTTTCACATGGTATTTTTATTAACCGTCCTACTTGAAAAGGATAATATATCCTTTGGTGGCCACCTGACATGTTAATGAGTGTTTCAATGGTATGTCTAACATGTTTAGGGATCATCTCATGAACTAGAAAACATGTCCCAGTGTATTATTGTGATTTGTCTTATATTTTTGAGGGTCGACACATAATCTAAGATGAAATATCCAACAATGAAATCTAATCATATAATACATTTTCAAATACTATTGTATGTCATGGATAATATTTCCAGGGGATTTCAAAAGAACCATACCACATGTTGGACAATTTTCTCATGATCTATGATAACTTTTTCAAATATCTTCATGTGATCTTCTTGACATGTATTATGTTTTTCAAATGATATTACTTATATGTGTGTAGGATATAATATGATAAATGATTGAGTAATGTGAATTGAATGACCCCATAAAATCAAATTTTTTGTATCTTCCATCATATGAGTCCTCCATCATTTTTTTCATTCCTCGCATAATTGTCTCAACATCATTCTCTTGTAAAACTATTGAGGAATCATGTGAAGTAACACACACATTGAAGGTATATAGTGTGATCAAACCAGTATTATATATATTATTAATTAAATCATATTAAATATTATAAAGATGCTTTATAACCCATTATGTTATAAATTGGGATTACCATATAGAAGACTCTTGTGATTACACACTCCTCGACTTTGGATAGTCAGCTCATGACATCGTGTATTTTAATGTAACATTATTTTACTATGCTATGAAGTGAATTTTATAGGAATCATGTCATATATCTATTCATCTTTACATTTCATAAAATATTATATATTTATTTGAGTCAATGGAGGACTTTGATTAATATAGTAAAACTTTTTGTGGTCAGAATGGTTTAGTCATAAGATGTCATCACTTTGTCACATGATAAAAAGAAACTGCATGATTAATGAAAATTACTAGCTTTGTTGGTCCCAATGTAATGACCCAGTTATTTATAAATTAATAATTTTTCATATCTATTAATATTTATGAATAATATTTTAATATAATGTTATATGGGACAGTATTTCTGATAGCGTACTCTATACGCAACAATAGGTTTCTCTGAATTCTTATGTTGGACACAACATTTAATTATACCGAAAATTCATATAATAATATTATTATTTTAAAAGGTAGTTACTCCTAGATGTTGTATTTAAGTGAATGAATATAACTAACTAAAATATGATTATACATGTTTGTTTACTATTTTTACCATTTTTCCAATAAATTTTTGAGGCTTAAAATGAGAATGAATCCAATATTAAGCATAAAATACTCTAATATTTTTAAAATGTAGTTTTACGGCCTTTTTAAGGAGAACCCTTTATAAATATAATTTTTTCACTTTTATCTATTATATATGAAAAAATAAACATCTTATATAGAATCATGACATCAAAATTTACTTTGGTTAAATTTTTGGTAATTTTCTGATAAGGTTCATTTTTTAATGATTAGTGACAAATACTTCATTTTAATTCAAAACATCCCTTCATATAATTTATTTATATAGTTGGATTATCAATTTAATTTTTTAAATGTAATTGTATTAGGTTTATTCATTTAATCCAATTTTAGTGATTGTAATTAAATTATGTTTTAAATTATACATAAAGACATGTTAATATTTTCATAGATTTTACTTCTTAAAACATATTTTTTTGGTTTTGACAGGAACAATTAATTTTAAATTATTTTTTAAAAATTATGAGATTTGAATTGGAAAAAATGGATTCCATATTTGGAATCAGAAAGTCCATATTTTTTTTATAGCTACATTTTCTTTTTGACCATTATGATTAGTAACTTCAGTAATTATTTTTATTTTTCAGGGTTAAAGGGTAAATCATGTAAATAAGGGTAAGATATAATATTATAATAATATTAAACTACACTAACACGTGTTTTAATCCTAGTAGATGAGTTATTTCTAACCTTGATCATCATTGGGTATATTTTTAGGACCCCATGGAGCCACTTGTGGGTGAAAATTACATTTTTAATATTTAATTTAATGTAAAGATAAATATAACATCATCATGTTTATTTTTACTAATTTTTTTTAATATGTGGTCATATAACTGATATATATGACTATATATAGTAATTATAAATATAAAATTATTTCATATATCATGTAGTTTCATTTATAAATTTTAAACATTAAATAAATATATTTATTTATGACATAATTATGATGGAGTGATTACCTTATTGATGAAAGATTCAAATAAATGATATTATAATTATTAAAATAAATTTATTTTCAACATTTTTATGACATAAATTATATTTTTGAGGTCATTGATATTTTTGGGATGAGTTATTTTCTTTGGTTCATAGTAATAATGTTATGAATTTTTGTAAAAGTCCAGTATGAATAGTTTGAAAATTGAGATAATTCATAATTTATAATATAAAATAGTTTATTAAATGTTTTAAAATTCCTAAAAATATTATATTCAGACAAATGGTTATGATAAGTCCAAATAGGTAATAAATTTCACTTTTTTTAGTCATTTTTCATGTTATGATAATTAAATTAACCCACATATTGTAAATAATAAAATTTCATAGTAAGATTAAAAAGGGTAAAATAAAGGTTAAACCAAAAGTATAAGGGTTAAAAATTATTCAAAACATGTCTAATTTTAATTGAATTATTTGGATACGACCCTAAATCATCTTACATTTTATATAAATGAGTTTTTGATCATTATAAAACAAAAATCTATTTATAATAAAATAATATTTCAAGACTTTCCTAAAGTGACCCTCCTCCCTCTTATAAAAGGAAGCCACCTCTACCAACTTCATCACACCTATCAAGCCCCTTGTCTTGTAAAACATCTTCTCAAATAATCTCCCAACATACCTACGTTACTCCAAGAAGCATTAACTTGTGCATAAGGCAATTCAAGAAATCCATTTAGGTCAAATCAAATGGAGTTACCAGATTTTGAGGTTACATCGTCTCTAATGATCCTTTCCTTTTTTTCATTATTCATTCCCAATTTTATTATTATTCTATTATTACACAAAAACAATAATATAATGAATATAATAGTATTTTTTATGATACACATTCTAACCAAACTTACACACACCTCCATCTATTGGATACGAACATATTGTTTCTGTGTACGGTGAACTACTACCCCACAAAACAATAATTGTTCAATTTTCTCCTACCACCTCTCATGGTGTCCATTATGATGGAATATTATTTATATATAATATATATTATATTTTTATTGTCTCTATTATTATGTAATTAATATTTTCAACATTCTGTTATGCTTTCCATAATATGTAACTATGATAATTTCATTTGAGTAATTGTGGACAACCGCCCACTCAAAGTGATATGACGCATTCATGCCATAAATGGAACATATAAAGGGCGGAGTTAAATAATGTATGTAATATATATGACATAGATATTATAATTTAAACTTTATATACATATGTATCATTTATTTTTCATTATTTTAATGTGACAAAAAAATGAATGTAGCGTTTGTACGTAAGTACGACAAAACGTCTCCATGAACGGTGCATTTCATTTATTATATTCAAATATTATGGACTATTATAAATACATATATACTGGATATCTGTTTTATTTTAATTTGAGTACTATTTTTGAGATGATAGACTATTGACAACATGGAAAATTTACATCAAATCAAGTTTATATTTGACTCAAGTTCCCAATATCAACAAAATGAACGATATGAACATAAATAATTATGTAATTTTTATAACATGATAATAAGTGATATAAAAAACTAATTAAATTGGAAATTGTTCTAAAACTATTAGAAGTTAATATAATTTTATTATTCAGGAAATTAATGAATGAACGAGACAAGTCAGACTCAAGGTATGTGAACTTCTTAACCCAATTTCCATTCTTTGGGATGATCTTATACTTCATCAATATGTTGTGATATGATTATCTGAGAAATGAATTTTGATATCTTATATCGTAATTATACTTTCATTATGGGGATTTATAGTAAATACACATAATCAATCTATTTTATTAACAAAATTATCTTTTTAAGGTAAATATTAACTAAATCTCAATTCATTGAGTTCAATATCCATGTAATTGGTTTTGTTTTCCAAGAGTATATGTGAATGGACTCTGATTTTTTTACAATAAATATCTACTTATATTGGGATTATTTATATTTTTCACACAAAATTATGTAATTAATTTATCTTTATTCTAATGATACGATCATTGTAATGGTTTTTTCCTTGATCTCTTTCATTGAGGTGTATCTTATTATTATGCACCTTATTTATCCATTCTGTTGTATATAAAACCTCTTTTGACATGTTATATCATGAATTAATTTACTCCAAAAATATTTAAAGTTTTTTCTAATGTTTTTATTTAGTTATTTTTATTCATGTTTATTTCAAATGGCAAGGGACTATTTAACTAAAATATCATTTTAATTGTTCTAAATATTTATTGTTATAAATATTTGTATTTAATGTTCATGTTTTGAAAACGTTTTCTAGGATTAATTTATATAGACATATATGTTTTAAAATTTTAATTCTTGATTTTTTAATGTTTTAATGTGGTATGGGACAAAATTATTCAAGAATATCTTTATTAAATGTAGAAGTCATTTTGGAATTGGATTGAATATTTCATTTTCTTGAATATATTTCTTGTGATTGATGAGTGAAATGTTGATAATTTCAAACTCTTATGTGTTATGATTATGTAATGGTACATGGTAATTTGACGAGTGGATATGTGAAAAGATAAATATGGGTGGTTTTGTAATAAAAAAGGGCAGGTGATCCAGTGATAGCTCCTTAATACATTGTCTAACATGTAAGAGGTAGACGTTAAGGTTTATCCTATTTTATATAAAGAATATACTATGATAGATATTCCAAATTTAACCATGAAGGTTACTCCCTACGTGGTTGTGAAAGCTACAACATAATTATGTTATGGACGACACAAGTTACCTTTATGATTTATGATTTCTAAGAGTTGTTCACAAATTTTTAAATTTCATGAGTTATTGTAACACCCCAAGATTTCATAGTGTGTTATTTCTTCAAAATAATTCAATAACTTGCACTACACGCAACACCGAGTTCAATCACACCATGACTTACAAAAAAAAATCCATTCAAAAGAGGTTATGAATAGTATTAACTAAATTTTAAACTTTATGTAATCCTTATAATTTTATAATCCATATTATGAGTTTCTTAGATATAATGCAAGAACAAATTCATTTTCAGTATTGCACTTTTATCAACTTTTAATAGTGAACCCTTTTTAAATACAATATTTTAAACTTTTTGACTAAATGGGGACATCAAAAAATTTAAAATGAAACATCCCAAGCTTCCACAGTAGGCTTTCCTTTGAATAATACAGTAGCGTGTGTTGTACGCAACTTCGAGTTTTAACACAAACCACAACCGATCAAACTAGCCGTTATGAATTCTAATACCTACTTTTTGAAATTATATATATTTTATATTTCAAAATGGACTTCATTTTTGGATTCGGAATATCAAATTTAGCCTAAGGTGAAATTTTGGTACTTTTCGGATAACTTTCATATTTCGATGAATAGTGAAAATTACTAAATTTTAATTAAAAACAACTTTTTTAATCAAAATAATTAATAGTGATAAATTATGAATTTGAGTGGTTTTAAAGTATATTTAGAATATATTTTTAACATTTAATATAATTTTGGTCATTGGACATAATTTTACAATTAAACCGAACATAAACAAGTGTCAATCTTTTGATAGTTATTATGTCTTAAAAACATGCCTTTTGTTTTGACAGCGGGAATTAATTTTAAATTAATTTCTGCCACTTCTGTGTTTTGAATTTAGGAAAATGGATTCCATATTTGGAATCAGGATGTTCATATTTTGTAAATAGGTAAATTTTATTTTTAGACATTTTTTATAATGACTGCGGTAAATGTTTTATTTACCATGGTTAAGGGTAAATCCGGTAAATAAGGGTTAAAAATTAATATTATAATAATACTAAATTACCCTAAAAAGTGTCTTAACCCTATTGGTTGATACATGGTCGACCATGGGCATCTTTGTGTCAATTTTGGTACCCCATGGATCCACTTTTAAGTGATAATGACACTTTATTTTAAATAAGTTAAAATGAATACAAAAATGTCATAAGCTTACATCTTTTAGAAGAACAATTTTTACATAGGGTTATACATGTTGGATTTTCGATTATAAATATCCATTAGAAAGATAAAAAGATTTACTACATAATGATATTTTATTTATAATTTTTAAACATCATATAATTTAAATTATTAATGACACAATAATGATGCAGTGATTACCTCATTAATAAATCATTTAAATAAATAAGATTATAATGATTAAAATATTATCTAAAACCTGTCCAATTCTTATTGGTTGATGTTATTTAGAATATGAGTAATCTTATCTTCTACCTCAATGATTTTTGGACCATTATAAACCGAATATAATTATATTATAAAGTAATACTTTCACTCTTTCCTAAAGAGCCCCTCCTCTCCCTTATAAAAGGAGACCACTTATACTCATTCCACACACCTCTAAAGCCACTTGGCTCGTCCAAACCCTGCCCAAATAAGCTCCCCACATCCCTCTCCTCCTCCTTGAAGCTTCCCCTTAGGCAGAATTCATTTCAAGAAGTCCTTTGGTTCCAACCAAAGTGAGTTACCTAAATTAAAGGTAACGATTTCTCTTAAATTATTTTCATTTATTTTACTTCTCCAACCCCAAACTCTTTTTATTTCCTTTCTTTTGTAACAACACCAGTATCCACAATATACTAGGATGTTGTTATAAGTAGGATTCAAACTACACATACACACAACTCCATCTAATGGATGATGAACATAATGTTTCTGTGGATGGCAAACTAACGCCTCACGAAACGATGATTGTTCAAAAACAACTTACCGCCTCTCATGGTGGCCATTATGATGACACTGTAATTAAATATGATATTAATGATATATATTTTATATATAAGCTTCTGTAATTCCATTTTATTTCATACCATTATTCGTTTCATGTTGTATATACATACGATAATTTCATTTGAGGAAGTGCGGACTACCGCCCCCTTAAAATGATATGACTCATTCATACCACACATGGAACGTATAAAGGATGGTGTTAATGAACTTAAGTAACACATATAAAATATTATATTAGAATAGTAATATACTTATGTATCATTTAGATTCGATTATTTTAAAATAAAAATTAAATGGAAGTAGCGTTCGTGCGTACGTACTGACTACCGTCTCCACGAACGCGATGAGATTCATTCTCCACCGTATCCATTCAAGTATTATTCTCATTTTAGGGTTAAAAATAATTTTAATATCATTATGATTATGAATAATATATAATCTATCCATTACAAACATGTCTTACGTAACCAAACATTTAAGAAGAACGAATCGATTATCACTCGAAACGACGATAATACTGAGATATTATTAATAAAGCAATGTTAAAAGATCATATATGATATCATATTAATGTATATGATTCTTGTATAATTTAATAACAATTATTTCACCATTATACAGGAGGTTAAACTATCCCAACAAAGGAAAAGTACAAGTTAAGGGTTATTTCACAATCTCTTCATTATCCGAGGTTGTTTATACGTAATAATCTACTGGGATCTCGTTATCATCCACATCCATGTTTCTTCAAAATGTATTTCAAAACATTTTTAATATTTAAAAGAATATGGGTTAAAGTCATTTATACCCTTGTTTGACTTTTTATAAGAGGTTTATAAGGGAATCTTTCCGTCGTTTTCCGAACAAGGTGCTTTTTAACCTTTTCGACAGAATTAAGATAAGAATGTTTTTTTAACTTATACGGCGGGTGCGGTTATTTTCTGCCTTTATAAAATCGTCAAAGCTTCCCTTACAATCTTAAAAGAATATTTTCAAAGAAAATGTTTTATTTTATATGGATCTTAAATGATTTCAAATTAAAAGGAGATATTTCTTTAAAAAGAATATTGATTTCATCTATGTCAACATCCTTTGATGGATTTTAAGATTATTTGAAGTTGATTTATTATGATACAAAACTTCTATATTGTATTGAAGGTTTTGTGATATGTTTGACTGTGGATGTGCTATTTTTATACCATTCATAGTTTATGGTGAAATTATTTACATTTCGTATGCTAGTTCCAATAAGAATGTTTATGTTATATTTCATCCTTTACTTCATATGAATGTGTTGGACAAGTATGTTCCAGGTTGGGGACTAGTAAAAGTAAGCCCTCCAGGTTGGGGACTGGTAAAAGTAAGCCCTCCAGGTTAGGAACTGGTAAAAGTAAGCCCTCCGGGTTGGTGTCCGGTTATTAGAGGCACTCCGGGTTGGTGTCAGGTTATTAGCGGCACTCCGGGTTGGTGTCCGGTTATTAGAGGCACTCCGGGTTGGGTTCCGGTTACAGTTAGCCCCAAGGTCTTGGGAAGAGTCCTTGAAAAGAAATTAAAGTTTAGCATTATGCATTCCAACATTATGAAAGTGGTTATAGATTTTTGCATGTGATTATTTGATTAGTAGAATATCCATGTGAATAAGTAAATGGCATTATTTCATTTTACATTTTCCATACTATATTGAAGTTCAAGTTTAAAAAGGATTTTGTTTTAGTAATTCATTGCCTTAAATGTTTATGCTTATTTTTGAATGTTCCGCTATATTGTTATCCTTACTGGGCATTTGAGCTCACCCCTTTTCTATGTTTTATTTTTCCCAGGATGTGAAGAAGTAAGTTATGAATGACCTGCCGGGATATTATGAGGGGATAATAGTGTGGATTGTGGAAACATTATGTTGTTGTATTAGTTTTTATTTTATGAAATAATGTAAAACTTATGAATATATCTAGTGTTTCCAAGGCTACTAAACCAATCGGTATTTCGAGATTTGATCTTTCTTGTGATCATGCCAATGTTATGTAATTAATGCACCGACTCTGGGTAACTGGGGTCGGGGCGTTACAGTTGGTATCAGAGGAAGTTTAGTACAAACCTTGGAAGCTAGATTGAGATAAACTCTGATTAGAGCACATAGATTTAAGATAGACCTTGAGGATTATTATAGAAGAACTTCCTAAAATTTTGGTATTGTAGAGATTTTGTGAGTTTTCTGAGCAATAAATCCCTGTCTGGATACGAGAAGGTAGAGGCGGCTCTGGCACAGATGTACCTAGGGGTAAAACCCGAAAACACCGCTTTGAGCTAGACTCGAACGGGAACTGGTGCACGACAACGGGCCTTGCTGCACTCTTGGTTACGACACTCCCGGGGGATATTCTTAGGATAACTCTCATTTTCTTTACAAATCATTATGAAGGGTTTATGAGTATATACTTCCTCAAAGAATACATTTTTATGATTATGGATTATATCCATAAACTATTTAATTTATGTTATGTGTTTTACAAGTTTGGGATTAGGTATTGTTATTCATAAACTAATCTAGTGTATGCCATTGTTTAGAAATGACACCCAGTAGAAGGAATGAGAACTCCAGAAATGCACATGATCCAAAGAGAAGGAAGGATCATATCTTTCATGGTCTTAAGCTATAATTTATAAGAGAAATAGCCTCCCATGTATTATCATCATGTGAAGAAATAATATCATGTGTTGATAAGATAAGTAAAGAGTTTACTGAGTCCTATGGCTTTGAAGGGAAGCAAGAGAAGAAAAGGATGGAAGAGAGAAAGATGAATAAAGGGAAGAGGGAAAAGAAGAATTTTCCCATATGTGATAACTGTGGAAAGAAACACCCTGGAACTTGCCTGAAAGTAATGGGAGTTTGTTATAAGTGTGGAGGAAAAGGGCACAAAGTACATGACTGCAAGGGTAAGAAAATGGTTTCAAATGTACAATGCTTCATTTTCAAGGAGTTTGGACACTATGCGAACCTATGTCCCAGTCATCAGACTATGCCGCAAATGATGCTATTGGATAATAATCAAGTTATGATACTACCACAGATGAAGAGGAATGATTAGAGTTATTATGTTGATTATATCAATTGAGTGTTGTATCAACAATATACTTGTTATAATAATTATGGATTATATAAGGATTGTACTGCAGTACTATTTCATTAAGGACTTGAGATGGTGTGGAACAAAGAAAAGTGACTCAGTAGCAGGTTAAATGTTTGGAAAATATATGGTTGAGAGAAATATAAACCATAATATGGTACTGATACCGAGGTGGTGATTTTAGAATAATACATGATTGATTTGGATAAATTATATTGGATATTATTGACTACCTTGAAGCTGATTAATGATTTGTATATTCCATCATTGTTGGGGTTTAAAACATTTTTGGATTAATGAAGTATATCCAGCATTCTATATGGAATAAGGGAGAATGAATGTAATCAATATAGATTATGGTAATTCAGGATGTTTCAGTGTTTTAAAAGAATACATGATTAAGGTATTCATATGATATTACGGGGTAAAAAGGATCTATATTATGTTTACCTCCCTTATAAATGTTGGACTGTGAGTTTGGATAGAAGTATTTTGGATAGTTATAGTTTGGATTATTTTGGATTTCCATAAAAGGACAACCCGGAGGTCGGGCGGCAACCCGTCGCGTCCGGCAAGGCTGCGAGACTTGAACCCGCAACCGAAGGGCGACAAGGGTGTATCACCTACCACTGGCCCACGAGATGTCCTGGATTAAATAATGTAGTTTTTTTTAAAAGATCTGGTAGATGAATTATAAATTCATTTATTTTGGAACCCTGTACGAATAGTATAAATAGAATTTTTTTTAACGTTCTATTATCTTTTATAGTGAAAGATGAGTTTGTGGTAGAAATTTATTAATGGGTAAAACTCTAATTATAAAGTAAGTATATCTCCTTATGATCTTAGCCAATCTCATAAATAAATTCCTCAACATTAATAAAAGGAACTTAGAACAAAAATGTTGTCCTAGATGGTACCTTAAATCATCACTAATTTATGGCTTTGGGATTGTTGGTCTTTTCATAGCCATGTTCTCTACCACTCTCCATCAGATAATTGATGGTTAGATTTCTCTTCCATATCCATATTTTCCTACATGGAACCCTAGTATGTGTTATTTTCGGTAATCTTCATACTTTCCACTCTTTATTCTAAATAGAGGCCTCGTTAATACATATTTCGATGTGGGATTTCAACTAAGATATTTTGAAACGTCAAAAATGTGTTATCCTAATACCCTATGTTTTGTTGAACCGATGGTATTTCAAATCATCATAGATTGATGAATTTAAGGACCTCAATTATACACTTGTTTGTGATTGATGACCTCAATCACTACCTATAAATATTTATGTTTTTCCTCCACTTATATGTCTCTAATTGCCACCAATGTTCTCCTAATCGAGATCATAATTTGGTGGTGACCTTTTCATTTCTCTTTTCCTCATATTAAGACTAAATTTTAGTAACCCAATTTCCGATGTGGGTTTTCCCACAAATATGTTTTCTATTTTCAACCTTTTATTTTCTAAGAACAATTTCAAATTGCGAGGACGCAATTTATTGAAGGAGGGGAGAATGTAACACCCCAAGATTTCATAGTGTGTTATTTCTTCAAAATAATTCAATAACTTGCACTACACGCAACATCGAGTTAAATCACACCATGACTTACAAAAAAAAGCCATTCAAAAGAGGTTATGAATAGTATTAACTAAATTTTAAACTTTATATAATCCTTATAATTTTATAATCCATATTATGAGTTTCTTAGATATAATGCAAGAACAAATTCATTTTCAGTATTGCACTTTTATCAACTTTTAATAGTGAACCCTTTTTAAATACAATATTTTAAACTTTTTGACTAAATGGGGACATCAAAAAATTTAAAATGAAACATCCAAAGCTTCCACGGTACGCTTTCCTTTGAATAATACAGTAGCGTGTGTTGTACGCAACTTCGAGTTTTAACACACACCACAACCGATCAATGTAACAGCCCGAGATTTTATGAAAACTATTCTTTTTAATTTTATTAATGTCTTGTGTTGTACGCTACACCAAAAGCAGCTTGCACAACACGCATCCTTGACTTGCCTTGCATTACATGCAATCGCAACCTTCCTCGATAGTATGTGTGGTACGTAATACTGAGTTTCACGAAACAATGATATGCTATTAAAATATTATTAAAACTAGCCGTTATGAATAGTAATAACCACTTTTTAAATTTTAGAAATTTTAACTCTCAAAATGGACTTCATTTTTGGATTCGGAGTATCGAATTTAGCCTAAGGTGAAATTTTGGTACTTTTCGGATAACTTTCATATTCTGATGAATAGTGAAAATTACTAAATTATAATTAAAAACAACTTTTTTAATCGAAATAATTAATAGTGATAAATCATTAATTTGAGTGGTTTTAAAGTATATTTAGAATATATTTTAAAAATTTAATACAATGTTGGTCATTGGATGTAATTTCACATTTAAACTAGACATAAACAAGTGTCAATCTTTTGATAGATATTGTTTCTTAAAAACACGCTATTTGTTTTAACAGCGGGATTTAATTATAAATTTAATTAATTCAACTTTTATGTTATGAATTTGGTAAAATAGACTTCATTTTTGAATTCGGTATATGAAATATAGCTTGGGATGAAATTTTGGCATTATTCTGAAAAACATCAATTTTTGATGAATAGTGAAACCACTAAGTGGTAGGTTAAAAACTGAATTTTGCATAAAACTTAATTTTACCGCTTCTGTGAATGGAATTTTGAAAATCCGAGAGACACGGTTAATATCAAGGACTAAAATGTGGTTCAATGAGATGAAAATAATTTTTGGTGAATAGTAACTTTTTACCTTTTTTAACCACGGTTAAAGGTAAATAGGGTAATTAAGGGTAAAAATGATATTAATATTACCCTAACACATGTCCTAATCCTATTGGACAAGTGTATTTCGACCAAAAACAAACTTAGGAATAAAATATGACCATTTAGGCCCACTTGGGTTAGATTAGGACATTTATTATTAATTTATTTAAAGAAGGGTTAAAAGTGTTAAAATCAAAGTTTATTTACTACAACATTTTTAATATGGGTTTATACATAAGATAAATTTGACTATAAATATTCATTAGAAAGCTAAAACGATTTCCTACATGATGGTATTTTATTTGTAATTTTTAGACATCAAATAAGTTAATTTATTTATGACACAAAGATGATGCAGTAATTATCTTATTAATGAAATATTGACATAATTGATGTTATAAACACCAAAATAAATATAATTTGAGACTTTTTATGAATTACACTAATTTTCTAGGTTACTATGATATATTAGTGTTGATTTAATCAACTTGGTTCGAACATATAATTCTGTTATGACTTTCACAAAAATCATATATCAAATAGTGTCAAAATTGACACAAAATAGTTTTTAAATCAAATATTATATTATTAATTGTTATTTTATTCCTAAAAATCTAAGGTTCGGCCAAATGACTTATATAAGGATATATATTAATAATAAACAATTTGGGGTTCGTTTGGCATTTTATATTAAGTGTATTAACCATATAGTGAAATAAAACAAAAAGACACGGTAAAAGTTAAATTATTTAACTTAGAGTTAAATCTAATTGATAAGGTTAAAATAATACCCTAAACTTTTCAAAATCTTATTGGATGATAGGATTTCGACCCAACCCCACTTTAGCTTCGAAATAAGACCCTTTGGAACCATTATAAACCGATTTTGACATTAATATAAAATAATATTTTGAGGTATTCCTAAGGTGCCCCTCTCCTCCCTTATAAAAGGACACCTCCACCCCCTCCTCCTCACACAAATTTGAGCACTCAAGCTCGGCCAAACCCTGCCAAAATCTCTTATCCACTTCCCTAGAAACATCCTAGAGGTTCTGGTCTTACTCAAAGACCAATTTTAGTTCCCTAAGAGGAGGTCTCCAAAAGGCACTTCAAAGAAGAGGTAATTACCGTTACCAATTCTTTCATCTTTATTTCTTCTTCCACTTCTTCTTCTTAGGTTGTTTCATTATGAAGTAATAACATCAGTATCACTCATATACTGATATGTTATTATAAGTATGAAACAACCCTATTTCACCATCTATCCATCCTACGGAAAAAGAAATCACTGTGCGTGCGTACGTACGGAATACCGTCTCCACGCCGTGGTGTAATCTATTTTCCACCACCACCTTACATGGATGGGTATAATGGTGTAAAGAATAACTATACATAGTTATTACAACATCATATTGATTCTGATATATTGTATAATCCACTTCAATTCAATTCAATATTTATAGAAATGATATCATCGCTCGTGCGTACGTACGGACTACCGTCTCCACGACGCGATGAGATTCATTCTCCATGTTAACCATTTAAGAATGATTATAATGTATATATAAGAAATAATAATGAAATATATGACATTATAAAGCTACTGGATTTATGTATATATATACATATGTATGTCATCTACTTACTTCCATTTCAAGACAATAAGGAAAGGAAAACAGCGTTCATGCGTACGTACGGACTACCGTCTCCATGAACGGTGTTTTTCATTTTATTTATCTACCTAATATATATATATATATACTGAATATATATGATATATAAATAATATTTTATATTCTGGAAGTGAGTAAATCATGATATAAGTAATAATGATGTCAAGAACAACAAGTCGAAACACCTACGATAAATGGAACGATTTTACCCAAAACGCTTCTTTAACATGGAATTTACAAAAGAACGGGTAATATAATGTCATAAGTGAACCATATATGATATCATAACAATGAATATGATTCTGTAATAAGTCAATAACATGATTTAAATAATAATACAGGAGGTTCGGACACGTACAAGCAAGTCGGACCTATGGTAAGGGAAATATCACAATCTCATTTTTATCCGAGATTGTTTATACGTTGGTATTTACTGGGGTGTATTTTATCATCCACATCCATGTTTTCTCAATATATAATATTATTTACATCCACCTAAAATTTTTTAAATCCAATTTTACCCTTCTATGAGTTTTTAGTAAAAGATATGAAATGAATCTTTTGTCGTTTTTTTTATACGAGGTACTTTTTGACTTTTCCGACAAAAGTACGAAGAATGTTTTTTTTAACTTATACGGCACGAACGGATTTTTACGGTTTTATAAAGCCTTATTTTCATGAACCTTCCTCCAAAATATTTCATGAATATTTTCAATAAAATCTTTTTCTTTTAAAATTGCATGATGTTTTGTGAAAAGAAATTGATTTTGAAGAAGAAAGGATATTTTCCTCAAGAATTCAATTCAATTGTTTTATCAAAATTATTTTCCATCTAAGATAATAAAGGGTTCTGTTTCTATCCATATTTTTACATTGATTTGACTATGTTGTGATGGAATTATGTTTATGAATTCCTTTATCTTATATGAATGGTTTTATGATGTCATGTTGTTTAAGAATTCCATTTTTGTTACATGGGTTATGCAATGATGTATGGTTTATGATTTTGTGGCACACATAAGAATGGTATCATTAAGAGATGGGTGGGACCTATATCTCTTTCCAATGCATTGGGTAAAGATTTTATATCTCATGAGATAGACATGGCTGGAATGGTAGGTTATACCGGTTCAGTGAAACAGGACTGAAACGAGGGTTACTCGATTCAGAAAGGGACTTTGTCCACTAAGATAGTCTTGGCAATGAGTCTTGACTAACAAGAAATGATTCTCTATGATTATGTGTGTATGCCACAAAGTTTCATGTTTTAAGTTATGATTATTTGGATTTCATTTCACTACTATGATTTATCCCATGTTATGAAATTATGCTCTCTTTTGCAGGTTAAGATTTCCGAAAGTTATGGTCTTATGAATATGATGTGATTGATTTTTCTTTTGTATACCCTTACTGAGCATTTGAGCTCACCCTTTTATGTTTTCTTTTCCCCAGGATATAAAGAATGGTTTTTAGGTAAAAAAAAGGGAAGATATTTATGGGAGTTGTTGAAGATCTTTCCCCACGATTAGAAGATTTTATTCCGAGTTTCCAAAGACACTAAACTATTACGATCCTTGTGTGTGTGTTTTTGTTATGTACTAAGTATTCCGCAAATGTAATGTAATGTCCATGTACGTCAAGATACAGGTCTCTACAGTTGGTATCAGAGGAAAGGATTAGTCAACCTTTGGAAACTAGGATGCGAAAACGTTAGTGAGATCCCTAGAGATATTTCTAAGGTATGTCTAGGGATGTCCCTAAGGATAAGTATACGTATAGGATATAGTTCTAGAACTACGGTAACGATCTTAGAATTTAACCTAAGATGTTAGATATTGAGGGTGCTCCCCCTTTACTATGTTGTCTTCCCTAGCATGATTTCGCCTCTCACAAAATTCTTTTTGTGTTTTAGTTAATGGAGGGAACCAGAAGGAATTCGGTTAACATTGAATCCAATGGACAAATTTGTGACTATGAGCAACAAAATTGTGTGATGCCTAGAGATAAAGATATTTTGATTATGCCGAATCAGTCATCGCGATATATGATTAACAAGGTGAAATTTAGTGGTATGACTAATTCATCAAAGAAGAGGAAGATAAACTATTATGCATGTTCGCATGTTGAGGAGCATAAAGAAAGGAAGATTGAGATTTCTAAAGAAGGGAAGAAGAACCTTGAGGAATACCTCAAATGGAGGGACCGATGTTATCTGTGTGGAGAAAAGGGTCATAGAGTGACAGATTGTTATGGAGTTCAATGTATTATTTGTGGAGAACATGGGCATTACCCAACTTAATGCCCTGACCTAAAAAGATACTTCTAAATCAAGGAAGGACTTATTCCAGGACAGTCATTGAAGTGGATGGACTGAAGTGTTTATGTATTGGTATTCAAGAATAATGTTGTTGAGGTACTTTTATGGTGTATTGGAATGTTTATGTATTTCTCTAATGTGGTATTCGAAGTGATTGAGGTATTTTTGGAAAAAAGATGATATGCACATAATGAAGGGAAAATGAGAAAATGAAATATTTGACAGTATTAATGAGCTCATGATTGATATAAGGACTAAGTGATATCATGGTTTGAGTATATAGAATTTTGAGGATTTTGGTATGTGGAAAGAGTTAACTTTTAATAGAATTCATGTTTTCAATAAGGTTCAATGGGTATTCAAGAGAGTACAAGATTAAGGCCTTTGAATGTTTGGAATGTCACCAACAAGATATATCTTATGATATATGGGGATCAACGATGGTATTAAATCTCTGGTAATCGTTTTCACTATGATATGAGAATGGACTGCAGTATTATGGATAAGCCTAAAGATTGGAATGGATTATGTTGGACATAAGTTAGTATTGTTTAAGGATAGAAGTTTTTTCGATATTATTGATGGGATGTTATAGTAATATAGTTTTATAAAAAGGACAACCTGCAGGACGGGCGACAACCCATCGCTTCGGACAAGGCTGTAGGAATCGAACCCACAACCGAAGTGCGACTAGCCTTTATCGCCTACCACTGGCCTACAGGAAGTCCCTGTTTAGTAGAAACTAGTTTTATTATATTAAGTAGTATGATATATGAAGTATAAGTCCATTTTAGGAACCATATGTGATTAATCTCACTATAGATCGACTTATGTATATAATTTTTGCTAACCTTTTGTTTGAGACAGATGGAATGACCCGTCATTCTATCACATGATCTGCTAACACATCACGAATAACAAATTCAACTTCATTTATTTAAGAGATGAAGTGGAAATTTTTAAAGGCACGAACAACAGTGAGATTGTACCAAAATAAAGTAAGTATTTATTCTAATTCAAATTTTCAACTTTAGGGAAATGATCTTGAAAACCAAAAATGTTGTTCTAGTGATCTTATACCTGATGAATCAGATGGTACCTTATATCATCACAAATCTATGGATTTGTAATTACTGGCTTTTCCATAGCCATGTTCTCTACCACTCTCCATCAGAACATGATGGTTAGATTTCTCTTCCACATCCATATTTTCACCTATGTGGAAACCCAGTGATTGGTTTATTTGGGTAACCGTTACGTTTCATACTTTTGTTTTTAAAGATTGGTTTTGGTATTCTTTTTTACGATGTGGGTTTCTATTAAAGAAACTTTCGAATAGTAAACTATTTATAACCCCGACGAATTTCGAGGGCGAAATTCATTTTAAGGGGGGTAGAATGTAACAGCCCGAGATTTTATGAAAACTATTCTTTTTAATTTTATTAATGTCTTGTGTTGTACGCTACACCAAAAGGAGCTTGCACAACACGCATCCTTGACTTGCCTTGCATTACACGCAATCGCAACCTTCCTCGATAGCATGTGTGGTACGTAATACTGAGTTTCACGAAACAATGATATGCTATTAAAATATTATTAAAACTAGCTGTTATGAATAGTAATAACCACTTTTTAAATTTTAGAAATTTTAACTCTCAAAATGGACTTCATTTTTGGATTCGGAGTATCGAATTTAGCCTAAGGTGAAATTTTGGTACTTTTCGGATAACTTTCATATTCTGATGAATAGTGAAAATTACTAAATTATAATTAAAAACAACTTTTTTAATAGAAATAATTAATAGTGATAAATCATTAATTTGTGTGGTTTTAAAGTATATTTAGAATATATTTTTACAATTTAATACAATGTTGGTCATTGGATGTAATTTCACATTTAAACTAGACATAAACAAGTGTCAATCTTTTGATAGATATTGTTTCTTAAAAACACGCTATTTGTTTTAACAGCGGGATATAATTATAAAATTAATTAATTCAACTTTTATGTTATTAATTTCGTAAAATAGACTTCATTTTTGAATTCGGAATATGAAATATAGCTTGGGATGAAATTTTGGCATTGTTCTGAAAAACATCAATTTTTGATGAATAGTGAAACCACTAAGTGGTAGGTTAAAAACTGAATTTTGCATAAAACTTAATTTTACCGCTTCTGTGAATGGAATTTCGAAAATCCGAGAGACACGGTTAATATCAAGGACTAAAATGTGGTTCAATGAGATGAAAATAATTTTTGGTGAATAGTAACTTTTTACCTTTTTTTACCACGGTTAAAGGTAAATAGGGTAATTAAGGGTAAAAATGATATTAATATTACCCTAACACATGTCCTAATCCTATTGGACAAGTGTATTTCGACCAAAAACATACTTAGGAATAAAATATGACCATTTAGGCCCACTTGGGTTAGATTAGGACATTTATTATTAATTTATTTAAAGAAGGGTTAAAAGTGTTAAAATCAAAGTTTATTTACTACAACATTTTTAATATGGGTTTATACATAAGATAAATTTGACTATAAATATTCATTAGAAAGCTAAAACGATTTCCTACATGATGGTATTTTATTTGTAATTTTTAGACATCAAATAAGTTAATTTATTTATGACACAAAGATGATGCAGTAATTATCTTATTAATGAAATATTGACATAATTGATGTTATAAACACCAAAATAAATATAATTTGAGACTTTTTATGAATTACACTAATTTTCTAGGTTACTATGATATATTAGTGTTGATTTAATCAACTTGGTTCGAACATATAATTCTGTTATGACTTTCACAAAAATCATATATCAAATAGTGTCAAAATTGACACAAAATAGTTTTTAAATCAAATATTATATTATTAATTGTTATTTTATTCATAAAAATCTAAGGTTCGTCCAAATGACTTAGATAAGGATATATATATTAATAATAAACAATTTGGGGTTCGTTTGGCATTTTATAGTAAGTGTATTAACCATATAGTTAAAGAAAACAAAAAGACATGGTAAAAGTTAAATTATTTAACTTAGAGTTAAATCTAATTGATAAGGTTAAAATAATACCCTAAACTTGTCTAAATCTTATTGGATGATAGGATTTCGACCCAACCCCACTTTAGCTTCAAAATAAGACCCTTTGGAACCATTATAAACCGATTTTGACATTAATATAAAATAATATTTTGAGGTATTCCTAAGGTGCCCCTCTCCTCCCTTATAAAAGGACACCTCCTCCCCCTCCTCCTCACACCAATTTGAGCACTCAAGCTCGGCCAACCCCTGCCAAAATCTCTTCTCCACTTCCCTAGAAACATCCTAGAGGTTCTGGTCTTACTCAAAGACCAAATTTAGTTCCCTAAGAGGAGGTCTCCAAAAGGCACTTCAAAGAAGAGGTAATTACCGTTACCAATTCTTTCATCTTTATTTCTTCTTCCACTTATTCATCTTAGGTTGTTTCATTATGAAGTAATAACATCAGTATCACTCATATACTGATATGTTATTATAAGTATGAAACAACCCTATTTCACCATCTATCCATCCTACGGAAAAAGAAATCACTGCGCGTGAGTACGTACGGAATACCGTCTCCACGCCGTGGTGTAATCTATTTTCCACCACCACCTTACATGGATGGGTATAATGGTGTAAAGAATAACTATACATAGTTATTACAACATCATATTGATTCTGATATATTGTATAATCCACTTCAATTCAATTCAATATTTATAGAAATGATATCATCACTCGTGCGTACGTACGGACTACCGTCTCCACGACGCGATGAGATTCATTCTCCATGTTAACCATTTAAGAATGATTATAATGTATATATAAGAAATAATAATGAAATATATGACATTATAAAGCTACTGGATTTATGTATATATATACATATGTATGTCATCTACTTACTTCCATTTCAAGACAATAAGGAAAGGAAAACAGCGTTCATGCGTACGTACGGACTACCGTCTCCATGAACGGTGTTTTTCATTTTATTTATCTACATATTATATATATATATATACTGAATATATATGATATATAAATCATATTTTATATTCTGGAAGTGAGTAAATCATGATATAAGTAATAATGATGTCAAGAACAACAAGTCAAAACACCTACGATAAATGGAACGATTTTACCCAAAACCCTTCTTTAACATGGAATTTACAAAAGAACGGGTAATATAATGTCATAAGTGAACCATATATGATATCATAACAATGAATATGATTCTGTAATAAGTCAATAACATGATTTAAATCATTATACAGGAGGTTTGGACACGTACAAGCAAGTCGGACCTAAGGTAAGGGAAATATCACAATCTCATTTTTATCCGAGATTGTTTATACGTTGGTATTTACTGGGGTGTATTTTATCATCCACATCCATGTTTTCTCAATATATAATATTATTTACATCCACCTAAAATTTTTTAAATCCAATTTTACCCTTATATGAGTTCTTAGTAAAAGATATGAAAGGAATCTTTTGTCGTTTTTTTTATACGAGGTACTTTTTGACTTTTCCGACAAAAGTACGAAGAATGTTTTTTTTAACTTATACGGCACGAACATATTTTTACGGTTTTATAAAGCCTTATTTTCATGAACCTTCCTCCAAAATATTTCATGAATATTTTCAATAAAATCTTTTTCTTTTAAAATTGCATGATGTTTTGTGAAAAGAAATTGATTTTGAAGAAGAAAGGATATTTTCCTCAAGAATTCAATTCAATTGTTTTATCAAAATTATTTTCCATCTAAGATAATAATGGGTTCTGTTTCTATCCATATTTTTACATTGATTTGACTATGTTGTGATGGAATTATGTTTATGAATTCCTTTATCTTATATGAATGGTTTTATGATGTCATGTTGTTTAAGAATTCCATTTTTGTTACATGGGTTATGCAATGATGTATGGTTTATGATTTTGTGGCACACATAAGAATGGTATCATTAAGAGATGGGTGGGACCTATATCTCCCTCCAATGCATTGGGTAACGATTTTATATCTCATGAGATAGACATGGCTGGAATGGTAGGTTATACCGGTTCAGTGAAACAGGACTGAAACGAGGGTTACTCGATTCAGAAAGGGACTTTGTCCATTAAGATAGTCTTGGCAATGAGTCTTGACTAACAAGAAATGATTCTCTATGATTATGTGTGTATGCCACAAAGTTTCATGTTTTAAGTTATGATTATTGGGATTTCATTTCACTACTATGATTTATCCCATGTTATGAAATTAGGCTCTCTTTTGCAGGTTAAGATTTCCGCAAGTTATGGTCTTATGAATATGATGTGATTGATTTTTCTTTTGTATACCCTTACTGAGCATTTGAGCTCACCCTTTTATGTTTTCTTTTCCCCATGATATAAAGAAAGATTTTTAGGTAAAAAAAAGGGAAGATATTTATGGGAGATGTTGAAGATCTTTCCCCACGATTAGAAGATTTTATTCCGAATTTCCAAAGACACTAAACTATTACGATCCTTGTGTGTGTGTTTTTGTTATGTACTAAGTATTCCGCAAATGTAATGTAATGTCCATGTACGTCAAGATACGGGTCTCTACAATCAAACTAGCCGTTATGAATTCTAATACCTACTTTTTGAAATTATATATATTTTATATTTCAAAATGGACTTTATTTTTGGATTCGGAATATCAAATTTAGCCTAAGGTGAAATTTTGGTACTTTTCGGATAACTTTCATATTTCGATGAATAGTGAAAATTACTAAATTTTAATTAAAAACAAATTTTTTAATCAAAATAATTAATAGTGATAAATTATGAATTTGAGTGGTTTTAAATTATATTTAGAATATATTTTTACCATTTAATATAATTTTGGTCATTGGACATAATTTTACAATTAAACCGAACATAAACAAGTGTCAATCTTTTGATAGTTATTATCTCTTAAAAACACGCCTTTTGTTTTGACAGCGGGAATTAATTTTAAATTAATTTCGGCCACTTCTGTGTTTTGAATTTAGGAAAATGGATTCCATATTTGGAATCAGGATGTTCAAATTGTGTAAATAGGTAACTTTTATTTTTAGACATTTTTGAATAATTACTGCGGTAAATATTTTATTTACCATGGTTAAGGGTAAATCCGGTAAATAAGGGTTAAAAAATAATATTATAATAATACTAAATTACCCTAAAACGTGTCTTAACCCTATTGGTTGATACATGGTCGACCATGGTCATCTTTGTGTCAATTTTGGGACCCCATGGATCCACTTGTAAGTGATAATGACACTTTATTTTAAATAAGTTAAAATGAATACAAAAATGGCATAAGCTTACATCTTTTAGAAGAACAATTTTTACATAGGGTTATACATGTTGGATTTTCAATTATAAATATCCATTAGAAAGCTAAAACGATTTTCTACATAATGATATTTTATTTATAATTTTTAAACATCAAATAATTTAAATTATTAAAGACACAATAATGATGCAGTGATTACCTCATTAATAAATCATTTAAATAAATAAGATTATAATGATTAAAATATTATCTAAAACCTGTCCAATTCTTATTGTTTGATGTTATTTAGTATATGAGTAATCTTATCTTCGACCTCAATTATTTTTGGACCATTATAAACCGAACATAATTATATTATAAAGATATACTTTCACTCTTTCCTAAAGAGCCCCTCCTCTCCCTTATAAAAGGAGACCACTTCTACTCATTCCTCACACCTATCAAGCCACTTGGCTCGTCCAAACCCTGCCCAAATAAGCTCCCCACATCCCTCTCCTCCTCCTTGAAGCTTCCCCTTAGGCAGAAATCATTTCAAGAAGTCCTTTGGTTCCAACCAAAGTGAGTTACCTAAATTAAAGGTAACGATTTCTCTTAAATTATTTTCATTTATTTTACTTCTCCAACCCCCAAACTCTTTTTATATCCTTTCTTTTGTAACAACACCAGTATCCACAATATACTAGGATGTTTTTATAATAAGGATTCAAACTACACATACACAAAACTCCATCTAATGGATGATGAACATAATGTTTCTGTGGATGGAAAACTAACGCCTCACGAAACGATGATTGTTCAAATACATCTTACCGCCTCTCATGGTGGCCATTATGATGACACTGTAATTAAATATGATATTAATGATATATATTTTATATATAAGCTTCTGTAATTCCATTTTATTTCATACCATTATTCGTTTCATGTTGTATATACATACGATAATTTCATTTGAGGAAGTGCGGACTACCGCCCCCTTAAAATGATATGACTCATTCATACCACACATGGAACATATAAAGGATGGTGTTAATGAACTTAAGTAACACATATAAAATATTATATTAGAATAGTAATATACTTATGTATCATTTAGATTCGATTCTTTTAAAATAAAAATTAAATGGAAGTAGCATTCGTGCGTACGTACGGACTACCGTCTCCACGAACGCGATGAGATTCATTCTCCATCGTATCCATTCAAGTATTATTATCATTTTAGGGTTAAAAATAATGTTAATATCATTCTGATTATGAATAATATATAGTCTATCCATTACAAACATGTCTTACGTAACCAAACATTTAAGAAGAACGAATCGATTATCACTCGAAAGGACGATAATACTAAGATATTATTAATAAAGCAATGTTAAAAGATCATATATGATATCATATTAATGTATATGATTCTTGTATAATTTAATAACAATTATTTCACCATTATACAGGAGTTTAACCTACCCCAAAAAAGGAAAAGTACAAGGTAAGGGTTATTTCACAATCTCTTCATTATCCGAGGTTGTTTATACGTAATAATCTACCGGGATCTTGTTATCATCCACATCCATGTTTTCTTCAAAATGTATTTCAAAAAATTTTTAATATTTAAAAGAATATGGGTTAAAGTCATTTATACCCTTGTTTTACTTTTTATAAGAGGTTTATAAGGGAATCTTTCCGTCGTTTTCCGAACAAGGTGCTTTTTAACCTTTTCGACAGAATTAAGATAAGAATGTTTTTTTAACTTATACAGCGGGTGCGGTTATTTTCCGCCGTTATAAAATCTTCAAAGCTTACCTTACAAGCTTAAAAGAATATTTTCAAAGAAAATGTTTTATTTTATAAGGATCTTAAATGATTTCAAATTAAAAGGAGATATTTATTTAAAAAGAATATTGATTTCATCTATGTCAACATCCTTTGATGGATTTTAAGATTATTTAAAGTTGATTTATTATGATACAAAACTTCTATATTGTATTGAAGGTTTTGTGATATGTTTGACTGTGGATGTGCTATTTTTATACCATTCATAGTATATGGTGAAATTATTTACATTTCGTATGCTAGTTCCAATAAGAATGTTTATGTTATATTTCATCCTTTACTTCATATGAATGTGTTGGACAAGTATGTTCCAGGTTGGGGACTGGTAAAAGTAAGCCCTCCATGTTGGGGACTGGTAAAAGTAAGCCCTCCAGGTTAGGGACTGGTAAAAGTAAGCCCTCCGGGTTGGTGTCCGGTTATTAGAGGCACTCCGGGTTGGTGTCCAGTTATTAGAGGAACTCCGGGTTGGTGTCCTGTTATTAGAGGCACTCCGGGTTGGGTTCCGGTTACAGTTATCCCCAAGGTCTTGGGACGAGGCCTTGAAAAGAAATTAAAGTTTAGCATTATGCATTCCAACATTATGAAAGTGGTTATTGATTTTTTCATGTGATTATTCGATTAGTAGAATATCCATGTGAATAAGTAAATGGCATTATTTCATTTTACATTTTCCATACTATGTTGAAGTTCAAGTTTAAAAAGGCTTTTGTTTTAGTAATTCATTTCCTTAAATGTTTATGCTTATTTTTGAATGTTCCGCTATATTGTTATCCTTACTGGGCATTTGAGCTCACCCCTTTTCTATGTTTTATTTTTCCCAGGATGTGAAGAAGTAAGTTATGAATGACCTGCAGGGATATTATGAGGGGATAATAGTGTGGATTGTGGAAACATTATGTTGTTGTATTAGTTTTTCATTTTATGAAGTAATGCAAAACTTATGAATATATCTAGTGTTTCCAAGGCTACTAAACCAATCGGTCTTTCGAGATTTTATCTTTCTTGTGATCATGCCAATGTTATGTAATTAATGCACCGACTCTGGGTAACTGGGGTCGGGGCGTTACAATTATGATAAAGTGATTATGTTTTATGAGTAAAAATTATAATTTCTTTCATTTATTTGTATTCATGGAATAATATTTTCTTTCCTTATTTTATATCCATTAATGATATTTTTATGCTCATACCTTGTTTTTGAAATGTTTTTCATAGGGTATAAGGATGGGTATGAGAAAGGAAGAATTCAAGAAGAATTTTATCAAGAAAAGAATTCTAGTTTCTTTTAATGAGTATTATTTTCGGAAAAATATTGATAGTCAGTGGAAGAGTCATATTTGTTAATTTTGTGTTTTTATGTAATATTTATGGCCTAATTCTCTAAAAATATAAACATAAAAAAATCTTCAATGTGAATTATTGACATAAATCAAGATTATGTAATGTTTCAGGATGGGGAATTATACCCTAGGCTTGTCAAAGTGTGTCAACATGTTCAATTCTAAATTTCAAAATTCCTTCATAAGATCAATTCAACATGCCTAGGTTCTTTCATTAGATTGGGCTCACATTTCAAGGGGAAATGACCTAATCAAGACACATGTCAAACCACTTTATGTCGACCTATCACGTAATTATGATTAAATTTAAAAAGGGTTTCATTTGATCAGGTAGTTGATAACAATTACATTATTACCCCTTCAATTAAAAAATATTTTAACTTTCCCTCACCCAATTTTAGTGTCATTTTTACATTATTTTAATGATACTTTTGTTAATTTTCAAATCGATGTCTAAAAACATTCAACAAATGTATCATATTATTATGTTTACTTGTTTGATGTATTTCACATGACGAGATCAACACATATGAGGGATTTTCTATGACCAAATTGGCTTATCATAGGGCATAGAAAGATCAAATTATCTCATTAGTGGGACTTAAAATGATTAGGTAGCTTGTCTGAGGACCTTCACATGATGGGAAGGTCTTATAATAGGGCCTTCAAAAGATGATAAGGGCTTAGAATAGGACCATTACAAGATCATAATTTTGTATATTATGGGGAATCTCATGATCAATGAACATATCATGAAAAGTCCACAACCCCGACACATAATTTCTCGATGGTCATAAAATCTTGAATCTTATTTAAGGTCTTGTAAATCTTTTAACCCTAGTTCTTGACCTCTATATTACCATTATTTTTTCCTATAATTTTTGGAAAAACGATTCATACTCTTTTGGTGTATTCTTAACCCCAATTCTTTTTATCATCATTTTTTTGTATTTCAACCCCTAGAAGTAAACTCTAAAGTAACAAGGACTTAGTTATGAGGATGAAAATGACTTCCTCTATATCTTGGGTTTCATATGGATGGTATTCTAAACTTATTTTGGATTTCTAATATATATTTTTCATTATGTGAGTCACCTTATAAACAGTTAAGTAGATGGTTAAATTTTTTATTTTTTCTCAAACAACCAAATCCCTCATGCTTCTAGTTCCATGAGATTACATTACAAGACCTTATTACATGTCTCTGTCAAAATACTAGACCACATTATAGCCACATGTGACCTATTCACATAATATATTCATGAAAATTAATTTTCTTGTTAACCTATTTACTAAAATATTTAATCAATAAATTATAATATACTTTAAAAATGATGAATTTCTTTGTCCATATAATTTTCTTGCATGCCTCCTAGAATATTATTGGGTGTTGCATGATTTCTTAGTTTCTTATAAAATAATATAGTCATGTTATTCACAAGACAAGGAATGGATCATGTGAACTCAATAAATAAAAGTTATCATTAGATTTTGAGACTTATAATATGTCATGTTATCCACATGATACTACCAAAGCCATGGGATTTCATACTTGGCCCACAAATAAATAGTCAGTTCTTAGAAGATTAAAATAATTGGGATCGTCATATATATATATATATGTATATATATATATTATCCGTCTATTCCAAGATCACATGGTGAAATGTTATAATATGTGTAAATATATCATAGAGGGAAAATTAACTCATTTTTTCTTAGGCTGTGGTCCTATAGAGATAGATATATTTCCTCTAGGTTTAGAGAATAGTCCCTATTGGATTTATATATTTTTGATTTTATCCCTAAATTTGGCCTAAACCATTGAAGGAATGAATTAGAGTTCATAGAAATGTATTTTTATTATTATTACCTTTATGGTTTTCCCCACATATGTTATATGAATTTTCCATTTAATATGTTCTTATGGTTTCTACGATTCTAAAACACATGTTTTTGGTGAGAAGATACTCTAATTTTTCCCAATGCCCCCTTTAGATGTCATAAGACTATGAAAATTGTGTCTATTTTAAAATTATTTTTTAATGGTTTTCAAGTTAGAAAATTGAATATATATAGTGTAGGGTAGTTTAGTTGAGGCCATCTATTTTTTGAGATTGGGTTTATCCAGCTTCGACCATATATTACAATAGTTTAGTGACTTATAGCTCAAAATTTCTATTACAGGTTATGATGTATTTTTATTCATAAAGGGTTTGGACACCATGTAACCATACCAATAACATATATTATGTATTTTGGAAATATGATAAGGATTTAAAATCCACTGAGATTATTTGAATGTGGTTTTTTTGAATCACATTTCTAATATTTTAAACCACATATGATGATATCCTGAGAAAATGTTGATGATTGTCATGAAATACTTTTGGATATGGAGTTTTAATGAGATATTGATGGGCTATAAGGGGATTAACGAAATATTCCATTAAGTTTGAGACACCTCTATAAAATCGGTGAAGTTCCATTATGCATGATCCCATTGGGATAATATACATGGTTAAGTAGAGTAATCTCCTCTCATTTACAAGGTATGCAGATGATCTATGAATATTATTATTTTTTTAATGAATTTGGATATAGATAACTGCATTATCCATGAAGGGTTTTGGCACACTTTGTGTAGTTTAGTTTAAGATTTTTAATATTAGTCCCTATATTAAAATATTTCAAGCCACATTATTAGGTATTCTAAAAGGATCAATAAGCAATTAAAAAATTACTTATTTGAGATTGGGTACAATATTCAATGATGTAACAATGAGGGTGTTAGATCCACTTCAATATTTTGGTTATGGAAATCATAAATCACATTTAGGGAACATCTGAGACAAATGAATGAAGAGGATAGTAGGTAAAGGTCAACCATCAGTGATGGTTGAAACTGGTATCGCATATAGTCAGCGAAATAACTAATGTATATAAGTGGTACAATTCCTCCAAGACCAAAAAATCCACTAAGAACAAGCTCTAATGTAGTGCATTATACTATAGAAAATCCTATTGGGTTACCATTGGAGTAGTAAGTACCTATTACCAATACACTATAGGGAAAACCCATATTAGGTCAATGGGGTTCTAAAATAGGTTTATTAGCTCATGTAATTTCTGGTTGTAATAGTATAAATTGAAGGCTATGATGGTGGTTTGTGAAAATTTAAATATTCATGGGGTTTTTAGAACCTTTAATGTGGTTTCACCACGTATTAGAAACTTTATCGTGGTATGATTATGTGATAAACCAAAACTCTAACATCATTCAAACCAGAGATATCCAATGATATTGGATCAGCTTTTACTAAGGCCATAAAATGGTCCTCCTGATATTTTTTCCTTTTTTAATTAAACTCTATTTTTTCTCTAAAATTTGGTGATGAAGAGCTTAGAGACTTCCCTCCAATGGCCTGAAGGCCTTCATTTTTTATTCATTTTGATGATAAACCATTCAAGGTGTGAGGTGGAACCCTTACAAGGCCCATAGGCGTAAGTATTACATGGCCCATGGGCCTTAGAGGAATTAGTTTCCCGTAAGCTTCAAACATTTCATACAACCCAGACAAACTACTTGGAACTGCTCCCTCCTAGAATCCTTCATTGTGAAATCATCTCTCCTCCCTCGCATGGTTGTTCGGCTAGGCATTCCCATGCAAGAACTAGCTTGTCCCGATAAAAGGTTTCATACCCTCTCATTATTGCAATCTGTTTAGCCTCTACTGTGTTGAAATCTCTTTGCTCATTCTCCTTGTAGAACATGTCCCTTATAGGTTATCTTGTTTTCATCTGCATTTAAGGTGTCCCGATGACCTTGAGGTGGCCAAAACGCCATACTGACCAGAAGGCCTGGGTAGCCTAAAGGCCAGGCAGGACTTTGGGACCTAATCGGTGGCCCGAAGACCCAAATGGTGGCATATTCCTGGCTGCTACACTTCCAAACATTGTCTGCTACAGTAGATGCTATAGTACCTGCTACAGTAATGCACAATTATCACTATAGTACCAGATACAATACTTATACAATACCACAAAAATTATTCCTCCACCTGGATTTGATACCTAGTCATTTGGATGCACTTACAAAGTCCTTACCAATTAGGCTAAGGCCCATGTGCATTTATTATACTTCCCTTTATGTGTTTTAAAATTGAAATGTTTTTATCTATTTCAATAGTAGTTTATGGTCTTGTGATTTAGACCTAATTTTAGGGGAGTGTTACCCAACAACCATATTAGGACACCCAATTTCATGAGTACTTCAACAAATTTTTATGTGGGAGATGGAAATATTATAGATCATGGATCAACGTTCACTTGTCAAGAGTAATGGTATGGGATAATTATGATAAGGATGATCACAAATCAATATATAATTTTGATCTCCACTACGAAAATTTCTAGGGTCTAATTATTTTAATACCTTTTTTGAAATGTTAAAATACATCTAGGTGATGGGTTTAAAGGCCTTATACGTGTCCATCTTGTAAACTGTCAAATAGAGGGATCCTTTCTCCATTCTGAGGATTGTGGATGTTTTTTGTAAATCCAATGTTATCGACAAATGATGTGTGTGTCATGGATTGATGTGATCATAAAGATGATAGACGAACCCTGAAAATTGGATGAGTAGGTTCTAGCTCTAATAGACCTTTGACAATCACTAAATATAGATGATGGCTGACATTATTTGACATCATGCAGAGGGGACACTTCACCCATGCAGTTTATCATATTGAAAAAAGGATGAAATGTATCTACAGTTTATCATCATATGATGAGGATGTATTATGGTAAGATTAGAATCATATGATAAAGAAATGCAACATATAGATTAATTATAACATAGTAAAGATGTGTTCCTTGAATTTTAATCAACATGTGGTAAGCATGAGTAAAATGATGAAAAATTATGAAATGTATCTGAAAAGATTCACCACATTTGATGGGGAATGAGGGGGATAATATAAATTATTGTGGATGAGATTTCCTATTTTTTCAAATGCATTTAATATAGGAAAGAATTATTCCAAAGTATGAGTTTTCATATGGATCACAATATAGATCAAACTCGCATTTGGGGAGGGGGAATTTTCATCGATTCATGGAAAATATTTTTGAGGATTCCATTGTGCATATCTAGCTCACATGTTGGAAAGTGGGATTAAGACTCAACGTGGCAAGGATCCATCAGGTATGTAGATTATCACATCATAGGTTCAAATACTTAGTTTAAAGGGGAGAATATCGTTTATGTATTTATTTATTGGACAAGTGATGGGTAATCCAGCATAACTATGTATTCTATAGGGATATGAATCAATACTCACGTATTTTTTATATGAGATGGTCCCCTAGAAAAATCAATCTCATGCACAAGGGAAGGGAAATTTTAATATTTTATATTTTTTGGCTGATCCCATGATTTGGGATCTGGGAATCACTATGTATTTCAAAGGAGTTAGAATCAAAAAACACATACATATCCTTAATACTCTCTATATAAATCTAGATCATATGTCGAGAGGATGGTTTTTTTATCTTCCCATAGCGATCCTTGAAAACATAGTTGTATAAGGGGTCCTCTATGTAGACGAATTCTATACATAGAGAAATACAATTTCTATATCTTATCCTAAGATGAAGACGAAACATATATTTCTAGGTAAGAATTCCTTCTCTATGATGATTATGTTCATTGATGTATGAATAATATGTTAAGTAATTTAACATCAAGAGACCATGAAATAGAACATAGAGGGATGATAAACTCTTGGATTTTTGTATTTATAATAGATGCATAACTTGGAGTGGAGGGTACTTGAATTTGATGTCATAATTCCGATTTGATAATTTGTATGATGTACATATGAGTATCATAAAGCGTTTCTATTTCCACTTGAATAGTTCGGGTTTGGGATGTGTAAATCATGATCTGGTAATATCTAATTCAACTAAATATGAGCTCTACTAGTTATATGTAGGACATTGGTAATGGTGTAAGTAGGCATTGCACATATTTTGGGAAATATCTCATGGATTTAAGTGGGATTTTTCCACCAGGACTAAAACATCCACTTGGAACAATCTCGGAATAATTGTGTTCTATACCAGTGAATCCTAGTTGGGTCCTTTTATATTATTTAATCCTTATTTCCTATTATTTACATTGGTGAATCTAGAGAATGGGAGATCATATTTTATGGGTTTTTAAGAGAAATTAGTGCAAAAAAGTCATTTTAGCATTGTCATTTCGTTTTGTAATGTCATATTGTATATGAAATTATTGCAGTAGAATTTGTAAAAAAATATCCAATATATATTAATTAATATAGATGTTATAAATTCATTTTTTGAGGTTTTTCATGAAATTTTTTTCATAACCATTGTGAATGACATTTACCACATTGGTTTATAAAAAATGATGTGGAAAACACATTATCATGTCAGTCACCACATAACTGATATAAAAAGTATTTCATATTTGATTTTTCATGACAATTTTCATATAACTGATGTGGAAATAAATTATGTCTGACATTTTCATATCAGTTTTTAATTAAAAAACGTGATAAATTGTTTTCAAAAACAGTTTTAAAAAACAACATAGTAATTTTACTTATCAATTTTCTTTAGACAACAATCTATCAATTATTTCCAAACCAAAATTATAGAAGAATGTATAAAAATAGCATAATAGTAGAAATAAATAGTATAAAAACCTATAACTTGGTGTTTCATGTTTCTATTATATATTACAAATAAACTGAAATCAAATCAAACCTATGAAATGATTCACCTATTCAATTCGTATTTATCTCATATCTTGTCCTATATAAGGTTGAGGTACAAAAAATATATAAAAATTAAAACTAAATCATTTAACGCTTATTCAGAATAAACCAAACGAAAAATTAATGTAAACATTTATAAATGAATCTATCCATATATAACTTCATTACTGTCCCTATTTTAATTATTTCATTCATAAATCACTAAAAATATTATCCAAATTCCTTTACTAAATAATTTTGATGAAAATTATGTTTAAATAAATTTTTCAATTTAAAATATTTTTTAAGTGTTATCATTTAGTAATTGTAAATGAAAATTCACTGATGTCTTAACATATTTTATCTTGGTCCTATTCTTTCTTATGGTATCACTATATAAATTATATTACCTATTTTAAAATAAATTGATTAAATAAATTCAAATTTCATTATAATATAAATAATTAATAAAATATTCAAACTTTTATATTTGATAAATTACTAAATTTTTCTATTACATCACCATGGTTAGACAATATCTCGTAATTTGTATTCTATGATGGCGAAAAAAAACCTAGTATCCAATGGAAACTAATATGTAACAAAATTTAAAATGTGTATTTATTCTGCTCTAAGATATATTAAAATTTATGAGATATATTTTTTATACTCATGAATATAATGAAAAATATATCACTACAAAATTGCATTATTTTTAAGTATTTTAGAAATATAAATCATTTCTTCTACATCAGTCATGGTCCTCTATATAGTTTAAAAAAATTATGTGTTTATAAATCTGTATATTTTTTTAATTTCATGATGGATTCATGTTCTATAATGATACCTAATATAATCCAAACATAAGTATAAGTTTTCAATATATTCAAATAATGAAATAGTTTTTTTAATCAATAAACATTGAAAAACATGTATTATGATGATTCCCATCTCATCATTAGTTACATTCCCAATGATATGTTTTTCATATATCACCAAAATCATTGTATTCACATATATTCAATATTACTATGTAATTCTAAAAATATAAACTAATAAATATTAATATGTTGAAAATCTATCAAGAATAGTAAAAGTTGTACCTAAATTCATAACACTTTTATTTTTTGTTGTCTATACAATATTTATTTAACATTAAATTATAACAATAAAAAAAGATAAATAAAAAATCTATAATGTATTAAAAAATTAATATAATAATTAAATAACGGTTATTGTATAAACATTCCTCCATGGTATTTTTCAAAAACTTATAGATGGGAAAACAAAAAATAGCTGATACATTGTCCAACTGTACTCACCTTAGTTGTAAGAATTGGTATTCTTAATGATATATCTAAAATATATTATACAGGGACCTTATGATTCTTTCTCTATATGTATTTACGGGGAATGGTTTCACAGATGTAATATATCATTTTTTCTTCAAATAATGTATTAAATCTTTGAGATAATGTACGAGGGTATATGTTTATGGATTGGATCACTGGATTGGATCTTCTCATTTGATATAAACTATAAATATAAGAATCAATAATATTATCTTTAATAATAAAAAAATTTTCTATAAGTAACATTTCACTTATCAAAAATGATTTTTATCATCTACATTCAAATTATTTATTCCATATATATTCATATAACTATATATATATAACATGAATTTTGATGTTTTTTATATATATAAATAAATTTTTATTTGGGGGTTGATTTTAAATCCTTTCGTCGTCTAGAATCTAATAATAATCATTTCCCCATGACTCCCCCTATATCATGTATATCATATGTAATCTGATAAAAATGGGAGAAACTGTATTAGTAAAAAAAATCATGGTAAGTAAAAATAATAAAAAATGATCTTACCAGAACTATGTTCCATAATTGAGATATTTTCATTTTCTCAATATTTATCCATTCAGAAATCAATAAACTAATATTATGAAGATACGTAGTTCTATAAAGACCTATTTCTCATACTACATGAACTTTTATATGGATTATGATATCAAAAAAGATGGAGGAAAATACATTTTCAAATAAAAATGTATGGAAACCTCTTCGTTATCCATGTTTCTCAAGGAATTCACATTAAACAACTTATTAAAAATATATTTGAAAAATTATTACACATTCATGATATCCATTATCAAACCAATAAGAAATATTCCATGTAGTGAAACTGGTTGGAGTTATTTTACCATGACATGAAAATCATAATTTTTAATACACTTCAACTTAAAATCCATTAATGTAATTTTTCTACATTTTAAGAATAACCCTATGGTATTTTGATATCATGAAGGTATTGAAATTATATTATTTCCCCCCTATTGGAAAATGTATGACATTATAGAGGCATATATGATGTACATCCACCTGGAGTGGGATCTAACTCTAATGTATTCCCAATGAGATTAAGTCTAATATTATATTCAACCCATGTTTAAAATTTCCATTAATAGGTAATTATTTTTTAATCAATGTGTCATATATATTCTTCTTCATATTCCTGACATCAATTTTATGTCCAAAATCATGATATCTCTAATGTGTTAGATAAACAAATATTTTCCATCTCTACCAAGTATTTCCATCATTACCATATTATTTTTCCTTTCCAAATTTCACAACTTTTTTTTCACCCTCATAAAATATTATTCAGTCAAAAAAGGTATTTTAGAAATATAAAATTCTAGTAAGATATTTAATTCCTTTTTAATATTTTATAAGACAACTCTATAGAATAGAATCAATGAAAAATGTCTAATGTTGCACTCCTCAATTGTAGTTAATAATCTAATATTTTTTTTAGAAATCGGAAATTGTTTATGACCCTTAAACTATATCTAAATAAATATACTTATTCTAGGAAGTAATTGATGGTGAATATAATAATTACATGTAGTTGGAAATTTTTAATTTTATAGGAATCATATGACCTAATTTCATCCTCATATACAAGTTTAAAAACATCCAGTAATGGTGAACAGAAGATATAAATATCATTTATAGACTTTTTGGGTCTAGATACAATTAAACTCTAATTGATATACTTTTTCATCATATAAAATCCATGAGATAAGGTGTAAACAATCAATAAAATAAGCAATGATCTATGTGTTCTACTTAGACATTGATATGGATAAATTCTATTTGTGAACAGTCCCTCTTTGATATTTCAAGATTTTTTACAAAATTTATTGAACAATTGATAAATTTACATCCACTACGTAGTATTTTGTAGAAGTAATATTTTTTATCACATATTTATTCATATGAATTCCATATTAAACTTTTTCATCATATTAATTTTTATATAATCATATCAGACATGTAATTATCAAAATATAATAAAATTCCCTAGAAGAATATTTTAATAACTAATTCAGCCTATGATTTTTCTTTTAAATTGTACCATTACACCCCGTTTTAATGAAACTATAAATGAAATTCATATTTCATCATATATAGAAAATATTTATTCAGTTAGGTATATATTTTCTTATAGCACAATTCCAACAGGATTGATATTTTCATCACATTTTAATTTGAATATAGAATATCCTTGTAATTAGGAAACATGTCTCTCAAAAATTGTAGCAAATCAATAAAACTCTTGTCACACAATTCATATTTCACCATCAGGTTAATCAATATTAACACTATATATAATAGTATAGAAACTATAAAACCATGAGATAATGTCTTTTCATAACCACCATATAGACACTCAATTTTTAGTTCTTTCTCAATTTCAACTTCTTCAATATCAAAAATTGTTTCATTAATTTTAACATAATTTTCATCTTACAAATCATCAACATCAATAGATTTGAAATTATTTCCAGTTTCACCTTGTCAAATCCAAAGGCTATAACTCATATTAAAATCATAAAAAATTAAATAATCATTTACCCCAATACTGTTTAACTACTTAATATTTAGTCATTTAAGGCATGAAAAAACAAGACATTATTTGAAATATTTCATTTATAAAATTTCAAAAAATAAAAAAAATCCTCATATTCAACACTTGTTCAAAGTGATGTAACTAAAACTTGACATATTTTTATCTATAAAAAAATCAAATATTGAAAATAATTTATATAATTTAAAATTTAATTTTATATGTATAAATGAAAAAGTATCATATATTTTTCACAGATAAAAGAAATACAACATATTTGCTAAAAAAATATCAAATTTTACATATTTAATTATCATTCATTCATTAATAAATTTATGAATCACGATGAAATTTTATTGATGACCCAAATATATAAAAAAACATCATAATACATTATACATTGAAAATGCTCATTTTAATAAAGATAAAATCGTACCTTAGATACTGAATAGTCTATAAATTAAAATATTTATAACACTTTTCATCAAATTCTCATAAAATCAAACCTAACAAAAATATATTAAATAAATAATACCACGACTATGTGAATAATAATAATATAAAATAAAAATATGTAATTGATGAATGAACATTATTAGTGGAAGATATAACTCATAAAATTAAAATGAAATAAGCATATTTCATTGAAAGCATTCACAAAAAATCAAACAGATAAAATGAATTGAAGATCTATACCTAATTAAGGATGAATGAGTTGTTTAAGGAAATGGAAATCAGTATAAAAAGTATCTAAGGAGGTTAATGATGATATAAAGGGATTTATTATGATATTAATTCCAAATATATGAGACTATAGTCCAATATATACAAAAACATACCTAGATACTCATTAATTAGTATATAAAAATTATTTATAATAGGATTTCATTAATTAATAATATAATAAATTGTAAAAATTATAAATCAATTAAAAAATTCCCATGAATTAATATTTAGAACAATAATTTAAAATTAGGAAGAGATGGAAAAATGTTATCAATGGCGGGGATGATCCAAGAAAACTATAAAAAATCACCATTCATCAATTAAAAAATACCTTATTTAATAAAAAATATAATAAATAATCTTTAACCATAAATATATTGGCAACATGATAGGAATGTGCAGATTATTACAATGTAAATTAGATATAGAGATAAGAAAAGAATTGGTTGATGATAACTGAGGAAGATTGATATTGTTAGATAAAAATTAATTATATAAACACAACATTCATATTTATCAATAAATCAAAGTTATATATATAATATTTCATCAAATAATAGAAGTGGTGGGGAAGATTCAAAAAAATAAGAGGGAAATAAATATGTCTCAATGAAAACATACCTTTCCACAGGGAAACAATAATAAATAAACATGATCCACAAATATATATCTGAACTAGGATGAATGAGGAGATGAAAACAATGGAAATATGACATAGAGAGAGAAACAATTGGTGGTTGATGATAAATAAAGGTTAAAAGTGATGGTAATGCAATGTGATGAGATTATATTCCATCAAATTGAAGAAAGAAAGGGTTTGGATTTCCATTTGAGAGAAACAATACTACCATCATGTAACAAAAATACCCCAAATTGAGTCCTCCAATATATTCATAAAATCTTAAAAGGTATATCTTGTCATTTATTTAATAACTGATGAAAAACATTTCAAGTTAGTTTCAAATCGCTATCATTATAAATCATCTTTTAATGTCATCTATCCTAAAACCGATGTAAAAAACTTCATTATCATCATCAATTTCTAGATTTCCAATGTAGAAAATTAAAACCATGTAAATTTCAGATCACTTATTATATTACAATTTTGGAAAATCTATTTTAACATAGGTTATAAACAACACAAGATTAAAAGGTGAAATAATAAATATATTTTCTATTAGTAAGAAGTATATCAAATTGAGGAATTGGTTTGCATCAAGATAGATTTAAAATATATTAATATAGCTCATGGGGAACATAAGATTAAATAAGGGTTCAATAACACAAAAGCTATGTCAATGTCTTTTGAACACATTTTCATGGAGAAGGGATACAATATGAAATTATTAAGTACATTATCATCAGAGAGATAACATTTCTAGCATAAAGTCTTCATTTAATACCTTTTATCATCATTTAACATGTATGTCGATCCCTATATATTAGTAATACTCACCATGATCATGTTATTAAATGTGACTTTCTAGGTTTCGTAATATCACATGAGAATTTCTTGGTAAGATAATCCAGAGGAAATTTGGAATAGGAAATGTTATTATAGGGGTTAGGTATTAGGAATGAATGGGGTTATTCATGTTTTTTCAGGAGTTGAAATATCTATATAAATTTGGTTCCCCGTGTGAATATTATTTATTAGTGATGAGAACCCATGGTTGGGTATGAAATATGGGATCTAAGATATTATATATATATATATATATTTATATATATCATATGATGACAAGAATCATGACATATGTATTTATCAAATAAAAAGTTCATCTGTATGTCTAACCTATTTACACGAGGGGATCATTATATTTTTATTATTGATAAAACTAAGATTTTATATATAGGTATAATTAAGATTCCTGTTATAATTAGAAACAACCCATGAGTAGTTATTTTATTTGATCCCTTATATGGGTTTGATTTTAATATATTGACGGTTCATCTTAGTTACTATGTATATCTATATCATGTAGCATAATTTGTGATTTATGATCCATCATGTCATGTGAAATAAGGTTTTGCTCAAATATGTTTGACATCACATGGCAAGGACAAATAGATGTTGGTAAGCGTAGATTTTTTATTTTAGGACTTAGGTATGATTGTATAAAGATATAATTTATTCTTAATCCCATGTTGATATGGGATTAAATGTATTAATTTATTTTTTTCACTGAATTTATATAATAAAGATGATTATTTGACAACTAATAGGATTAATGTCACAATATTAGAGAAATATCAGATGGAGATAAGAGGGGCTTTTCCAGTGTAAATAAACATTCACTAGCCACATGGCCTTGCATTATTCGCCCTAAAATACTAGTAGGATCCGATTAGAATTAGTCAGTCCCAATTACCAATATTTTACAAAGGTGAAAATGGAGGATATTAGATCAATGAATGTGAAATTTTAAGAGAATATACCCTATAGGTATTCAATTATTTAGACATGAATAGAGGGTATGAAGTTAATATGTTGGAAAAAGGGTGGTGTCAAAATATATATTTATTTTCAAACAAATTGAGTATTTAGAGAGTATACACACCCAATAATTACTTAGTAAAATAATTAAATGTCATAATATTTCTTTGAGATTGAGTTTTATGTATAGATGATTAACATCAAGGGTATATGATTCCACATGAATAATTGATTTATATGATGTGAAAATATGAACCATATAATATCTGATCCAATGATATATAATGAAATTTTTGTTGTCATTAACCAGTAGTAAATATAGAGAGCCCATATCACACATATTTACGACAAAATATTATTAGTTTATGGGATGTATTTACTTTGGTGCCACAAAATACAAAAAGTGCTTACTTTGTAAAGTTGTGTTATTCTTTAATGATTCCTAGTATAATCACTTTGGATTAACCACTCCATTTAAGTAATTTACTATAGGGGGAACCAAGACCATGATAGATTATGGTTCATGAGGTACCACGAGAAGGATATAAAATTTATGAATTGGTTGGTATCGACTCCAATATTGAGGAAAAAAATTTGGATCATGGATAACATAAAATTCAATAATGGTTTGAGGATCCTAAAGTATACACCAATTTATATTGAAAAAATTGTTAGGGTTAAGGGATAAAATGATATTCTAGAATACACAGTCATTAGGGAGATGCCATGTTTGGCATTAATAACGCATTTTATTTAGTTTAATTTTCTTATAATTTTATATATTTCCAATTATAAATTTAAAATACACCTTGATTGATTTAGTCAAAGAGATGTTCTAAGATCCATAAAATCACATGAGTCCTGATCTACATGAGAATCAAGTGTAATTTGGGAAGCCAATTGAAATGTGAGAGGGTGCATAACAAGGAATGTGTAGGGGTATTCATATTTCAACATGAACTGAAACCTCTACAGATAATTGGTTATAATTGTGATTCATAGATATGACTAATTTGAACTCATGGATGGGTCTAAAATGGGAGTTCCAAGAATCTAAATATATCCTATGATAACATGAATCAATTCATACGTTGTTCTTGTTAAGAAGTAATATACATAAGTATAGTACACAAGCATATGGAGGGTATATTTTTTTATTATCTTTCCTTTTTATATGACCGATTGGCCTATGTTTTCAGATTTGGGTGTCACTATATATCGAACGATAAGTGGAATAAAACCATATGTAATTATTTTTAGTGAATCCTCTACATATGCCTGACCCATGTCTATGTGATGGGGCAATTTTTCATCATGGATGGACTTAAAATTAGAAACATAGACGTCACAATGTATCCTTTGGTAATTGGAATTGGGCCACACATACTTTGTAGATGAAAAATACCATATGCTAGTATGACCAATACATAGCAAGGGGTGCATTAATGTATATTTTTGATGGACTCATGATTTTTGACCTATGAATCACGATGTATCCTATTGTAACATCATTCATGCCACATGTAGTTTATAGAAGAAAAACTCCCTTGTGAGTATTTGAATATTACATTGGGATAGGGGCAGTTAAATTTTCATTTATATAGTTATTACTCATGTATCATGAGTTTTAAATGAATTGATGTTATAAATTGTGGAGGAATAAAAATATCCATGAATGTGGTTTTGATGTAAGACTCCAATAAGACTAATTAACTCTTATGTAAGGTAGTTGGAGAAAGTGACTAATTTACTAGTAAATCCTTATATAATTTTTTTAAATAAATCTACCTCATGTGTCATAGGGGGGTGTCCTATAAGGAAAATATTGTTTTTCTATTTAAGATCATTAAAACAAGATCTTGTTTGTTGTATAGTTTAATTTCTTGTCACCAAAACCGAATTCCACATTGTTTAACATAATTTCGTAAGTATTTATTTTGTTCTATTTAATTATAGGCATTATGGAAGTATTACATGTAGTTTAACATTATGCATAAATCATGTGGAGTGTTGTGTAGTTAATGTATTTTCCCTGAGACATAGGGATGATGCGGGAAATCATGGAAAATAAATTGTAAGAAATGTTTTTTTGGAAAGATAGTAATCATCTTCCCATCGATTTTGTTCAATGATTAATCCCTATTGTAATATAACATAGGTATTATTTAAAATACTTCCCAATTGGTTTCTATCTTTAGGGGTTTCTTTTTAGTTTCAATTGGTGTTCTGAGGACCAATACAGATTCTTCCTATTGGTACGAATTGTAGTTATAATTTTTGTTAAAGGATCACACAATCCATTTGGGATGGAAATCATCATTTTATAGTGTTCAATATCTATATTAATTAAATAATTCATAATAATTTTGTAACTTTTTTCTGTTCTTCTTAATTATATAGTTTTCCAAAAATGAAATTTAGAGTCAATAAAACTAGACCTCAATGTGTAAAAGTGTATATGTTACATAGCCCAATGAAAATGGTGTTTCATGTTTTTTAGATAATTTTATGGAATAATAGGTCCATAAATCATTTAGTATTTTATCCGACCAAGAAATATTTTATATTCCCACAATTTTATATAAAATATTTGATATAGTTTTATTGAAAGATTATATATATACATTATCCATTTTGTGATAGTTCTATGAATGGTTTGACTCAATTATATAGTCCTAATATAGTATCTTCAAATCATAAGAAGGTAAATTTATCTCATTTTCCATAAAAATTATGTGAATAACACCAAATCTGGAAAAAAAATCGGATTTCCAAAAGTTAGTCATATACTACTCCCCAAATTACTTGTGTGGTATAAAGATAGAAAATTTTCAAAATATGTCAGTGGTAGTAATGATTTACATAAAACATTAGTTGTATATGGGGGATATGGTCCCATAATATCCATTCACTATAGAATAAATAGCCTGTAATATTTAGCTATCTGTTCTCATTCTGGGTGACAAAAAGATGAATTTTTCATGAATCTTTCATGTATGACCTTTTATATTTAATTCTATATAGTAAGACATCAAATTATTCTAGTAATAAACAAGTCTCTTAATTTGGTGGGATAGTAAGATTCCACAATAGTGAGTGGCACAAAAGTAGTCATCAACATCCTTCATTTTGGTGGGTGTCTCTACTTGTTCACTTTTTATATAGATGATTTCATAAATGCCTCATTTATAAAAGGATTTATGCTATTCTAGACCATCATAAAGGGTTTTGTTTTCTCCTGGTCATCGAATCTATTCCCAGTTAGATCAATCTAATGGAAGGGTCCCATTTTAGAGGGAATATATAATGGTTTTTGTCAGGATAATGATGTATGAGGCTCATCCTAATTTTGGGAAACATTAACCTACTTGATTTCCTCCATGTCATAGACATTGACTAGTGAGACTACACTTCAGTGTGTGATGAGAAATACCTCCCTATCTTTGTTGGGATTGGACGAGACTACAGGAACATTTTCCAATTTATTGAAATAAGTAATCTTATATTGAGTTAAATAATATAGTGTTGGTTCATAAGTAAAATATACAACCAATCCACTAACATAACTACGGAGAGGGTCCAATGATTTATTTCTGTTACCATACTCTTCATTGAACTCATTAATCACTATATCTAAATTATGATTATCATTTGGTAGGATACACACACACATACAGAGATATATATATATATAAGGATAAATCCAAGCCCATTATAAATGGATGGTATTCCACCTCATCATTAGTAAAACCCTGAGACAATAATGAGTAAGGAAAATTTTCAATCTATGGGGAAATAAAGACAATCCATAAACCAACTGTGTTGATCATATATTTTTCTATTATCTTCATAATTAGACAATGGAACGAACATTAAAAACATATCTCCCTCATTCATGACATGATAGGGGAATAGAAAACATTTTAATATACAAGGTCGGTGACAACTATCATGTTTTAAAAGGTTAGATGTTTTTACAAAAAATCATCTAAGGCTATCCATTTGTCTTCCTTTTATGACATAAACTAAATGTCAAACCATTTTAAAATGAACACCACACAATTCAAGATCCAAATAATCATATGGTTTCTAACAATATTCTTGAGTGGTCCATATGAGGGTCCATCTAGAACTCATGGTGATACAAGTAATTTCCCACCCTTTACATTGTGAAGAGTATTGTGAAGAAGTTCATCACAATAATAGAATATTGAGTAACAATATCTAGAATTTTTTGGATAATATATTACAGTTTTATTTTTCCATGAATCATTTATCTCCATGAGGATACTATAGAGTGATCCTTTTTTGGTGTACATGTTTATGATGAGTAGGATTCCTTCAACAAATGGGATCAAGGCTGGTGGTTACAACAGTTACTTCTTGAGATTCATGAAAGATTCTCAAAAATATTTTCAACTTTTATAGGAGACTCCCTTCATCAAAACTTTAGGTAATCGGAGTGATTCTCCATTAATAATGTCTATGAAGCTCTTGATATAATATCATTTCCCTTATAGACCTCTTAATTTTTTAAGATTCCTATACTTTGGAATTTCTAGTACTACACTACTCTTTTCATGGTCAACCTCGATGACAGGGTAGAATAAAAAAATGAATTAACATCCCCGAAATAACAGAAAAAGTGAACTTCAATCATCTCATATTCAAACACTTCTTATGTAATTCATTTAATATTATTCAATAATTAGAGAGGTAATCATAGTAATTCAAAAATTTAACTACTAGGTCATGGACATAAAATTAAATGATTTATACCAACCTGTGTTGAAAGATATGATTCATGGAACAATATTAATTACCATTATCTTTTTTCAAGATAATGGTTATAACTGGATGAAAAATATACCTTTAAGAACTCTAAAAGTAATAGGCTCCTCATCATTAGGGACCATAATGAGATAATTATAACCAGCATATTCATCAATGAAGGAAATTTCTTGAAATCCAATGGTCACTTTGATAAAAAAATTTATTATTGGTAATAGGAAATCACCATTCAGAAAGTATAAATTAAGGTCCTTAAAATCAATACAGAGCATGATTTTCACATTTTTATTCATGATGAGGATTATGTGGGAAATACATATTGTCTACTGCACCACTCAAAAAAATCTATAATGAATTAAAATTTTAAAATCATATTTTATTTTAGTAGTTTGATAGGGGTAAAATATTATAGAACCTAGCGTAATGTCATGTTGGTTATCAACAAAGCCTTGGTTATGAGTAGCCACATCAAAGTTTATCCCAATAATTTTTATATAATTATAGGAGAAAACATATTGGTGCATCATTAGAAATTAAATGTAAATCACCTAATCATTACGATGCATATATAAACTAATAAAAACAGGTCACCAGACTTTCTATATTCTTAGATTCACCTTCTCGAGATCATTGATAGTAGTGGAGACTACTTCCTCATATGTTCAACGTGAATCCCTAATGTTATCCTTATTTCTTAAATCAATGTGAAAATGTATTAATATTCAGTTAGGGTGGATAATTTAGGGGTATCTCTTCCCCTATAAAGATAATAGAGATAGTGATAAGGGACATTGACCTCCTGAACTAGTAGAGGAATTATGGTGAAATTTTGGGAATACTTATTCTCCTTTACACCAATACCTGGGTAATACAAGGTATGGAAACCTCATGTTGTACGTTATTTCAATATAGGAATTTTAAATTTCTCCCAATGGTGTAAGGGAATCCTCATACCCTGAGATAGAATTAGTATTTTTTTAGCCCACTTTTGTTGGAATGATTTCAATCATAAGTACATGGGCCATTAAATTTATTGGTTCATAAAAACATCTTTATATTGTGTATTCTACATTTATTAGGTTTATAGGGAGCACACAATCACTATTGAGAAAAATCTAGGGATTCATAGGGGTTGTTCAGAAGTAGCTAAGAGAATAAAAAATGCATATAATCCCTATATCATTGTTTTTTTTATTTCCTTCATTTAGAATCAATCCATATATTATATGGATAAATAGTTTTCAAAGGGGGTGAAATCCCCATTTAGTATGTCAACCATTCCATTAATGTGGTATTTAAAACATTAATGAAATGTTTAGGGTACTATCACAAGTCTATAAATCCATACTTTCTCAAGAAGTAAATTTTACGTTTCTTGTTGGATAACCATAAACTAATAATTGGATATGAACTCTCTATATCGATACCTTTTCATGATCTTTATTAGGGTCCTCTACTCTATATTATAACACTATTTGATGGTAATTGTATATGGAGACAATAATATTCATTATATCATAATTGTAATCGATTTCATACCCAAATTATATTTATCTTGTAACTATTTTCAACCATAGACCTTGGGATGATGACAATATCCAGACTTATTGAAAAATGGTTGGGCCTTATATTCACCTAAATATTTATTCTCAATTTTTATATATAAATTATATGGATAAATTACATTCATATGGTGTGGTATCTACTTGGTAATCCTTGGTTTTAGTGACTTTTGTATCAAATTCTTTGGGGCTTGAGAGGGTTTCAATGATTGCCTCAATGAATTCTTTTGAGAAGTAGAGATAATACAAGATTGAGTATTTGGATGGGATGGATGAAACTATTTTATATTTTCAAATTTTTGTTCCATAGTTATATTATTTCCAAGGTAGTGTTTATCCATATCATGTGGATTAGTATATAAGGTTTTTGAGGTAAAAAATCCAAGTGTATAAGATTAGGTCAATGGAGAATATGTTAAATGGTGGCTAGTTTTTCCTTGCCTAACCCTTTATTAAGGATATTCCAAAAGACATACAACTTCCAGTCAATTTGATAAAAATATTAGGTTCATATGATCATTTAAGGGTCTTATGGTATCTAAATGATTTTTTGGGATCAATGGAGCACTATCCCATGGGTCACACCATGTATAAATATTCTATGACGATGTGATCAGAATATTGGGCTCGACCATGACCATGTCATCACCTGTACCCTCGGAATATTTGACCTCATCCTCCGTCTCCCCTATTAAGTATAAGAAACTCCTTTTCATGAGATTATTCATCATTAAATGAAATATATATTTAGAGTAATAAATTAATAGATCTGAATATTACCTCTTACTAAGATGAGGATCCCATTTGGTGGGTCTATTCATATTCTTCAGATGGTAAAGGATTGAAATCTTCAAGAGACTAATTATATGTGGGTGTTGGATATAACTTCTTATATTGTGAATTTTTATTCATATAATGGTTATTTTATCCTTTAGGAGGTCGTATTAACATATACTCTCAAGTTTTTAGGATGTTTACTGTCTGGGGAAGTTGTTCTCTCAGGGTGGCATGAGCATTATCATAAATATTCGATTCATTTAGGTATTGAACTTTTATTCACACCTAGATATAACTTATTTCCATCAACCCTTCTCTTGTAATTGGTTGGATGTATCACATGTGTCAAATTATCGGGAATTTAAAAATATCACATGTCCAGACTCAACCACCCTCAAATGAATATTTTAAAGGTAATGTAGAACTGAATGGTGTCAACTGGTCTCCTATGAAATTAGAAATTGTTAGGGAAATAACTGAGGTTGACCTCATTGGGTTTTATATGAACCAATATATTAAAGAGGTTGTTGTATATAGTTGTGAGGAAATAATAATGAACCGATTCACCTAAAAGGAATACACCACTTTCTTACACATCTATAATATTGGGTATCCCTAGAATTTCATTCCCTCAAGTCAAGGGGTTGTTTTTCAACCATTTCTATAGCTCTATGGAAATTATTAGATAATTAATTTCCATCATGGGGGATTTAGTGGGAACTGTTATTACATTGAGATTTACAACAATAGTCTCTTCTATTATTGGCCCTTTTCTTTATTAAATTAGTGTGGATATGATTTTTCCCCTTTTCACTAAATGGAATCCTCTACGAATAATTATATTTTAAGGAACACAATGAATAAGCCTATAAATTACATTGGGATCAATAAATATTTTATCTCACCTCATATATTCTTATAAAATATTCTATATAATTTCTCATGTGGCAGTGAGACACTAAGTGAGTATGTGAGGCCATTCCATCAGGTGATAAAATCATAGACACTCCCGTTTTAACACATCATGTGATTGGTGGTGTTGATAATTATTTTTTTAATTAGTATGATGAAAAATTGATAATGTAATAAATGATGAATTTATTTATAGCTAGAGATGGATCCCACTATAAGGCTTTTGTACCAAAAAAATTCTATACATACCAAATTTTATATAAAGAATATCTTTTTTGTTGACTCCTATTGCTCATAGGGGCCCATCATAGGGTCATATAATGATATTATGTTCATGAGATTATATTCTTTGTCACTAATGATATTAATTTTTGAGAGTATTGGGTTGCTAAAATTGGTTGGAGGCAATGTTTCATCCACCCATTCGGGATATGACTTCCATTTTTAGTGACAGGTAGTATTCCACCCCTCTATTAGTTTTATTTGAGCTTGAGTAACATGATATTGGTGAGGAGTTTAGGAGGTACCACTATCTTAGAAACCCCCATGAATGAGGAGTGGTTGGGGATTGACATGGTGGCCCTTATTTCATATGAAACTAATTTTGAATCCATGGTAGGTCCAGATCACAACCTTGATAAGTAGTAGGTGGTCTCCTAATGAATGAAATTCATGAACAAACATAACAACCCTATTTATATAGATCATTTTTATGGATCCAAAGCCATCTAAATTTTGATATTCTACTCTAGAAGGAATATTTTCCATCTCATGATGGGTTGGAGGAGGGTTACATGTTTATTTATAAATACCATACCTCATGGGTAGGTTTCCCATATGTAATTATTCGTTTATTTATATGTGGTTATCTATATCAATCTACTATTATGTTAACTATTATTCTATGGAGTGTAATTTTAACCTTATAGGTTGTGAGTGGGATATATCCACTCCATTCTCTTTATCCGTAATGGGAAATCATTGAAGAGGGATTAATTAATCATTCATATGTTCAATGTCATGAATATTTTCATATTTTTCTTATTTTTGGTTTATGTTTTCATATATAGATCACCTACCACTGAAGGGAACATTTTGTTATTGTGTAACTCTATTTTATCATTTTATCCTTCATCATATTTTTATATTAGTGGTGAAAAAATTCACTAGGGAATACCATACAACAGTGTTCACCACATTATTCTCCATGTAATAAAGTAGATATGCATTGCTCAGTCCTCGTTTTAATGTTTCATAAAATTCATTACATTTTCCCACAAAATTTTTGGGACATTTTTTCATAAAATCATTGCGATATTTGATTTCCATTTCCCGAAATTACCCTTAACTCATTCATTGAATATTGACCTTAAGTGAGTTTCATACTATGCTTTCCAAGTTCTCCCTAATGAATGTGATGTGCCTTGTCATGGGATAAATAGATAAGATTCAATAAACTAGAATTTACCATCTAGCATAGAAAAGTGCGATTCATTTTACTGTGATGATAAAAATGCTCAAACTCATATTGGATGGGGTTGAATTAGATATTTTGTTGTTATTTTATGATCCCCTTATTGAGGATCCGATGAATCATAAGATGGAAATTTTGATAAAAATAAACTCATATCTATGGGATGGGGTTCATTCTGAGTTTTTGATGTTTTCATTAGGTCCTTCTTGAGGATTTATGACCTTGGTGGGATGAGTAAGATAAAAATACACACTTCCTCTATGGGATGGGTTCGATCTATGATGGATTCCATGATAGTCCTATTGCGATCTGCATAATTTGGAACCAATTTTTTCATGTATGGACTGGGTTCATTGACTAATTGTGATGGGAGTAACTTACTATGGGGAACAATCATGTAATTCCCAACATGAGATTCTATGATTGATATTTTTTATGTTTAGTATACAAGAATATATTAAGAGTCCATTGGTAGCCCTCACACTCCATTAATGATGTCTTTATATCATCAAAACATTCGATCTTCTTTGTATTGACCAACTGGAATTCACATTAACCAAATTCCATGATCTCTCTGTCAACAATGACATTGAGTGATTCACCATTAATTTAGAATTGTTATCTTTTGGATAAGGCACTTTTTGTTTAACCTTACATTACCCTTCCATGGATATGAACATCCAATGATGATTTGTCATTTAGTCAATTGAAAACTATTATAAAGTAGAGGAAATCACATACTGATGAGCCAGAGGAGGAGTGCAAGGAATACATTATAATATATGTGAAATCTTTATCCATCATCCACTGAACAAAACATATTTCAATTGGTTAGTGTAAAGAACGACCTCGTGACTAACAACCTTTAGTAAATCGGCATGTAATGATATTCATGAAAAACTGTCAATGATATGGGGATCCATTTTATATTTATAGTCACAGAAACACATTACTATAATAAATTGATGAAAATAAGAAACCCAGATGGAAATTTGTTTCTAGTGATCCTTATGTTGACACATTAATCTCACAACACCAATCATCAACTATTTAAACTGATACGGTATTTAAAGAATAAAAAAATTGGTTCAAATTTAACTATTTGGTCCCTCATGTTATACATACCACACATTTAGGTTTCTTAATGATCACAAATAAATATTTTATTTATTACCATTTCTATTAAATATTTTTTGTTATTAGGTTTTCTTTTCATCCAAGTAATTGAAATAGAAAATTTATGGAATAAATAGGTTTTATATAGGCTACTTTCATGGTGATTTATGTGAAATGTATTCATCTACCCGGTGGGAATCCATCTTTAGAACAGTGAAATTTTCAATAGTTAGCTATACTTCTTGGAGTCCACTAGAAAACTAATGAGAAGCACAAGATACTTGGTACTATCATGTATTATTTTTTCTATTTACATACCCATCTACTATCAATTGGAAATGTAAGGATCATTGTGAAGTAGTTTAATGGTTACATAATGAAACTAAAGAACTATAAGAAGTAAATTTATTCTATGGAGGTGGTCATTGTATGCCACTTGTAAATATAATTTTTTATCTATCTGATGTGGTGACTTCCCATTTTATTCATTTGTGTCTTAGAGGAATTTATTTTATACATGTCCCATAGAACTATGTGGAGAACTACCTCCCACAATAAATTACCACAGGAGGCATGATACATAGCTCTTATGTGTTTTATTTTTCCTTCATGAACGTCTTTGTTACCCTGTATTTTGAGAAAATATTTTTTCTTGTAATGCCTATAAAAACCATAACTCCTTCATAATGTAGAGATATATAATAACACACACATAAGAGATCATTGTAAATCCCTCTTTGAATAATTCTCACATACCACAACAAAGAAAAAACACCATAAATAACCTCTACTAAATCTATATACCACAAAAAAAGAAAAAACACTATCCTATGACCCATTGTCAAAGAGTCTTTATGTTGTACTTCAGATTTTGAGGTTCTTCATGAATAGACCTTTTAGAAATCCTGCAATGAGGGAAACATTGTATAATTAATTCAAAAATTAATCCGTGAACATTACCTTTGTAATAGAAGCCTTTCATTGACCCTTCATGGAGGAAGGGATTCATGAAGGAGATCTTCTTGTGAATATATCATTTTGAGGGAATATTATTCTAAAAATATATTATTCTGTATTAAATGGAATGGCTATAAGGTATTTATTAATCCTTTATCAATGGTCCCATTTAATATAATGATTTTCATAAACAAATATCCATATGGATCTCTCCCTTCCTGGTCAAAACCTTAAAAAAGATATTATAAATCCTCTATTAATGACATTAAATTTATAATACCATATAAATAATATCATCCTGAAACCATTATTTATATAGATTCCATCAATAATATGAATCATAATAATTATCCTCCCATAAATTTTGAGCCACCAAGGGTATAACAATCATTGATTCCCTTGATAATTTGAGTCTTTCTTAAGTGGTTTCTTGAGTGGTCTATCCTAGATCAATAATAAATATATTCTATATCCATTAGTAAATACAAGTAATGGAATCACCGAATGAGTAGTACCTCATCCATTCTTATATTGGGCCATTATCATTATACCTCTATACCATACCCTATAAATTAGTTGGTGGAATGATGATATGTTGGTCTTCTTCTCATGTATAAAAACCAAAATGGTTCCCATTACCGATAATGCCAATTATCCAATGAAATTTACCATAGGAAGGCTAAGTGATTAATTCCAATTAAAATGTAATTTTTCATGATCTTATAATATTCAATGTATTATATTATATCATTTTTATAACATCATGAATTACTAATGTGGGATTATAGATATGAGTTGGCCATTCACTTAGAATAATTAAAATGTCCCCAACTTGAAATTCCTTATAGCTGTAAATCTCAATGTATGAATAAATGGAATATTATTCTCAACCAAAACATCCATATCCCAAATGAACATACTTTTAGGTGTAATAACGAACCTTTATCATGGAAATTTCATGATTCGTATGCCCTACCAAATCTTGTTTTCATTAATTTCATGATAAAATCAACCCTAAAAAAGGGCGTAAATCCGCTTGGCTAATATTGAGATTGCATGGCATAAAACTAAAGCTACAAAGACCTAAAAAATACATAAAAATCATAGAAAATACCTTGATATAATGAAATCAAACTGTATATTTATTTTTTGAATATCAATAAATCAAACAACATGGAAAACATATATAAATCATATAAAAAATAGAAAAACCAAATTTATGGAATCAAAACCTAAAAATTCATATCCAAATTCCCAATTGTACTATGTATATCTATGTGTTCGATATCCCTATATAATGACATAAAAATACATGGAAATGATTATTAAAAGATGATATAAAATGAAAAGGCCAATATCCTTAAAGAATGATGTAAAACAATATGGACAACTTAATTACAACATGATGTAAAACTATTTTACCAGCATCCCAAAATCATAATGAAAATTTATAGGGGAAATTTCCTAAAAATGTGATATAAAATTACTTTTCTAATATACCAATAGAATTATGGTAAATTAAATTTCTAGAGTCCTAGTCATAAGACATGAAAATGTATGAGAACGTCCTAAAATCATAATGTTAAATAGAATGGAATATTGACTCTTTAAGGTTCAATTCAAAAATTAAAACCATTTATGTCTCTTCTTATCAGCCTATATTTTCATGAATCTATTAATTCTCTCTCGTTGGGTCATATTCCCTATAGGATTTTTTATCATCATCATGGACATATTCCCTTTGGATCGTTCTTCTATTTGTCCATACCCATGGTAATATTATTCCCCCACCCGTAGGTCCATATTCCCTCTAATCCCCATCATATCACCCATATTAGATTATATTATATTTCATTATTATCTTGAAAATAACTTACTACATAAGATACAATCGCAGTCTCATTGAACCAAATACCCATTGAGGTCAAATAGAAAGTGTGTGTCATGTGTAATTCACACTCCAATTATTAATAAGAACGCATCTTGAAGATATATTTTCCAAATGATGTTAGTACTTGGATTGGTCCATATCACATGACATTAACATGTAGGATGTGTCAATATCATTGAAACTAAATTGTTTGCATTTTGATTCATTTTAAAAGTTAATTAAAGAATCCCCTATCTTGGACCTGATCCCAATATAACGGTAATTTAACACATTCATGTACTCCATAAGCTCAAGAGTTCCAAAATATGCCATTTTATATCATATTTGATAAAAATTAAATGTCACCAATTATTAATGGGAAATCATAGAGAACTAATTATACATATAAGTGGTTTTATTGAATGATATCCTATGATACATAAAAATTTTCATGTTCTTATAAAACTTATTAATGATATAGATGATCATCTTAATGGTGAACCATTGGTACATATAGATGTTCATATTGATGGAGAACCTAAAATTCTTGATTTTATCAAATATATACATGATAAAGACTGACTATTAGAACATGGTTGATGAATTTCACACAATGATATAGGAAATATTCTTGAAACATTCTGTATTTCTATAAAATATTCCAAGTGTAGTCATGGATCCACTCAAAATTCCATAGTGAGACCAACCTCTCACACTCTAGACCAAAACATATTGCAATTTTTTAGTTGAATGCACAACCTATTGACTGAAATACTTATGAAAATTTGCATGTAATGGTGCTTATGATAACATTTCATTGATATTTGGAGACATTGAACATTTATGGCCACAAAAACACATTTCTAGAAGAAATTTTTAAAAATAATAAACCCGTATGTAAAATATTCATTGGTGACCCCAAAGTTGATACATGAATCCATAAATACCACTCATCAATAAATTTAACTCACATGGTGTTTAAAGTATACAATAATTGGTTCAAAATTATATATTTGGTACCTCATGTTTACCTACCACTCTCTTAGGTTTCTTAATGGTCATAAACAAATATTTTGTTTATTTCTATTTCTACAAAATATTTTTAGTTATTAGGTATTTATATCATCCTATGAATTAGACAATCCGATAAGTAGAATCAAGAGGTTTTATAGAGGCTAATTTCAAGGTAGTTTATGGGAAATGACTCCATCTACCTGGTGGGAATCCATCGACAAAACGGTGGGATTTCAAAGAGTTAGTGGCAATTTATAGAATCCAATAGAAACCAAATGAGAACCTTAAGATGCAAAGTTCTATAAATTATTAATATTTTCTATTTAATTACACATTTTCATTTAGGTCTCAATCCATAAAGAACATGGAAATTTAGACCTTATAGTAGATTGTTTTTATATCATTGTGATGAGCCTCCAATCCTTGATAAGGAAAGTGTTTACCATTTAGTCCCTGATGGGTCTCCAACATATTATATTGTAATCCATGAATTCCTCCTATGGGTCATCATCATGTCATAGTTGGAAGTATAAATGGGATAAAACATAATTTTGATGTTTTTATATATCCAGCATCATAAATATACCAAAGTAGTCCCTCGATTCAACAGGCTAATATCCTTGGAATAGTTAATACAGAATAGGATTCTTCCCTAGGTCACCATTTTTCCATGGTGAGGTGATGCTGGTAGTTGATGTGCACAATATGTTGGTAACCCTGGTGTTTTGAGAAACTCTATATATGAATTTTTTAATAAAAGGAAATATTTTTATTTTTGAAAAATATTTTTCTACGGGGTGGTTTTCCATAGTGGATACCAGGGTAGAGTACCTTAAATACATTTCTATACTACTATGAGGATTAATATAGTGGTGGTTATCACATTTTTCATTAGATACTAAGTCGGAGTACCATTGATGTGTTTCTTATTTGTGTTGTATAACATCAAGATCACTAATATTGAGTAGATCAGGGATAGAAGACTAATCCTACATCATTGATACAATACATTGACCATCTAAATGTGGTTGAGAAGGAATTTAAGCTTACTACATGATAGTTTCTAGAAACGTTTGATGAAATTATATTATTATGGTAATGTGATTCTTTTATGGTGAAGCTAGTATAATATTAGAGAGCTATTTTATAACATTAGTGTGGGTATGAACACCCCTTCAGATGGTTTCAATAATATATTATTCAATTTTATTTGAAGATGCAATATGTTACTATTTTAGATATGCATTCCTAGTCAAAATATGTCAACGAACTGCTCGAATGAGAGAAGGAATATGAGCCTCCTCCAATAAATCCACTGAAGGATGATGGTTTGGTCCTTAATTGGTGGTATTAAGGATATGACTCATTCTCACGTGTGCTATAAAATTATTTTGAGAATATTAATTGATAATGATATAAGCCTAACAAATTTAATAACCAATTCATAATAACATACCTCAATAAGAGTAGGGATATCAGCCTAAACCTCGATGGAATTTGAAATATTAAATTGGATTTCATTAACATGAATGTGTTCTTCTTTAGAGGTGATTTGAAAAATGTTTTATAGAACCCAAAAGAATAGAAATATGATCCCAATCATTTCTCTTTTTCTTTATCATAATATATAGACAATCCTATAGGATATGAGAAAAAATATTAACATTATTTTGACAAGACAACTTTTTCTATAGATCATTGTAAAAATATTTTATATCTATCTGGAAAAAAATATGTTCCCTCTCTTTAATCATTACTAGTTTTGGAATATTTTGGTGTAGTTCTTATAACATTCCAAGGATATAGTGTAACTCATGTAGAGTATTTATGGGAATATCGACCTACATGTTATTATCCTCTAAAATAAACTGGATGTTATCATTGATTGATAAAGATATATATTATCACTCCTATCCTATTTATTCTATTGGAATATTTCAACCGGATTCATGCATGGGTGTAGGAATAATTTCCTCTCCCACGATTTCTTTCATAATATGTGGGAAAACATGATATGGGTATTCATAAATATGATCTCACTCATAGGATCCCACTAGAATATATAGTCATGCTTTATTGGTTGATACTAGAATAGAGTCCCACTCCTTCTAATCTATAGCATGCTGTTACAAGTGATATCTCCTTGGTTACCTAGTATGAGCATCTAATGTGGAATCCATTTAGGTAGTTCCCTCAGAAAAATACCAAGGGGAACATTCATGATGGTTATAGTGATGGCAGTTAACAGGATCCCTCCTTGGCAGCTGCCAAACTGAGATGGATCTAGTGTATACTCCTTGCTATTCATTCCTAAGGTATTGACGATTTTGAATTTTATTCTTAAGGGATAGACCTCCAAAGTCATTGTTAGTGGTGATAACCATCACTGATCACACCATACCCTTTAATGAATGTGGTTCAATTATGAGAATCAGTTCTTGGAGACATATATGGATGGCCTGAAGGGTTGGAATTGTACCATGTTTGTTGTATTCCTAAACCATCTTGGTTTCCAACTTGTACTGAAGGCTTCATCATAGAAATGTTGTTTTCTTTTTCATATAAGTTAATACTATACTTTAGGTTCAAGAATATTTACTTTATGATTCCTTGACTTCGTGATAGTGTGAAATTTTTATGTAAAATATATATAATCCTGATTAAAATAATAAAAAATTTCACTAATTTGTACAATTTCCAGGTATGTCACATTCTTAACTAGCTCTAAGGCGTGAATCATTTTTTTATTTTCATTTTAATTCTAACCATTTTACTACATGTAAAATAAAGAATAGACCACCCATGAGAAACTATTTTATGTTTAATTACTAAACAATTCACATTAGGTTCACCATTTTTTCTAGTAATGGTGTCAAAAAATGACCCAATGTTAAAAAAACTATTTTCTTTTTTTACAAGTTTTTTGTTTGGTTCTCTATCTTTTCCTAAAAAAGTGGTATGATTTTATAGAATTAATATATTTTTATTTCATGGAATATTCCATTGAAAAAATTTATATAAAAAGCATTCCTTCTTTTAAAAGACAGGTGTCCACTTAGTATTTCAAACCCAACGATACAAGGGAACTCACAATGGACGATATGATGAGGTAAATCTCATTGAATCCATTTTTTATTGAATTATTTCGTAGTATGGGGAAATATTAATGATTTAAAATGGGTTTATAATTCTTTCCAAAATCCTAGTATGGGAAAAAATACCCTAAAATTGATCGGGTGTTTAATCCTTACATATGGAATAGGGAATTATATTTGTGACCCTGTCTGTATATATCTATGGTTAACCAACTATTTCATATTAATGTTTGATATAATTTTACTACTTGTACTTTGACACCATATGAATGTGAATTTTGGATTTTATTATTTTCCATGATGGTGATTGGTGTTTTGTGATTGGTTTTGGACAACCATGAGAATATGTCTTTTGAGAATATGAATGAATGTCCACGAATGTCATTTATTTCTAGGAAATACAATTTCAAATCATAAAAATTAAGGATGTATAATGGAATTTATGAATTGGGTATGTTTGTTGTTCCATAGAATGGTCTTCTACATATCACATTTAAAAGAGTATTTACATTATTTATAGTTCAGTGTGTCCTTAACATGATGATGGGTAATGGTGATTGTTATGAATGTTGATAATAAATTAATTCCTTAAGAATTACCCAATGATCAATGTCTATGTATAAACACATTGGTATCTTATAGTTGAGTGGGGCCTACAAAATAATGTTTACTTGGTTGGGGGATATAATGATACAAGTAAAATGATCAATGAAAATTCCTCAGCTCATATGATTCATGAATGATGTGATAAAAAAGGGATAGCGACTGATTATATTCACTACATATAAATTCATAACTCGATCATTGAATAATCCATTAATGAATGTTTAATAAAGAGTTTGAGCCTTAAGGATGAATCCTACATATCCAACATAAGAATGGAATTATATTCATTGTAGTTCATTATAGTTCCTTATATGATATTTAATGAGGACAATTTTATACCTAATAGAGGTGGGACTTATAGTTTTGTGTAAATGTAATGTCAAGAGAATTATAGTAAAATTTTGGCCAATCCCACATGTTAATTTTATTCCACAAACTGAAAAATAGTGATTATTATGATTGGTCTATTTTACATGTTTATTTGACAAAAAAATCCTTATGAATTCATTGAATTCATATGGTTTCCTGATTATGTATCCCTAGTCCATTAGGGACACTGTTTTTAGAAAGGGGTACTCAACCAAATGATTATGTATTGAAGTTCACATGGTATATTTCACAATGTTCCTTCTTGACAAAGATGAAATGTACAAGGGTGTCCACTTGACTGGTCTACATTTTTATGGATGACATGGTCGACATGTCTAGGGGTTGTTTTTTGAAATATCATACATGTCAAAGGGTTTTACATTGATCTACAATAAATTTGTTATACATGAAAGATGAATTATGATTGCATGTAAAGGGGCCTCACATTATCTGATATGACATTTTAGAGGACTCTGGTATGTATAAGGGTATTTTTATGATCTAAGAGTCATTTTTGAGGGATGATGCATGATCTAGCATAATGTGTTTGAGGGTCTTCACATGATCTTCTTAACATGTTTCTGGTTAATCACATGATATTCCTAACACGTCATGAGGTTTTTGTGTTATCAATTATTTTATCCTGTGAAGAACATGACCCATTCACATGAATAACAATGTATCTATATTCTCTTTAAGTATCCAAAATTTCCCGGATTCTTTATGAAAATATCTCAATGTTTTTTATGAATCTACCAACTGAGGCATCACAAGATAAAAATGAGACACAGAAGGTCCAACATATGATATAAACAGTAATGCATAGAACCTTCATGTGGTCAATGTGAATCATATACACATACTACATAATCCATTAAGTTATTCACATGATTACTAGATAGAACACACTTTCAATTGTGTATTCCCTAACTTTGGAAAGTCCACTTAGGTATCCATGTGTCAGTGTGTTCCTTCAATTTCCGTTGTGATGAGGGATTTTATTTGAATCACCTTCCGGTATCAATTTTTCTTTTCATTAGTATCAATCTCATATCATATCTTGAGTTTATGTATAGGTTTTCATAATTTGATAATATATCAGGTGATCCACATTATTGAGTCACATGACGTCTCCCCTTTTCATTGGATAAATATCAACCATTTGGTTACACCATCATTACAATATTTCTTGAAACCATGGATTTTCAATGGACTTATTCAAGTTTTAGTTGACTTATCACGAAGTCTTCATGTGATCATGTCAAAAATCTTGTGGTCATTCATGAGATTGGGTAAAAAATTATATGAGACATGAATTAATCATGAGCCATTTAAAACTATTGTCAATGCATTGATTCATTATTGGACATAAAATTGCTAGAGTTGTTTCATGATCAATTGACAGATCATAAAAATTTCATGGCCACTTTATATAAAAAGTATAAATTCATTTTGAGTAAGGATCACCACATTTTCAGCCATTTTTACAATTTCCATTTTGTATTGGGAAATAGTTGTCCATTGGTTGTCCATATAGGAATATCGTGATCTATTTGACATGTTTGAGATCAATTTCATGATCAAAAAATCATTTTATAGTCTATTCATGTAGAGACCCGAAGCCTGACTTACATGGACATTACATTACATTTGCAGAATACTTATTACATAACAAAAACACACACACAAGGATTGTAATAGTTTAGTGTGTTTGGAAACTCGGAATATAATCTTCTAATCCTGGTGACAGATCTTCAACATCTCCCATAAATATCTTCCTTTTTTTTATACCTAAAACATTTCTTTATATCCTTGGGAAAAGAAAACATAATAGGTTGAGCTCAAATGCTCAGTAAGGGTAAACAAAAGAAATATCAATCACATCGTATACACAAGCATATAACTTTTGGAAATCTTAACCTGCAAAAGAGATCATAATTTCATAACATGGGATAAATCATGGCAGTGAAATGTAATCACAATAATCATAACTTAAAACATGAAACTTTGTGGCAAACACAAATAATCATAGAGAATCATTTCTTGTTAGTCAAGACTCATTTCCAAGACTATCTTAGTGGAAAAAGTCCCTTTCTGAACTGATTCACCCTCGTTCCAGTCCTGTTTCATTGAACCGGTATAACCTACCGTTCCAGCCATGTCTATCTCATGAGATATAAAATCTTTACCCAATGCATTGGAGGGAGATATAGGTCCCACCCATCTCATAATGATACCATTCTTATGTGTACCACAAAATCATAAACCATACATCATTGCATAACCCATTTAATAAAAATGGGAATCTTAAACATCATGACATCATAAAACAATTCATATAAGATAAAAGAATTCATAAAAATAATTCCATCAGAACATAATCAAATCAATGTAATAATAGGGATAAAAACAGAACCCTTTATTATCTTAGATGGAAAATAATTTTGATAAAACACTTGAAATCCATTCTTGAGGAAAATATCCTTTCAACTTCAAAAATACTTTTCCTTTTTTTAACATGTCATACAATTCTAAACTAAAAGAATTTGATTAAAAATAAACTCGAAAACATGTAAATGAAGCTTCTTGGAAATAATGTTTTAAAAATCCATTCATGCCGTGTAATTTAAAAAAACATTCTTCGTACTTTTGTCGGAAAAGTCAAAAAGTACCTCGTATGAAAAATGACAAAAGATTCCTTTCTTATCTTTTACTAAAAATTCACTGAAGGGTAAAATTGGATTTAAACAGTTGTAGGTGGATGTAAATAAAATTACATATTGAGGAAACATGGATGTGGATGATAAAATACACCCCAGTAAATGCCAAAGTATAAACAATCTCGGATAAAAATGAGATTGTGATATTTTCCCTTACCTTAGGTCCGACTTGCTTTGTACGTGTCCGAACCTCCTGTATAATGATTTAAATCATGTTATTGACTTATTCCAGAATCATATTCATTTTTATTATATCATATATGGTCCAATTATGACTTTATATTACCCGTTCTTTTGTAAATTCATGTTAAAGAAGCGTTTTCGGTAAAATCGTTTCATTTATCTTAGGTGTTTGGACTTGTTGTTCTTGACATTATTATTACTCATATCATGATTTACATACTTCAAAGATATAAAGTATGATTTATATATCATATATATTCAGTATATATATATATAATAGATAGAAAAATGAAATGAAACGCACCATTCATGGAGATGGTAGTCCGTACGTACGCATGAACGGTGCTTTCATTTCCTTATTGTCATGAATGGAAGTAAGTAGATGACATATATATATATATATATATATATATATATAAATACAGTAGATTTACCATGTCATATATTCCATTATTATTCATTATATATACTTTATAATCATTCTGGAATGGTTAAAATGGATAATGAATCTCATCGCGTCGTGGAGACGGTAGTCCGTACGTAAACACAAGCGATGATATCGTTCCCATGGCCATGGAATTGTGTTGAAGTGTATGTATACTATTTCAGTATCAATATCACTTTATAATAATCATATATAGTTACTCATTACACCATTATAACCATCCTATTAAGGTGGTGACGGAAAATAGATTACACCACGGCGTGGAGACTGTATTCCGTACGTACGCACGCGCGGTGAATTCATTTTCCGTAGGATGGATAGATGGTTAAATAGGGTTGTTTCATACTTATAATAACATATCAGTATATGAGTGATACTGATGATATTACTTCATAATGAAACAACTAAATAAGAAGAAGTTCAAGAAGAAAGAAATTGGAAAGGATCGGTAATGGATATTACCTCTTCTTTGAAGTGCTTCTTTGAGACCTCCTTTTAGGGCACTAAAATTGGTCTTTTAAGAAGACCAGGACCTCTAGGATGCTACTAGGGAAGAGGAGAAGAGTGTTTGGCAGGGTTTGGCCGAGCTTGAATGCTCAAATTGGTGTGAGTAGGAGAGGGAGTAGGTGCCCTTTTATAAGGGAGGAGAGGGGCACCTTTGGAATAACTAAAACTATTATTTTATTATAAAGCCAAATTCGGTTTTAAATAACTCCAAATTGATTTATTTTGAAGCTAAGGTGGGGATGGGTCGAAATCCTCTCATCCAATAGAATTTGGACAAGTTTAGGTTCCTATTTTAACCTTATCATTTAGATTTAACATTAAGTTAAATAATTTTACTTTTACCGTGTCTTCTTGTGTTCTTACACTATAAGGTTAATAAACTTACTATTAGAAGCCAAATGAACCCCAAATTTTTTATTTTTAATATATATAACCTCATCTATGTCATTTTTCCGATCCTTAGATTTTTATGAATAAAATAACAATTAATAATATAATATTTTTTTTAAAAACTATTTTATGTCAATTTTGACACTATTTAGTAATTGATTTTTGTGAAAATAATAACAGAATGATAAGTTCAACAAAAGTTAATAAAATCAATACTAACATGTCATATTAACATAGATAATTAGTGGAATTCATAAAAAGTCTCAAATTATTTTTATTTGGGTATTTATAACATCAATTATGTCAATATTTCATTAATAAGATAATTACTGCATCATCGTTGTGTCATAAATAAATTAAATTATTTAATGTCTAAAAATTACAAATAAAATACCATTATGTAGAAAATCTTTTTAGATTTCTAATGAATATTTATTGTCGAATTTATCTTATGTATAAACCTATATTAAAAAGGATTATTTATTAAACTTTGATTTTAACTATTTTAACCCTTCTTTAAATAAATTAATAATAAATGTCCTAATCTAATCCAAGTGGGCCTAAATGGTCATATTTTATTCCTAAGTTTTTTTTGGTCGAATTAAACTTGTCAAATAGAATTAGGACATGTGTTAGGGTAATAATAATATCATTTTTACCCTTAATTGCCCTATTTACTTTTAACCGTGGTAAAAAAAAGTAAAAAGTTACTATTCACCAAAAAATTATTTTCATCTCATTGAACCACATTTTACTCACTGACATCAATCGTGTCTCTCGGATTTTTGAAATTCCACTCACAGAAGTGGTAAAATTAATTTTTCTGAAAAATTCAATTTTTTTAACAGCCACTTAGTAGTTTCACTATTCATCAAAAATTGAAAGTTTTCAGAAAAATACCAAAATTTCACCCTAGGCTAATTTCGATATTCTGAGTCCAAAAATGAAGTCCAATTTGAAAAATGAAATTTATAAAATTTTAAAAAGTGGTTATTACTATTCATAACGGCTAGTTTTAATAATATTTTAATAGTATATCGTTGTTTAGTGAAACTCGGTATTGCTTACGACACAAGCTATCGAGGAAGGTCGCGATTTCGTGTAAAGCAAGCCAAGCAAGTGTTGTGTGTAGAAAAATATTCCTTTGATGATTTATATTACATAAAAGTCTCGGGTGTTACATTCTACCCCCCTTAAAATGAATTTCTCCCTCAAAATTCTTCACTTTGTAACAAAATGATGAGGATACCTCTCCCTCATCATATCCTCAAGCTCCCATGTAGCTTATTCTAATTGGTGGTTCCTCATAAAACTTTTCACCAATCGAGTGGTCTTGTTTCGTAGGACTTTTACGCTACGATCCAGAATCTCTTTCGGTTGTTCTTCATAAGAAAGATCTTGCTCAAGTGGTACAACTTCTGAGCTGAGTGCATGTGAAGGATCAGGTATGTACTTTCTCAGGAGAGATACATGGAACACATCGTGAACTTGAGAGAGATTCGGTGGAAGCGCCAATCGGTAAGCTACCTTTCCAACACGATCTAGTATTTCGAAAGGACCAATATATCTAGGTCTCAACTTCCCCTTCCAAATCTCATAACCTTCTTCCAGGAAGATATTCGTAAGAACACTTTATCACCCACTTCAAACTCTAGGTCTTTTCTTCGGTTGTCGGCATAACTTTTCTGTCAACTCTGAGCTGCTCTTATGTGTTGTTGAATAGATCTGACTTTTTCTGCCATTTCATCAATGAGATTAGGTCCTAATAGATTTCTTTCCCCAACTTCATCCCAGCAAGTTGGAGTCCTGCATTTCATTCCATAGAGAGCTTCATAAGGAGCCATCTGAATACTGGAGTGAAAGCTATTATTATAAGAAAATTCCACCAAAGGTAGGTGTTGATCCCAACCTCCTTTGAAATCCATAGAGAAAGCTCTCAACATATCTTCTAGGGTTTGAATTGTTCTCTCAGACTGACTGTCTGTCTGAGGATGATAAGTCGTGCTAATACTCAACTCTGTATCAAGAGTATGCTGAAGACTTCGCAAGAACATCAAGGTAAATCTCGGATCCCGATCAGATATAATAGAAAATGGTACTCCATGAAATCTTACCACTTCCTTTACATATATCCTGGCAAGCTGATCTAGAGATAAATCCCCTCTAATAGCAACATAGTGTGCAGACTTTGTAAGACGATCAACTATGACCCAGATAGCATTATTGACTTTGGATGTTTTAGGAAGTCCTGTGACAAAGTCCATAGTGATGTTTTCCCATTTCCATTCGGGTATGGGTAATGGTTGTAACATCCCCTTAGACTTCTGTCTCTCAGCTTTAACTTGTTGACAAACCAAGCATCGAGAGACATATTCAGCAACATCTCTTTTCATGCCATCCCACCAGAAGTACTCTTTCAGGTCCCTATACATCTTTGTGCTTCCAGTATGAATAGAGAATGAAGAACTATGAGCCTCATCCAGAAGCTCCTTAAATTCGGGGATGGGAGGAACAAAAACCCCATTCCTGAACATTATTATCCCATTACAATCAAGGTTGAATTCAGGAACATTTCTCACCTTCTTTTGTAACTCTACATCTTCTTTCTGTGCCTCTTTAATCTTCACATGTATAGATGGTTGAACATTCATTTGAGAAAGATAATATTTTTCCCCATCCATTATAATTCCAAGATCAATCCTTTGTAAATACATAAATATTGGATCTTTTGTGATTCTCATCATGGATAAACTAGCATGGTCTTTTTGACTTAATGCATCTTCCACCTTGTTTGCTTTCCCAGGGTGGTAATGGATTGAGCAGTCATAATCCTTAATCAGCTCCAACCATCTTCTTTGATGCATATTCAGATCCTTTTGTGTGAAAATATACTTTAAACTTTTATGATCAGTATAAATATCACACCTTTCACCATAAAGATAATGCCTCCAAATCATTAATGAAAAGATTACCGCAGCTAACTCCAAATCATGTGTTGGGTAATTTTGCTCATGGATTTTCAACTGTCGTGAGGCATAAGCTACCACCATATCATTTTTCATAATAACACACCCCAATCCCTTCTTGGATGCATCACTGTAGATCACAAACCTTTCTCCACTACAAGGCAGTGTGAGCACAGGTGCACTGGATAACCTTCTTTTCAACTCCTTGAAATTATCTTCACATTCCTCTGTCCAAACAAACATAAATCCTTTCCGAGTCAACTTGGTGAGTGTATTAGATAATCGTGAAAAATCTTTTACAAAACGTCGATAATATCCAGCCAAACTAAGAAAACATCGGAGCTCGGTTACTGTTGTTGGTCCCGACCATCTTTCGATAACCTCTGTTTTTTCTGGATCCACATATATCCCCTCTTTTGAGATTATGTGACCCAAAAATGCAACTTTTTGAAGCCAAAATTCACATTTGGTAAATTTTGAATAAATCTTCTCCTTTCTCAAGGTCTTCAATATAATTCTCAAGTGATCTTCATGCTCTTCCTTACTCTTTGAATAGACAAGAATATCATCTATAAAGACTACCAAAAATTGATCAAGATAGTCTCTAAAGACTCTATTCATTAGATCCATGAAGATAGAAGGGGCATTAGTAAGACCAAATGGCATCACTATAAATTCATAGTGTTCATACCTTGTACGGAAAGCCATCTTTGGTATATCCTCCCTTTTGACCCTTAATTGATGATACCCTGAAAGAAGATCAATCTTGGAAAAGTATTGAGCTCCGCGTAGTTGTTCAAATAAGTCATCAATGCGTGGGAGAGGATATTTGTTCTTGATAGTGATCTTGTTAAGTTCTCGATAATCAATGCAGAGTCTCATTGATCCATCTTTCTTCTTAACAAATAGAACAGGTGCTCCCCAAGGTGACGCACTTGGGCGTATGAATCCCTTATCAAGATTCTCTTGGAGTTTCTTATTCAATTCCTGCAACTCAATTGGGGCCATTCTATAAGGTGTCTTTGAAATAGGCAAAACACCCGGTACAAGTTCTATTGAAAACTCAACTTCACAATTTGGTGGAAGACCAGGTAATTCCTCTAGAAAGACATCATAAAACTCCCGTACGATGGTAATATTCTTAATCGTGAGTTTCTCACCAACCATTTGAGATAAATAACCTTCATATAGTGGAATCAAGACCCATAATATGGAAGGAATTTCAACTGGAAGGTTATATTCATCCTTGCATCGATAGACGATCGTAGATTGATCTGGAATATGAAATGTGACTTCCCTTCTTTGGAAATTGATATGAGCTCCATGTAGAGAAAGCTAATCCATGCCAAGAATCACATCAAATTCCACTATAGGAAGGATCACATGATTTTCAGGAAGCACTTTCCCACAAACTTCAATCGGAGAAGAATTATAAACTTTTGATGCGACTGTTGTGCCATTAGGTGTTGTCACAGCTAACTCAACATCTAATTGTTGAGGTAATACGGTGATACCCTTAGAAAATTTTTCAGAAATAAAAGAGTGGCTGGATCCATAATCAAATAAAACATTTGCTACTTTAGAGTGGATGGTAACTGTACCTTTCACCACATCGTTATCGTACTCCACATTGCTAATAGAAATTGCATGTGACTTTCCTTTGTCATTAGCCTTAAGAGTTTGTTGACATCGACCATCATCATTAACCCTTGGATTTGGGCATTGATTGGCATAATGCCCCATCTCCTTGCACTTGATACATTGAAGTGTAGTAGGTTCATTATGTGCATCCCTTCCTTTGTTTGCATCATTAGACATCTTCTTCCCATCATTGCGGTATTCAAATTCCCAATGACCTTCCTTCCCACATTTGAAACATTTACTTGTCCCTTTAAGTCAACTCCCTCTATGTTTCTTTCCACACTTTGTGCATAAGGGAAAGTTCATCTTCTTTTCAGTGTGCTCTTTAGATTTTCCTTTGAATTCCATTTTACTCTTCTTATCAAACCCATATGATTGATGGGTTACTCCAATCTCCATCTCAAATTTGAGAGAACATAGAACGATTTCGTCATATCTATTGATGTCCCTTATGGCTAAGGCCCTTCAAAGTCTTGGTTTTAAGCCACTAAAGAATCGATCGATCTTAATCTCAGGTTGGATAATAAAACCAGAAGCGTACCTTCCAAGTCTTGTAAAATTTTCTTCATAGGTACCAACAGATTCATCATCCTTTTGCTTCAGTTCGAGAATCTCTTTCTCCATCTTTGTTCGTAGAATACGAGGGAAGTACATATTGAAAAATAAGTTCTTGAACTCATACCATTCCATGGACTCAATTTCATCCCTTTGCCTCGTATTCTTAATAATATTCCACCATTGATCCGCATCACCTTCCAAACGATACACCGCTAAGATGAATTTATCATGTTCAGAACATTGAAGAACTGAAAATATCTTCTCAGTGGTATTGATCCACTGTTTAGAAACAAGTGGATCAGAAGACCCACTAAAAGAAGCTGGGCGTTGCCTCATGAAGGACTCAATAGAATATTGTTCTCTTCTCTGCTCATTTGGAAGTCCAGAATGATTCATAGCTTGTGTAAGTATAGCAATAAGATTTTGCACACAATCTCCCATAACATTTGTTTGTTCAGGAGGACAATCATTGCATTGTCCATTGCATTGATCAACACGGTTCCTTCGGGTTCCAGCCATCGTCTAAATCCCAAAAAGAATAGTGTGAGAGGAAAAAATCATGATAGGGAAAACATCATAATAAAGGGGGAGTACCTTCAATATCTAATATCCGAGGTTTAATTCAATGATCGTTAGCGTAGTTCTAGTACTATAACCTATACATATACTTAACCTTAGGGACATCCCTAGACATACCTTAGAATGATCTCTAGGGATCTCACTAACGTTTTCGCATCCTAGTTTCCAAAGGTTGACTAAACCTTTCCTCGGATACCAACAATAGAGACCCGAAGCCTGACTTACATGGACATTACATTACATTTGCGGAATACTTAATACATAACAAAAACACACACACAGGGATCGTAATAGTTTAGTGTCTTTGGAAACTCGGAATATAATCTTCTAATCCTGGTGACAGATCTTCAACAAATCCCATTCAGATCTTCCTTTTTTTTATACCTAATACCGTTCTTTATATCCTGGGGAAATGAAAACATAATAGGGTGAGCTCAAATTCTCAGTAAGGTTAAACACAAGAAATATCAATCACATCGTATACACAAGAACATAACTTTTGGAAATCTTAACCTGCAAAAGAGATCATAATTTCATAACATGGGATAAATCATGGCAGTGAAATGTAATCACAATAATCAAAACATAAAACATGAAACTTTGTGGAATACACACATAATCATAGAGAATCATTTCTTGTTAGTCAAGACTCATTTCCAAGACTATCTTAGCGGACAAAGTCCCTTTCTAAACCGAGTCACCCTCGTTCCAGTCCTGTTTCACTGAACCGGTATAACCTACCGTTCCAGCTGTGTCTATCTCATGAGATATAAAATCTTTACCCAATGAATTGGTGGGAGATACAGGTCCCACACATCTCATAATGATACCATTCTTATGTGTGCCACAAAATCATAAACCATACATCATTGCATAACCCATGTAATAAAAATGGGAATCTTAAACATCATGACATCATAAAACAATTCATATACGATAAAGGAATTCATAAAAATAATTCCATCACAACATAATAAAATCAATGTAATAATAGGGATAAAAACAGAACCCTTTATTATCTTAGATGGAAAATAATTTTGATAAAACACTTGAACTCCATTCTTGAGGAAAATATCCTTTCTACTTCAAAAATACTTTTCCTTTTTTTAACATGTCATACAATTCTAAACTAAAAGAAGTTGATTAAAAATAAACTTGAAAACATGTAAATGAAGCTTCTTGGAAATAATGTTTTAAAAATCCATTCATGCCATATAAGTTAAAAAAACATTCTTCGTACTTTTGTCGGAAAAGTCAAAAAGTACCTCGTTTGAAAAACGGCAAAAGATTCCTTTCTTATCTTTTACTAAAACTTCACTGAAGGGTAAAATTCGATTTAAAAAATAGTAGGTGGATGGAAATAATATTAAATATTGAGGAAACATGTATGTGGATGATAAAATACACCCCAGTAAATGCCAAAGTATAAACAATCTCGGATAAAAATGAGATTGTGATATTTTCCCTTACCTTAGGTCCGACTTGCATTGTACTTGTCCGAAACTCCTGTATAATGATTTAAATCATGTTATTTACTTATTCCAGAATCATATTCATTGTTATTATATCATATATTGTCCCCTTATGACTTTATATTACCCGTTCTTTTGTAAATTCATGTTAAAGAAGCGTTTTGGGTAAAATCGTTTCATTTATCGTAGGTGTTTGGACTTGTTGTTCTTGACATTATTATTACTTATATAATGATTTACTTACTTCCAGAATATAAATTATGATTTATATATCATATATTTTCAGTATATATATATATATATAATAGATAGATAAATTAAATGAAACACACCGTTCATGGAGACGGTAGTCCGTACGTACGCATGAACGGTGCTTTCATTTCCTTATTGTCATGAATGGAAGTAAGTAGATGACATATATATATATATACATAAATATAGTAGATATACCATGTCATATATTCCATTATTATTCATTATATATACTTTATAATCATTCTGGAATGGTTAACATGGATAATGAATCTCGTCGCGTCGTGGAGACGGTAGTCCGTACGTACGCACAAGCGATTATATCATTCACATGGTCATGGAATTCTGTTGAATTGTATGTATACTATTTCAGTATCAATATCACTTTATAATAATCATATATAGTTACTCATTACACCATTATACCCATCCTATTAAGGTGGGGGCGGAAAATAGATTACACCACGGCGTGGAGACTGTATTCCGTACGTACGCACGCGTGGTGATTTCATTTTCCTTAGGATGGATAGATGGTTAAATAGGGTTGTTTCATACTTATAATAACATATCAGTATATGAGTGATACTGATGTTATTACTTCATAATGAAACAACTAAATAAGAATAAGTTGAAGAAGAATGAAATTGGAAATGATCGGTAATGTATATTACCTCTTCTTTGAAGTGCTTCTTTGAGACCTCCTTTTAGGGCACTAAAATTGGTCTTTTAAGAAGACCAGGACCTCTAGTATGATACTAGGGAAGTGGAGAAGAGATTTTTTCAGGGGTTGGACGAGCATGAATGCCCAAATTAGTGTGAGGAGGAGAGGGAGGAGGTTCCCTTTTATAAGGGAGGAGAGGGGCACCTTTGGAATAACTAAAAATATTATATTATTATAAAGCCAAATTCGGTTTTAAATAGCTCCAAACTGATTTATTTCGAAGATAAGGTGGGTATGGGTCGAAATCCTCTCATCCAATATAATTTAGACAAGTTTAGGTTCCTATTTTAACCTTATCATTTAGATTTAACATTAAGTTAAATAATTTTACTTTTACCGTGTCTTCTTCTGTTCTTACAATATAAGGTAAATAAACTTACTATTTGATACCAAACGAACCCGAAATTGTTTATTGTTAATATATATAACCTTTTATATGTCATTTAGCCAAACCTTATATTTTTAGGAATAAAATAACAATTAATAATATAATATTTGTTTTAAAAACTATTTTATGTCAATTTTGACACTATTTAGTAGTTGATTTTTGTGAAAATCATAACAGAATTATAAGTTCGAAAAAAGTTAATTACAACAATATTAACATCTCATAGTAACCTGGAAAATTATTGGAATTCATAAAAAGTCTAAAATTATATTTATTTGGGTATTTATAACATCAATTATGTCAATATTTCATTAATAAGATAATTACTGCATCATCGTTGTGTCATAAATAAATTAAATTATTTAATGTCTAAAAATTACAAATAAAATACCATTATGTAGGAAATCTTTTTATCTTTATAATTAATATCTATAGTCGAATTTATCTTATGTATAACCATATATTAAAAATGATTTAGTTATTAAACATTGATTTAAACTATTTTAACCCTTCTTTAAATAAATTAATAATAAATGTCCTAATCTAATCCAAGTTGGCCTAAATGGTCATATTTTATTCCTAAGATTGTTTTTGGTCGAATTACACTTGTCCAATAGAATTAGGGCATGTGTTAGGATAATAATAATATCATTTTTTCCCTTAATTACCCTATTTACTTTTAACCGTGGTAAAAAAAAATAAAAAATTACTATTCACCAAACAATTATTTTTATCTCATTGAACCACATTTTACTCACTGACATCAACCGTGTCTCTCGGATTTTTGAAATTCCACTCATAGAAGCGGTAAAATTATGTTTTATGAAAAATTTAATTTTTTTAACAGCTACATAGTAGTTTCACTATTCATCAAAAATTGAAAGTTTTCAGAAAAATACCAAAATTTCACCCTAGGCTAATTTCGATATTCTGAGTCCAAAAATGAAGTCCATTTTTAAAAATAAAATTTATAAAATTTCAAAAAGTGGTTATTACTATTCATAACAGCTAGTTTTAATAATATTTTAATAGTATATCGTTGTTTAGTGAAACTCGGTATTGCGTATGACGCAAGCTATCGAGGAAGGTCGCGATTTCGTGTAAAGAAATCCAAGCAAGTGTTGTGTGTAGAAAAATATTCCTTTGATGATTTATATTACATAAAAGTCTTAGTTGTTACAATTCATGAGGTCAAACATGATCATTTTATAACCTTTGTATGACCAAACTAGCTCATCGAAGGGCTTTCACTATACCATGATCACTAATCATAGGACGTTCATAAGATGATAAGGTCTTTTCAAATACCCTTAAAAAGATCATAAGGTCTTGTATGATAGGCATTCACACGATCATTGAGTAGATAATTCAAAGCACATGACCCCTTCATGTGATTTCCTTGTGTTTATTCAATCATGTTACTTAGTAAAGGTCACACAACAAATGAGACCCCTTCATTTGATCTCCATGTATCCATTTTTCTTCTTTATTTTTATGGTAAAATTATAATTATTCATTAATTGTTTCATTAATCATAATTTTTCAAATGATCACTTAAAGGTAATCAATACTCATCCACTCCTATAACCCTCTCACGAAGGAAGGTTTGAGGATGGAATATTAGGATGTGAAATTATAAAAAATACTAATTGGAAGTTATCTATATCCTCAAACATATGTTCACCATTATCACATAATCGTGAGGAGTTCCCATATTGAATTTTATTCCCCTAGTTGATACTCATGGTAGGATATGTGAAACTATACACTATCAGACTCCAAAATAGATAAAAGGGTGATTAGTTGACCAATCATAATTATAGAATCTCAATGTAAAAAATGGTGTTGTCATACCTTTTATTAAAAGGTCCTTTCCAACACATTAGTTATAAATCTATGAGCTATAGGTATATCTTGGACATGATAATCATGATTCTATAATTTTATACCCAATTTGGAAGGATTTTCTTAGATACATTAACACATGATTTTGAACAAGAATTATTGTTTATGATGTACATGGTTTATTGCATCAGACACAATGCACTTGATCATGAAACTCCATCTCCAAAAGGAATAATATAAGACTTTTATGAGTGTCATTTTTTATGAAAAAATGAGAGCTACACATCTTTTATGATTTTTTTTTAAAAATAAATACAATCTCTATAATTATGAAAAACACAATAGGTGATACATGACCCATGGAGATCCTAAACCAATATAAAAACCATATAGTTACTATAAAAAACTATAATTCATGACTAAATATATCTCCCACACATAATCATTTTAAAAACAAAAAGTACTAGTACATAAACACCCTATTGGTATGTGCATAATATCTCTCATGAAGAATATTACTATCGATGATAAATCTTTGGACACGTGTGATAAGATAATACTATAAGAATTATAGAACTATATTCTGAATAAAATCATTTGGAGTAGATTTTATAGGGGTGATACCTCCTCCTAGTACACTAGTAAATAGTAAATAACATTAGCATTCCATGTTTATTCCACAAAATCGATTCCATTTCATGATGATATTCCCCCATTCAGAGGTGATAATTCTTTCATGCCAACAATATTATAATGATGAAAAAAATATTAGAAAGGAAGTGCATTAAACCTGATTGTTATTGATAGGAATAAAAGTGGAGAATATATTGGAATAGTGTATTTATTATCTTATCACATGGTGCATTCTAGAAATAAGAAATAGCACTCTAAAAGTAAGTACCTCATTTTCAAATTTGTTTTCTACATACCTCACAAGAATTAACCAAAATAGAAACTTCATAGAAATAAAATTATATTTTTTTCTGATGTTATCATTTTGTTCGCACCCACATATATGTTTCATTTGAAAAAATTAGAAATTAAAGGATCATTATAAAGTAGTTTGATCCTCCCATTAAAAATATGAAGCACTATAATAGTAATTTCATTTAATGGAGGTGGTCATTATATACCCCCCTTAAATAGAATTTATTATCTGTTTGATGTGGAGATTTATTCACCATTTTATTCATTTTTTTCTTCGAGGAAAAGATTTTATAATTTCCCTATAGAACTACATAGAGAACTAACTACTGCAATTACTTCCCATATGAGGCCTAATGCATAGCTCCTATACATTGCATTTTTCTTTTACGAACCTCCATGTGACCCTTTATTTTTGGAAAATGGTTTACCTAATATAAATACCCCCTACTTCATATAGTAGAGATATAGAATAAAAAATACATATGTAGATGATATATAATGATAATGAGAGCCACATAATGCTTTATTACAGAAAATCAATACATAGATCTCATTACATAAAACCTATAGTTAATCTTGATTACACAATTGAAAAAACTACATCATATGGTTCGTTGTGGGGGCGTATTTTTTTTCTTCACAAATGGAGGTTCTTAATTAAGTAACCTTTGTATAATCCTATTATAAGGGACTAATTGAATAGGAAATCCCAAAATTTGGCCTTGAACATTTTCATTACAATTTCAGCCTTTCACTGTCCCTTTACATAAGAAGGGATTAATAATAGAGATCCTATTTTGAATGGATAATTTTGTGAGAATATTATTCTACATAACAAGTAAGCTATGTGAAATAGGGTGTCCATATGGTATTGATTAATCCCTTATCAATGATCCCATATTATTTGGTGTTTTTATTAATCATAGATCTATATGGATCTCTCCCTTCTTGGTCAAAACCTTATATAGGTTATTTTGAGAACTTTAGGAATGCAACCGAATGTACATGATAAAAAAAATAATATCATCATGAAAAAATTATTATTATAGATTCCATTAATAACATAAGTCATGAGAATTATCCTCCAATAAATATTAAACCACTAGGAGAATAACAATCATGGATTCTCTTAATAATTTCAATCCTTCATAGAAGGATACTAGAGTTGTCTATATCACAACGATGATATATATATATTTTATCCATTATTATATACATGTAATACAATCACCCAAAGGGTAATCTATCATCCATTAAAACATTACACCTTGCTCATTATATCTACATACCATTCCCTATCCATATGTAGGTGGAAATATCCTATGTTGCTCTTATTCTAATTTATAATAACATAAATGGTTTCTATTGGAAATGATACCGATTATCCTATAATATTATCCCTTGGTAACCTAAGTGATTAGGCCCAATTCATGTTTAATTTTGCATTATCTTATATTATTCAAAATATTATATAATCTCATATCCCACACATTAGGAATTACTCATGTGGTATTAAAAATCTGAGATGGTCGTTGACTTACAATTGGTAAAATATACCCAACATGAAATTTCATTGGGGTGTAAATCTCAACATATAACTCAACAATGTATTTATTTGCAACCAAATCATCCATATCCCTAATGGACCTCTTAATAGGTGTAATTTCCATCCCGTATAATGGAAATTTTATAATTCATAAGCCCCACTGAATCATTATTATTCGTACATTTCATGAATAAAAATCTCAATATAAGTATCTAAAACTATGTGGTTAATATAGCTTCCCGCCCTTTTTCACATAAACTTTCATTTCATTTTACAAAATCGAGGATCTTTAAGGTTTAGTGTCTTGGAAACCAGGAACTTTAAACATGAAAACATAAAACATTCTTCTAAAACACTATAAAGGCTTCTCCTCATGTTCATCTTAGGTTCATTACTGCATCACATAACCTGGGGACATACATCAAAAGAAAGGGTGAGCAAAAAACCCAGTAAGGGAAAGAAGAGAAACATTTTACATGTGAACTTGAGATACTTCAATAAGGTCACGAAAAGAACTTTAAGGCATGAGAATGAAATCATGAGGCATATCATAATAAAAATAACATTTTCATAACTTGAAGATGTGGCTACATCATTTAACATAAACAATCATGAACAAATCACCGAGGTCCATCCCCAAGGTGTCATTTGAAAATTAACAATGTTATTCACCAAGGTATCGTGAAAATTGTAATCTCTTGTGGTTACATAATTACCCAATGCATTAGAGTGCTATCAGGGCGCACCCTTAAATTTTCCTTTATAATAATGTGAGAAACATATATCATCATAAAAAAATTCATAAATAACCCATATAGCATAAAATAAATGGGTTTCATTTCATAATCATAACATTTTAAAAACTGCTTTAAGGACATGATCTTTACGCCACTTTAAACCCACTTAAAGGGAAAGCGGTTTTCATGTATGTAAATCCCAGAATCTAAAATAGAACATTTTGATATATATGTGAATACCCCTGTATAAATAAAATATTTGAGTATTCACTTAATAACATAAAATAATTTTGAGAAAAAGAGAGAGAAAATTTGAGAAGAAAATTCTGCAGCATAACGGCTATGTTACAGGGTTTTAGAAAAAATTTAAAAGAGAGGGGAAATGGGTCAAACATTCATAAATGACCCATAAAATAGTAGAGGGAAAAAATATAAGGGATTTAAGAACATGGTAATGAAATTTTAAAATATACCTTATGAAATGAAGAACGTGAAAGGAAGACAAAAATAAGATTTCTCCTATGAAAATTCGGTAGCCTAACAGCGTTACATAAACATCAACCAAAAAATGAATTGATGAGATCAAATAGGGTCTCCTATCATATGAAAATAAAATACCAGTATGATAGATATATAGATCATACCCCAACATAATAAAAAATAACTTTCAAGACTTGACATGGAATTAGAACTTTGAAAAGGGTGAAAGGTGCAAGGACCACTTAAAAATTCAGCATCCTAACGATGCCACTTAAACTTCAAAATACTGAATTGAAGAGATCAAATGGGTCTCTCATCATATGGTCATAAAATATCATTATGATAGATATAGAGATCATTCCACAAAATAAAAAAAGGAACTTGAAATAATTGAAATGAAAGTAGAACTTCAAAACGAGAAGGGTGAAGAACCACTTAAAAATTCGTCAGCCTAACGACGCCACTTAAAACATCAAAATACTGAATTGAAAAGATCAAATGGGGGATCTCATCATATGATCATAAAATATCAATATGATAAATTTAGAGATCATACCCCAACATAATAAAATGGAACTTGAAATACTTTACATTTAAATAGATCTTGAAAAATGAGAAGGGAGAAAGAATCTGTTACAAAAATTTCGGCAGCCTAACGGCGCCACTTAAAACTTCATAAAACGAAATAATGAGAGTAAGAGAGGATCTATCATTATGTGAACATTAAATGGGCAGTAAGAGGAGTTTAAAATAACACCGTTTAACATAAGAACATGGAGCATAAAAGAAATTACATAAAATAGTTTTTTTGGAAAGAAAGAGAGAGATCAGATCTGTTACCGTAAAACGTAACTCTTAAAACTCAATGGTTGGGACCTTTAGGGCTTGAGGGCACCTTGGGAGGACTCCTTGGGAGGTCATGAGACCAGAACATCGTTGGGGGAGAGTGGGGAGTCTAATGGATGAGAGGATGACTTGGTATTTATAGGGAAAGTGAGGGGACAAGGCATTAATGGCCAAGGGACACCTCATTAGTGGTTTTGGCAAAACCATGGGCTTGCCCATGGTATTTTCCCATTGTATTGGACACTTGGGACACCTAATACCTTATCTTACTATTCATAAGTCGATAATATTGATTAAAAACTTAATACATCATTTAATGATGTCATTAAACACCCGTAACATAAAAACTATATTTTCACTATTCATCGAAAATTCAACTTTCTCAGAATAATCCCAGAACATCATCTTAACCAAATATCAATGATTTGATTTAAAAAATTATCTCCATTTTATAAAAATAATTTTCTATATAGGACCTAAGTGTAAGGTGTTCTAAGGTGAGAGAATCTGAGGGAGGCTCGGCTAACATTGCACGAGTAGTTATTTCTATCAGTTTGAACTTCTCGCAAAGGAGATTCCGTTCTAGCTTCACACGATGAAGTTCGTCTTGGGTTTGGTCCAGAGCAAAGCCCAGTGGTGCTACCTCCTTCCCAAGTTCTGTTAGATGGGCTTCAATCGGTCCAAGACTACTGGATGAGGCCATCGAATCTTCTTTCTATACTAATTAACCAAGATTACTTGTATTTAGAGACAATAATCAAAACGTTTAGTTTCCAGCGGTCATATTGATCAATGGTCATATAACCATCTAAACCCAACGGTCTCATTTTAATTATAATCAGGTTATCAAGTGAAACATTTTTGTTGAGCATAAAAATAAAATAAAATAACACATAAAATTAGGAAAAAATATTTATTCAAAATTTCGGGTCGTTACATTCTTCCCCCCTTAAGAAATTATGTCCTCGGGATTTTTAAAATTGGGTTTTGAAATTTCATTGAATGTCCCACATCGGAAAAGGGGTCAGTAAAATTATTACTTTAAAAGAATGAAAGGGAAGTACAAAGGTCACCCGAGTTAACCCACACTAGGATTCCATGTAGGAAAACATGGACATGGAAAAAAACAAAGGGTCAAGTTCTGGGGGAGAGTGATAGAGAACATGATTAGGAGAAAGTTAACCATAAGAAAATCCCAAACTTATGATGTGTTTAAATGGTCTTTGATTACCTAGTAGGAAATGTAAACCACCAACGTTTTTGTTTTAAATTCCTTCTCAAAGTTTTGAGGAATTAATTTACAACATAAAACAAAAACATAAGAAAATATACCTATATTCATGTAGAGTTTCATCCTTTAATAATTTTCTACCCAAAACTAATCTTTTCTCCAAACTATGAGCATTCAAAACTACTTGGTCTTATCAAAACACAAGAATCATCTTCTAGAGAATCACATAATACAAAAAAGATTAACTATCTATTTCTTTTATCTTTAAACATTATCCCAATAACAGAAAGGGTAAGGTTAAATAACTCCTCAAAAAGAAAGAATCCCATAGGAATGGAAACTACTTTTAAATTTTTTAGTTCCATGGTACAACCCATAGTTCATCATTGACAATTCAAAAAATAACGGTCATTAAGATTCCTCAAAATATTCCAAGCTAATATTGAAACCCAAATACAAGAAGGATTTGATAACATAGTCTTCCTAAATAAACTTCATTGTTCAACTCCAAACAACATCGACCACTCCTAACATCTTATAACAAAAGTAGCTAGCCTAAACATATTTTACCCAAGATAGGTTAATCATTTCCATAAGTAACCTAAATTACTATAAGTCCACCTTAAATTCATCGATTCTTCAAAATATATGTCAACCTTACCCCTCGATGAAAATACCGTAGTAATCTATTTACCTCGATCATATAGGGTCCCAGAAATAGTGAATGTCTTCCAAAATAATAATCATATTTTAATCCCCTAATCATCCCTGTCATATTAATACGAATATCGTCGCATTTCCTATCACATTGGTTTTTGGGACATGTTCTCCCATTTCCCTCCATTAACTATGAAAAGAAACAATAATTAGGGGCTTAAATACTTAGCCAATAATCATGAAAAGTAACCGAAAGCATATAAGGATAACTTGTAGAAGAATAGTATACCCTAACTTGTGATCCCCTAGGTTCCCATCTAGGTTATCCATGATCATATATTCTTATGTGAATCATTATTTTATTTTATCTTTGTTCCTTTAACAATGGTTCATACTAAGCTTATGAATTTACCAAAGCATATCCCCCGGGAGTATCGTAACCAAAAGTACAGCAAGGCCCGTTGTCGTGTACCAGTTCCTGTTTGAGTCTAGCTCAAATAGGTGTTTTCGGGTTTTACCCATATGTACATCTATGCCAAAGCCACCTCTACCCGCTCGTATCCAAACAGTGATGTATTTTCTCGGCAACCCCTTACTCAATACTCACCAAATTACCAGGAAGATTTCCTATATTTTAACTTTTCTATAGGCTTCTTCCTAAAGTTTTAATATCCTAATTTCCACAAATAAATAAACCATCCTTTGATACCAACTATAGAATCCTGCATTTTTTCACATAAAGTTTCATTACATTTTACAAAACCGAGGATCTTTATGGTTTAGTGTCTTGGAAACCAGGAACTTTAAACATGAAAACATAAAACATTCTTCTAAAACACTTGAAAGGCTTCTCTTCATGTTCATCCTAGGTTCATTACTGCATCACATAACCTGGGTACATACATCAAAAGAAAGGGTGAGCAAAAAGCCCAGTAAGGGAAACAAGAGAAACATTTTACATGTGAACTTGAGATACTTCAATAAGGTTATGAAAAGAACTTTAAGGCATGAGAATGAAATCATGAGGCATATCATAATAAAAATAACATTTTCATTACATGAAGATGTGGATACATCATTTAACATATACAATCATGAACATATCACCAAGGTCCATCCCCAAGGTGTCATTTGAAAATTACCAAGGTTATTCACCAAGGTATCGTGAAAATTGTAATCTCTAGTGGATACATCATTACCCAATGCATTAAAGCACAATCAGGGAACGCCCTTAAATTTTACTTTATTATAATGTTATCCACATATATCATCATCAAACATATCATAAATAACCCATATAGAATAAAATAACTGGGTTACATTTCATAATCATAACGTTTTAAAAACTACTTTATGGACATGATCTTTACGTCACATTAAACCCATAGAAAGGGAAAGTGAGTTTCATGTATGTAAATACCAGAATTTAAAATAGTACATTTTGATATATATGTGAATACCACTATATAAATAATAGATTTTATTTTTCACTTAATAACATAAAATAATTTTGAGAAAAAGAGAGGGACAGTTTGAGACAAAAATTCTGCAGCATAACGGCTATGTTACAGGGTTTTAGAAAACATTGAAAAGAGAGGGGAAATGGGTCAAACATTCATAAATGACCCATAAAACAGTATAGGGACAGAATATAAGGGATTTAAAAACATTGTAATGATATTTTAAAATATAACATATGAAATAAAGAACATGAAAGGAAGATAAAAATATGATTTCTCTTTTGAAATTCGGCAGCCTAACAGCATTACATAAACTTCAACCAAAAAATGAATTGTTGAGATGAAATAGGGTCTCTCATCATATGAACATAAAATATAGGTATGATAGATATAGAGATCATACCCCAACATAATAAAAAGGATCTTTAAATACTTGACATGGAATTAGAACTTTGAAAAGGGAGAAAGGTGCAAGGACGACTTAAAAATTCAGCAGCCTAACGACACCACTGAAACTTCAAAATACTGAATTGAAGAGATCAAATGGGGTCTCTCATCATATGGTCATAAAATATCAGTATGATAGATATAGAGATCATACCACAACATAACAAAAAGTAACATGAAAGAATTGACATGAAAGTAGAACTTCAAAATGAGAATGGTGAAGAACCACTTAAAAATTCTGCAGCCTAACGGCGCCACTTAAAACTTCAAAATAATGAATTGAAGAGATAAAATGGGGTCTCTCATCATATGATCATAAAAGATCAGTATTATAAATTTAGATATCATACCCCAACATAATAAAAATGAACATGAAATACTTTACATGAAAATAGATCTTGAAAAATGAGAAGGGAGAAAGAATCTGTTACAAAAATTTCAGCACTCTAACAGCGCCACTTAAAACATCATAACAAGAAATAATGAGAGTAAGAGGGGATATATCATTATTTTAACATTAAAAGGGATGTAATAGGAGTATAAAAGAACACCCTTTAACATATGAACATGGAGCATAAAAGAAATTACATAAAAGAGATTTCTTGAAAATAAAGAGAGAGATCTGATCCCTTACCTTAAAACGTAACTCTTAAAACTCAATGGTTGGGACCTTGAGGGATTGGGGGCACCTTGAGTGGACTCCTTCAGAGGTAATGAGACCAGAACATTGTTGGGGGAGAGTGGGGAGTCGAATGGATGAGATGATGTCTTGGTATTTATAGGGAAAGTGAGGGGACAATGCATTATTGGCCAAGGGACACCTCACTAGTGGTTTTGGCAAAACCATGGGCTTGCCAATGGTATTTGCCCATGGTATTGGCCACATGGGACACCTCATACATTATATTACTATTCATAAGTCGAACATATTGATTAAAAACTTAATATATCATTTAATGATGTCATTAAACACTCGTAACTTAAAAACTGTATTTTCACTATTCATCCAAAATTCAACTTTCTCAGAATAATGCCAAAATTTCACCTTAACCAAATATCAATGATCTGATTTCAAAGAATGAACTCCATTTTACAAAAATAATTTTCTAAATATTTTTAATTTATTTTTTAAATAATTACACTATTCTCCGAAAATTCATTTTTTCCAAAAAGCCTAAAAAATTACCATAACATAATATCAGTTCTCTGAGTTCAAAAATGAAATCCATTTTATAAAAATAATTTTTTTAAATATATTTAATTTAATTTTTCATTAAAAAACACTATTCAATCGAAAAACATAATACTTGAATAATAATTTATGAAACCGTTATTTAACCATTTTATTGAATCGCATTACTTAATCATGGTTCCTAGATTATATTAATACTTTCTTTAAGTGTGATTACTAATCCATTTGGACACATTACTAATCCTAATCATAAAATAACTATTCATAATTTACTATTCATCAAAAATCATATTGATCTTATTAGACTCTAAATTTCATACTGGACATAATTGTAGAACACCATTTTTTGAAAATCATTACACATTTTTAATTATTTAAGGTTTACATAAATTTTTTTAAAATATCCTTTTTCTAAAATTCATCAAAAATATGCATACTATATTTATCCGGTCATTTAAAATTTCATAAACATCTTCATAAGATGAAATCCCAATTTTTATTTAAAACAGTGGATTACACAAGGTATTTACAGTCTCCTTACATAGCCCATTATCACACTAGCATAGGACCTAAGTGTAAGGTGTGCTAAGGTGAGAGAATCTGAGGGAGGCTCGGCTAACATCGCACAAGTATTAATTTCTATCAGTTTGAACTTCTCGCAAAGGTGATTCCGTTCTAGCTTTACACGATGAAGTTCGGCTTGGGTTTGGTCCAGAGCAAAGCCCAGTGGTGCTACCTCCTTCCCACGTTCTGTTAGATGGACTTCGATCGGTCCAAGACTAATTGGTGAGGCCATCGAATCTTTTTTCTATAATAACTAACCATGATTACTTGTATTTAGATACAATAATCTAAACATTTAGTTTCCAGCGGTCATACTGACCAATGTTCATATAACGATCAAAACCCAACGGTCTCATATTAATTATAATCATGTTATCAAGTGAAACATTTTTGTTGAGTATAAAAATAAAATAAAATAACACATAAAATTAGGAAACAATATTTATTCAAAATTTCGGGTCATTACAGTTAATGTCAAGATATCATGAAATAAAACTAAATGTTTAAAAGTTCTTAAAAATACATAAAACATCATGGAAAATAACTTCATAAAATGATATCAAATTGTGTACCTAATTTACTGGTATAATGACTTCAAATCATATGGAATACTTCTTGACACCATGTTATAAAATAGAATTTCAAACTTTAGGGAATCACAACATAAAACTTCATATCCAACATCCCAATATAATGATTTATATTTATGTGACCAATATCCCTATATAATGACAAAAAAACTACATGGACAATGTCTTGAGAACATGTTTTATAATGGAAATTCCAATATCCTAGAATCATGATGTAAAACTGTGTGGATAACTTATATACAACATGATATAACCTATGTGGTCAACATCTCGAAAACACACGGAAACAAATTCATAGGAAATATTCCAATTACATTATATAAAATTACATGTTAAATATAACCATATAATTATTCTAAATGACATTTCAAAAGTTCAAGTCACTGCATATGAAACTGCACTATAACTTTAAATAAAATAATGTTAAACAAAAGGGAATGGTCTTATCATATGACCCTCATTGTGCACTAAAACAATGTTTTCAATGACTATTTTATATTGGTATACATAGGATTCCTCCATAAGTATAAATTCAAAAATCAAATCCATTTATTTCTCTCCTCCTCAGTCTATATTCAAATGATTCTAGACATTCTCACTAATTGAGTCATATTCCCTATAATATTTTTTATCTTTAGCATGGTCATATTCCCTTTTAATCATTCCTCTATTTGAAATTACCCATTATAAAATTTTTCCCCCACCTAGAGGGCCATATTCTCTATAATTCTCATCATATTAACCATATAGGGCCATATTATATATGATCCTTATCCTAAAAAGAGCCCACTCTTTAAGATAAAAAACTAGTCTCTTTGGACCAAATACCCATTGAGGTCAAATTAAAAGTATATTTCATGTGTAAGTCAATCTCCAACTATTTATAATAACCCTTCTCTTAGATGTTATTTCCACATGATGTTACTTCTTTAATTGATCCTTACAATATGGCCTTAACAAGTTTGACATGTCCAACTATATACAACTAAACTATGTTCATTCCGGTTCATTTTAAAAGGACATGATGTAATCCCTTATCATGGGCTTGATCCCATCATAATTGAAATTTAACACTTTCATGTACTTCATAAGATCTAGAATTCCCAAATATGTGGTTTTAAACCATATACGCTAAAAATTGAGCATCACTAATTATTAATAGAGAATGATAGGGAACTGATGATACATATAGGTGTTTCCATTGAAAGATAACCTATGATGAATACATATTTTCATGTTCCTATATAACCTCATAAAAATAGATAATATCATTTTGATAGAGAACCACATATACATATAGATGTTGACATTGATAAAGTACCTCTAATACTTTGAAATGATAAAAAACATACATGATAATGACTTACTATTAGAACATTGGTAAAAATTTCCACACTAGGTTATTGGAGATATTAACTAAACATTTCATCCTCCAATGGCCCAAAGTCCTTCATTTTTAGGGATTTTTGATAATCCACATTTCAAGGGGTGAGGTGGAACCATTACAAGGCTAGTAGGCATACGTATTAAATGTCTTATAGGCCTTAGAGGAATTCATTTTCCCATAGGCTTTAATCATTACATACAACCGAGACTAACTAACTGGAACTGCTCCTCCCCAGAATCGTCATTGTGAAATCAACTCTCCACCTTCGCATGGAAATTCGGCTAGGCATTCCCATGCATACACAGGCTTGTCCCGATGGCAGGTTCCATACCATCTCATTCTAGCAATCCATTTAGCTTCCACTGTGGTGAAATATCCTTTCTCAACATTTAGAAAATAGGCATGTGATGATGTTTATGAATATTTAACATTGATATAGGAATCCTTTTTTCATTTATGGTCACAAATAAATTCATATAATAAATTGATAAAAATAAGAAACCCATAAGGAAAATGTTCTTTGGTGACCCTGATGATGATACATGCATATTGAAATACCAATCATCAATTAATTTAAGTCACATGATATTTAATGAATTGAAAAATTGGTATAAATTAACTATTTAGTCCCTCATGTTACACCCACCACTCTCTTAGGATTCTTAATGATTCGAAACAAATATTGTTTTTATTTCCATTTATATTAAATATTTTTTAAGATATTCGGTATCTATTTAAAACTAGGAATTCAACCATCCAATATATGGAATCATGATATTTTATAGAAGCTACTTTTAAGGATTGTTATGGTGAATGTCTCCATCTACCTAATGAGAAGCTATCGGTTGACCGGTGTGATTTCAAAGAGTTATTGTTACATCATGATGTTTACTAGAAACACAATGAACACCTCATGATACTTAGTTATATCATGTATTAATAGTTTCTATTGATATAACCATTAGATATCCAATGGACTATAGTGTCTAGATAATAGACTTTTCTAAAAATGAATATAGTCATTTAGATCTGTTCCCACTAGATTCAATCTCCTCCCAACAACTATTTTGGACTATTAAGATCTCGAAAATAATACTAATAAATTCATAGGTTACATGTACACCCCCAACGAGTATTTTATTCCTATAGATACCATGGATACTTCTATTAATATATATTGTACTTTTTTCACACTCTTAAATTTATCTATCTTTTACTTGTTATTTTTTATTCAATTCTTACTAGGATTTCTGATAGTGGAATGTAAATGGGTTTCCAAATAAGAAGTCTTTTTTTCATGGTTGATCACTGCCACTTAAAGTGAGGGAAAATGGGTTCTCAATACCACTAATGCGAGGGAGTGCTGTAATCATTATTTATCCACATTAATCTATGTGTTCTGTTGGGATTCATGCATAGATCATTGAAAAAAACCAAATTATTCATTTTTTATTGTCTTTGATACCAATAAACACATGCAAATATTTCAAAGCTCTTACATCTCTTGAAGATAGGATATATATTCACCCATATTTGGTTATTTTCTGAACACCTATATAATTTCTAATTTTCATTTATTTTACTCTACTACAAAAAATATTTTGATTTATATATATTTTACATAATTTATTAATATATTTCAATCAATATTATTTTATCATTATATTTAGTGTAATTATGATAATCAATTGACCTCCCTCACCTAATTCCATTATACTTTGACCAAAATTTTTTATTACATCCATCTGTGGTTTCACATTTATATTCATGTTTTTAATGTTTCAGGGGGCATCATGATGAGTCTATAACTAATATTTATACTCATTTTACTATCATTTAAAATGTTATAAATCAACTTCATGATGATATATCTATAGGAACTCTTGTGAGGAAGATAGATTGATTTTTTCCAGGTTCTTTTTCATCCAGTGTAACATAAAAATTCATCAGGAAAAGGACATGAAGAACATGCTCATAGTAGAACTCATAGGTTCACCCATAACATAATATATTATAATAAATTCGAAATCCAATGAAAAAACATAAGGTGTTCATGTGAAATAAGTCAATTTACATCCTGGAAATTTATTCATCTATATGTTATGACCAAATCACTATGTTGTAAAAGGAGATTAAAATTTTCATGGAGAAGAAGAAATATTTTCACCAGGACAAAATGTATACTAAAAAATGTATACTCCTGGTATCTTTATTTGGATGAAAAAAAGACACATTAAACTAGATATCACCAAATTCAATGTTTTTTGGGAAGATGGAATGAACAAAATACTTCATGGTTTCCACATGGAGTGGAAGTAAATATTCCCTCTCTCTAACCAAAATAAGTAGTGGTAGAGAAAAATGACTCATAGATTATATCATAGAGAATGACGAGGTAAATTATTACAATAATTATTTTTCTTCTATTCATTTAAATTTTTTCATAAAATAGTGAATTGATTTTTTGAAAAATATACATAATTCATAGAGTATAAATTGGTATATAATCGACTAGTTTTTGAATGGGATCAACTCTCAAAAGAGATTGAGGATTTGTCCTTGAAATTGTTGGGGAATATTAATATTGAAGAATAAGAATATATAATTGAAAATCGTAACAAATCACTTACTATAGACACATAAGGTCATTATTATTTAAAAAACATTAAGGATCCCTATCACATGGGAAAATTATTATGGGCATGGTTATTCAAACAAATCTTGTACATCTAAATACACACATTTTGAAGAAGATTATCCTAAAATAAATTTTACAATTATTTTAGAAAAATGAATCATATATTTGAAAATGACTCTAAAAATTATAATCATTTTATACCCAAGGGAGTACACCTCTAACATTAAATTTATTATAAAAAATATTTTTCAAAACATATATGGGTTATGAGATTAGTTCATCTTAACATTAGATAACCCAAATTCATTTGGATTGTGAAGGATATAGTAATTTTTTTATTTTATAGGAAAAATGTCTACATATGAAATCCCAAAGTACTATATAGTATATGGATATTGAGTGTATAAAACATATTTTCATTGAATTGTTTGAATTAAACTACAATCCAATTCTTGATTGGTGACATGTAACATTTTATGGAAACTCATTGATTAAGAACCAAGAATAAGTATCATTGGTTTCTCCGATTCCATTATTTTTTAATAACATTCATATATTAATGGTTTGAAAAATTATTTTCTTAGTATTATAAATTTATGTGATATGGGGTTTTAATGTTTTTTCTAAAAACAGTGTTTGAAATTTTTTTTATTCCATTTGAATAATTTTATATTTAGACTCTCATTATAAAAATGACTATAATTCATATTTAATATTTTTTATTGATGACATGTTAACTATTTGGGTGTAAAAGATAGGGAGTATATGATTTTTCATATACACCATGGTCATTATATCATAGATAGTTTTTAAACACAACTGAATACAACTAATATATAAATTTCTAAATTTTATTTAAAAATGACATTTTGTGTGAGGATTGAAAACATCATATGAAAAAAATATTCCTCAAAACACTACATGAAATGGATGATATACCAATGGTTCTGAACCGATGTGAAAGTCAAAAAAACCATTGGTATACCTTATACCAACATTTCTATGAATTGTTGGTAAGTAAGCCGTTGGGTTAGATTTTCCCAACGTTTTACATAGAAAAAATGGGATAGTTTATAAAGATTAGAATATCCCAACGGTTTCCCCTGAACCGTTGGAGAAACCAAAATTTTACTATTGTTCCCAACGGTTCAAGGGAACTGTTTGTAAAAACATTTCAATGAACCCCATGACAACAGATTGAAATTGTTTTCATATTCTATGTTGTGAAAATTGCACAGCAGCCTACAATTTTCACAACATTGGCAGGGTGTCCATCAATTCAGGTAAATCTCCTCTCCGATTAATTTACAATCAATAACCATCTAACACATACATATAAAGAAAAAATTCATACACATTTAACATATAATTAATCTTTAACTATACACATCCTGAATTAAATCAGAATTCATAACTTAATTATAATCATACATAATTAATTTAAAAATACACATTTAAATGTGTTTTTTTAGATGATGTCCATGTTAAATATAAAAAATCCATATGGAGTGATACCAGCCACACTATTCCATAGATTTAGGTGAGGATGACTCATTCATGACATATATGTTGCATGGATCATTGTGTTAATGTATCAACACAATCAGAATCAGTTTTTTCGGTTTTTCATATGTCCTTAAAATGTTGTCAATTTAAAACAATAGAGAGGCACTTAGAGTGATCTCGGCCACACTAAGACTTGGATTGAGGTGCGCTTGACTTGTACATGTCACATATGACCCATGGATAATTTTCCTATAGTTCCAACCGAATCCTAATGTGTTTGATCGGTTTATTGTATGTCTGTTGTTGTTGTCAATTAAAATGATGTCTATTATAAAATGCAGAGAGGAACTTCGAGTGGTTCTGGACACTCCACCCCCGCGGATTGAGGCTTGGTTGGCACATACACATCACATATAACCCATGGAACGTTGTCCTAACATTTCAATAGAATCTGAATACGTTTGGTTGGTTTTATGTATGTCAGTTGTGGTTTTCACTTAAAATGATGTCAGTTTGAAATAAACCCTTGACACTTTGAGTGGTTCCAGCCACACCGGGTCTCAGATTGAAAATGGGTTGACTCATACACATCAATAATGTTACATGTAACTTTTTTCTTAATGTTTCAACAGAATCTGAATGCTTTTGGTCTATTTTCTGTATGTCAGTTGTTGTTTTCACTTAAAATGTTGTCCGTTTTAAATTATAGAGAGACATTTCAAGTGGTTTCGGCCACACCGTGCCTCAGATTGAGGCTTGGTTGAAACATACACATCACATATGTCTCATGTATCTTTTCACTAATGTGTCAATGGAATCTAAATGTGTTTTCTCGGATTTCCGTATGTCAGTTGTTGGATTCACTTAAAATGATGTCATTTTGAAACAAAAGAGAGAAACTTTTAGTGTTGTTGACCACCCCAGGTCTCGCATTGAGGAAGAATTGACTCGTACATGTCACATAAAACTCATGTATCGTTTTCCTAAAGAAATAACACATTTTGAATTCATTTGGTCGGTTTTTCGTATGTCAGTTGTTGTTTTCAATTAAAATTCTGTCCATTTTAAACAAAAGTGAGATACTTTGAGTGGTGTCGGCCACACCATGCCTAGGATTGAGGAGGGGTGGACTCGTACAAATCACATATGACCCATAGATCATTGTTATAATGTATCAACACAATAAAAATCTGTTTGGATAGTTTTACGTATGATCATAAAATGTTGCCCATTTTAAACATAAGAGATACTTTCGCTGGTGTCGGCCACACTACGACTTGGATTGCGACGTGGTTGACTCGTACATGTCACATACAACCCATGGATCTTTTTACCAAAGTTTCAATATAATCCGAATTTGTTTGGTTGGTTTTTGGTATGTCAGTTTTTGTTTTCGATTAACATGAAGTCCATTTTCAACTAAACAGAGTCACTTTGTGTGGTGTTAGCCACACCGCGTCTTGGATTGAGATGGGGATGAATCATAAATGTCACATATGACTCATGAATCATTTTCATAAATCATCAACATATTCCAAATGCATTTGGTCTGTTTCCTGTATGTGAGTTGTTGTTTTCAATTAAAATTATGTCCATTTAAAAAAATAAAGACACTTTGAGTGAGGATGGAAACACCACACCTCAGATTGAGGTGGGGTTGACTCATACACATTACATATGACCCATGGATTTTTTTTTCTAATGTATCAACACAATACGAATCTGTTTGGTAGGTTTTCCATATGCTAGTTGTTATTTTTACTTAAAATGATGTCCATTTCAGATAAAAGGGATACACTTTGAGTGGTACCGGCCACACCGGGCCTCAGATTGAGGCGAGGTTGACCTATACATGTCCCAAATGACGCATGGAACATTATCATAATGTTTGAACATAATCCTAAAGCATTTGGTTAGTTTTCCATATGCAGTTGATGTTTTCATTTAACATGAAGTCCATTTTAAAATAAAAAAGAGACACTTTGAGTGGTTCCGGCCACACCGCGTATTCTATTGAGATGGGGTTGACTCGTACATGTCAAAAATGTCACATGGAACGTTTTCCTAAATCATCAACAAATTCTAAATGAGTTTTGTCATTTTTCCGTATGTCAGTTGTTGTTTTCACTAAAAATGTTGTTCATTTTAAACAAAAGAAAGACACTTTGAGTGGTGTCGGCAACACCATGCCTCAGATTGAGGTAGGGTTCACTCATACACGTCGCATAGAACCCATGGATCATTGTTCTAATGTATCAGCACATTCCGAATGCGTTTGGTCTATTTTACATATGATAATTGTAATTTTCACTAAAAATGATGTCCATTTCAAATAAATCTGAGACACTTTGAGTGGTGACAGCCACACCAGGCCTCAAATTGAAGAAGTGATGACTCGTACACTTCACAATTGACCCAAGGATAATTTTCCAAAAGTATAAAAATATTTTGAATGCGTTTTGTTAGTTTTATGTATGTTAGTTGTACATTTCACTTAAAATATTATCCATTTCAAACCAAAGTGAGACACTTCAAATGGTGATGGCCACACCGTGCCCTAGATTGATCCAGGGTTGACTCATACATGTCACATTTGAACTATGGATCGTTGTGATAAAGTATCAACAGAATAAAAATGAATTTGGTTGGTTTTCGGTATATGAGTTATTCTTTTCCCTTAACATCCCATCAATTTTAAACAAAAGAGACACATTTAGAGTGCTACCAGCCACACCGTGCCTCGAGATGGGGTTGACTCGTACACATCACAAATGACACAAGGATCATTGTCCTAAAGTATCTACACAATCCAAATGTGTTTGGTCGATTTTCCATCTGTCAGTTGTACTTTTCACATAAAATGTTATCCATTTCAAACAAAATTGAGACACTTCGAATGGTGTCAGCCACACCGGGTCTCGAATTGAGGCAATGTTCACTTGTACACATCACATATGACTCATGGATCATTGTTCTAATGAAACAACACATTCTGAATGCATTTGGTCGTTTTTCTGTATGTTTGTTGTTGTTTTAAATTAAAATTAAGTCCATTTTAAATATAAGAGAGACACGTTGAGTGTTGTCGGCGACACCGTGCCTCGGATTGAGTCTGGGTTGACTCGTACACATCACATGTGACCCATGGATTGTTTTGATAACGTAACAACACAATTAGAATCTTTTTGGTTGGTTTTCTGTATGTACTGAAAATGATGACCATTTTAAACGTAAGAGACACTTTGGGTACTGTCAGCCACACTGTGACTCAGATTGAGGCGCTTTTGACTCGTACACATCACATATGACCCATGTATCATTGTCCTAATGTTTTAATAGAATCAGAATGTGTTTGTTTGGTTTTCCGTATGTCAGTTGATGTTTTCACATAACATGAAGTCCATTTTAAACTAAAGAGAGACACTATGAGTGGTGCCCGCCACACCTCATCTTCGATTGAGACTGGGTTGACTTGTACACGTCACATATGACTCATGGATCGTTTTCCCATGGAAAAACACATTCCAATGTGTTTTTTCGGTGATCTGTATGTCAATTGTTGTTTTAACATAAAATTAAGTCCACTTTAAACAAAAGAGAGACACTTTGAGTGGTGATGGCTGCACCACGCCCTTGATTGAGGCGGGGTTGATGCGTACCCATCATATATGACCCATGGAACATGATGATAAAGTATCAACACAATCATAATCTGTTTGGTCAGTTTTCTGTATGTTCTTATATTGTTGTCCATTTCTAATAAACCCGAGACACTTTACGTGGTGATGGCTACATTGGGATCCAGATTGAGGCATGATTGACTCGTACACGTCACAAATGACTCATGGAATGTTGTCATAATGTTTCAACAATATCTGAATGTGTTTTTTCAGTTTTCTGTATATCAGTTGTTGTTTTTACTTAACTTGAAGTCCATTTTAAACTAGAAAGAGACACTTTGAGTGGTGCATGCCACACCTCATCTTGGATTGAGACGCGTTTGACTCGTACATGTAACAAATGACTCATGGAATGTTTTCCTAAAGCATAAACACATTCCAAATGCATTTGGTCGGTTTTCCAAATGCCAGTTTTTGTTTTCACGTAAAATTGTGTTCATTTTAAACAAAAGAATGACACTTTGAGTGGTGCTGGAAACACCACCCCTCAGATTGAGACGGGGTTAACTCATACACGTCACAAATGACTCATGGACCGTTGTGATAATTTATCAATATGAGTGACAAACTAATATATCAAGGTCACTTATCACTTAGTAGTTCATCATTTTGTGTTTTCATGATAGTTTATGACATAAATATAAGAAGGGAATTTTACATTGAAAATCTTTGGGTCATTACATTCTTCCCCCCATAAGAAATTTTGCCCCAAAAATTTCACTTTACACAAATAGGTGAGGGTACTTGTCCTTCATTACCTCTTATGGTTCCCATGTTGCTTCCTCAAACAGATGGTTCCCCCACAACACTTTGAAAAGATGGGTTTTCTTGTTGCGTAGAACCTTATATCTCAGATCCAAAATCATTGTTGGATGCTCCTCATAGGAGAGATCTTCTTCCAGCTCCAACACCTCTGAGTTTAGTACATGTCAGGGGTCTAGTAGGTACTTCCTCAGTAGTGATACATGAAACACATCTTGAACTTGAGCCATATTCGGTGGAAGTGCAAGACGATAGGCCCCGACTCCTATGCGGTCAAGGATATCAAAGGGGTCAATATACCTTGGGCTTAGCTTCCCTTTCATACCGAATCGCATGACTCTCTTACATGGAGATATTAGAAATAAGACACTATCTCGAATGTCAAACTCCAATTCCCATCGACGGTTGTCAGCATAGCTATTTTGCCGACTTTGAGCATCTTTGATGTGTTTCTAGATAACATGAACCTTCTTTGTCATCTATTGAACAAGATCAGGACCAAGTAGATTTTTTTATCCAACTTCATCCAAACAGGTTGGAGTTCTACATTGCTTCCCATAAAGAGCTTCATACGGATCCATCTGAATTCTCGAGTGGAAGCTATTGTTGTATGAGAACTCCAACAATGGGAAATGTTGATCCCAAACACCTTTGAAATCAAGAGAGAATTATATTCGCATATCTTCAAGAATCTGAATAGTCCTTTCAGAATGGCCATTGGTTTGGGGGTGATAGGTCATACTAAAATTTAATTCAGTACTCAAAGCATGTTGAAGGTTCCTCCAGAATTTTGATGTGAACCTTCGATCGCGGTCAGAGATAATTGAGAGTGGAAAACCATGCAGTCTCACATCATCCTTCACATATATCTTTGAAATTTGGTCAAGAGGTAGGTCATCCCGAATAACGATAAAATTGGTAGTCTTGGTGAGTCGATCAACCATAACCTATATCGCATTATTTCACTTTGACGTCTTTCGGAGACCCGTGAAAAAGTACATAGTAACATTTTCCCATTAACACATGGGTATAGGTAATGGCTGCATCATACCCTTGTACATTTGTTGCTCAACATTAACTTGCTGACATACCAAGCGCCTTGATATATATTCTGAAATCTCTTTATTCGTGTTATCCCACCTGAAGTGTTCTCATAGATCACGATACATCATGGTACTCCAAGGATGGATAGAGAATGTTGATCTATGTGCATTTTCCAATAGCTCCTTCTTTATCCCGGATGATGAAGGCACACAGAGCTGTGTTCCAAACTGAATCACACCATAATCGTCGATATGGAACTCTTGAAGCTTCCCTTCCTTTACTGTATTCACCCTCTTTTGTATCTCCACATCATCCCTTTGTGCTTCCTTAATCGTATCCTGGATAGATGGTTGCGCAATCATTTGGGCAAGGTAGGATGTCTCACCTGCCCTTATGATTTCCAAATCCATTCATTGAATATCCAATATGTTATGGTCTTACTCAATCCACTGCATGGATAGAGTAGCAGGTTCTTTTCTTCTTAGAGCATCAACCTCCTTTTCAATTTTTCTAGGATGATAGTGAATAGAGAAATCGTAATCCTTGATTAGCTATAACCATCTCCTTTGACGCATGTTGATCTCCTTTTGTGTGAATATATACTTTAGGCTAATATGGTTGGTGTATATGTCACACTTCTCGCCATAAAGTTAGTACCGCCATATTTTCAAGGAAAAAATCACAGCTACGAGCTCTAGATCATGTGTCGGGTAGTTTTGCTCATGGATCTTCAACTATCGTGAGGCGTAGGCTATCACATTATCATTTTTCATGACTACACAACCCAAGCCTTTCTTTTAAGTATCACTATATATCACAAATCATTCTCCACTTTTTGGTAGTGTGTGTACCGGTGCATTGATCAGCCTTCACTTTAGCTCATTGATGCTTCCTTCACATTATTACGTCCATTCATACTTCACCACTTTCCTTGATATGTTAGTTAGAGGGCTTGACAATTGTGAGAAGTTTCTCACAAAATGATGGTATTACACATCTAAACCAAGAAAACTATGTATTTCTATGACACTAGAGGGCCTGGTCCATTCCTCAATTGCCTTTGTCTTTGAAGGATCCACAGAAATTCCCTCACTTGTAATCCCATGTCCCAAGAACATGACTTGATTCATCCAAAAGACACTCTTGTTGAACTTGGCATACAAATTCTCCTTTCCTAATGTCAGAAACACATGTCTTAGATGTTCTTCGTGTTCCTCCTTGCTCTTGGAGTAGATGAGAGTATCGTTGATAAACACTACCACAAATTTTTCTAGGTAATTTCTAAAGACTCTATTCATGAAATCCATGAATATTGCAGGTGAATTAGTAATTCCAAAGGGCATCACCAAAAACTCATAGTGATCGTACCTTGTATGGAAGGCAGTCTTCTGAATATCTTCCATCTTAACCTTTACCTGATGATATCCAGAACAAAGATCAACATTTGAGAAGTATTGAGATCCTCTTAACTGATCGAACAAGTCAACAATCCTTGGAAGAGGATACTTGTTCTTTTTTGTGATCTTGTTGAGCTCCCGATAATTGATACACAACCGCAGTGTTTGATCGTTCTTCTTCACAAAGAGCACTGGCGCACCCCAAAGCGATGCACTAGGGAGTTTGAAACCTTTGTTCGGATGATTTTGCAGCTACTTCTTTAACTCCTCTTGTTCGATAGGAGACATCATATTGGGGAACATCGAGATAGGAGTAGCTCCGACTATGAGTTCAACAGAGTAATCTACCTCATGATCCAGGGGAATTCCGGTTAACTCTTCGGGAAATACATCGCTGTATTCCCTCATGATGGGCATTTCCTCATGGTTGGAAATTTCCTTTGACTCAACCATTTGGGTGAGGTATGCTTCTTCATAGGGGAACAACACCCAAACCATTGAAGGAATTTTCAAAAGAGATTCATGATCTTCCTTGTATTTTTAGAGGAGCATGGGATGGTTCGTAATATGAAAAGATATTACCATTTCCCGACAGTTGATATGTGCTCTATATAATGAGAGCCAGTACATTTCCATTATAATATCGAATTCCACCCAGGGAAGTATTACAAGATTTTCCAGAATAATCTTCCCACATACACCAACAGGATAAGATTCAAACACATGGGTTGCAATTATTGCACCACATGGTGTTTTTACAGATATCTCTACTTCAAGGTTTTGGGTCTTTTATTCTATAGTTCTAGAAAACTTGCAAGATATAAATGAATGCGTAGAACCAGAATCAAATAAGACTTTTTCCATTCTTGAGTGAATAAGAAGTGTACCTTTTACGACTTCATTATCATCCTCCACCTCTGCAGTAGTGATGGAATAAGCGTTCCCTTGTTCCTTTGGCATTGGTGGCTACTGATGTTGATTACCTTCAAGAGCTCGAGGTTTAGTGCACTAGTTTCCATAGTGCCCTAGCTCCTTACTGATGTAGGATTGAACCATGAGTGGTTCTCTCCTTTCATCGGCTACATTCTCCTTCATTTTCATGTCTTTTCGACACTCTTGAGCATGGTGTCCTTCCTTCCCACACTTGAATCATTTCCACATCCCTTTGAGGCAGTTCCCATTATGCAACTTCCCACATTTTTGGCATGTGGGTCGTTTATTTTTATTCCCACCTTTATCACTAGATCCACCAGCTTGAAACGCCATATTATTTTTCATATCCACATATCCATGGGACAATTATCCAAACTCCATCTCTACATTGAGAGAACACCGATAAACTTCTTCATAACTCACAATGTCTCGAATTCAAGAGCCTTTCAAAGATGTGGTTTTAATCCACTAAAACATCTATCAATTTTTCTATCAATGTTGATAACAAGACCCGAATCATGCCTCGCAAGCCTTGTGAAATTATCTTCATAGGTTCTGACAGATTATCCTTCTTTTTTCCAAATCTCTATGATTTCTCTCTCTATCTTTGTGCAAAGAGTTTGTGGGAAGTACTTATTAAGAAACATTATCATAAAGTCTTCCCATTACATCTCTTCAATTTCCTCCCTTGGCTTGGTTTTCATAATCAAATACCACCATTGATCGGCTTCTCTATCAAGACAATAAATTTCTAGAGTCACCTTCTCCATCTCAGAATAGTGAAGAATAGAAAAGATCTTCTCCATGGAGTTGACCAACTGTTCCGCAACTAGTGGATCAGAAGATCCACGAAACGTCAGTGGTAGTTGCTGCATAAAACATTTGATTTCTAGTTGCTCCCTCTTTGTTGAAGGAGGACATTCCCCATTATTATGGTTATTGTTCATAACCTACGATAATAGGTTAATAATTGCCATGATGTTTTGAACTACACCTCCCAAATCATTGGGGATGTTGTTCGGGCAATTGTTGCATTGGCCCTCGCCTGAGCTGTTGGCCTGATTTCTCATGGTTCCCACCATTTTCTAAAATAGAAAGAATAGAAAAAACATAACTAAACATGTCATGAAATAATTTTTCATTTATAAAATTATAAAAAATACATAACACATGGGATCCCTAGGTAAATACTCTTCTGTGCATATTTTTACTTATTCTCATACTAAAGGATTTCTCTAGGGTTCACTAATCCTAATTCCCAAATTAAATAAACTTTATCTCTGATATGAACTATAAAGACCAAAAATTTTCTTAAATTAAAATTAAAACATTTAAAAGATATAAAAAATAATATTATTACATATAGATGATATAAAGGTTTAGTGTCTTGGGAAAACTAGGACCATACATAACAAATACATCATCAACCATAAACATTTATTTTCTTCTTCTCTAGCTTCTAAGTGGCACTTGTCCACTCCTTAGTACATGTAGCCAGATGAGGATATAAATCAAAAGGGGTGATATAGAAGCCCATTAAGAGGATAGATAAAAACAATATATCATGGGGTGAGCATAATAACAACATAGGCAAAATATCAAGAACATGAGAGGATCATAAATAAAAGACATGAAATGTGGCAAAGTATAAAAATAAAACATCATGTCTTAGTGGTTAACTACCACAAATACTTGTGAACCAAGATATTATCTTGTTCAAACATCATTTCACATTTACTCATAAGATTCATCACATTACCCAATGCATAGGATCATTGTATGATTGTAGGCGCACCCGTCACATTTAAACATTCATATTGCGCTATATAATTCTGGGCACACCCATCACATCATAACATTATCATTTTTCAAGAAGTACACAATGAATATATAACATAAATGATCATAATGAACCCATGAAAAGGAAGGGGTTCCATCTCATAATAACACATTCATAAGCTTTGGGTTCCCAAAAGAAAAAGGGAATAACATACATGTTACAAGAACCGTCCACCATGAGTGAGATGTAAAAGGGGTTTTCTTAAGAGAAGAGTTCTTTTGGAAAACCTTTTTATGGACATAAAAACCAGTGAAAAACATGTATATCACAGAAAAGTAAATTCAATGATGAAAAAATGATCTTTTAGGAGTTACCATATCAAAAATGGAGTGAAATTGGTAGAACCCGAAGGATGAATGTTGGGTTTGAGAATTTTCTCTTACCTTGTACACGAATGCCTCCTTCTATTTAATGTCCTATATAATGAAATTATATTCATTAATTAGAAATCCAAAACCATGTGTACATTAACAGGGTTAATTATGGTTTCATTATGTCATATTATGTTCTTTTGGATGACTTATAGAGTTTAAAAACATTGTTCAGGGATGTTCGTTTTTATGGTTTTCTTGAGTGGTTCACTTGTATTCTTAAATTGATGTTTGGGTAGAACATGGGTAAACATTCAGAATTTATATTAAATGTTATTAATAATATTTCAGGAGATTGAATTATTTTATAATTAATAATATTAGATCCATGTGGACGAATCATTAGAAAAGATTTTAATGATGTTTATTTGGGTAAATTTGGGCGGTTTTTGGATCACAACGAACTTGTTTTAACATATCACTTAGTAATATGTCCATAGGTTATTTCAAGAACCTAAAATAGAAAATAAAACATATAAAATATTCTGGTCAACCATAAAAATGGTTTCATGACCAGATCTGAGGGTTGAAATGGAAGAAGAGAGCATGTCGTTTTTGAAGGTGATAAATTAACACCTCATGAACAACGTTCTATTTAATAAAATTAAAGGATGAGGGGAAGGGTGTGGGGTGATATAATATGAAATTAGAATCATAAAATTACATTATATGTATAATACTGTATTTAAAAAAAATTGGATTAATATAGGTGGGGGGAGATCCAGAAATGAACATAAACTTGAAAGGAAATTAAACGAGAAGAGGGAGGGAAATTACCTCTTGAATCTTCCTCTTGAGATACTCCTTAAAGAAGCTAGGTGTTGTCTTTTGAGGAGAGCATTAGATTTTTGACGTGGGTTAGGGTCTAGAGAAGATTTTTTTGTACACTATAGAGAAGGCTTGGAGCTTGAGATGTGGGAGGAAGTGAGGGTGTGAAGGGTGGCTTTTATAGTGGAGGGGAGAGGGGTTTCCTTAATATGAAATTCATTAGTTTATTAATTTTCTCTAATACAAGGAATAGTGAGTCTTGGATGACCAATATTAGTAATTTTATAATTTAATCCCGAAACAAGTGGTCCTACATAAGAAGAAAATCATCGATGACTCAATTAATACATTATTTAGAATTTATTGTGAAATATCAGATTCAACTATTCATAAAAAATTCACGTATCTCAGAAAAATCCCAAAATTTTACCCCAACCATTTTTTGACATGTAGATTCCAAAAATAATGTACATTTTTCAAAAATAATTTTCTATTATTATTAATTTAATATTTAATTAAATCATAATTTACTTAGAAAAACTGTTTTTAAGATTAAAATTGATTTTATAGTGCTTCCAAAAATTATGTAGGGTCTTATAAAATTACCTAAAAACTATAATAAATTGATTCAATATTTTATTAATTCATTATATGGAAATAAATATTCCTTTAAATTATTTAATTAATTATAATTAATTATTTATGACATAGAAAATACCAAAACGTTTTCTAAGGTTAAATTGTCACTTTCTAAGATGACTAAAATATGTTTAATTATCTATAGGTAATGTTACTATTATATTGGATGATTTACTATTCATAAGGGTCATATTACTATTCATAATGGTATGTTACTATTCATAAGGGTATGTCACTATTCACCAAAAATTATTTTTGTTTCATTAGACCCCAAAAATCATCTTGAACACAACTGTGAATGTCAGATTTTAAAAATTCCTAACATAGGAGTGAAAAACTTATGTTTAAAGGTCACTTATCACTTAGTAGTTCATTATTTTGTGGACTCCTATTATTTAATGACATAAATATAAGAAGGTAATCTTCCATTGAAAAATGTTGTGTCATTACACGTGTTATTTAATTATTTATATGAATTCAATCATTTGTTTTGGGCTCGCTAGGCCTTGGAACTGCACGCCGTCTCAAAGCATGGTCTCAAAATAATTCCTATATAATATTAAACTAATAAATGAAAAATATGGGACATTAAATACTCCACACCTTAGGTATTAACATCCCCAAAAATCTAATACAAAGGCTACTAAAAAATATGTGGGTACTACGCACAGATCTGAGCCTTCTTCTCCCACGTGCACTCCCGGACATTCCCGTGCTGCCACCGGACACTCACCAAGGGAATAGATCACCCATGAAGGATATTCTCCTTCTGATCATTGATCTTGACTGGGTACTTAGAAAGGGACTCTCCATCATCGATGTCCAGCTCCCCCCAGTCAATAATGTTTGATGTATCATGCACATTCTTCCATAGCTGTGACACAGGGAAGATGTTGTGTACCCGGTCCATCTGAGGAGGTTGTGCCAAGTGGAATTCCACCTCTCCAACTCTACTTAGAATCTGAAAAGGCCTGATGAAATTCAAAGATAGATTTACACCTTGGCCCAATCTTCCCAATCCCCATTGAGTTGAGAGCTAAAGGAACACAGGGTCTCCCTCCTCGAACTCCAAGGGCCTCTGCATTCTATTGGAATAAGACATTTTCTGAATCTGTTCAGTGTTCATCTGCTCATGGATAACCTAAACCTTCTCTGTAGTAGCTCTCACCATCTCTAGATCCATGAGTGCTGACTCCCATGGGTAAGTCTAACATAGAGGTGACTTGCAAGGTTGCCAGTACAAAGCCTTGAATTGTGCCATACCAATAGTGATATGATAACTGTTGTTAGAAGAAAATTCCACCAGTGGTAGGTGATCCTCCAAGAAATGACCGAAGTCATGTTTTCATGCTCTTAGAATATCCTCCAGTACTTGGATGGTCCACTTTGTCTATCCATCAGTCTGAGGATAAAATGTTGTTCTCAGGCATAACTGAGTCCCAAAAGCTTCCTATAATCCCTTCCACAAATGGGATGTGAAAAGATCATCACGATCTGAGATGATCATTGATGGTACTCCATGGAGTCTAACTATCTTCTTCCCATAGAGGTGTCCCTTGCTCTCTACTAAACTCTACTCCCGTATGGCTAGGATGTGGCCCGACATGGTGAGTCGGTCAATGATCACCTAGATGGAATCATGTCCCCTAGACATATGTGTTAAACCCATTACGAAGTGCTTGGATATCCCATACCACATCCGTTCTAGAACCTCAAGGGGCTGAGTCGAACCTGCTGGGACCTGTTGCTCAACCTTTACATGCTCACATGAAAGGCACTGAGAAACAAACTCTTCCACACTCTTCTTAATTCCTAGCCACTATAACTGACATCGGAGGTCATGGTACATCTATGACATGCCTGGATGCACCGCCCAAGGAGATGTATGGAACTCCCTCAGAACTTCCACCCACAAAGTCACATGTACTATTTTACACCCTCTTACAAGAACAACATGCTCCCCACCTTTTGAATATTCATCAGAAACATCATCTGTGGATATATGGGAACACATAGTCTCATAGCTAACATCCTCGAGCTATGCTTCCCTGACTCACTATTAGAGTGGAGGGGTAACAACCATCGACTGATGGTAAGATCCCTCATCTCTATCCATGAAGGATAACTACAAAGAATCCAACTACCTCATCACCTCATCCAGCAACTGTGAACTGGATTTTCTACTGAGAGAATCTTCCACAACATACCAATTCCCAAGAGATAAAATGATCTCAAAGTCGTAATTCTGGAGGAATATAAGACACCAACTCTATCTCAAATTCAGATCCTTCTGAGAAAAGATATATCTGAGACTATTATGATTATAGTAGATGATAAACTGCTCACCCATAAGGTAGTGCCACTACATCATCAATGTGAAGACTACCACTGCCAACTCAAGATCATGGGTCGCGTAATTATGATCGTGTGGCCTCAACTCACGTGAGCCATAGGTAATCACCACTTGCCTCTGCATCAGAACACAACCAATACTAGTTCCTGATGTGTCAAAGAACACTATGTACTAGACACCCTCTTCTAGTAATCTCATGATCGAGGCACTCGTTAGACTATGTCTCAACTACTGAAAATATTACAAGCATCTCTCGGTCCACCTGAATGGCTGCCCATTTTGGGTCAAAGCTGTCATGGGTTCTGAAATCCTGGAGAAATCAGGAATGAATCTCTGATAGTATTCTGCCATCTAAAGGAAACACCGCACCTCCATCATGATCCGGGGTGGCTCCCATGCTAACACTGCCTCTACCTTTTCTGGGTCCAATGTTACATCATCTGCTGTGATAATGTGTCCCAAAAAGTGGAACTTCTATATCCAGAATTGACACTTCAAGAGTTTACTGTACAACTGGTGCTCTCGGAGTGTGTCCAGAACCATCCTTAGGTGCCTCACGTGCTCTTATTTGGATGTAGAGTACACAAGGATAACATCGATGATGACCACGATGAAAAGATCTAGATAGGGATGAATTATCTGGTTCATGAGTCCCATAAACACTCCTGAGGTGTTCGTTACGCCGAAGGGCATAACTATGTACTCATAGTTACCATAGCGACATCTGAATGCAGTATTAATTATATCCTCATCCCGTAATCACAACTGGTGATACCCTAATCATAGATCATCCTTTGAGAACCATCCTGCCCCTCTTAACTAGTTGACGAGGTCATCGATCCTTGGTAGTGGATACTGATTCCTCACAGTCACTTGATTCAAGCACCGGTAATCCACACACAGCCTCAATCTCTCATCTTTGTTCTTGGAAAACAACACTGGGGCTGCCCAGGGTGATACACTGGGTCTCACGAAGCCCTTCCACTGCAATTATTCCAGCTACACTTTCATCTCATGAAGCTCTACAGGATCCATCTAATATGCTGATGCTGATATCGGTGTCATCCCGGGTTGCAAATCAATGCAGAAATCTATCTCCCAATGGGGGCTAGTCTAGGGACATCCTCCAGATATATGTACTCGTACTTATCCACTATAGTTAGAAACTTGAATCTCATAACATCTATTGCACCAAGGGATATGCTATCCAACTGATGTGAAATCGGTTGTACCTTCCTACGCATGAGTCCATCCTGCGCTACCTAGGTATTCTTGTCATGGACGAAGGAGAACATCATTTCATAACTGTGGACACACCGCACCCTTCGTCTAAAATAGTAAACCAGGGCATCAACTGTGGATAGCCAATACATACCCAGAATGACATTGTAAGGCCTTGACGCTACCACCAAGAGGTTCCAACCAAAACTCTTTCATTCAAGGTTCAGGTCACACTATCTGCAAAGGTGTGTGATCTATGAATCCTATCCAATCGGTGTTTCTATGCATAAGTGTTGATTCATTGACTCAACTGGAATCTCCAGGTCTTGAAAAATATAAAATTCAAGAAAATAATGACTAGCACCTGTGACTATCAATATGATAGTTAATGTAGATAATACAAAGATTGTACCTCTAACCATTCCACGAGTACATGGGTCATAAGCCTCCACTGTTTCCAGCTATACCTACGTCTGTCCACCAGCTTCATGAGCCTGGGGTGGATCTCCTAGAGGCGGTGGGGGTAATGGATTAAAATGAAGACATCCTCCAGCTGCTTTCCTAGATCCTCTACCATGTCCTCCTCCCCACGGATCTGTCTGCTCCACACGTTGCCTCTGCCTCGGTGGTCCATCCACTGATCCAATGTCAGTAGTACGGTGGGTCATAAATTCTTGGGCGAGATTCCCCCTTCCACCACATGAGTAGCATCACTTCTCTCGAGGCTGGTTGGATGAACCCAGCGAACCCTGTATGGAATATCCTCTTTCCTCGGATCTCCTCTGAAAACGTCTCCCATGATTGGGTCCCAGACGTCGGCTCCCTACTACCGTGGTCTCTTCTCCAACACGCTCACTACTGACAACTACTGGCTTTCTATGCTCTTCCAAGAATCTCCGAACCACCAAAGCTTGCTTGAGCACCCCAACATATGTAGGAATTCTCATAGGAATGATTCTAGATAATATGTCTCTACGAAATCCCCGCTCAGAAATTTGAGCTCTGAAGTACTGATCCCTAACCATATCCATCGAGTACAGTGAGAGGACATCAAACCATGATGAATAGTCATCCACTGTCATGGTTCCTTACTGGAGCTGATGAAGCTCTTATATACATACTTATCATAGGTTAACTGGTGAAAACTCCTCTCAGAAGAGATGCTCAATCTCCGACCATGCAAGAGTCACCACGTCGTGAGTCTGGATTACCAAACTCCACCATCTCTCTGTTGGGCCCTGTAGAAGGCTCGCTGCCGGGATCAAAATCATGTCTGCTAGTGTCATGAAAAAACGGGAGACTCTGGTAACTGCCTCAAGTCATTCCTGTACTAACTAAGGGTCAGGCACGCCATGAAACCCAATGAGTCTTTGTATCTGAATCACCTGGATTGCGCTCAGCCTGTGCTCCTACTCTAGTGGTACAGAAGGCACTAAACACTTCTCCACAGGTGGTAGAACAACTGGCCCACCACCCAATGTAAAATAGGGGGATCTGGTCCCTGTATCGAAGCTTCATCACTGAGGGGGTCATCCTCAGGATCGAGCGCCTGGATCATAGAGGGTGCATGCTGCAGAGGCATCCTGTAAAAAAACAAGATGTATCACAGTCATTGAGTATATCTGGAGTGCTGACTCATGAAAGACATTGAAACTACAACTCATTATTATATGATGAATTTAGCATTATTTACCCCCTTCAACTTGTGTTATCATGTTCCGAGTTGAAAAACATGTTATCAGATTCCTTGTGCATGGATACGTCAACCACCCACACCAACACTAAGGTCCCTAGCCTGAAAGACTATCTCCAAACACTTAACACTGTTGGCCCAAACCAACTCAAAGAATTTCTATCCTAAGGTATAGCTGACCACCTCTGATACCACTCTGTCACGACCCATCCCAGTGGGGCCCCTTCCACAACTCTCCAAGCACGCCACCAATTAGCGAGGGGCTCGTGACTAGCACTGAGTAGGCATCTCACTAACATGGGAGGCATTTCCTATTAAACTGCACACACACACACACACATTTCCAAGCCCAAAAATTTGAAGAGTAAAAACTACTAAAAATAGAAATGTATGCATACACTAAAATACCAACCAGAAATGTACGACAGGAAAGTAAAGTACAGTAATGTAAAACCATGGGCCAAGAGTAAAATCCCTCCAAAAGAAAGTCTGCAACAGAGTCCAACCTATACAAAAATGTACTGGGACTGCAATTAGTAGCCTTTGGAACACACCTCGGCCTGCCTAATCTCACTGAGAACCGTCTGGTCCTGGTCAACATACAATCTTGTCAATGGTGTGTTCTTCTACACTAGACACGACACATGCAGGAAAAGCCCATGTAGGGGTGCGTATTACAATACCTAGTAAGACACCCTAATAACCAAAAAGGAATACAACAATGTAAATACCACAAAGGAATGATACAGTCAGCTCTATACATTATAGGTTTACAGAACATATAACATGAATATCCAAATATAATCATACTCGATCGATTATCGTGAAACCACAACTAATATCTAGCTTGAAGATTCCACTAAGCATATAACAGGGAGAACACACTACTAGGTCGATATAGATATATACAGATTACTCGTTCCAGGAGACCTCACTCCAAAATTACATAAGAATATGATGCTCAGATGAGGATCACATACAATATCCTTGGGGTGACTTCAATAACTCAGTCTGAACTAATCTGCTAAGAAGAGGATCGGCTCCCGTGTAAGGTAGGTCACATCGATACCAAGCACTCTAACTAGGGATCCAGGAAGGAATAGAGGATTCGGCCCGATGTCTCACATAGGTGATTCAAAAAAACTCTATTCAGGATGTCCTGCTGAAGGGATCATAATCCTGTACGTAGGTAATGAAAAAAGAAACCTTCAGGGGAAATACCAAGGGTACGAACCATATAAAAGATATTACAAGTAAAAGAAGGAAAATCGCTCAAGCAATGTTAAAATAGGTTACACATCATGCAGTAGGATCACACGCGGTGTTCCTTGACTCCGGGTTATTCCATTATAAACGGACCGTGTCTCTAGTCCATGTGTGTAAATCTAGACTACACCATGTGTAGAAGGATCACATGATGTGTCCAAGCACTGGTGGTTTGTCTCGTGTACGCTGGCCATGTGCCCGTACACGGTCTCTATCTGTATCGCCCTGCCAGTGTACCATTACACGAGGTATCCCGTGTATCTGGCCGGTGAATGGTATACACGCCATGTCCTTGGCCGTGTACCCATACCGTGTTCGTGTACTCTCAGAGTACATGCTAGATGGCCTGCTGAAGATCACACGCTAAGTATCCCACACTACACACCATGTAGTCATGATTTCATTAAAACTGACATCTCCCTCTTCCCACCTTGGCCGAACCTCCATGTTCGCGATCTATCATCTATTTTCAGAAAATCTCGAGATCTCAGGTCGCCTCACTATCATGATGATGAATCCATGGGTTTCAGACCTTCGATCGACTCTGAAATCGGATTCCGGTCACCCATGCGAAAATTGTTCGAAGAAAGATATCTTTTGATCAGCTTCGACCTGTCCACTAAAACAGTCATCACAGATCCCTACAAATATTCTGAGGTTGGATCTATCATCTCGGATTGTTATGCCACAGATTGAATGTGCAATCGATCATTGTCCTTATCCCACAAAGAATGAAGAATGTGTAGGAAAAATATGGTGGAAATGATTCCCAAAGATAAAACCCGGGGAACAAACCTCGACTTTTGTTCGTTCCAGCCTCGATCAGTTCCTGTAAAAATGATCCTCAAAACAATTTGATCTAAATTACAAGGCTTAATATATTCCCCAAATTTCCAAAAAAAAACCCATCCCACAAAGACAATCGATATGTGGGCAAATCTGTTCGTGGATTAGTCACCGTTCATCGTAGGAATCAAGAACAGGGAAAGGAAACCAAAATCAAACATCCTACCTGGATCTGCGGCATTCATTGGTGATGATCTGGTCGCTGTGTCATCATCGGTGGTGAAACTCTTCTCGAATGATTTTGTCGCGTTGGGAGGTTTTCTTTAGAGCTTTCCAGTGCCTCAATGGGAAATTTCAGGGTTATGAGATATGTAACCCTGCTCTCCTGCGAAATTTTTAATTTAAAGGATTAAAAGACCTCACTGCAGAAAAATTTTATAAAATATTTTTATTAAATATTTTATTACAGTTATGTCAAAAAACTAGATTTCATCACCAACCTATGATGACTGCGGGTAGGCCTCACCTATGGTAAAACCGTTACTCTGAATGCAAAGGTTCCCTCATATTTTTGATCTGAGCACCTGATTAAGAGTTATTACAATTTTTCAGAATTACCCCATGCGTGTTTTATTTAATTATTTAATTAAATTCAATCATTTGTTCCGGGATCGCCGGGCCTCGGAACTACACGCTGTCTCAAAGCCTAGTCTCTAAATAATTCATATCTTATATTAAAATAATACATGGAAAAATCCAGGACATTAAAGTGAAATTAAGTGTCCCCCTCAGGAGACGTGTATTTCACCCTACAGAGGTTGAAATAAGTATTTTTCTAGAACAATACTATCCAATCCATTACCAGGATTAGTTAAAATCCTAAAATTTTGATTACAAACAAGTCCCATAAGAAACAGTACTCACCAACATCAAAGGAACACTCCTTAAATTTCCGAGTATCCTCTGCTCGCACCCCCAATGGTATATCAATATAAATAACATCATATATAAGATCCACCACTAGGTCTAAAATACTCATAAATTTGGACGATATAAAGGAATGTGAGAAACCTATATCTAATAAAGCACTAGAAAGCATGGATCCTACAATATTTTTACCTTGAACCATCGATGGTCGAGCCTCAACAACACCCAGTGTAGGATGAACCATATGAAGATGAAATTTCTCAATTTTTTAGGCTATAGTCTACTTTCCTGGAACATCACTACATTATTGATAAGGATTCCACGTTCATGTAGCACCACATCAAATACCCGGAATAATGTAGCCAATAGAGGTCCAAATACCTTTCTGGTATGGGGTAAACAGCCACTTGCATGCAGTCTATACTTATCATTATCCTAAATTATCACCCAATTATCATGGGTTCCTATGGAATCAATGAACATGAACGAACCTATTGTCGAATCGGTAGTCAATGGTTGGTTGGGGTCAGTAACTCTACATGTGTCCCGGACTACCACACTGATAGTAGAGAACATCATCACTACCCTTAGAAGTTGGTCCTCTTATTGGAAGACACATTCCACCATTGAAAAGGTGGAAAATCTCACTGTGATTCTTCTTACCATCATTATACACAAAAATATATCACCCTATTTGAACCACATGTTCATCACTCGAAGCTTACTTGAGATTCCCTTCTGAAATAAGGTCTTGGTCCACCACTTCTGCAAACCTCTTTAAACGAAAGATATTCACATTGGATTTGATCTCATGTCTTATTCAATCCAATAAATATATTTTCATATCTACCTCATCCCCTTACAAAGATGGAACAAATCATTTAAGGTCCGGGAGGTGGCCAAAATAATCGATCACTATCAAGGTCCCCAAAGCCAAACTCATAAACACTTCCTTATTTCATTGTCTCAAGGTCTCTAGATGGAAATTCTCAAGAAAAATTTCCTTTAAACCCTTCCACTATGTACCCTTCTCTTTTTAGTATGAACCAAGATATCCCATAATATCTTTTCATGTCCTTTCAACAAGTAATAAACCAACTTGAATATTTTCTCCAGCTTACTCTCTAAGAGATCCATGATCATCTGGATTGACTCTATAAACAACTCAAATACCTCAAGTACAACCTATCCATAAAAATACACTTGGTTTTGTATCTCAAAATCCATATTTATCTAAAACATACTCATCACAACCTTCTCATGTGCCCATTACATAATTTTCATAAAACAAGTGAAGTTCTTGTGTAACAGATCTTATCCCTTATTACCCCAGACCACCTGGTTTTTTGGTTCTATATCTATAGGAGAACTCTATGAGACATCCACTTGTATCTAAAATAGAACTTAATATTATGGTGTAATATTCCTACAAGAAAACAGAAATCTTAGATCACATAACATAAAACATCCACATATTGCAGAAAAAACTCCCACTATCCAAAACAATCAATACCGCATAATCCATTCCAATGTATATCAATATTTCTCTATCACTCCACAGAACCATCCCTACCATGGGTCATGGTCAACAAGGGAAAACAACTTACTCAACCTAAAAGCCTTTTCATAATCATTATTTTGAACTATTCTAACATTCACACTAAAAATCATCCCCTTTTTGACACCCTTACATATTTACATCCTATTACCACTAATGTTTTAAATCATTAATCAAATTTCTTTAATGAATATTAATTATATATTTTTATACTGACATTGAAATTTCTATCTTCTAACTGAATATAAGTTCTCTTCTATTTAGTCTTTACTTCATATCTGACCCCCATTCTGGGTTAGTTTCATGCTTCTTATTATGTATCTTATATTGTGAAAGTTGTGTGATGCATCCCATTATACAAGAAAATGAACTAGAAAGGATTATATTTTATTTTTGGGAATCCTTTGATTTCGATATTTTATTGTATGATTGCATATTTCATTCTACAATAAACCTAAGATATGAATTGGACCTCAACCTGCAAAGAGATTTAAAGGATGAAACTCAAGCGCACTAATGCAGATAAGGATAAAGAACCAGAAGAAGGGACTCCAATATATCTAAGTACAGCTTTAAACTAAGAAAACAATAGATTTGATGTTGTACCAATACCAATTGAAAACAATTGGACAGTTTCCAATAGTTGACCGATAAAGATCGACCAAAGGCAGTGAGGAAGCATGACATAACTAGAAGAAATCTCAAATCTATAGTGTGAAAAATTGGCTAGTGATCTTATCCCAAGGGACTCATAAGGGTGGAAAACCAAAATAGGTTATGTAGTAGTTTCAAAGAATAGTCCAAGAGAAGCTGGGAGCAATAGAACTAAATCTGTTTGAGAAGGTTCTAAAATAAATATAAGAAAGCTACATGACTAAAAGGTTCGTTCAGAAGATCAGGAAGTAGAACTAGCAAGAGATAAAATAACTACAACTATTTGGAAGATACGAATGAAAATCTCACAAATGAATAGAAATGCACAAGAACCTACCATGATCTATTTTGTTCATGAAAGGAGAAGGTTTTTCAGATTCACTCATAGCCATCCTACACAAGACTACACCCCTAAAAAGAATTCATATTCATAGTCAACTCAACCAACTTCTCAATAGATATATGGAGAAAACGTCTCACCAAAATACCATAATAAATTTTCATTTATTTCTTCTTGAGAACGTCTATGAGGAATTGAAGCATGGTTCCCTACCTTCAAATGAAGAAGCAGTGCAATTGATAAAAGAGACTCAGATAGGACAACTATTCAAGCTTAATGAATGTCGGGTGGGTAGTGAAAGTCGAATATCTGTCAAGAGTCGAACAAAAGAAGAGGAGATAGAATAGACATAGGTAATTCAACATGACTTGAATGAAGGTTCAGAAGTCTCAACTATTTGAATATAAGAGTTCATGCAAGTGTTTCATAGAAGGACTCATGTTGCAAACATCTGACCTAGAAAAGCAAGGTGAATGAAAGAAGCGAGAAGTAGGCTCTAAAAGATATGAGACTCTATTTAGAAAGAGTATGGTTCTAAAGGATTTGACCCTTTCTTTAGAAAGAGTATTTTTTCACATTATTTCCATTTACCCATTCTCCTCATCTTTGTTAGACACCATTTCATTCAAATTATCAAATAAATTAAAGTTCTTTTTATCCTTCATGCCCTGCACACCATCTCCTTGTTTTCCTACTATGATGCACACCTTCTATAACACGAAGTACCTAAAATTAATCATCAATGCACAAAATAGTATGATTTTATCCATGAGAAAGATATCATAAAATAGTCACATCACACAATGAGTTCATCATCGAGTGGTGAAATATATTTCAACTATAACAACACACATCAAGATCAATAACCACACCATGGGTACTTGTGTTTTCAATCATATATGGGATAGCTAATCCCATGCATGAGCTTATTTCTATGACCCAACAAATCCTAGTCTCCTTTATACCATCCCCAAATAGTAAGATAGTAGTAATTCACCTACTATTGTAACACTTTGTAACATCCCCATCCTGGATGCGACTAAACTGGTGCCTGATATGGGTCACCACATGACCTTATGTGTGCCTCCTCGTACTCCAAAGGCTACTGACTAGAAGAAAGGGTTTAATAGATCACATGGGGAGATTATACATTGTTTATCAAAGTAATTAACATAAGATAATTATTAAATAAAAGGGTAAAGGGATAAATATATAATAAATATTAATCATGAATAATCACCCATTTCACAATACTAGGTACAAGCCCAAACAAAATGGTAAACATGGTTTGTTGTGTCATATAGTTCCACGTGAAAGGAAAAAGCAATATAAATACAAACTGAACAATCCTAAAAATGGGGATTGATTACAAATATGGATCCCTCGTCTATACACATAATATGACCCAATAAACCATCAAGCACGAGACCCTTTCCCCTTGTCCTGACCTGAAACCTTAAAGACTTTACTGGTACCCAATGGTGGCATGATATGGTTGTTAATACAACTTAGTAGGCCACCACCAATGGGTTTCACAAAATATCCTGTATAAAAATATTTTGTATTCATGTACTTAAAGAGTAACATGATAAATAAAACATGAACCAGTTTCCGTTAGTTAAGAATGTTTACCTATAAAAATTATACCATTTGATCCATGGTTTAGACAATTAATTTATTACACAATGTCCTATGTCTGCCAACTAATAAGAATAAATTGGATAATTCAAGTTCTGTATCACACTAGGGATACCATTTCAAAATAAAATACATCACACATACCTTGGGGATTTATTTTAGGTAGTATCATCCACTGAAACTATTAGGGGCATATACACTATGTCCGACTCACTAACATGTGCATTCTTGGGGTGGGGTTTAGAGGCTCAGTCCAATGCAGCCTATGGGTGTATAACCTCATGTAAATACCCAAAAGACCTCAAATACATGTGAAAATTATTCTTTAACAATTTACCAAAAATACAAAAAGACAAATAAAATACATTGAACACACATACCATTTAGTATTAATAGAACATTTATATCATAATTAATCTTTATGCCTTAAACCAATGGAATAATTACTTTTTACATATGTTAACTCATTTTCAGATTTCCATTTCAACCCATAATACATTTATCACTATCACATAATTAATTTATCCCATTAACATTAATGTAAATAACTACTTAGGTCATGTTAATAACTAGACAAAACTACCACTAATTCATTTTTACAATTCAAGTTAACATGACACCACTTTTATCATGTGTTCTATGTCACAACAATTTAATTTTATTCATATCATCACAATTTACCATGTTTGAAATGATGTCACACCCCATGGGTGGCCCCATAACTAGCATAATAATCCTAAATTAATCCCATGATGAGTGAGAGGGGTTCAATTCATCATTTATCCAACCAATTTACCAAATCCTACTAAAGGATTCAAAAGATTTAAAAATAAGGAACCATAGAACCACCACACACAAAAAAATTAACATAAATACAATGGGATATAAATTTTAGAGTACCTATCATGATTTTGAAGGAAAAAGATCACTTAACCATATACTTTGATTAGATCTTAACAACATTAAAGGACCTAACCTACGATACTCTAGAAAATAGGGATTTAGAGATTTTGAAGAAGAAGACCGACTAAATAATACCTAATTTGGAAATGATAAGAGATATGAGTGTTATAATAATTTGAAGCTTCAATGCACAACCAATATCACTCCAATTAGATAATAAATGAAGGAGATAAATTCATGAAATGTCATGGGAGTTTAAGTTTGTCACTATGGATATAGGATGAAAGAATGGGGGAAAACATGAGTTTGAAAATTTATGTTTTGACAAGAATATTGGTAAATTACTACATTTAGTTATGTTGTTATTAAACTAATTTATCTTTATTTAATCAGTTTCACAATGAATTTTTATATATAATAATACCTTACTAAAGAAAATATTCTCTTTGGAAAACCCCCTTTTTATTGTGTTTTTGTGTTTAATTTTATATAAAAGTTTCCAAAAATATGTGAATAAATTTGGAAAAAAGTATTTAATATTATTTAATTATAATAACAATCATTATATAATAAGGTAATGAAAATTTAAAATAAATTTTATAAAATTGAATAATAATTACCACAACTAAGGTTAAAATGTGTTTACCATGGGGAATAAATAAAAAGGATAAGTGAAAAAATAATCTATAAAGTCATCCAATTCGAATTTTATTGAATATTTCTTACCTTATATATTATATTGGTTTTTTAACACCCAATTTTGGATCTTTTTAGAATGTTAAAAATTTTGGTACACGTTATTATTCTCAATATTTCCATGGGTGTTCTCTCCCTTAGTTTTAATGGGAATCCTTCTTTTATCTCCTCTTCAGACATATAATGCACCTTGATTTAACCATTTACTACCCAAATAAATTCATTACTTCTATAGACACATAATATATGAATGTTTTGTCAGTAATCCAATTTAGGAAGTATTTTATTGTAATCATGAGGATTTTATCCGAAAATGAAGTATCATTCTCAAACGAACATTTCAATTTTATTTATTTTTACTCTTCATTCAATTATTCATAAATTATTATGATATAATAGTAAATAGTATATCCCATGTAATACTATTTTATTATATTAATTTTCAAACCTATATTTACCTCTTCATCCAATAAATTGGAATTGAAATAACAGACCATATTTGTGACAAACAATCGCCTCATGAACCGATTTAATTTTTTCCATCACCACTACTCACAATTAGATATAATGATATTTTAAAAAAATTAATATGATATTAATGAAATAATTATACTTATATAATTATAATATCTTATATAATTTCTTAAATTCCTTCGATGGGGATATTATAACTTCAATTTTGTGTACGAAGGACTACTACCTCGTGAGGTGATGTGATTAATTATAAACATACCCTTTACATTGATGCTAACAAAAATAATTTTAATATATATATATGTGATATGTATGAAAATAAAAATGACACTATATAGTTTATATTTTTTTTACCTTCCTATTATTCAATCTGTAGGGAAAATGGAACCAATGTTCTTACATACATAAGACCTATCATCTTCATGTATTGTGCAGATTAAATTTATATCTGTAAATTTTATGGATTATTATAAATACATATATAATGAATATCTATGATAAATATATCATGGTAAAAATTCTTATTATTGTTTAATAATGACCAATGAAAATGAATGAAAAATACCTAACAATGACATACATGAAAAATGAAGTAGTTATTATCGAAAACATGATTCAAAAATATAATTGTTAATAAATGGGTAATGAAAGGTCATAAATAAATAATATATGATAGGATATATATTTATGTTTCTATAATGTATTATTAAAAAATATATATTTATTATATAGTAGTTTTGAATGCGTTAGATTAAAGATGAGACTTAAGATATGGATTTCATCACACTTTTATTTTTGTGGGAAACATGCCTTATTCCACCAGCTTCTTTTATGTGGTGTGCATACCTATAAAGAATTAAATTTATGATTATTATAATAAAATAATAATATATAAATGTATATATAATATTATTTCTTCCACGTGGACTCTGATTCAAATGATACTAATGTCGTAAATGTTTTATGTTACAATATCATTATTTATCAAGATTGACTATGATTAAGTTTACAAATATGAATTATTATGATATATATCACATTAATATCATTAGTTTCCTTATAATATCATTATTTAATTAAAATAATTGTTTAAATTTAATCTTCCTAAATTTATTATCTTAATATTACATAACAATGTTTTCAAGGAATGTCTGAATTTATTTCACTCCTAAATCTAAACCCATTTTATTCGTTTTTAGTGCTTTCAAGAAATATATTAAATAAATATCTATCATTTTAAATTTAATATAAAAAGTTTTTCTACACATTTTTTAGTATTCCAAAAAAATTCATAAAATGAATATTCTTTTATTTTTTTGAATGATTAATTATTGACATTTTCCAATGTTTTTCATGGAATATTTGTTTTAATGTGTGTCTTATGAAAGTAATTTTTTTATAAAATGAACACTGAATTATTTTAATATTATTATACAATATTTAAAATTTATTTTGAATAAAAATATTTTCTATAATAATTTTAAAAATTTTATAATTTAATGATTTAATTTCAAATGAAAAATATATTTTCATTAATAATGATTTAATGATATTTTAAAAAAATTATATTCATCAACAAAAAAAAACATTGGTGATTCTTGTGTTTTTCTAGAAATATGATCTAATAGAAGCATCATCATTATTTCATTAGATTGTTTCAACTTATTATTATTATTATAAAAATATGTTTATAAGAATTTTTTCTATTCCATAAGCTATGACCTTGTTAATTGATGACATATTAATAAAACCTATTTATTATCCTTGAGTTATGATATGATAAAAGATTTATGTAACAAATTTCATTCTTCATGGGTTATGATATGATACATATATTTTATATTTAGGAAAACATATGTATGGATTATTTTAGGTGTGGGACCTATTCCTCCCTCTAATTTAGTTCATAAAAATTTATATTTCATGAGATAATAATTTGTATTAAGATGATGTGATTTATTTTATATAAAAAATAGGCAGATGTGCTTGATCAACTATGTTAAATATTTTATGATGTTGGATCCTCTATAAAATGGGAATCATCTGTTGATTTATAGATTCTTATGATGTGATGGTGTCAGTTGTTAAACATGAAATGTGAAATGTTTTGTAAACTTGTGATGGTGTCACAATTATATGACATGAAATTATTCTTTATAGTTTATTTATGATGAATATTAACTCTTATGGTTCATTTATTTTGAATGGATATTTTTTTATTCCATGTATTATGTTTATGATCCATTTTTTGATTGTTTGAGTAATTTTTTTGTAATATTTATCATCTCGTACCTTTATTATTAACTTATGATTTCATATGATCATTTATTAATATCTTCTATGTTTACCCTTACTGATCATATGAGATTACATTTACTTATGTTTCCTTTCCGAGGGTTTTACAAAATGGTTTATTTTAGGTGTCTTTTTGAAGGATAAAAAATGGGAAGATCATATGGGATATGTTGAATATCATTCATGAAATAAGAGGATTGTTTAACTGGTCTCTAAAGTTGATAACCCCTGACAATACAGAAGAGTTTATTTTTGATATGTAAGGAATATTCATCTAACAATATATAATATTTATGAATGAAAATATATGGTAATTATACCTATTTTCCTGCATCCTTAAGGAATGATCATATTTCATTACAAAAAATAAGGCTTTTGTGGTAAATGGTGTCACAACTAACACTATTTTGTAACGGGACCATCGGTAAACATATTATTCGTGATGGGAATATTTCCCATCGCAAATACTAATCGATATATTTTAAAAAACATTAAATAAGGCTTTTTCCACAGGACGGTCGCAAATAACATTTGTGACGGGCCACTAATCTCGTCGCTAAAAAGTTAATTTAAAAAAAAAAACAATTAAATAAAGACTTTTGACAGGCCCGTCGCAATTTCCTATTACGATTGGATGATTTTCCCATCAAAAATATATATAATAAATAAATACAAATTAAAAACTTATTAAAAAATTTAATTAATATTATAATAATAATAATACAATTACAATTCATTCAGATATTAAAACAAAAAATCATTAAAATATTTAAAAAATTATAATAAAATTAATATATTTTAAAAAAAATTATATATATATAATTAATATTATAAAATCTGAATAATATTATTAACCATTTTAATATTGTAATATAAATAATATAATATTGTATAATAATAATAATAATAATAATAATATACCGAATTCATATTATTATAAATAATTAAAAAAATTATATTTTTAATTAAAATTTCTGAAACTTTTTATGTATTAAAAATATTGAATATAATATTATTAAAATAATTATAAAATAAAAATATAAAAATTATCAACATTTGAAAAAAGAAATATAAACAAATAATAAAATAAAAGAGTAATATTATTATTAATAAAATAAACAAACATTAAAATAAATACCAATAATAAATAATAATGTATTAAAAAATTTGAAATTAAATAATACAATATTGCCACTAGTATAAGAGAGACAGAAACTCTGAATAGAAAAAATGTCATATTTTAAATTTAAAAACTTTATAACATCTAAACAATAACTAATCTGAAGAAGGAGGGGGGGGGGATATGTTGGTGGAGGAAACTCTATCCCTAAGGCACGAGTGAGTCGGCGCATATACTTCATCTTCTCTTGCTGTTGCTGCTTCCACCTACTCATCTGCTCCTCTTAAACCTGCTGCTATCGTCAGCGCACCTCATTATGCTGCTACTACTACAGATGCATCTCATCATGCTATTTTTGGAGACTCTCTATCAACTTATTCTGAGAGTTAAACTGATCCTCATACTGTGTACCGAAAGAAGATGCATGAGATCCTCTTGTGCTGGACGCCGACATCACAGAACTTCCATAATAATCTATGGGAGTCAGTCAAGAGCTGATACCAACAACCCGGCCCCTCTCGAAGGCATATTGGGTTGCCTGTAGCCATGTCGCCTCATCAAACTGATGGCCACTGGACTGATCTGATGCCTCGGCCTGACCCTCATGTCGGGTCTGTGATGTTTCACTCTTATATGACTACTATAGTTGCAATTTAAAATAAAAATTGTGAATATATTATATGCAGTTAATTTTTATACTAGAAAAAAAATAATACTGACCACGATGTGACACTGGCGATCACCTATGAGCTCTCTAGTAGCTGGATCATTGTACATCCTCCGATATACGTCGTACTCTGTAATATCGGGGTGCTCGACAGCCTATAAGAATATAAAATACATTCATAATATTTAAAGTTATATAAAATATTTATAAAAAAGGTACGTACCAAATGCTGTCTATGAGTACTGAAAGTACGACTCCCAGCTCGATGAGTCACCTCCTGTCTCCCCCGATTCTGCCTCCCCACCGATGATCTCTAATGAAATCCACCACTCAACAAGTGTGCACATAATCCATCCCATACGTGGGATGAAATCTACTCTGGTCGGTGTGCTCTACATGACTCATCAAAATCTGACACTCTTCATTTCTTCATGGAAGATCTTTTTAAATTGTGCAAAGACTGAAAAAAGTGATCACACAAGGCCACCTCCCAGGCCTATTGGATGGCGTCACGCATGGTATCCTCGATCGGATACCAGAAACCCTAAAAAATTTCAAAATATCAAGTTATAAACGAAATTAATTTAAAAAAATTATTTATTTACGTACGTACCAACCAATGGCCGAACATGGCCTGCTGCACATCAACGGGAATATGCTCCCATGTCGTCCATGGCTAAGAAAAATAGTTGCGCAAAATACCACTGCCATGTCCGACTGCTATATGAGGAAAAATGTAAAAACAATAATCAAATATTTATTATGTAAATAGATCAATGAAATCTTAGTAAAATGCAAATGTTATCACTCTTCCGGGTGCGTGGATTGAACCCAAGATGTGGACATCACTTGGGGATGGGGTCCGGAGTCATCAGTCGTGCAAGACCGCATCCCCTCCGCGTACCCCATGAAGCACCTTCAGGCTGAGCGTCAGTTGCCAACAAATCATCTGCATCGAATGATAGGTCAGTATTTGCCAACTCACAAAATGTGTCCTCGTCCATCTGAAACAGAAAACCAATGTTTTTAGAAAATAATTGATAATTATTATTATATATACATATATATTAGTTATGATTATATATAACTACCATTTAATTGTATCAATGTTCAGCTTCATCGTCATCTTCATATCTATCAATGTCATCTTTTTATTCCTCCACAATATTATCTATATCCATTTGAGTTCCAGTTTCTTCATCTCTTACCATTTAAAATTCATTTCTAACAACATTAACATCATCATCATCATCATCACTGACTCTTAATTGAGGGGTTTCATCATCGATACTCATGTCTTTTTGTAACAAATATTTATTTTTAGTACTCAATTGAAAAACTTCAATTATTTGCACTTCAGTGAAAGCACATTCACTTTTACTAAACTGATTGTCTCGAATTTTTTTTTATTATGCTCCACCAATCAGTCAAGTCTCTTGACGTAGCACACTACTTTGCATAATAAGCTTGATGTGCCTGTTGAGCCAGTAAGAATGGTTCATTTAATGTAAGAACACTTTTACATTTAATATCGATGTTTCCTTGAGTCGGATGAACATGCATGCCTCTCTCAGTATCCAACCACCAACATTAGAACATTGTTATGTAATGTTGTCCTAGATAAAAGAGTTCAATGATTTCATCAAGTATTCCATAAAAGTCAACTTAATTTTCTCTATGATGAGATCCCCTCATGAAAACATCATTGTTCATTGTTTTTTTATTCCCCATATTCATGTGTATGAAATCGAAAACCATTCACAACATATGAATTATAATATTTCACCATTTTGGATGGTGGGTAACACAATATACAAAGTTGTTTTACAATTTTATCAGCATGTCGAGACACCTAAAAATTTGTGAAATAATTATCAATATATTAAACTATAAATTGGAGGAGATGTTAAAGTATGAAAAATTTATGTTACCAGTATTTGAAACCTCTGAGAAATTTTTTTTGTTTGCATTCTTCAAGAGCACCTACTGTAATTTGTGTAAGTTTTTTCTTGATATTATTATCATACAATCTATAAAAAACAAAGTTATTTATTGTAACATATATAATAGAATATGTAATAAATTCACTTACAGTACAAATGATTTCATCTATTCAAGTTGAGAAGATCATACGTATGAGCAATATGGTGTTTATCATCTAAAAGCCATCGTTCATGAACTCCACCAAAACCAAGCTATGACTAGTTAAAAACAAGTAATTGATTGTCGATTTAATCAGTATTCTCCTCATTTTGTATCATGCGGTTTTGTTTTAAAGGATACTCAGATTCAAAATAGTGGGAGCAGAAAAAAGATATCTCCTCTTGCAAATAAGCTTCAACAATAGATCCTTCCACAAAGGATTTGTTACGTACTTTTTTTTCAATTTCTGCATGCATCTTTCGAATGGGTACATCCATCAAAACTGTATCAGACCTCCACATTTTTCTTCATATGGAAAATGTAATATCAAATGTTCCATTGAGTCGAAGAAAGACGGTGGGAATATTTTTTCCGGTTTACATATAATTACAACAAAATCTTCTTCAAGCTTTCATAGAGCATCGTAATATGTTGTCGCTGCATAAATTGCCCGAAAAAAATATGATACGTCTGTTATGGAATCCCATATCACAGAATTCAACAGACCTCTCAATCCAATGGGTAGAAGTCTTTCCATTATAACATGAAAATCATGACTTTTTAATCCAGTAATATGACTATTATTTACACATATATCTAAATTAGAATCACAGACATCTAGAAGTATCAAATCTATAATCCATTGAAAAAATAATACGTGAAATTAATTGGACAATGTATAAGGTGATTTTGGTTTCATTAACCTTTATGTTCTGACATTCCCAAATAGTTCGAGTTCTGGACGCCTACAAATTTGAGCAAGATATAATCATGCATTTACATTATCTTTTTCCTTTCCTGGTGTATCCAAAACTGTATGATGAAAATTATCAAAATAGTTCTTCTCAATATGCATGACATCCAACATGTGGCGGACCAACAAATCAGACCAATATGGAAAATCCCAAAAAATGCTACGTTTTACCCAAGTGTGTTCTTTCCCAAAACCAGAAATTTTCTGTGTCATTATTGTGGGTCCAAATGTGATGGGAGGTAATGAATATACAACTGATTTTAACTCCGTACCTGATAGAATTTTCGGAGGTCCATCCCTTTCAACTGTACCTTTTCTAAAATGATACATTTTTTTTGTGAAAAGGATGATCAGCTGGAAGAAATCTGCGATGAAAATTAAAATAGCAAGGTTATTTTCCATGGACGATCATAAATTCCTTGTTCTATCCCATACAGTAAGGACATGATTTCGGCCCATGTGTTCTTCAGCCAGATAACATGCCATAAGCCGGAAAGTCACTAATTGGCCACATCAAAGCTGCTCTTAGTATGAAATTCTATTTTGCAGCAACATCATAAGTACTAACACCAGTACTCCACAATATATTTAATTCATCAATCAATGTTTTCAAATAAACATCAATATTCTTCTTCGGATGTCCTGGGATTAGTATGGTCAAAATGATATAGGGCTTCGTCATCAACATCCATGGAGGTAAATTGTACGGAGTTAAAAATACAGTCCAACATGAATACTGACTACCATAAGATCCGAATGGATAGAAACCATCACTAGAAAGACCCAGTCGCACATATCGGGATTCTAAAGCAAAGGATGGATGCACTCTATCAAAATGATTCCATGATTCACAATCAGCCGGATGATTCAAGCTTTTACCAGTTGAAATATTTTTTTTGTGCCATGACATCATTGTCGCTATATTCTAAGACCTGAATAAAAGCTGAAGTGTAGATGTAAGAGGAAAATATCTCAACTATTTTATAGGAATCAAGCCAGACTTCCCATGTTGGTCTTCTTTATAGCTTGATTTCACAAAAGTGGGACCACTATTCAATGACTCATTTTCTCCTGAATATAAAATTCAATCCTTTGAACATGCACAGATATTTTGATAACTATGTCATAAATTCTGAACCAGCCTCTTACTCACATAGTAATTTGTAAGAAAAACATTTCCTTCGGGTACAAGTGATTTAACCAAAGAAATAATTTGATCAAAACACATGTTTGACATTCCATTATCTGATTTGATAGCCATAAATTTTTCAAATCCTTCTAATTTGTTTATCTTGAAACCAGGATATAACGCATCCTCAACATACCTCAACAACTCATAAAAATCAGAGTGTGACAACTCAGGAGTTGGATCAATATTATCCTGAGTTTCTGTATGTTGAATAGACGGTCCTGCAACATCATGTTCTAAATTTTGAAACCGGGATGGATCCGAAATCATGTTAGTATCACCTTCTGTAGAACTATGTTCACCATGTTGATACCAAAAAACATAATCTGGTTGAAAACAAAAATGCAAGAGATATTCCCCAACTTTGTCAAACGTGTCAAATGTTCTCAGAGCATATTTTTTAAAAGGACATTTTATTGTGCCTTCTGAAACAAATTCTGGATTTGATGCCACAAATAGTAAGAAACTCTCCACACCCTTAACATATACTGGATTTAAAGCAGAACCATTTGGATTTCTACGTTGATTTATCCATATGCGGTCATCTAATAATGACTGTTGACGACCTCGTTGTTCAATATTTTTCTATAAAATATAAAAGCATTACTGGTTTTGAATAATTTTTTAGAAAAAACACTCAAAATAGATGATAAATAATGACAACTACTTCTTAATAATTACCGATATTTACCGTTAGTTATTTTTAATTATTATTATATGATTAATATTTATAAAAAAATAATATTAATATGATCAACCAAACCAGGATAATTGTAGAGTTTACATCCGACACGTCTGATGCAAACTTTTTATGGGGATAGACCTAAAAATTGACCCTTTAAGAATTGAACATGTTAAGAATAGAGTAAAACCCGTTACGAATATTGATAATTTTAATATTTTATAAATTTATTATTATTTTAATAATACTAATATTATTTTTTCATAGATATTAATTATATAATAATAACATTATTATATTATTAGTAATTTTTTATAATTAATATTAAAATAATATAATTTTTTATATTATGTTATAAATTTCTTTTTATCTATGGGTTTAACATTCTGTCTCCACATGTAATAGTTGCATTCACATTCACCTCTCTATTGGTGGGTAGGTTGATAATTTTGAAAATTAATGCAAATATTACCTGTGGAGAGAGAAGTTTTTTTATAACCAATACAAAGCGGAAAAGATAATTGAGAAAGATACTGCTCACGCTAGTTTTTTCCAATTAGCTAATTATTGCTAATTATTGCTTATTATTTCTAATTATTTCTAATTATTGAAAATTACTGCTAATTATTGCTAATTATTGCTAAGTATTGCTAATTATTGCTAATTATTGCTAATTATTAGTAATTATTGGTAATTATTGGTAATTATTGGTAATTATTCCTAACTATTGGTAATTATTGGTAATTATTTCTAATTATTGGTAATTATTCGTAATTTTTCCTAATTATTGGTAACTATTCCTAATTATTGGTAATTATTCCTAATTATTGGTAAATATTACTAATTATTGGTAATTATTTCTAATTATTGGTAATTATTACTAATTATTGGTAATTATTTTTAATTATTTGAAATTATTCTTAATTATTGCTAATTATGCCTAATTATTGGTAATTATTCCTAATTATTGGTAATTATTGGTAATTATTTGTAATTATTCTTCATTATTAGTAATTATTCCTAATTATTGGTAATTATTCCTAAATATTAGTAATTATTCCTAATTATTCTTAATTATTAATAATTATTCCTAATTATTGGTAATTATTCCCAATTATTCCTAATTATTCCTAATTATTACTAATTATTGGTAATTGTTCCTAATTATTTGTAATTATCACTACTTATTGGTAATTATAGCTAATTATTCCTAATTATTGCCAATTATTGCTAATTATTCTAATTATTGGTTATTTTTCCTAATTATATTTCTTTATTGGTAATTATTGGTAATTATTCCTAATTATTGGTAATTATTGGTTATTATTGATAATTATTCCTAATTATTCATAATTATTCGTAATTATTGGTAATTATTCCTAATTATTGGTAATTATTGTTAATTATTGGTAATTATTGGTAATTTTTGGTAATTTTTGGTAATTATTGTTAATTATTGGTATTTATTGGTAATTATTCCAAATTATTCCTAATTATTGGTAATTATTTGTAATTATTCCTAATTATTGGTAATTATTGGTAATTATACCTAATTATTGGTAATTATTCCTAATTATTGGTAATTATTCCTAATTATTGGTAATTATTGGTAATTATTGCTAATTGTTCCTAATTATTGTTATTTATTCCTAATTATTGGTAATTATTCCTAATTATTCCTAATTATTCCTAATTATTCTTAATTTTTCCTAATTATTAGTAATTATTCATAATTATTGGTTATTATTCCTAATTATTGGAAATTATTCCTAATTATTGGTAATTATTCCTAATTATTAGTAATTATTCATAGTTATTAGTCATTATTGGTAATTATTGGTAATTATTCTTAATTATTGGTAATTATTCCTAATTATTGGTAATTATTGGTAATTATTTGTAATTATTCCTAATTATTGGTAATTATTTATACTTATTGGTAATTATTGGTAATTATTTGTAATTATTGGTAAATATTGGTAATTATTGGTAATTGTTGGTAATTATTGGTAATTATTCCTAATTATTCCTAATTATTGGTAATTATTGTTAATTATTCCTAATTATTGGTAATTATTGGTAATTATTCCTAATTTTTCCTAATTATTCCTAATTATTGGTAATTATTCCTAATTATTGGTAATTATTCCTAATTATTGGTAATTATTGGAAATTATTAGAAATTATTGGTAATTATTGGTAAATATTACTAATTATTGGTAATTATTGGTAATTATTGGTAATTATTACTAATTATTGGTAATTATTATTAATTATTACTAATTATTACTAATTATTACTAATTATTACGAATTATTACTAGTTATTACTAATTATTACTAATTATTACTAATTATTGTTACTTATTACTAATTATTGTTACTTATTACTAATTATTCTTACTTATTACTAATTATTGTTACTTATTACTAATTATTGTTACTTATTACTAATTATTGTTACTTATTACTATTTATTGTTACTTATTACTAATTATTGTTAATTTTTTCTAATTATAACTATTTTTTGAATTATTTCTATTATTGTTAATTATTTCTAATTATTACTTTTTTTTAATTATTCCTATTTTTATTTAATTATTTCTAATTATTACTAAATATTTCAAATTATTACTAATTATCGGAAAATTTTACTAATTACTACTAATTATTACAAATTATATTCATTAATTACTAATTACATTCATTAATTAATAATTACATTCACTAACTACTAATTACATTCATTAACTACTAATTACATTCATTAATTACTAATTACTATCTTTAATTAAAATTAGATTTATTAATTACTAATTACAGTCACTTTATTATTAAATATTGTTAATTACCAATAATTAAATCTAATAAATCAAATTTAATACAACCATAATACAACATAATTATATCTAATTAGAAATAATAAAATATAATGTAAAAATATAAAACAAAAACATTAAATAAATATTAAATTAAAATTCAGATAAAAACCTTAAACTGGTTTTCGAGATTTCTAGCTTTCGATTTGTTGTACTTGTAGGATGATCCGCACAACCACCTTGAAATCAGCTTGCAAAACAAAATTCACTCAACTTATATAAACTAGTAAGAAGTAGTTCAAATTTAGAAAATATGTCAAGGCTGGCTGTATTTATAGGTTAGATTATCTACGACGGGGTTTATTGCGATGGGAATCAGGTCTCAATTGTTATTATTTGCAACCGGACCATCGCAAATAACCCCGACCGCATTTATTATGGGAGGAAATAAAAAAGGGTTATTTGCGACGGGAAGGGGATCTCGTCGCAAATATCTTTCGTGCGGTATGGCGTGCTAGCCACACCAAACCATTTGCGACGGGTGAGAATATCCCGTCGCAAATAACCCGATCGAGGGGGTTATTTGCGATGGGAAATAATCCCATCGCAAATAAACCGTCGTTAATACCACTTTTTCTCATAGTGCAAGAATGAGGAAAGGAAACCAAAATCAAACATCCTACCTGGATCTGCAGCATTCATTGGCGAAGATCTGGTCGACGCGTCGTCATCGGTGGCGAAACTCTTCTCGAATGTTGTTGCCGAGTTGGGAGGTTTTCCCCAGAGCTTTCCAGAGCCTCCATGGGAAATTCAGGGTTATGAGATCTGTAACCCAGCCCCCCTGTGAAATTTTTAATTAAATGTAATAAAAGTCTTCGCTGCAAGAAAAAATTTGTAAAATATTTTTAATAAATATTTTATTACAGTTAAGTCAAAAAACTAGATTTCATCACCAACCTATGCCGACCGATGTTAGGCCTCACCTAAGGTAAAATCGCTGCTCTGAATGCAACGGTGCCCTTATATTTTTGATCTAAGAACCTGATTAGTAGTTATTCCACTTTTTCAGGATTACACCATGCGCGTTTTATTTAATTATTTAAAAAATTTAATCATTTGTTCTAGGATCGCTGGGCCTCGGAACTACACACCGTCTCAAAGCCTAGTCTCGAAATAATTCCTATATAATATTAAAATAATACATGAAACAATCTGGGACCTTACAGTGAAAATATGTGTCCCCCTAAGGAGACGTGTATTTCACCCTAAAAAGGTAGATATCAGTATTTTTCTAGAACAATACTTTCCAATCCATTACCAATATTAGTTAAAATCCTAAAATATTGATTACAAACAAGTCCCATAAGAAACAGTACTCAACAACCTCAAGGGAACACTCCGTAAATTTGTGACTATCCTCTGCTCGCAGCCCCAATAATATATCAATATAAATAACATCGTATATAAGATCCACCACTAGGTCCAACAAACTCATAAATTTGGAATATATAAAGGAATCTGAGAAACCTATATCTAATAAAGCACTAGAAAACATGGATCCTACAATATTTTTACTTTGAACCATCGTTGGTCGAGCCTCAACACCACCCATTAAATGACATAATTAAGTCTCTAATTTGATCCATTCACCATGTGCTACTAATACAATGATTTACTATACAACTAATTTCAGTGATAATAAAAACCACTAAGCGACATTAAGTCTAGATAGGCCTAACAAAGAGTCCAACATAAAGATCCCATCCCTTAGATTGGAAAATAGTCTGAAAAATGTACAAATCCTTTTTCTATATCACAAAACAAACCAAACCATTTAACTATCTCCTATCCCTAGGGTTTGGAAATGTCAGTTTTTTTTATACAACATAACCATTTTCAATCAACTGCAACATTTGAACCATCATTGGATGACTAATCTAGACACTCAACAACACCCACTAATGTATCGCCAAAGCTCCCAATAAGGATTCCCATCATGATAGAGGCATTCCTAGAACATCCAAGAAACTACTTCTATATTTTTCCATTAACATCTTAAAAAATCCACAGTAAAATTGCCAAAAAATCACGTTTCATCCTTATTCTCTACTAAGAACATCAGAACCCCATTCATGGAATTGGGATTCAGAACATATCTAGAATATAACAATCCAACACAACAACCTATACTTAACCTAAAATCAAATATGATTTTTCACTTAGGATCATATATGGAATATAGATAATTCATATTAACCAACCTAATGGATCATCCCAATATATAAACAAAGCCATCACACAAGGTTCAATAATTCAAGGTATGATTTTATGCTCTTATTTATAAGAGAGTCCTTGTAAACACCCATGTAATGATACTCATGATCTTAATGGGACATGCCTCATCTATCACTGAACACGTTTACTGGACATAGACCCTTATACTAGACCAAAGCACAAAACAATGACACATTAGTCACGACTCATTTATATCTTAGAGGAACATCATATGTTGTATCCATCGATTCCTTATTCATGATGAGGGTCAGACCCCAAAATGGTATATGATACACTCCCTATGATGTGGATCCCTTATTCCACTATTATAAAAAATCTCAATTTTACTATACAAATATATTTGTGTATCATTCTATTCATGAAAAACATAAACACAACTGTAATATCTGACACCTTTATTATGAGTAACCAGCTTTGATGATTCTAGTACACCGAATTCCATCACTATGTCACCACAACCTGAGAGTGGACCAATTTTATCATCAAAAACCCTGGTTGTGAAGCCTAAGAGTATCATAAATTTCTTGTACATCTCATTTTAAGAGGAACATTCCTATAATAACTTCCACAGATCCATGACTCCCCTCTAAATAGGTATGAATGCAAAATAATCATGATGCTATCGACATCAAATCAATCAAGGTCATCTAATATATAAATTATTTGACATGGAGTTTTATGAAACCTATTTTACCAAATTTCTAACCAAACATTCCCTATGTATAGTCACCACGTACTACCTCAGTCATAGGGAAATCAACAGGCGCTCTATCCTAAAAAAATCACTCACATCACTTAAATGAAACCCTTACCATAAAAAATTTATTTTACAAACTTTTCACTAAACAAATGGGGTATTATGGTCTCATGTATCAATTTAAAAAATATAAATTACAATTCCTTTAGTCATAGAACACCTAGAACCTCTCACATGTGGGATCAAGCAAATTATGAATACATTACTCACCCCATGTAAACCTTTCACCCTCAATATTTAATGAAAGGCGCATAAAAATACTGCTTCTCTATATAATAACTACACACATAGGGATTTGAATCACACTATGTCAACCCTAACATCAACTGTAGACACCACGACCACAAGAAATGAGGGATTCCTAAACCCCAAATGATGAGGTAACCCATTTTACCTTTTCCAAAAAAAACATCAAAAAATTATCAAGGAATCCCTTGCCCAAATTTAAATCACAAATAATATTACTATAATTTAGTTCTAAACTAGAGTGTATCATAATGACTCAATATATATCGACCATTTTATCTAGGACCATAATAAACTACACCATTTAAACACCACAAAATGATAGCCGACCATGCATTCGAATGATCATACCGTCAGAAAAAATCCATTAATATAAATGATAGTGAACAATAAGTTATATTCCTTAAACAAATATGATGTTTCTAATTCATCAAAACCACACAATAGAAATCACATCCCATGAATCAATTCTACTGGATTATGCTTCTGCCTAATCCTCATTCATTTAACCAAACAAAAGATATGGTTGACTATAGAGACCCAATGATTGAGGTACATGAACATTACATTACTTTTGCGGAATACATAATACATGACGAAAACAGAAACACAAGGACTGTAATAGTTTAATGTCTTTGGAAACTCGGAAAATAATATGCTAATCATTGTGAAATATCTTTAATATCTCCCATAATGATCTTCCCCTTTTGTTTTCTTACCTAAAACCTTTCTTTAAATCTTGGGGAAAAGATTTCATATAATGGGTGAGCTCAAATACTCAGTAAGGGTAAGCATATATATCATAAAACAATCCATAGTCATTTGAATGCAAAAACTTGAACATAAAATCTAAACATCAAAATCAAGAGCAACGACATAAATCCTGGAATTACACAAGGCCCAGATCATAAATGAACAATAATCATGATAAAATATCATGGAAATAAAACATGTAATTGTGGAAAAACATTAATCACAAGATATGATTTGCATAGTAGCCAAGGCATTGCATCCAAGACCATCTTAGTGGACAAAGTCCTTTTCTGAATCGAGTTTACTCCTCGTTTCAGTCCTGTATCGATGAACCGGATCAACATACTATTCCAACCATGTCTATCTAATGAGATATAAATCATTACCCAATGAATAGGAGGGAGATAGAGGTCCCACGAATCTCATAATGAAAAAATTCTTATGTGTGCCGCAAAATCATAAATCATTCATCACATCATAACCCATCTAATATAAATGGTATTCTTAAACATTATACCATCACAACATAAATCCTATAAGATAAAATGAATTCATAAAAATAATTACATCATAACATAATAAAATAAATATAAAAATAGGGACAGAAACGGAACCCTATGATATCTTAGATGGAAAATAATTTTGATAAAAATGCTTGAACTCTATTCTTGGGGAAAATATCCTTTCTACTTCAAAAACATTTTCCTTTCTTAAAATATCATATAATTATAAACTAAAAAATGTTGATTAAAAATAAAAATGAAAACTTGTAATGTAAGATTCATGGAAATAATGTTTTAAAATTCCATTCAAGCCGTATAAGTTAAAAAACATTTTTCTCATACTTTGGCCGGAAAAGTCAAAAAGCACCTCATATGGTAAACACAAGGTAGATTCCTTCCATAAGATGTGGTAAAAGTACGAAAAATGTAATAATGTCATAAAAAATACATGGAAGGAATTTAAACATTTTATGATAACATTTTGAGAACATATGGACATGGATAATAAACATAACCCCCCATTAAAAACTTACGAATATACAATCTCGGATAAGAATGAGACTGGAATAATTATCCCTTACCTTTTGTGTGATATGATTCGTATGGTTCCAAACCTTCTGTATAATTATTTAAATAATGTCAATGACTTATTATAGAATCATATAAATTGTTATTATATCATATATGGTTCACTTATGACTTTATATTACCCGTTCTTTTGTAAATTCCATGTTAAAGAACCATTTTGGGTAAAATATTTTTATTTATTGTACGTGTTTAGACTTGTTTTTCTTGATATTATTACTTATATCCTGATTTAATTTATTCCAGAATGTAAAACATGATTTATATGTATTATATATTCATAATATACATATATATATGATAGATCGATAATGGAAGTAAATACACCGTTCATGGTTACGGTAAGTCGTACGTACGCATAAACGCTGTTTTTCATTTCCTTATTGAATTGAATGAAATTAAGTAGATGAAATACATACATATATATATATATATATACATCCAGTAGCATTATTATGTCATATATTTCATTATTACTTATTATATATACTTTATAATCATTCATGAATGGTTAACATGGAGAATGAAACTCATCGCGTCGTGGAGACGGTAGTCCGTAGGCACGAGCGATGATATCATTCTCATGATAGTGGAATTGTATTTAAGTGTATGTATAATATTTCAGAATAAATATCACTTTACAATAATCATTTATATTTATTTATTTACAGTTCTATACCCATCCAAGTAAGGTGGTGGTCGAAAACAGATTACACCACAGCATGGAGACGTAATTCTGTACGTACGCATGCGCGGTGATTTCGTTTTACATTGGATGGATAAAAGATGAAATAGGGTTGTTTAATATTTATAATAACATATGAGTATATATGTAATACTGATGTTATTAATTTATAATGATACAACTAAGGATGAAAAGGTAGAAGAAGAATGAAACTTGAGAGAATCGGAAGAAGAGATTACCTTTCTTCGACGCACCTCCTTAAAGCTTTCACTTAAGGATGTATACATGGTCTTTTGAGAAGACCATAACCTCCAGAATGTTTCTAGAGAATTGGAGAAGAGAAATGGCTGAGGGATTTTCTGAGCTTAAAGGCTCAAAAGGGTGTGAAGAGAAGAGGGAAGGGGTTCCCTTTTTATATGGTAGGAGAGGGGCACGTTTAGAAAAACCTAAAATATTATTTTATAATAAAGTCATATTCGGTTTTTAATAGCTCCAAGATGATTTATTTCTAAGATAAGGTGGGCATGGTTCGAAATCCTCACATAAAATATAATTTAGACAAGTTTAGGTTTCTATTTTAAACTTATCATTTAGATTTAACTTTAAGTTAAATAATTTTACTTTTACCATGCCTTCTTATTTTCTTACACTATATGGTTAATAAACATACAATAACAAGCCAAACGAACCCCATGTGGTTCATTATTAATATATATATCCTTATCTAAGTCATTTTACCGAACCATATATTTTTTGGAATAAAATAAAAATTAATAATATAATATTTGTTTTAAAAAACTATTTTATGCCAATTTTGACACTATATGGTAATTGATTTTTGTAAAATTTATAACAGTATGATTAGTTCAAAAAAAGTTAATTAAATAAATAATAACATGAAATATTAACCTAAAAATTATTTTAATTCATAAAAAGTCTCAAATTACATTTATTGTGGTATTTATAATATCAATTATTTTAATATTTCAGTATTTAGGTAATTACTATATCACCATTGTGTCGGAAATAACATAAATTATTTAATGTATAAAAATTATAAATAAAATAAAATTATGTAGGAAATATTTTTAGCTTTATAATTAATATTTATAGTCTAATTTATCTTATGTATAACCATATATTAAAAAATGAATTAGTCATTAATCATTGATTTTAACTATTTTAACCATTCTTTAAATAAATTAATAATAAATGTCATAATCTAATCCATGTGGACCTAAATGATCGTATTTTATTCCTAAGGGTGTTTTTGGTGGAATTACACTTATAAAATAGAAATAGGACATGTGTTAGGGTAATTATAATTTCATTTTTACCCTTAATTACCCTATTTACTTTTAACCGTGGTAAATAAAAGTAAAAAGTTACTATTCACCAAAAAAATATTTTCATCTCATTGAATCACATTTTAGTCATTGATATTAACCATTTCTCTTGGATTTTCAAAATTCTACTCACAGAAGCGGTAAAATTATGTGTTATGTGAATTTCCATATTCTCCTAGGAGGTGGGTAAAAGACGGTGAAAAGTTCAATAAAATTTTAATATATCTAAAATTATTATAAAATGAATCTAATGAAATAAATAGAACTTATATAGGTATTATGTATCAATTATGACCTAAAATAAATTTAAATAAAATAAATAATTATTTAAAAAAATTGGTTTTTAAATAGTAACCATGTTTTTTCACTATTCATCAAAAATTGAAAGTTTTCAGAAAAATACCAAAATTTCAACCTAGGCTAATTTAGTTATTCTAAATCCAAAAACTAATTCAATTTTGATTGATAAATTTTATAAAATTTAAAAAATGTTCATTACTATTCATAACGTCTAGTTTATTAACATATCGCTGTTTAGTGAAACTCGGTATTGTGTACGACACAAGCTATCGTGGAAGGTCGCGGTGGCGTATAATGCAAGACAAGTCAGGGACGTGTGTATTGAAAGCTCATTTTGGTGTATAATACAACACAAGACATCAATAAAATTAAAAATAATAGTTTTTATAACATCTCGGGGTGTTACATTCTACCCCCCTTTAAATGAGTTTTGCCCTCAAAATTCGTCCGAGTTATAAATGGTTTACTACTCGAATGTTTCATTAATAGAAACCCACATCATAAAAAGGAATACAAAAAAAAATATTTAAAAACTAAAGTATGAAATGTAACGGTTCCCAAATTAACTATTCAAGGGGTTTCCACATAAGAGAACATAGGTGAAAATATGGATATGGAAAAGAAATATAACCATCATGTTCTGATGGAGAGTGGTAGAGAACATGGCTATGAAAAATCCAACAATCACAAAGCCATAGATTTGTGATGATATAAGGTACCATCTGATTCATCGGATATAAGGGCACTATGAAAACATTTTTGGTTTCCAAGATCATTTCCCTAAAGTTAATGAAATTTGAATTACAAGAAATACTTTCTTGATTTTGGTATAGTCTCACTGTTGGTCATTCCTTGGAAAATTTCCACTTCATCTCTTAAAGAAATGAGGTTGAATTTGTTATTCGTGAAGTGTTAGGAGATCATGTGATATAATAATGGGTCATTCCATCTGTCTCAAACAAAAGGTTAGAAAAAGTTATCAATAATACATAAGTCCATCTATAGTGAGATTAATCATATATGTTTCCTAAAATGGACTTATACTTAATATATCATACTGCTTAATATAATAAAATTGGTTTCTACTAAACATGTACTTCCTATAGGCCAGTGGTAGGAGGTAAAGGCCTGTCACACATTGGTTGTCGGTTAGATTACTGCAACCTTTCCTGATGTGACGAGTCGTTTCTCATTCATTAGGTTGTCCCTGTAACACCCCAGGTAAATAAAAAATATGAAAATTTCATATTTATCCATATTTTTGAATAAAATATCAATATTACTTTAAAGGGAGCGCTATGCTCGATGGCATACCCAATACGAAACAACGAGTTTCTTGGGAATCTTACGTTGCACTCTAATAACAAAATAATATTATTTTAAATGGTATTTAATGCCTAGCAATTGTAATGGAGGTAATAAACATAACTAACTACAAAATTATTATATATGTTTGTCAAATATTTTTACTTTTTACAATAAATGTTAGAGGATAAAAAATGCGAATGAATCCAATTTTAAGCGTAAACATTCTAATATTCTATAAATAATCAATTAACCTACTTTTGATGGAGAACCTATTTGAAATCCACTTTTTGACAATTTTATGTTTTATATTTGAAAAATAAAATTCTTCTTTAGAATCAGGACCTCAATATTTACTTTGTGTAATTTTTTGGTATTTTTCCGATAAAGGTCATTTTTTTGAATAGTGAAATATGTTGTATTTTAATTCAAAACCTATTTTTAATCTAATTTATTTATATGATTAGATTATCTTTTGAATTATTTTTAATGTTAAATTAGAATATATTTTTACCATTTAATCCAATAGTGGTCATTGGAATTAATTTCACTTTGAAATTGGACTTAAACTAGTGTCAATTTTTAATAGATATTGTTACTTAAAAACATGTTATTTGTTTTGAAAGTGGGAATTAATTATTAAATTAATTAACGCAACCTATATATTTTGAATTTTGTAAAATAGAAATAATTTTTGAATTATGAATATCAAATATAGCTTAGGGTGAATTTTTGTTCTTTTTCTGAAAAACATCAATTTTTGATAAATAGTGAAACCACAAAGTGGTAGTTTAAAAACCGATTTTTTCGTTTAAATGAAAATTATCCACTTTTGTTATTTAAATTTCAAAAATCCGACATACATGGTTGTCATTAGGATGTAAAATGTGGTTCAATGGGATTAAAATAATTTTTTGGTGAATAGTAACTTTTATGTTTTTAATCGCGATTAAAGGTAATTAGTGTAATTTAAGGTAAAATTAATGTTTTAATAATATGAAATCACCTAGACACATGTCCTACCCTCATTGGTTGTGTCATGTGCGATCAAGACAATACATGGGTCAACATGGGGACCCCATGGAGACACTTTGTTTGGAAAATCACATAAATAAATTTTAATTTAAAGTTAAAATAAAAATGCCACAAGCATAAGTTGTTTTACATAAAAAAATTAAATGGGGATATACAAGTCATATTTTTTACGATAAATATTTATTAGAAATATAAAAAAGATTTCCTACATCATGATAAATTTTTTATCATTTTTAGACATTATATAAATTAAATTATTTATGACATCATGATGATGCAACGATTACCTCATTAATAAAGGATTTAAATAAAATGAAATAGATAATGTTAAAAATATATTTTACACATGTAAAAAACCTATTGGATGAGTATATTTCAAACCCTTACCACCTTATCCTCGAAATAAATCAATTTTGGACCATTAAAATCTGAAACTCATTTGAAAATAAAGTAACATTTTGTAACTTTCCAAGAGTGCCCCTCCTCTCCTCTTATAAAAGACCCCCACCTCTACCACCTTACCCACACTTCTCAAGACTTTGGCTCGGCCAACCCCTAGTCATTTTTTATCTCCACATCCCTCTATTACTCCTATAAGCCTCACATTGTGTAGAAGTCTTCCCAAGGTAGCCTTTGAACTCAAATCAAAGAGAGATACCCAATTTTAAGGTAATGTCTTCACTTGTGTTTTTTTGTTTAATTTTGCTTCTCCAACCCCCTAAACGATTTTTATTAATTTATTTTGTAACAACTCTAGTATCTAAAATATACCAGGATGTTGTTATAAAAATTATTTGATCTACACTTACACACATCTACATCTAATGGTTAAAGAACATACTGTTTCTTGGGATGTTGAATTTCTGCCTCACGAAACGATGATTGTTCAATATTATTTTAATACCCTAAAAGGTGGCCATTAATATTTCACTATATTTATATATGATATATAATATGTTTATGTTTTAATTAATCATCTGTATTTTTCATTTATGGCATACCTTTGTGGTTTCCATTATGGTTAAACGTGATATCTTCATTTTAGGAAGTGCGGACTATCGCCCCCTCAAAGTGATTTGATTCGTTAATACCATATGTGGTACATATAAAGGATATATTTATTGATATTATACATGATACCATACAGGAATTATAATAATATTATGTTTCATTATGTTTTAATTCCATTAATTAAGAAATAGAAATGGAAGTAGCGTTCATGCGTACGTACGGCTTACCGTCTCCATGAACAGTGCATTTCATTTCTTACAGCTAAATGTTATGTAATATTTCAAATGCATGTATATAATGGATATATATGATATATATGATATCTACATAATTAATATAATTCTGGATAATATATATATATTACCACATGAACAACCTTTAATTATAAAGAGTTAATTTTTGACTCAAGTGGCAATGATCTACTAAACGACCATTATTAACTTAAATAACTACATAGTGTTCATAGCATGGTAGTAAGTGATATAAAAGGAATAAAAAACTTGAAAAAGGTTCTTATGCAAGTAGAAATCAACTCAAGTATATTATTTAGGAGTTTAAAGAATGATCGAGTAAAGTAGGACCCAAGGCAAGGGAACCTACCCCTCTCTTTCTTTTTATGTACACTCTTTTATGTCATTCCTTTTAATCTCATATTTCTTATGATTGGGATGTTCTTTTATATTCATCGTGCTGTAAATTTTATGTTAATATAATGAGAGACCCTATTTGATCTCATCAATCCATTTTTGGATATTTTATGTGGCACCATTAGGCTGTCGAGTTTTCGTAAGGGATTTTTCATCTCACTTTTATTCCCGTGAGATGTATGCTACATTTTCCACCATTTATGTTGAGTGGTATATATACTGCCCATTATTATACTATTTGTGTAATATAATTTCTTTTATTAGTATTTACATATTTGTTGTATTGTCCTTCCTTCATGGGGTGTATGTTTCGAATGATACCCAAGTCCGTAAAGGAACATTTCACCCTCCTCTTTTTAAAAGACTTCTTTTGTTGGGCCTTTTAATTTACATATTTTTATGTTGGGATATGTTCTTCTATATCCATATTGATGTAAATTTTATGCCCATGTGATGAGAAACCATTTTTATCTCTCATTAACTAATTTTCTGAATTTTGAAGTGACGTCATTAGTTTGTCGAATTTTTGCAAGGGAACTTCTTAACCCAATTTTGATTCTTTGGGATAAACTTGCACTCCTTGAATATTTCATTCTATGATTATATGTGAATGACCTCTGATTGTTTTACATTTAATATCCACTTATATTTGGTGTATTCTTTTGTCACACATAATTAGTTAATTTATTTGTCCTTAATCCAAGGATACCGTCTTTGTATGGGACTTCATCTCAATCTCCTTTCAATTTGGCATATTTTGTTTTATACACAACCTTATTTTATACGGTGTATAATCCCCTTTGATATTTACGTTTATCCAAAAGGAAAATTTTTATATGAAGTGTTTTACTAAATGACAAAAGGGAATGTTTTTGTCATACGTATTCGGCGATAAAAACTTCTCCGCCAACGTGACCATTATTTGAGTTTCGGCTTCCTCTACAAGCCATACTTTTTTTAAAATGAATAATAAATACCATGTTTTACTTTTCATTTATTTTGGTATTGAAAATGGTTTTCATAATGTTTTAATATCAATGTGTTGTGTTTATATCTTGTGATTGAAAAGATGAAATGTTATGTTTCCTTTATGAATGATTTATGTGATACGATTATGTTATGGTTCTTGGGAATTATTATGAAGATGGGTGGTTCCGTGATAAACTAAGGGCAGGTGAGCCTGATATAGCTCTCCAATGCATTGGGTAACGCGAAGGAGTTAACAGTTAAGGTTTCTCTGAAGAGATTTAGGGAATATACTGTGATGGGTATTTCAAACGTAACCAAGAGGGTTACTCCCTATGTAAGAATGTTATGAATTCCTCAAGTTACCTTTATGCCTTATGATTTCTATGATTTATGCATGATTTTATGAGGAATGTTAAAATTCCTATGTTTTATGAATAAAGTATGATTTAATACATGGACTAATGTTTTCTTTTTGTACTTTAATATCCCTTACTGAGCTTTTTATTCTCATCCCATGTTTTTGAAATGTTTTTCACAGGTCAAGGGAAGGTGCATGTTATGATGATAGTGTCAAGGATGTGTCAAGAAATAATCTATGTTTTATTTTAAATATGTTTCCGTTGATCGGGAAAACATATACTATCTTTTATGTAACCACTTTGTTAAAATGTGGAATGTAATTCATGATTTATGATCTAATTCTCTAAAACTCTAAACATGAAAAGATCCTCAATGTCAATTATTCATTTAATTCAATATTAAGTAAGGTTTATGGTCAGGGCCATATAGTTGGTATCAGAGGTCTGTTTAGATAACTTTAGATGTTAGTGTGTTGTTTAAGAAAAAGTGAAAAGTTGTGTATAACCAAAATGGTTAGTATATTAGATGGGGGCATCATTTTTTTGAATGTTAGAATTAATTTTAGATAACTTGGATAAGTATATCTTGGTCTCTATCTTCCTATTTTTTATTTGAATATTTTAATGATATACTCACATTGACCTTTTTGGTTTTAGTAAATGGCTGGATCAAGCAGGCAGCAAAGTAACAGTGGATTTGATGAAAACGGTGATGGTTTTATGAAAGAAAAACTGAATGATATGGGAGCTTCAATGAGAACTCTTGTGGTTATCCTCAACCAACTATCTGGAGTCTTGATTGACCACCTGAACCTTAGTGATTTTTATAAGGAATTGTATATGCGAGAAACATATCCCAATGGTAGTTCAGGTAATAATCATAAAGGTAAGTATGTTCAAAAATATATGTGTCAAATATGTGGAATGAAACACATAGGAAAATGTTTCTAAGGGACAGAAAGATGCTATAGATGTGGAAATGAAGCTTATAAAGTAAGAACCTGCCATGGAAACTGACAATGAAGAATTAAAGGTATGGATTATTTCTTAACATATGTTTTCCTATTATTGGAATCTTAGGATATGATTCATTATTCTGTTTGTAGGAAAGAAGTATTTCATAATCAGTTGAAAAGGAATGGCTAATGGATCGTGAATAATGTTGAATGAGTAAGAAATCATCATATCAGGGATTCAAGAGTTATGGTAGATTTTAGGATGGTGAAAATCTTAAATGTATTAAGTCTCTTTTGTTGATGGAGTTACATTAGAATAATTCATATAGTAACCCTGATGTTTGATATATGAAAATTTTATTCAAGGAATAATTATCCTTTCTTTTGTGTATATTGTTATAAAGAACCGTTTGGGTTTATGTGATCCTTGAATTTGAGGTAATTACTAGTTAATAAATATTGGGTTGCAAAATGGAAGTTATCAGATAACCTTTGTGGTTAAAATATGTTATGGTTCTTTTTGATGAATTTATCTCTTTTTTAAGAATGTTCTAAAATTATATAGTTTCTGAAAATGGACAATACGTAGACCATGTGACAACCCGTCGCGTTGGACGAAGCTGTGGGAATCAAACCCACAACCAAAGTGCAAGGGGTATTTATCGCCTACCACTGGACTATGCGAGGTCCCTAGTTAGTTTGAATGATTCTTTTCAGTTAGATGATTTTATTTATTAAGAGTAAGTTGATTTTTTGTTATTAATGTAAATGATTAGCCTATCATAGAGTATATGTGATTAGGTTAATTACATTTCAGTATGAGACTATAAGAGTAACTGATGTTATTTTGGAGAAAAATAATAAAATTAATTTTAGGAGACTATGTGATTAAATCCTTCAGAGAATTGGGTTTCAATCATAGTTTGATTTACTTTGTAGAATTTTATGGATAGAAGTTTATTGAATGGACGTTGTTGAACTTTGGTTTTTGTTTGACTGATTTTGGAGATTAAGAATAGATTTTTTTACAAAGGATTATCCTTTTTGGGTATTATCTGATCTCATACTATCCTTTTTTGTTTTAGTTTAGGTTATGTTCTAAAGACATGGGAAGTATATAGTTCTATTTTATGGATTAGGTGATTCTCTAGAAGTTGATTATAGCTCTCCTAATGTGAACAAGTCATCCCATATACTCGGTTTTTAGAGAAAATATGAGTTCGTGTAAGAACTCTAGTAAATGTTCAATAGAACATGACAATTAAGTATGCTTCCTTATGTTTTAGTTAAGCTCATAAATAAATTCCTCAATGAAAACTAACATAAAACAAAAAATTTGTCTATTATTTTTTCCAATTGGGGAATCGAATAGCATTTAACCCCGCACAATTTTGTAATTTTCATGTTGTTAACTTTCTCCTAGACATGTTTTCTATCACTCTCCATCAGAACATGACCCTTTGTTTTTCCTCAATATTCATATTTTCATACTTGGAATCCTAGTATGGGTTAACTCGGCTGACATTTGTACTTCTCTCCCATTCATTTAAAGTGATAGTTTTACTGACTATTGTTCTGATGTGAGATTTTCAATGAAGCTTCCAAACCTAATTTTAAAATTGTGAGGACGCAATTCCCAAAAGGGGGGAAGGATGTAACACCTCAGGTAAATAAAGAATATGAAATTTTCATATTTATCCATCTTTGTGAATAAAATATTAATATTAATTTAAAGCAGACGCTATGATCGATGGCATACCCAATATGCAACAACGAGTTTCATGGGAATCTTATGTTGCACTCTAATAACAAAATAATATTATTTTAAGTGGTAGTTAATTCCTAGCCGTTATAATTGCGGGAATAAACATAACTAACTAAAAATGATTATATATTCTTGTCAAATATTTTTACTTTTTACAATAAATGTTATAGGATTAAAAATGCGAATGAATCCAATTTTAAGCGTAAACATTCTAATATTCTTTAAAAGGTCGATTAACCAACTTTTTTTGGAGAACCTCTTTTAAATCCACATTTTGAGAATTTTATGTGTTATATTTGACAAAATAAAATTCTTCTTTAGAATCGGGACCTCAAAATTTACTTTGTGTAAATTTTTGGTATTTTTCTGATAATGTTCATTTTTAATGAATAGTGAAAAATGTTGTATTTTAATTCAAAACCACTTTTTTATCTAATTTATTTATATTATTATATTATCATTAAAATTGTTTTTAAAGTGAAATTAGGATATATTTTTACAATTTAATACAATAGTGGTCATTAGAATTAATTTCACTTTCAAATTTGACTTAAACTATTGTGAACCTTTTTATAGATATTGTTACTTAAAAACACACAATTTGTTTTGACAGTGGGAATTAATTATTAAATTAATTAATTCAACCTATATTTTTTTAATTTTGTAAAATAGACATCATTTTTGAATTCGGAATATCAAATATATCTTAGGATGAATTTTTGGTATTTTTCTAAAAAACATCAATTTTTGATGAATAGTGAAACCACTATGTTGTAGTTTAAAAACTGATTTTTTAATTTAAATGAAACTTCACCACTTATGTGATTTGAATTTCAAAATTCCGACATACATGGTTGTCATTAGGATATAAAATTTGGTTTAATGGGATTAAAATATTTTGTTGTTAATAGTAACTTCAAGTCTTTAATCGCGATTGGAAGTAATTAGTGTAATTTATGGTAAACATAATGTTTTAATAATATATAATTATCTAGACACATGTCCTACCATCATTGTATCTATGATGGGAGACCAAGAAAATCCATGGGTCAACTTGGGGACCCCATGGTGCCTCTTTATTTTGAAAATGACATAAATAACTTTTTATTTAATGTTAAAATAAAAATGTCACAAGCATGAGTTGTTTTACTAAAAAAAATTAAATGGGGTTATACAAGTCATATTTTTGACTATAAATATTAATTAGAAAGCTAAAAAGATTTCCTAAATCATGATATTTGTTTTATAATTTTTATATATTTAAAAAAATAAATTATTTATGACATCATGATGATGCAACGCTTACCTCATTAATAAAGGATTAAAAAAAAATAAAAATGATAATGTTAAAACTATAACATAAACTTGTAAAAAACCTATTGGATGTGTATATTTCAAACCCGTAGCACCTTATCCTAGAAATAACCCAATGCGGGACTTTTAAAATCCGAAACTCATTTTAAAATAAAGTAACATTTTGTAACTTTCCAAGAGTGCCCCTCCTCTCCTCTTATAAAAGGCCCCCACCTATACCATCTTACCCACACCTCTCAATCCATTGGCTCAGCCAAACCCTGCTAATTATTTCTCTCCAAATCCCTATATTACTCCTAGAAGCATCAATTTGGGCAGAAGGCTTCCCAAGGAAGCCTTTGACCTCAAATCAAAGAGAGATACCCGATTTTAAGGTAATGTCTTCGCTTGTGTTCTTTTGTTTTATTTTGCTTCTCCAACCCCCCAAACTCTTTTTATTAATTTCTTTTATAAAAACTCCAGTATCTTCCATATATTAGGATGTTGTTATAATATGTATTCGAGCTACACATACACACACCTACATCTAATGGTTAAAGAATATACTGTTTCTGTGGATGGTGAATTTCTACCTCACGAAACGAAAATTGTTCAATATTATTTTAGAACCCTCAAAGGTGGCCATTAATATGTCACTATATTTATATATGATATATAATATGTTGGTGATTTACTTAATCTTATTTATTTCTCATTTATGGAATACCTTTATGGTTTCCATTTTGGTTAATCGTGATATCTTCATTTTAGGAAGTGCGGAGTACCGCCCCCTCAAAGTGATTTGATTCGTTAATTCCATATATGGTACGTATAAAGGATAGATTTAATGATATAATATATTATACCATAGTGTAATTATTATACTATTATGTATCATTATGTTTTAATACCATTAAATATGAAATAGAAATGGAAGTAGGGTTCATGCGTACGTACGACTTACTGTCTCCATGAACGGTGCATTTCATTTCTTACCTCTAAATATCATGTAATATTATACATTCATGTATATAATGGATATATATGATATATATGATATATACATAATGAATATAATTCTGGATATAATATATATTTTACGACATGAAGAACTTGTAATTATAAAGAGTTTATTTTTGACTCCAGTAGAAAAGATCTACAAAACGACCATTATTAACTTAAATAATTACATAGTGTTCTTATGATGGTATTAAGTGATATAAAAGGAATAATTAACTTGAAAATGTTTATCAAGTAAGTATAAATTAACCCAAGTTTATTATTAAGGAGGTTAAAGAACGATCGAGTCAAGTTGGACCCGAGGTAAGGGAACATACCCCTCTCTTTCTTTTTAAGAACACTCTTTTATGTAATTCCTTTTATGATAATCTTTCTTATTATTGGGAGGGTATTTTATATTCATCTTCAAATAAATTTTATATTAATATTATGAGAGACCCTATTTGATCTTATTAATCATTTTTTGGAATTTTTAAGTGGCGTCGTTAGGCTGCCGAGTTTTCGTAAGGGATTGTTCATCTCAATTTTATTCCTGTGAGATTTATGCTACATTTTCTACCATTTCCATTGAGTGGTATATATACTGCCCATTATTATACACTTTTTGTAATATACTTTTTTTTATTAGTATTTACATCAATTTTGTATTGTCCTTCTTTCATGGGGTCTACGTTTTGAAAGATACCCAAGTCGGTAAGGGAACCTTTCACCCTCCTCTTTTTAAATGAACTCTTTTGTTGGGTCTTTTAATTTACATATTGTTATGTTGGGATATGTTATTATATATCCTTATTGATTTATATTTTATTCCCAATTGATTAGAAACCCTTTTTATCTCTCATCAACTCATTTTCTGAATTTTGATGTGACAGTGTTAGGCTGTCGAATTGTTGCAAGGGAACTTCATAACCAAATTTTGATTCTTTGGGATAAACTTTCAGTCCTTGAATATATCATTCTATGAATATTTGTGAATAAACTCTGATTTTTTTACATTTAATATCCACTTATATTTGGTGTATTCATTTGTCACACATAATTATTTAATTGATTTGTCCTTAATCCAAGGATACTGTCTTTGTATGGGACTTCATCTCAATCTCCTTTCATTGTGGAATATTTTATTTTATACACAACCTTATTTTATACGGTGTATAAACCCCTTTGACATTTATGTTTATCCAAAAGGAAAATTTTTATATGAAGCGTTTTACTAAACGACAAAAGGGAATGTTTTTGTCATACGTATGAGGCGAAAACAACGTATCTGCCGCCGTGACCATTATTTGAGTTTTGGCTTCCTCTACAAGCCATTATTTTTTAAAAATGAATAATAAATACCATGTTTTAATTTTCATTTATTTTGGTATTGAAAATGGTTTTCATAATGTTTTAATATCAATGTGTTGTGTTGATATCTTGTGATTGAAAAGATGAAATGTTATGTTTCCTTTATGAATGATTTATGTGATACGATTATGTTATGGTTCATGGGAATTATTATGAAGATGGGTGGTTCCATGATAAAATAAGGGTGGGTGAGCCTGATATAGCTCTCCAATTCATTGGGTAACGTGAAGGAGTTAACCGTTAAGGTTTCTCCGAAGAGATTTAGGGAATATACTGTGATGGGTATTCCAAACGTAACCAAGAGGGTTACTCCCTATGTAAGAATGTTATGAATTCCTCAAGTTACCTTTATGCCTTATGATTTCTATGATTTATGCCTGATTTGATGAGGAATGTTAAAATGCTTATGTTTTATGAGTAAAGTATGATTTAATACATGGACTAATGTTTTCTTTTCGTACTTTTATATCCCTTACTGAGCTTTTTATGCTCATCCCATGTTTTTGAAATGTTTTTCATAGGTCAAGGGAAGGTGCATGTTATGATGATAGTGTCACGAATGTGTCAAGAAAGAATCTATGTTTTATTTTAAATATGTTTCCGTTTATCAGGAAAACATATACTATCTTTTATGTAACCACTTTGTTAAAATGTGGAATGTGATTCATGATTTATGATCTAATTCTCTAAAACTCTAAACCTGAAAAGATCCTCAATGTCAATTATTCATTTAATTCAATATTAAGTAAGGTTTATGTTCGGTGCCTTATAGTTGGTATCAGAGGTCTGTTTAGATAACTTTAGATGTTAGAGTGTTGTTTAAGAAAAAGTGAAAAGTTGTGTATAACCACAATGGTTAGTATATTAGATGGGGGCATCATTTTTTTGAATGATAGAATTAATTTTAGATAACTTGGATAAGTATATATTGGTATTTATCTTCCTATTTTTTATTTGAATATTTTAATGATATACTCACATTGACCTTTTTGGGTTTAGTAAATGGCTGGATCTAGCAGGCACCAATGTAACAGTGGATTTGATGAAAACGGTGATGGTTTTATGAAAGAAAAACAGAATGATATGGGAGCTGTAATGAGAACTCTTGTGGTTATCCTCAACCAACTATCTGGAGTCTTTATTGACCACCTGAATCTTAGTGATTTTTATAAGGAATTTTATATGCGAGATACAAATCCTAATGGTAGTTCAGGTAATAATCATAAAGGTAAGTATGTTCAAAAATATATGTGTCAAATATGTGGAATGAAACACATAGGAAAATGTTTCTAAGGGACAGAAAGATGCTATAGATGTGGAAATGAAGATTATAAAGCAAGAACCTGCCATGGAAAAAGGAAGAATCTAGTTGACTCTAGGAAAGGGAAAGAAGTTCTTTCTGAAGGATCAATTGAATTTTTTAAATGTGGTTAGATGGTCATTATGCAAACACATGTCCGTCGAAGATGTTTCAGGAATGGGGTCACCAAGATCATACAAATATTCATTTAACAATACCTAATTCCATTCCGATTGAGGATGAAGAAACTGACAATGAAGAATTAAAGGTATGGATTATTTCTTAACATATGTTTTCCTTTTATTGGAATCTTAGGATATGATTCATTATTTTGTTTGTAGGAAAGAATTATTTCATAATAAGTTGAAAAGGAATGGCTAATGGATCGTGAAGAATGTTGAATGAGTAAGAAATCATCATATCAGGGATTCAAGAGTTATGGTAGATTTTAGGATGGTGAAAATCTTAAATGTATTAAGTCTCTTTTGTTGATGGAGTTACATTAGAATAATTCTTATAGTAACCCTGATGTCTGATATACAAAAATTTTATTCAAGGAATAATTATCCTTTCTTTTATGTATATTGTTATAAAGAACTGTTTGGGTTTATGTGATCATTGAATTTGAGGTAATTACTAGTTAATACATTTTGGGTTGCAAAATGGAAGTTATCAGATAACCTTTCTGGTTAATATATGTTATGGTTCCTTTTGATGAATTTATCTATTTTTTAGGAATGTTCTAAAATTATATAGTTTTCGAAAAGGGACAATATGTAGACCATGTGACAACCAGTCACGTTGGACGAAGCTGTGGGAATCAATCCCACAACAAAAGTGCAAGGGGTATTTATCGCCTACCACTGGACTACGCGAGGTCCATAGTTAGTTTGAATGATTATTTTTAGTTAGATGATTTTATTTATTAAGAGTAAGTTTATTTTTGGTTATTAATGTAAATGATTAGCCTATCATAGAGTATATGTGATTAGGTTAATTACTTTTCAGTATGAGACTATAAGAGTAACTGATGTTATTTTGGAGAAAAATAATAAAATTAGTTTTAGGAGACTATGTGATTAAATCCTTCAGAGAATTGGGTTTCAATCATAGTTTGATTTACTTTGTAGAATTTTATGGATAGAAGTTCATTGAATGGACTTTGTTGAACTTTGGTTTTTGTTTGACTGATTTTGGAGAATAAGAATAGATTTTTTTTATAAAGGATTATCCTTTTTGGGTATTATCTGATCTCATACTATCCTTTTTTGTTTTAGTTTAGGTTATGTTCTAAAGACATGGGAAGTATATAGTTCTATTTTATGGATTAGGTTATTCTCTATAAGTTTATTATAGCTCTCGTAATGTGAACAAGTCATCCCATATACTTGGTTTTTAGAGAAAATAGGAGTTCGTGTAAGAAATCTAGTAAAAGTTGAAAGTGAACATGACAATTAAGTATGCTTCCTTATGTTTTAGTTAAGCTCATAAATAAATTCCTCAATGAAAACTATCATAAAACAAAAATGTTGTCTGTTATTTTTTCCAATTGGGGAATCAAATAGCATTTAACCCATCACAAGTTTGTGATTTTCTTGTTGTTAACTTTATCCTAGACATGTTTTCTATCACTATCCATCAGAACATGACCCTTTGTTATCCCTCAATATCCATATTTTCATACTTGGAATCCTATTATGGGTTAACTCTACTGACATTTGTACTTCTCTCCCATTAATTTAAAGTGATAGTTTTACTGACTCTTGTTCTGATGTGAGATTTTCAATGAAGCTTCCAAGCCCAATTTTAAAATTGTGAGGACGCAATTCCCAAAAGGGGGGAAGGATGTAACACCTCAGGTAAATAAAGAATATGAAATTTTCATATTTATCCATATATGTGAATAAAATATTAATATTAATTTAAAGTAGACCCTATAATCGATGGCGTACCCAATATGCTACAACGAGTTTCTTGGGAATCTTACGTTGCACTCTAATAACAAAATAATATTATTTTAAATGGTAGTTAATCCCTAGCCGTTATAATTGCGGGAATAAACATAACTAACTACAAAATGATTATATATTTTTGTCAAATATTTTTACTTTTTACAATAAATGTTATAGGATTAAAAATTCGAATGAATCCAATTTTAAGCGTAAACATTCTAATATTCTTTAAAAGGTCGATTAACCAACTTTTTTTTGGTGAACCTCTTTTAAATCCACATTTTGAAAATTTTATGTGTTATATTTGAAAAAATAAAATTCTTCTTTAGAATCGGGACCTCAAAATTTATTTTGTGTAAATTTTTGGTATTTTTCCGATATTGTTCATTTTTAATGAATAGTGAAAAATGTTGTATTTTAATTCAAAACCACTTTTTTATCTAATTTATTTATATGATTAGATTATCTTTAGAATTGTTTTTAAAGTGAAATTAGAACATATTTTTACAATTTAATCCAATAGTGGTCATTGGAATTAATTTCACTTTGAAATTTGACTTAAACTATTTTCAATCTTTTTATAGATATTGTTACCTAAAAACACACAATTTGTTTTGACAGTGGGAATTAATTATTAAATTAATATATGCAACCTATATGTTTTTAATTTTTTAAAATAGACATCATTTTTGAATTCGGAATATCAAATATAGCTTAGGGTGAATTTTAGGTATTTTTCTGAAAAACTTCAATTTTTGATGAATAGTGAAACCACTATGTTGTAGTTTAAAAACTGATTTTTTAATTTAAATGAAACTTCACCACTTCTGTGATTTTAATTTCAAAATTTTGACATACATGGTTTTCATTAGGATTTAATATGTTGTTTAATGGGATTAAAATATTTTTTTGTTAATAGTAACTTCAAGTCTTTAATCACGATTGGAGGTAATTAGTTTAATTTATAGTAAAAATAATGTTTTAATAATATATAATGACCTAGACACATGTCATACCATCATTGTATCTATCATGGGCGACCAAGACAATCCATGGGTCAACTTGGGGACCCCATGGTGCCTCTTTAGTTTGAAAATGACATAAATAACTTTTTATTTAATGTTAAAATAAAAATGTCACAAGAATGAGTTGTTTTACTAAAAAAATTAAATGGGGTTATACAAGTCATATTTTTGACTATAAATATTCATTAGAAATATAAAGATATGTCCTACATCATGATATTTGTTTTATAATTTTTAGACATTTAAAAAATTAAATTATTTATGACATCATGATGATGTAGCGATTACCTCATTAATATAGGATTTAAATAAAATGAAAAAGATAATGTTAAAACTATAACATACACTTGTCAAAAACCTATTGGATTTGTATATTTAAAACCCTTAGCACCTTATCCTAGAAATAAATCAATGTGGGACTTTTAAAATCCGAAACTCATTTTAAAATAAAGTAACATTTTGTAACTTTCCAAGAGTGCCCCTCCTCTCCTCTTATAAAAGGCCCCCACCTCTACCATCTTATCCACACCTCTCAATCCTTTGGCTCGGCCAACCCCTGCTAATTATTTCTCTCCAAATCCCTATATTACTCCTAGAAGCATCAATTTGGGAATAAGGCTTCCCAAGGAATCCTTTGACCTCAAATCAAAGAGAGATACCCGATTTTAAGGTAATGTCTTCACTTGTGTTATTTTGTTTTATTTTGCTTCTCCAACCCCCAATCACATTTTATTAATTTCTTTTATAACAACTCCAGTATATTCAATATAATATGATGTTGTTATAAGATGTATTCATGCTACACATACACACACATACATCTAATGTTTAAAGAACATACTATTTCTGTGGATGGTGAATTTCTACCTCACGAAACGAAAATTGTTCAATATTCTTTTAGAACCCTCAAAGGTGGTCATTAATATGTCAATATATTTATATATGATATATAATATGTTGATGATTTACTTAAGCTTCTTTATTTCTCATTTATGGAATACCTTTATGGTTTCAATTTTGGTTAATCCCGATATCTTCATTTTGGGAAGTGCGGAGTACCGCCCCCTCAAAGTGATTTGATTCGTTAATACCATATATGGTACGTATAAAGGATAGATTTAAAGATATTATATATGATACCATAGTGTAATTATTATACTATTATGTAAAATTATGTTTTAATACCATTAAATATGAAATAGAAATGGAAGTAGCATTCATGCGTACGTACGACTTACTGTCTCCATGAACGGTGCATTTCAATTCTTACCTCTAAATATCATGTAATATTATACATTCATGTATATAATGAATATATATTATATATATTATATATACATAATGAATATAATTCTGGATATAATATATATTTTACAACATGAACAACTTGTAATTATAAAGAGTTTATTTTTGACTCCAGTAGCAAGGATCTACAAAATGACCATTATTAACTTAAATAATTACATAGTGTTCTTATGATGGTATTAAGTGATATAAAAAGAATAATTAACTTGAAAAATTTTATTAAGTAGAAATTAACCCATGTTTATTATTATGGAGGTTAAATAACGATCGAGTCAAGTCGGACCTGAGGTAAGGGAACATACCCCTCTCTTTCTTTTTAAGTACACTATTTTATGTAATTCCTTTTATGATCATATTTCTTATTATTGGGAGGGTATTTTATATTCCTCTTGAAATAAATTTTATATTAATATGATGAGAGACCCTATTTGATCTTATTAATCAATTTTTGGAATTTTTAAGTGGCGTCGTTAGGCTGCCGAGTTTTCGTAAGCGATTGTTCATCTCACTTTTATTCCCGTGAGATTTATGCTACATTTTCTACCATTTCCATTGAGTGGTATATATACTGCCCATTATTCTACACTTTTTCTAATATAATTTTTTTTATTAGTATTTACATCAATGTTTTATTGTCCTTCTTTCCTGGGGTGTACGTTTCGAAAGATACCCAAGTCGGCAAGGGAACCTTTCACCCTCCTCTTTTTAAATGACCTCTTTTGTTGGGTCTTTTAATTTACATATTGTTATGTTGGGATATGTTCTTGTATATCCTTATTGATTTATATTTTATTCCCAATTGATGAGAAACCATGTTTATCTCTCATCAACTCATTTTCTGAATTTTGATGTGATAGTGTTAGGCTCTCAAATTTTTGCAAGGGAACTTCATAACCCAATTTTGATTCTTTGGGATAAACTTGCAGTCCTTGAATATATCATTCTATGAATATTTGTGAATAAAATCTGATTTCTTTACACTTAATATCCACTTATATTTGTTGTATTAGTTTGTCTCACATAATTATATAATTTATTTATCCTTATTCCAAGGATACAATCTTTGTATGAGACTTCGTCTCAATATCCATTCATTGAGGCATATTTTTTTTATACACAACCTTCTTTTATACGGTCTATAAACCCCTTTGACTTTTACATTTATCCAAAAGGAATCTTTTTATATGAAGCGTTTTACAAAACGAAAGAAGAAAATGCTATTGTCATACCTATGTGGCCACAACAACTTCTCCGCCCCCGTGACCATAATTTGAGTTTCGACTTCCTCTAAAAGCCATACATTTTTTAAATGAAATATAAATACCATGTTTTACTTTTCTTTTATTTTTGTATTGAAAAAGGTTTTCATAATGATTTTATATCAATGTGTTGTATTGATATCTTGTGATTGAAAAGTGGAAATGTTATGTTTCCTTTATGCATGTTTTATGTGATACGATTAGATTATGGTTCTTGGGAATTATTGTGAAGATGAGTGGTTCCCTGATAAACTAAGGGCAGGTGAGCCCGATATAGCTATCCAATGCATTGGGTAACGCGAAGGAGTTAAACATTGAGGTTTCTGTGAAGAGATTTAGGGAATATACTATGATGGGTATTCCAAATGTAACCAAGAGGGTTACTCCCTACGTAAGAATGTTATGAATTCTTCAAGTTGCCTTTATGACTTTTGATTTCTATGATTTATTCATGATTTGATAAGGTATGTTAAAATGATTATATTTTATGAGTAAAGTATGATTTCATAATGGACTAATGTTTTCTTTTTGTACTTTTATATCCATTACTGAGCTTTTTATGCTCAACCCATGTTTTTGAAATGTTTTTCATAGGTCAAGGGAAATGTGCATGTTATGATGATAGTGTCAAAAAATTGTCAAGAAAAAATCCATGTTTTATTTTAAATATGTTTCCGTTGATGGGGAAAATGAATACTATCGTTTATGTAACCAATTTGTTTAAATATGGAATGTAATTCATGATTTATGATCTAATTCTACAAAACTCTAAACCTGAAAAGATCCTCATTGTGAATTATTCATTTAATTCAATATTAAGTATGGCATAAGGCCAGGGCCTTATAGTCCCTTTTCTTAAACTACAGTATTATAACATTCGATAAATAACATCGAAAAAATATTTCTAACCTTAAAAAATACTAACTTATGTTCAACATAATCCATTTCAATCTTTAGTCTTATCCAAAATACTTCTTTCCAAATTAGTAGTATAAAGAGAACGATTACAAAAAAGGTCTTATAACAAGAATGTGAATACCATCATTTATCCATCATATATCAAAAGATATATCTTTTTAATCTCATTCCAAACATGTGAATACCTTAATCTTGTATTCTCTTAAAAAATGAATACCCATTGAATCTCAGTGTAAACATGAATGCTGTAAAAAGAAAACTCTTTCAACATACCAAAATCAAAATATTCTATATACCCAAACCATGATATAACTTTTTCCTTATACAAGTCATAAGCTTAGGAATTCTGTAAAGCATTTCATTTTCTCTTTATCCCTTCCTTATGTGCATATAATCTTCGTTCCAAAAATATCTCAATCACTATCCATGGTTACCGGTACCATAATATTATAGAAAACCACAATAGACCAATACATAAATATTCCAATATTCCATGATACAATGTACAATATTATTTTGAAATCCCATTACATAAACACTTAATCATTCCACCACATCATAGTCATATTCAACATCGCCAATAGTTAGCTCACGTGACATCCATTTTTCCTTTTTCATAAGTGGTTTCTCATGTTGATCATCATTAACCCATGGATTAGGGCATTGATTAGAATAATTCCTCATTTCCTTTCACTTGAAGCATTGAAGTGTTGGTGGTTCGTTCTCTGCAGTCTTTTCTTTATTCACATTCTTACCAACCCTTTTCCATTACTTCAACACTCAGCTGCTCGATGAAATTATTTTCCACACTTAAAACATTTTCTAGTATATTTAAGACAATATCCACCATTCTTCTCTCCACACATTGAGAATAAAGAAACATTCATCTTCTTTTCACCATTATTCTGAGATATCTCCTTGAACTCTATCTTTTGTTTCTTGTCAAAACCATGAGATGTATATGCTACACAAACTTATAGTTCTACCATGATAGCACAATGCACAATTTCATCAGAGCTACTGAAGACTCTTATAGCTAATTCCCATCTAAGTCTTGGTTTTAAGCCACTAAAAAATCGATCAACTTTACTTTCAATTTGGATGATAAAGCCAGATGCATACCTTGAAAGTCTTGTAAAATTCCCTTTGTATATACCAACAGATTCATCATCATTATGCTTATGCTCAAGAAACACCTTTTCTATCATTGTCAATGAATACGAGGAAAGTTCATACTAAAAAACAAGTTATTGAACTCGTCATATTCCATGGATTCAATTTCATCTTGGGGCCTCGTATTCTTAATTAGAGTCCACCACTGGTCTGCTTCACCTTCTAAACGGTGAACAACTAAAATGACTTTTTCATGTTCTGAACAGCGATGTATGGAAAATATCTTTTCAATGGTACTGATCCATTATTTAGCAGCAAGTTGATCAGAAGACCCATTGAAAGACGTTGGACGTTGCCTCATGATGGACTCAATAGAATGTTGTTCCCTTCTCCGATCAATTGGAAATACATAATGATTCATAGATTTTGTAAGAATAGCAATATGATTTCTCACTCCATATCCCATCACATTTTGTTGCACGGGAAGATAATCATTGCATTGTCCATTACATTGATCAAAATGGTTTCTTCAGGTTCCAGCCATCATCTAAATCCCAAAAATAATAGTGTGAGAGGAAAAATTCATTCTAGGAAAACAATGTAATAAAGGAGGAGTAACTTCAGTATCTAACATCTTAGGTTTAATTCTAAAATCGTTACCATAATTATAGGACTCTATTATATACTTATACATAACCTTAGGGACATCCCTAGACATACCTTAGAAATATCTCTAGGGATATCACTAATGTTTTCAAATCATAGTTTTCAAAGGTTAACTAAACCTTTCCTCTCATACCAACTGTAGAGACACAAATCTTGATGTACATGGAAATTACATTACATTTTGGAATATTTAATACAAAACCAAAACAGACACACAAGGACTGTAATAGTTTAGTGTCTTTGGAAACTCGGAAAATAATATTCTAATCCTGGTGAAAGATCTTCAATATCTCCCATAATGATCTTTCCCTTTTGTTTTCTTACCTTAAACCTTTCTTTAAATCCTGGGGAAAAGAAAAAATATAAAGGGTGATCTCAAATTCTTAGTAAGGGTAAGCATAGGGAACATAAAATAGTAATTTTGGCAAAACATTAAGCACATTATATGATTTCCATAGTAGCCAAGGCATTGCTTCCAAGACCATCTTAGTGGACAAAGTCCCTTTTTGAATCGAGTTCACTACTCGTTTCAATCCTGTATAACTGAACTGAATTAACTTACTGTTCTAGCCCTATCTATCTCATGATGTATAAATCATTACCCAATGCATTGGAGGGAGATATAGGTCCCACCCATCTCATTATGAAACCATTCTTATGTGATCCACAAAATCATAAATCATACATCATATCATAACCCATGTAATAAAAATGGGATTCTTATACATCATTCCATCATAACATAAATCATATAAGATAAAAGGAATTCATAAAAAGAATTCCATCATAACATAATCCAATCAATCTAAAAATAATGATATAAAAATAACCCTATATATTATCCTATAATGGAATATAATTTTCATAATATTCTTGAACTCCATTCTTGAGGAAAATATCCTTTCTACTTCCAAAACTTTTTCCTTTGTAAAAATTTCATATAATATTAATCTAAAAGAAGTTGATTAAAAATAAACATGAAAAATTGTAAAGTATACTTCATGGAAATAATGTTCTAAATGTTCATTCAGGTCGTCTATGTTAGAAAAACATTCTTCTAGTACTTTGGCTGGAAAGGTCAAAAAGTAACTCATATAGTAAACAAAAGGAAGATTCCTTCTATATGATGTGGTAAAATTAAGAAAAGGGTAAAAATGACTTTAAACGTATATGGATGGTAAGTAAAGTTTTTATGAAAACATTTTGAGAACATATAGTCATGGATAACAAACATAACACCCAGTAAATAATTGCGATTAAACAATCTCAGATAAGAATGATATTTGAATAATTATCCCTTACATTATGTCCGATATGGTTTGTATGTTTCCGAACCTCCTGTATAATGTTTTAATTAATTTAATTGAATTATTACACAATCATATTCATTGTTATTATATCATATATGGTTCACTTATGTCTTTATATTACCCTTTCATTTGTAAATTCCATGTTAAAGCACAGTTTTGGGTAAAATCGTTTCATTTATTGTATGTGTTTCAACTTGTTGTTCTTGATATTATTACTTATATCATGATTTACTTAATTCCAGAATGTAAAACATGATTTATATATAATATATATTCATCATATATATATATATATGATAGATTAATAATGGAAATAAATACACCGTTCATGGAGACGGTAATCCGTACGTACACATGAAATATGTTTTTCGTTTCCGTATTGAATTTAATGGAATTTAGTTGATGACATACATATATATACATATTAATAAAAAAATTATCATTATTATTTCATATATTTCATGATTAATTATTATATATACATTATAATAATTCATGAATGGTTAACATGATGAATGAATCTCATCGCGTCGTGGAGACGGTAGTTCGTACGTACGTACGAGCGATGATATCATTCTCATGATCGTGGAATTGTATTGAAGTGTATGTATAATATTATTGAATCAATATCCCTTTAAAATAATCATATATAGTTATTTATTTACACAATTATACCCATCCAAGTAAGGTGGTGGTCGAAAACAGATTACACCATAGCATGGATACGGTATTCTGTACATACGCACGCGTGGTGATTTCTTTTTCTGTAGGATGGATAAAATGTGAAATAAAATTGCTTCATATTTATATTAACTTATCATTATATAAGTAATACTGATGTTATTACTTTATAATGATACAACTAGATAAGAAGAAGTAGAAGAATAAAGAAACATGAGATAATCGGAAGAAGAGATTACCACTTCTTCGACGCACCTTTTTTATGTCTTCTCATAAGGAAGTAGAGTTGGTATTTTTAGAAGACCATAACCTCCAGAATGTTACTAGGGAAGTGGATAAGATATATTGGCAGGGGTTGGAAGATTTTCAAGGCTCAAAAGGGTGTTAAGAGAAGAGGGAAGGGGTGCCCTTTTTATAGGGGAGGAGAGGGGAACCTTTGGAAAAACATAAAATATTATTTTATAATAAAGTTATATTCGGTTTTTAATTGCTCCAAATTATTTTATTTTGAAGATAAGGCAGGGAAGGGTCTAAATCCTCTCATCAAATAGAATTTAGACAAGTTTAGGTTTCTACTTTAACCTTATCATTTAGATTTAACTTTAAGTAAAATAATTTTACTTTTACCATGTCTTCTTATTTTCTTACAATATAAGGTTAATAAACATACTATTACAAGCCAAACGAACCCCATGTTGTTAATTATTAATATATATTTCTTTATCTAAGTCATTTGGACGAAACATAGATTTTTAATAATAAAATAACTATTGATTATATAATATTAGTTTTAAAAAAATATTTTATTCCAATTTTAAAACAATTTGCTAATTGATTTTTGTGAAAATCCTAACAGCATTATTTGTTCAAAAAAAGTTAATTAAATCAATACTAATATGTCATATTAACAGATAAAATTAGTGGAAATCATTAAAAGTCTCAAATTACATTTATTTGGGTATTTATAATATCAATTATTTTAATATTTAACTATTTAGGTAAATATTGCATCACCATTGTGTCATAAATAACATAAATTATATAATATATAAAAATTATAAATAAAATACCATTAGGTAGGAAATATTTTTATCTTTATAATTAATATTTATAGTCTAATTTATCTTATATATAACCCTATATTAAAAAATTAATTATTTATTAAAATTTGATTTTAACTATTTTGACCCTTCTTTAAATAAATTAATAATAAATGTCCTAATCTAATCAATGTTGACCTAAATGGTCATAATTTATTCCTAAGTTTGTTTTTGGTAGAATTAAACTCATCCAATAGAATTAGGACATGTATTAGGTTAATAATAATAACATTTTTACCCTTAATTACCCTATTTACTTATAATCGTGGTAAATAAAAGTAAAAAGATACTATTCACAAAAATTATTTTCATCTCATTGAACAAAATTTTAGTCCTTGATATTAACCGTGTCTCTCGGATTTTTGAAATTCCACTCAGAGAAGCGGTAAAATTATGTTTTATGTGATTTTCCAATTTCTCCTAGGATGTGGGTAAAAGACAGTGAAAAGTTCAATAAAATTTTATATATCTAAAATTATTATAAAATGACTCAAATAAATTACATTGAACTTATATAGGTACTATGTATCAATTTTGACCTAAAATTAATTTAAATAAAATAAATAATTATTTAAATAAACACACGGTTTTAAAAGAGTAACCTAGTGTTTTCACTATTCATCAAAAAATGAACGTTTTCAGAAAAATATCAATATTTCACCCTAGGATAATTTCAATATTCTGAATTCAAAAATGAAGTCCATTTTGAATGATAAAATTTACAAAATTTCAAAATGTGGGTATTACTATTCATAATGGCTAGTTTATATAACATTCATTTTATTAGTGAAACTCAGTATTTCTTACAACACAAGTTATCATGGAAGGTCATGATTGCGTGTAATGAAAGACAAGTTAGGTATGCATGTAGTGCAAGATCCATTTGGTGTAACTTACAACACAAGACATCAATAAAATTAAAAAGAATATTTTTCATAAAATCTCGGGGTGTTACATTGACCCCCCATCCTGAATCACCCACAATGATTTCTAGGAATAGACTCATTAAGAACTAGGACTAGATATAAGGGTCACTAGGTCTTTACATATACCCCATACACTAGAATACACTAATTAATATCCCTTGGAGTATAATCCATGACACATCTCTATATTAAGAAACACCTAATAGACCGAAATCTACAACCAAACATAATCCTCACACACATAAACAAAAAAACACACAAACCATAAAGGTATAACAACCCAAAATCACTCACTATAACTAAATAGACATAAAAATGTCAACAATGATCATACAATGTCACAATAAATGCACATACCAAGACCTTCATACCACTCATGGCCACAAACCATTATTTTGAAGATTCTATTTTTCTTATCATACATAGTGTTAAAAATTTATATTTCTTATCTAGTATCATTCACCAAGTCATTGTTAAATTATAACCCATTAACTTATAGTGGGGGATAACAATCGACATGTTTATTACTTGAATTTTATTGAACCAACACCATTTTATAAATGTACATGGGATACACATATCACATATATTTTTGTCATTACAGTAATCAATGTAACATAAAAATTTTATTTTCATCACAAAAGTGTCATTATATAAAGATTTAATTACATGTTATATAGGAAACAACGTTTTATATTATCATTAACACACCAAATAATTGAAACTACTGTAATTTAAAATTAATAATCCACTACTTAAGTGTAATTTAATTTTATATAACTCAAAAAGTTTTATAACCCAAGAACTCTATTGATCTCTATTCACTATCCAAAAATATTTAAAATTATTCTCAATGGATTGACAATTTTATTTCTTTTTAATTTGGATAAAGCTCCAACATTTTAAGAATTCATTATTTATTTATATATATATATATACAAAATTTATGTAGATATAATTTCATTAACATTATATAAAGGAAAATAAATTATATGTTTATTTATGGAACCACATGTGACCAAAAAAATCACTGTAACAACCCATTTATATATGCCTAAAAGTACAAGGGGTAACATTAATAGGTTTCCATGTAAAATTTCCCCAAACAATAATATGTTATAAGAACCATTTTAATATACATAGACACATTAAATAACCAACCCGTACCAATTATTTATATTCATATGTAGAAATGAATTTCTAGCTGATAAAATTCACATGGACTACATAAAGCACCAACATATAAAAATCCAAAAAAACTATCAATCAAAATAATCATATGAATTACATATTAATCAAATGTTCCTAGATTGATAATTTAATGTAAATAACCTCTATTCATACTAATTAAGGTTAAAAAAATCTAATAATTCTCTAAAATCACTTTAAAAAAACCATTGTACGTAGAAAATAATCAATTATAAAAATGAAATGTATGAAAAATAATTCATATCCCTAGAAAAATGGATTTCCCATGTGAGTTGGTATGAAACTAATTTACATGATACCATTACCTAGCCTTGGATATATCCTTTTATCTATTATCCAATTCCCAAATAGTAATATAAATTAATTTTTTCTCAGATACAAATTTGTAATTCACCTAGTTTGAAACCTCTAATTTGGTGCTTAGAGTCAACGAGCCTGCTAGGCTTAAGTGTGCCCCCCAATATGTCATAGGCTACTGAGTAATGGATAATACCTGTGAGATTATCATGTGGAGACTATTGAATATTTATTAGTTTCGGAAAATTAGTTACAATAAAATAAACACAATACAATATCATTAAATATACAAGTATACTATTGGTGAAAAATACCAATGACATAATGATTATACATATAGAAAAGGTATAAAATTACACATCAATCATTTTAAGAGTATAAACCCAGCAATGAAGAAAGGAAAATGTATAAAAGATAGTATCACCAATAAAGTCCAAATTATCATCATAACTCACGCAACCTAATTTCCATCCTATCCAAACAATCAAGCATCACATGAGTCCTTTCCTTGATCAAGTATCCTACAACTATGAACCGTCTATTTAGGTAACCAAGTGACATTGTGTCTTGGGGATGGTGAGAGTATAACTCAAAATCTACTATGAGTGGGTAAAATGAAATCAAATTTGGTTATCATGATATATAAGTTTTTGTAATAAATAAAAAATCATGTAATAATATTGTCATTAGAAATAAACTGCCATAAGTATAACCTTAGTTCTTAAGGGGAAGACCAGGTCGACACAACCAATTTTATAATTAAAAGAATCTTAGTCTAGTTGTATGTATGGTGTATAATTTCGGTTCCAAATAAAATCACTATGGACACCATTACCTTGTAGATGGTGGCAAATCTACGTGGACCATACAAACATTCCCAATAAAAAATTTCCATGAAAACCATCAGTCGTGTCGGAAATCATGAAACCACCCATGAATTTCTAAAAAATCAATTGGAGAACTAATATGAGACACTAGGAAATCCAGATGTAATAACCGTGTTAATTTTCAAAGATTTCATTTTCATATTTATTAGCATTTTTGAATAAAAGTATATTATTTGTTATTAAAATATTATGAATTTTTATATTCTTTTCATAATATATATGTTTTAAAATTTATTTTTCATATTATATATTTTTTATTTAAAAAAAAGGAATTTTTTTTACAATAAACAGAATATCAAAAATATCATATGATAATTTTTTAGGAATTTTATAAAAATATTTATTTTTTAGTGAATAGTTTAAAAAATACAATTGTAAAACAAATATTTATTTTCATTAAAAAAGACGCATAGTATTTGAATTTTACTATAAATTAAAATCAGCTCCCATTTTTTAGAAATAATATAATTAATTTCATAATAATCAACATTATATCTGGTCTTGGTATAATGATACATTTAGACTAAGAGATGTTTTTTTCCTGAAAACCAGTTTTCTATCATACTTTTAATGGTACTTATAAAATGAATATATGAAACTTAAGAATATTTAATTTTATAAAAAGGATTTCAAATTTCTAAATAGGATGTCCAAATTTGGAATATATATATCTTCTATATTTTTTCATTATGAATAGTAATAGTAGTAAATATTTGTTAACTTGGTAATTGTAAAGTAAGACAATTAAGGGTAAAAATAATCTGATAAGAACTAATAAATAACCTTGAAATTATTATAAATTAGTTCATGTTTTTATATTTTTTCCATAATCATCATAAAATCAAATATATTTTCTTTTATTTCCTTATGACCATGATTGTGTCCTATATTATACATTATGTAATGAATAAACAAAAATTTCCATCTATTTATATTATTGACATTAAATTTATGAAATAGGGCTAAAAAATGTATGTTTAATAATAAATTTTTTATATTAAATAAAAATACTTTTTTATTATGGTTTTTTTTCAAATTTTTATCGAAGAAATAATTACCTTAAATACTTATACAACATTGAATCAGTAATTAATTAATTCAAATAAAAATAATATTAACTAATTTAAAAAATATTAAATGTAAAATAATTTGAATGATTTATTAGTTATAAAAAAAATATTTAAATAAAACATGTCTGGGACATTTTAGTGGTATATCTTAAAATTTCATATTTTCAAATATTTTTTAAATTCAAATAAAATGAATAGTTCCAAAATTTATATTATTGAAATTTTATTATAAATAAATTATTATTAATTGATTTAAAATCAATAAAAACATTATATTTTGACACATAAATGTGAAATAGTTTTTAATTTCATTCATGTTGCAGTTTTGGTTTGTTTTTCATAAACAATAATTTTTTCCTTAAAGAGTAAAAACATTAGTACCATGGTAATTCAAAAAAGAGTTAAAATGGGTTAAAAAAATATAAGTATGAAAACATCCCAAAAACATGTCCAATATTTATATGAGTGTATTTCAACTCATACACATATTATATTCAAATATTATTGATTTGGTGAAATTTTATATTAATATGATTTTATATTAATTTAATACTATGATAAATTCGAACAGTTCCTCTCCCCAATCTTATAAAAGGGAACCTTCTACACTCTATTTTTCAAAAAAAAAACATTTTTATTCAAAAAATACATAACCAAATTTCTTATGTATATCCACCCCCTTTTTTTAGATTCATTTTTTAATTAGATACCCAAAGTAGTAATTCTTTTTCTATAAACCATAATAGGTTTTCCAAAGAAGGATTATAGTTTTTAATAAAGTTTTTTAATTTTATTTTTTTCCACATACTTATAAAATTCATCAAAATTTCAGATATAATAGATTAATTATATTCCATATATTTATAAATTATTATGTAAATGGAATAACCTATATTTATCTTCTGGTTATTCAATTGGGAAACAAAAAAATTATATGTATGTACATCAGACTACCATATTGCAAAATGATCTATGTCCTTTTCCACAATCCTCTCTTTTGTATGGTTGTAATGATGGATTTAATGCTTATATTTGATATTAATTGAATATTTATCATTCATATAATATAATACCTCAATTATTATTTTTATTTTTATTCACTAAAAATGATAACCTCATTCACGTGTGTGTACGGGCTAACACCTCCACGAAGTGAATATGATCCATTTTTAATCACCAGAAAAAATGGTTGATATATAAAAGTATATTTAAAGATAATATTTTTGATGATCATTATTAAAAAATAAAATAATACTTACCTTCTTTCCACAGTGATTATTGATAAAAGGAAATGTTACTCATGTGTACATATGACCTACCATCTCCATGATTTTATTGTGGTTATTTATTCAAAGCCACCAATCATGGTTGATTTTATAAGGATAATTGATGTAAAAAATAATAATTATTTCATGATTATTATTATAGATATATTTAAATAAAATCTCATTGAATAGACTCAACCTACCAAATTTATTTTGGACATATTAACCAATTACAATATAAACTATTGACGTGAACTTAAATGATTATAAAATGGAAATAAAATATACAAAATATTGAATATAAATTCTTATAAAATTAATTCATTAAATAAAATTTATTTATGGAGATAAAAAATATGCATGAGGAGTTGGGCTCAGGGACTATGTATTTCTATTCAAAATCATCTTTTAATGTTTCTTCTTAATATCTAATTCATTAAATGCCCATATTTTTGTAATCATTTTTTCAATTTACGTATATTGACATTAAATATTTACAAAGATAATTTGTTAGAATCATTTGAATTATTTCAAATATTTTAGAAGGAATATTTTTAGAGAATATTTTTATTTTATTAAAAAAATAAAAAATTAATGTTTTATTTTATACTATATGGTGATAATAAAATTTCCCACATCCATAACCGTTATTTTATTATTTAATTATTTTAAAAGAATTTATTTTTTCTTTTAATAAAATACCTCTACAATTTATTCTATGTAATTTTTATGAAAATCATTTTTTAAAAAGAACTAACATTTCAATATCTGAAATTATTTTGCATATGTTTTCAAAATTATTTTTTGAATGTTCTTTTATAAAATATGAAAGCATAAATAAAATAAATCTTATTACATGGTACATGAAATATATATGATAATGTTTGAGCCTTATATATATTATATGATTAGTTATACTAATACAATTTGTATGATGGGTGAGATATATATAGATTATATGATGGTTGCACCATGATAGCACTTTAATGCATGAGGCGTTGTTTATTGTCTTTATGGAATAGATGGAGGGAGTTAATCAGTGTGGTTTCTTATATAGATTTTATTATGATCATATTATTTATAATAGGGGTTATGATTATAATTCTCTATAATTCTAAAAAGTGTTTTTTTGTATTACAGAGTTTGCATATTTTTTCGATAAAAATCAATGTGTTTATCATGAATAAATGAATTATTTTTCGAATCAAATAATATTGATATACATATAAACATTTTATGAGATCTCATTTTTTCACTAGACAAATTGATTTCATCATTTTTTGTCCCTCATGGTGCTTTTTGTTCCCATTGGAAAATTTTAAACTATTTTCATATGGTTTATGTATGCATAACAAAAAATAAGAGATCATGTCGAAAGTCAGGGGGATTTTTTATAAAAATAAATATTGTTTTTTCTTTAAATAATCACATTGTGAAAAAAATGGATACTAATTATAATTTCTTGCTTTGTAATATATGGGTTTTTATGTATGATTTATGACCCAAATATCCAAAACACTAATCAATAATGTTCCATAGGCTTGTAAGAAAGTGAATTAATTCTAATGTTAATATAATATGTATTTATTTTTGTTTCATTATAATATATGATATTATTACAATGGATAATTTAGGATTATAATTTAGGATAATATAAATATAATATCATTGATATATTAAACCTTGTGGTTGAGATGAAATGGTATAGAATTTAATGATTACATTGTTCTATCATTTCATCTATTTTTGTTCAATATGGTTTTATATAGGTTAAATAGGGAAGAAATAGTATTAAGAAACTGAGAAGAAAATATCCTTCCATGTTATCAACCTATAATGGTTGGAATTGGAACATATCCATTCTTTTCTACAATGGATATGATAACAAAGGTTAAAAATGGCATTAGTGTATATGTCAGAGGGAATCCTTGTTCACTATAAAGAAACAAGTCATGAGTTGATAATTTTTTAAAAAAACACCCTTAAAAATTAGGTGGATCATACTATCTTGTAGTAGTTTAAGTATGGATTAATTCTAAAGAAAATATATTATAAGTCATGTGATATTCTGAGAGAAAAAACGAAATTTTAGCCATTTCTAATTTTTTAGGTGACACTGATTGATGGTTTTATTTGGTTAATAATACTATAGGAATAGTTTATATTAATTAATTAAATGGTATACATTTTATAATTATTTTTTGGATAAACATTTCCATATTTTTTTATTAAGAATAGAGAAAAAATTCTCCGAAATGTTTAAAAAAGTCGAGGATTTAGTTGTCAACTATGAGTAAATTATTTAAATATTGGTGTGGTATATAATAGATTTTTTCAAGACCTCGATAGTAAAATTAATATATTTTACTCTCCATTATAATGATTTTTTAAAACATATTTGTCTTATAAAGAATTTAATTAATGTGCTAATTTTTTTTATTTTTTGTAAGAATTTGAGATAGAGTTTATTGATGTTTATTATCCCTGTGATTAAACTTTTAAGAAGTGGTCAAGGTGGATATTTATGGATAATTGATAAACTAAGAAATATATTATTAATACCCCAAAATCACCCAAATGAAGTGAAATACGTTTTATGTAATGTTTTATATGATATGGAATTTATTTCTTGTGTGGTTATATTGGTCATAAGGCTTGTAAAAGTAAACAAAAGAGTCATGAACAACCCATGATTTCAGTAAATGATAGATAACAAATGGTGATATGATTTAATTATACTGATTTGCGGAATTGTGATGAAATTTTTCTAATTACAGTAAATAGGTTTTAAAAACCATTGTATTTGAGGAATAAGTTTTTTTTAAAAAAAATTTCTAATAAACTAGTTGATGTTGACCATCTAAGAATGTAGTGATAAGTACGTTTCATGTTTTATTAAATTATTCCAATAAATTCATTAACTCTGGATCTTCACATTCCATTATTTTTGATAAATATTCATGTAAAATTGTATTATCACATTACAAAAATACGTTAAATTTTTTTTAATAACCTTGAGAGGAGATATGAATGAAAAAATGATTTAAAATATTCTTTCTATTATTATTAATAGGATGGTATCTCCTAATAATATAGTTATACAATAGATAGTATAGATTGATGTTATTTTGGATATCGATTAGATTTTATTCCATCATTAAATGATATATTTCAGAGTGAATAATGATTTATTCAAATATTTAATACATTCAAAAAACTATACTAAATATGAGAAAATAATTAGAGATATAATTGAATGTTACCCAGATCATGGTGCTGAAAATGAAGAAAATGTTAAAATTCATAGTCTTCCAATAATAGATGAATATATTGATTTATTATTGACGTAGTCCTTGATGTTATGTATGTTTCAAATCCCCCTTTTTAATTGAACAACTAGATAATTTATAATAGAAAAATATATCACAACAATTTTTAAATTAAATGATTCATTCATCCCATAACATCATCATTGATTGTTCCTATTTTATTTTCTAAAATAAAATATTATTCAATATGGATTTTTATTGATTATGGTTCCATGAATAAATTCACAATTATGTATATATATCATTTTCCTCATATCATTGATTTTTTTGATCAAAAGTATAGATCATAATATTTTTTTGATATATTATTTAAGGTTATGAAATAATTACATAAAGTTGGGGGAAGATATTCTGATGATGTTGTTTTAAACCAGATACTGGCATTTTTTGTTTGTAGTTAATTACTTTTGGTGGTCTAATGCAATATGTGTGTTTATAGATCTTGTAATAGTGTTTTTAATGAGTACTTGAATGTGTTTGTGGATGTTTTTATTAATGATATAATGGAATATTCCAAATGTTTTGAGGATATCGAAACACCTCTAATGAATATTTTATAAAACATAAAATAAATAAATATATATATAAATATATATATAATTAATTAAGTGTGAATTTTTTCGCACAGCGGCGCGGCTCGCCTACGTACGGAGCAAGGAGATGGTTACGGCTGGTTTTCGATTCACTCGGTGGCAGAGGGTTCTTTGAGCTCCAGTCGGTGAGGGTTCGAACAATGGTTTGTGAATTTGTTTCAGATATAGTTTAATTTGTTTTGAGTCTGAAAGAATCGGATGTTTTTAGTGTACTTAGTGTTGATTTTTGTTGCTAAAATTAAGTGTGAATTTTGGTAAAAATAAATTTATTCTCTTGGAAATATTATTTCTAAATATTTAATAGTTATTGAAAAAGATAAAAATAAATTATTTGAATAAATTCCATTACCTAAAATTTTATCATGGTTTCTATTTTTATTGGATCACCAGGTTACTACTAGTGGTTTATTTTATAAATCACTCAGTTATATATCCCACTACATATGTTAACTTGAAAAGGACTCTAATTAAAATATAATCAATGAATATGGTGATTTTTTTTGGAGAAAAGGGAATATTGGTGAATTCTCTAGTTTATGCCCTTAATTCAAAAAATTGTGACTTTTTCATCCCCAATGATGAAACAGTAAAGGGACTTGGTTATGTTAAAATGTAGAATGATTAGGAAATTTATTATTCTTTATGTTAGGTAAAACCACAAGATTAAAATTATCCTACACATGATATGTAATTATCTTATGTGATTTATAATATAAAAATATTGTGGAATACATTATATTGAGTAAACTGTGAAATATATATTAATCATAAAATGTTTATGTAAAAATTTAGATATTAAAAGATGAAAATGTGGTAGAGAATGTACTTGGAACACATTAACTATTGAATGGACAATTAATTTTAATCTTGGAAAAGTAAAAAATGTTTTTAATTCATTGAGTATGAAAAATAATTCAACATTAACTGTATTACCATTAGAACAAGAACCTTTGGTTAATGAATTCATAAATTCTAGTTTAGAAATTTTTAATACAGGGTCATCCTCTATTTTGTTTTATGTGTCTATATAATCAAATTTATCAGAATGTATTGTGAATGATCAGATAAAAGATAGTTATTTACCTAGAATTGGAGAGTATATTAATAAGGCTATGTTATTAGAGTTTAATTTTGATGAATAAGTTGTAATAAGATAGAAAAAATTATTATTTTTTCCCTATGATTATACTTAGAATAATGATTTTTTGATTGAATCACATATTTCTTAGTTTTTGGTTCAACTGAAAACCACTATGATATACATATACAATTATGATTATTACTGGTGGAATGGTATAAATAGATATATTGTGGATAATACAATTAAATAATTAAATTTTTAACTGGTTAAGGAATAAAATAATCTTGAAGATGATTATTTAGAATTTTTCGGTGCTAGAGTGGAAAAGGGAAAATATATCCAAGAATTTCATTATAGGATTACCAGAGATGTCGCAAGGTAATAATTTCATTTGGGATATAGTTGATTAATTAATTAATTCTATACATTTACTTCCCATTCGATATATTGTATCTTTATATCATCTTGCACGACTATACATAATGGTTATAACCTGGTTACATGGAGTTCCTCTTTCTATTGTATCTCATCATGATCATACATTCACCTATAATTTTATAAGAGGATATCAGATGTAATTGGGAACTGAATTAAATTTCAAGATATATTTTTATTCTCAATTAGATGGATAACCCAATAAATAATTTAATATCACGGAATACATTCTTTTATATTGTTAAATGGTTTTCTAAGGAATAAATATCATCATATTTCATTGCTGGATTTTCCTTACAATATATATTTTAATTCTAGTTTATAAATTGTGACATTTGAATATATAAATATAATGAGGTGTTGGAATCATTCATTTTGGGATGCAGTTTGGGATAGGATGTTAATGGTACCAATATGGGTAAGAGTAAATGATTGATAATGTGAATGTGATTCAAAATCATACAAGGACTTATCAATTAATGAATAAATGTTATGTGTACTACTGAAGGAATAATGACACTTTTAGGAAGGTGATATTTTTCTCTTAATGAATATCACTTGAAATGTATATTTATTTTATATAAAAAGGGGAAACTATGTCTGTAGTTCATTGGACTATATGAATCCATGGATAAATTTGGGTCTGTTTCCTAATGAGTGGCTTTTTCTATGATTTTATCCCATATATGTAATGTATTTCATGTATCGATATTATGAAAATATTTTTTGGATTTTTCTCAGGATTGGAGCCCTAAGGTAGTATGGTTAGAAGATTACCCTTCTTATGAGGTTCAAATAGTAAATATTATTTATCATAGGGAGAAAGTGTCAAGGAAAACAGTGTTTCACTATGATATGGATTTGTGTAAAAACCATATGGTTGAAGAAGAAACATGACAATCATATAATACTATAATGGGAATATATCCCCTCTAGTTTGGTAAGGGAATTAAATTACTAGGATGAAATTTACAGATTGGGTCATATAAAAAAATAGGTAATTATAAAATAAATGTAATATTAATTAATATTGCTGAATTATATAATTATATACATTATGAAAGTATTGTGTTTTTACATTTTTATAAGGATTTAATTTAATATATATTTTATGAATTATAGTTGATTAATTTATAAATTTTTTCAAATTTATGAATTTAGCATATCAAAATTATCTTAATAAAAATTTTATGTTTTTTTTCGGAAAATATCGATTTAAGTGATTAATGAAAAATACCAATTTTTGTAAAACAATAATTTAAATTCATTTATAAATCCCCATAATATATAGAATTTTATAATATTTAAAAAAATTCCCCTTTAATCAAATATAATCTAATTAATTTAATAATAATCAACATTATATTTGATCTTGGTGTAAATATAGTTTAAGACAATAAAAATATTTTTCCCATTGAAATGTTTTTAGTTTCACTATTTATGATACTTATAAAATTAATTTATTCAACATAGATAGATTATGTTTTATATAATGATTCCATATTTTGAAATATGGGGTCCAAAATAATGTATATAGATCTTTTTTTCTCCATTATGAACAGTAGTCCTAGTAAATATTTCTTAAAATGGTAATGGTAAAATAAATTAATTAAGGGTAATATTTTTTGATATGGACTAAAATGAACCATATTGTATACCATAAATTTATTTTTTGACTGTATTCCAGACATTATCATAAAATAATACAATATATGAATATTTATTCAATATGAAAATGATTGGGACTTTTATAATACACTATGTATATAAAATAGAAAAATATCATTTTCTTCATGTTATTATCACTTGATTTATGACATAGGGATAAAAAGATGGTATTTTTTATTCTAAAAGGATATTTTAAATATAAATAAATTTTTTAAAATAGAAATTCATTTCAAAAAATTTTATAATGAAATAAATAAAGTAAATTCTCACGCAACACTGAGGCATAAATTATTTAATTAAAATGAAACTAAATAGATTCATTTACAAATACTAAATGTAATATAATTTGAATAAAATATTTTCTTCAATTTTTTTTAGAGAGAATTATATTATATTATTGATTAATAATAGAATATATTCCAATAACCTCTTTTTATAGATGATATTACTACCAAGTTAAATGAATATTTTTAAGACTAAAAGTAATGATATTTTATAATTAATAATGATCTATTATATGATTTAAAAATGATAAACATATTATAACCAGTCTTGAAAATTGGATATTTTTTAAAATATCATTCATCATCCATTTATGTGATGACACATCCCAGTGGGGCATGTGCCGCAACTCCCCAAACCAGCCTCCAATAGGCCATGGACTGGTGACAAGCACCGAGTAGGCATGTCACTAACAAGGGATGAGTTGCCTATAAAAATGTACCCACCCACACATCTCCAAGTCCAAAAAATCTGAAAAGTGAAAAATACTAAAAATGGTAATGCATGCATACACTAAAATCCCAACCATCATAGTATGCCAGGAAATTAAAGTACAATAATGTAAACCCCTAGTCCAATAGTACAAGCCTGCCAAAAGAAAGTCAGCAACAAAGTCCAACCTGTAATGAAAGGTACTAGGACTGCAATCTGTAGCCCTAGGAACACACCTCAACCTACTTGATCTCACTTATCACCGTCCGGTATTAGTCCTCCTATAATCCTATCAAAGGATCACTCGTCTTCACAAGACACGACACGTTTGGGAAAAGCCCGTGAAGGGGTGAGTATAACAATACCCAATAGGTTACTGTGAAAACAAAAAAAGAATACAACAAAGGAAATACCTCAAAATAATGATACAATCAGCTCTACATAGTATATGTTTACAGAACATATAACAAGAATCTCTAGATATACTAATATGTAGTCAATTATCGCAAAACCACCACTAATATCCAGCTCTAAGATTCCACTATGCACGTAACATGGAGAACACACTCATAGGTCTGAAGAGATAGATACGAAGTACACTTTCTGGGAGAACTCACTCCACGAGTACTGAGGAAAGATACATGATGTGTAAGATGAGGATCAAAACTAGTATCTATGGGGTGATTCCAACAACTCAGAATGAACTAACCGGCTATATAGAGGATTGGAACCCGGGTAAAGTAGGTCACGTCGATACCGAGAATCTCTACCTAGGGTACCAGGATGGAATAGAGGTTCTAACTCTATGTCTCAATGGGGGGATTCCAATAACTCTATACCGGAAGACCAGCCGAAGGGATCATGCTTTTGTACGTAGGAAATGATATCGAAAACCTTCAGTGGATAGACCATGTGGACGAACCCTAAAGAAACTAGTTCAAGTCACAGAAAACCACTGGCTCAATCCATGTATAAACACGTTAGACGGTGTGTAGTAGTATCACATGTCGTGTAACATTTCTCTGGGTACTACCCTTGTAAACGGCTTGTGTCTCTAGTCTTGTTGTATAAAAAGTAACTACACGGTGTGTAGAATAATTACACACTGTGTTCCCTTACTCTGGGTACTACCTGTGTGAAATGACCCTTGTCTGGAATCTAATTCATGAAGAAAAGTATATACACGGTGTGTAAGTCAAATCAAACGCTGTGTCTTATCAACTGGAAAGCATCCATGTACCCTATTCGTATTCCCGTACATGGTTCATATTAGTGTTTCCATGCCCGTTTACCAGTACATGAGGTATCTCATGTATCTGGTCAGGTCTGGTCGGGGAAATGTATACACGCCGTGTCCTTGGTCCTGTACACAACCTGTGTATGTTTACTCGTAGAGTACATGCCAGGTGTCCCACCAATGAACACACATCGTGTAGCCCATACTACATGCCGTGTAGTAGGGAAATTTCCAGAACCATCATCTTCCTCCTCCCGCCACGTCTGAACCACCATATTTTCGATCTATCATCAGTTTAAATTGAAACTCGAGATCTCAGGTGATCTCGTCGTCGTGATGTTGAATACGTGGGTTTCTTGCCTTCGATCGGCTCCTAAATTCGATTCTGGTCACCTGTGAGGAAATCGTTCAAAGAATGATATCTTCAGATCCACTTCGATCCATCCATCTCCACAGTAGTTGCACCTCTGTGGGGTTGTACTGATACCATATCTTCAATTTGGCATCGTTGCATTGCACCATGGATTCACAAAAATCCATCGTTCATATCATCACGAAAAACGCATAGAACACACATGAAGAATACGAAAAATCTGGGAAGAAAGGAACAAAAAATAGTGAGGGATAAACCTCGATCGTTGTTCATGTCAATCTTGGTTCTTCACCATTATAAGGCTAAATGAAACAGAAATTACCTTCAAGAATCAATCCCCAAAAATCCCTTCAAAACCCACCCCAAAAATATGATCGATCTGCTGGAAAATATTTTCATGGATTAGTCTTTGTTCATCATAGGAATCGAGAACAGGGAAAGGAAATAAAAATCAAACATCCTACCTGGATCCACGACGTTCATTGGTGAAGATCTGGTCTCCACGTCGTTGGCGGCGGTGAAACCCATCAAGAATGTTGTCTCCTCATTGGTGTTTCTTCCAAATCCTTGAGAGCCTCCAGGGGTTTCAGGGTTATGAGGTCTATAACCCTGGACCCCTGTGTAAATATTTATTTAAAATTATAGAATGGTATACTCTGCAACAAGATTTAATAAAATATTTTTATGAAATATTTTATTATGGTTACATCCAAAAAATAGATTTCACCACCGGCCTGTGCCAGCTGATGTTAGGTCTCTCCTTGGGTAAACCTGCTGATCTGGACGCAACAGTGCCCTCAGATTTCTGATCTGAGTATCCGTTCAATATTTATTCCATTATATCAATAAAACACTACATGCACCATGTTTAATTATTTAATTAAATTCAAACATTTGTTCCAGGCACTCCGGGCCTCAGAACTGTACACCGTCACAGAGCCTGGTCTCGAAATAATTAACATATAATAATGAAATAATATACCAAAAAGTCTAAGACATTACAATATATGGGTCATTATATCATTTTATAGTTATCATCATGACCCATAAATTGTAAAAATATTAACACAAATGGTAAATTTATAAAAGGTAAAACAAAGGATAAAACAAAACAATAAGGGTGAAAACGTCAACCAAATAAGTCAAGTTTTTATAGGATGAGAATATTTTGAATAATCCACATATTATCTTCAAATATTATATATTTGGAACCATTTTAATATTATAATTAATTTATATTAATTTAATACCATAAGGAATTCCCAAATTTCACCTCCCCTTACATATAAAACGACACATCCTCTCATAATTTTCACATGCTTCAAAAACAATTTGGATTAAAAACTACCTACAAAAATCCCTTCCCCACATCCCTCACCATGTCTTATAGGCCATAGATTGATCAAAAAACCAACCTCAAAATGAATTTGGGTGTAATCCTTATGAGGTTATGCAATGAAAATGTACAGTAGTTTATCATGTTTTTTCATTTAATTTATTCATCTACCGATTTGAAACATTATTCAGATATTAATAAATTAGAACACCATTATCTTCCTTATAAATATTTTTTAAATTTTTTATTATCCTAACTTATATCCATAAAATATTCCATCATATGGTAAATTAAACCATCGTTCTAGTGTACGATGGACTACCTCTTCACAAACTGATGTATATTTATTTTCATCACATAGATGTACAGATTGTTTTAATGATGGATTTAATTTACATATATGATATTATTGAAATACATTTCATTATGAAAATCTGATATATCATTAAATTTATTACATTTCTATTCAATAAAATATGACAATGTTGTTCATTCATACATGTGGACTACCACGTCAACAAAGTGATCTAATTTTATTCATCATCACATAACAATGATGATATATATAATTATATATAAATAAATAATATGTTATTTATTATATTATAAAAAATCTTGAAAAATATAATAATACGTACCATTCACCCATAATGATCATTGGAAATTTGAAACATTACTCATGTGTACGTACGAACTACCGTCTCCATGATTGTATCACATTTCATTTTTCATAACCATATTTCATGATTGGTTTGTAAAGAATAATAATTTTTAAAAAAATGATAAATATTCCATAATTATTATACTATAGATTGTGAAATAATGACCTCCTAAAAAATAGTAAACCTAAATAATTTTTTTTTGACATATGATATGAATATCAAAAAAAGAGACATTGTGAACATAATTGAATAAGATACGAGATTATAACACCAAAAGTAAACGACTAATAAATATAGAATATTTTATTGGGAAATAAAATAATTAAAATAAATTTATTATTCTGGATGATAAGGAATGTACATGACAAGATAAAAAAAGGTAAAGGTATTTATTTTAAAAATAATATTTTAATATCCCCCCTTACAATTTTTTTTCTTTCATATCCAATTTTTTTATAATATCATATGAATATATATATATGTATCTAAAATAATTAAATGTAAATTTGTTTTTGAGTTTTTTATTTCATTCAATGCTTTTCAAAAAGAATATTGTAAAAGTTTTTTATTGACATTCATTAGAAAAGACAAAATGAATGTCCTATTTTAACATATTTGATGATAGAAATTATTTCCTACGCTGTTAAAATTATTTTATTATTGTATTAGATTCATATATTTCTTGATATATTTAGAGAATGTCAAATCTTACCTATGTTCTCATTATATTAGTTTTGAAAATGGGTTTTTATTACAAAGTGTTGTTCAATATCTGAATGTGCTTTTCATATGAGATGTAAATATTTTTTCAAAGATTTTATGATAAAATATGAAAGCATAAAATTATTATATTAATTATACAACACATGATCATTATATTTGATTCAGGTGAGCCCAATGAAACATAAAAGATGGGTGATCCCAATAGATCTAATACAATAGGTGATCTAGATATATCTTATACGATTGGTGTTCCTAGATAGTCCTTTAATGAATTTTTTAATATTAAATGTAATTATTTGAAAGAAGGAGGTTTTAAACTAGTGTTGTTTCTCTTATTAATTGAACCATAATCATGTTATTTTTTATACATGTTATCAATGTAATGTTCCATGTTGATTTTTTTTTATTTTGTTGTTGCGGGGTATACATTTTTTCTTTTAGAAAGTGGTGTGTGTTTATCATGTGGAAATGATTTATTTTATATGATTGAAAAATATTTTAATACATCTATAAATATTATGGGTTGTAATTTTTTTTCTAAAATAACATATTTATAATTTTTATTACCCTAACCGAACATTTTGTTCATATCCTAGATTTTTAAAATAGTTTTCATTTGGGTGGAGTTTTTAGAAACTTTTTATTAAAGGGTATTATGAATGGTTGGTTCACAATTAGATTAAACCATGTGCCAATACCAGCTATCCAGGTAGACCCAGGCAGTGAGGGATGCATGGTTGTCGCATTGTTTGTTAAACCATGTGACCCTGCCTTGAAAAATAACGTTCATGGTTTTATTTAACCCAATAAGTTTTTTATTATTCCATGAACTCTTTAAACACACTAATTTCAATCTTTTCTCTGGAAATAATGTTTTTTGGTTATTACATATCTTTCAAGAGGGGTTCCAAGGTCGTCCGACTTCAACCCCTGTTCTACAAGATTCAAAGCCCGAATTGATGATCTGCACTTCTCACAGTAAGTGGATCTCATCCCAATCATTATTTTATCTATTATTTTACTTCCCTTTATCCATTGGTGTATTTTATCCTCTTGTTATTTATATGTAATACATTTTTAGAGATATAGATATTTGATTTTAGATCCAGATCTATCTTGATTAGATAGTGATATATTTGATCTTGTATAGGGATCCAAATTTGAAACTCAAAGCTATGTTATTGTGTGCTCTAATTTTTGGTATTTCCTCTGAGTGTACATACATTAATGAATTGAGTTAGGTGGTATAAAACTAAAATCCCATAGTATTGATTAATATTATTTGTGTATAATTTTAAAATTTATATTATATGTTTGGAAATTGTGTTCTTGATTAAATTAATTAATTTAGTGAATAAATTAATTAAAAAAATTTTGGAATTGCGATTTTGGGATTTTTGATGTTGTATAATTATTTTTTATATTAATTATGTATTAATTGAGATTGATGGACTTGATTAATTAATTTTATAATTAATTTGTGGGAATAATTTGGATTATGTAATTTTGATTTGAATAATTAATTATCGAATTAATTATTTATGTGATGAAATTGTGAGATAGATAATTAATTATGAATTTTATTTTGTGATTTTGAGGTAGTGGATAATAATTAATTAATTTAAGAATTAGTGAATTGGAATGGAATACATAATTAATTGTGTAATTAAATAAGGGTATTTATATGAAATACTAATTGTTCTATTTGTAATGAAGTTTGTGAACAATTAATTGGTGAATAAATTATTGGATATAGAGTTGGGAAATGGTTAATTAGTTTTAAAATTTGTTAATGGACTTTATTTGGTTAATTAATTGTCAAATTAATTAACAATAGGGTTGTGATTAGTTAGTTTGTGAATTAATTAGTGGGAATGACATGGTTAATTAATTGTTGAATTAATGAGAGGATTTATATGCTTAATTAATTATTGAAATTAATTAATAAAATTCATGTATTTCATAAATTTTTATGTTACTTAATGGAAATTGGTAATGGTTAATTAAATGGTGGATTAATTAATTTAATGTTTGGGAGTTAATTAATTATTTAATTAATTTATGGAGTTAAAATGACAAATTAATTATTGAATTAATTTAAGGGTTATGTATGATTAATTAATTTGTGAATTAATTGATGGAATTATTGGTGAAATGGATGTTGGTTTTGATTATGTATTCATAGATTATCCCATTGTATTACTAGGGAGTGATAAAGGGATTAACTTGGAAGACAATGAGATCGTCTATTATTGTTTTCCAATGGAACATGTGAGCCTTCGAAGAAGAAGACTATGTGGTCTTCTGTTTGTTTCTGAAGGACCATGTGAGGGTTAGAAGAAGAATACCATGGATGATTTTATGGTTTTATGAATGATCGTGTGATCCCTCATGGGAAAAGACCGAGGGATCTTACCAATTCTACATAGGCATCATTTATTCTTTGTTTCATATTATTCATTTCAGTCCCATAAGGTTAGGACCCATAGTAACATTACTCATTCCTATATAATTTACATGTTTTATGAATTTGATAAATGATATATAAATTTTGATAATGAATGGTAACATGGACATTCATATTTTTGACATCCCTTGGGAATAGTTCAGACTTCAGAGAAAGCCGAAGAAGGTATTGTTGATCACGTGTCTTTGGGAACCTGGGAGAAAATATTGTTAAATAAAGATTAACAGAATAGATTTAAAATATTCTCATTGATTATTTATTTATTATTTATACAATAGAATATTTTATTATTTATTATATTAGTTTTAGAAACCATTTGTGGTGGCATTCTAATTTTTACTCACACCCTACATAGGCTTCCTGATCTGTACCCAAATAAACATTATTGTTGTCAGATAGGATACTGGGAAGGTCCCCAAATTAGAATGATGAGTTGGTATGGAGTGTGGATGAGGGAACTTAAAATGGTTATGGACCCTCTTGGGAGTCATTATTATCTATAAATTCAGTTTCATTTTAGACACTTTGGCACTTTTTTTGGCATATCTTGTTTCCTTTTCATTTGAGTACATTATTTCATGTTTTGGTTATATAGTGACACTGATATTGTTTATGATTGTCTATTATTTTGACATTTCTTATTTACTTCCACTATTGTTTTACTCTGATAAAGGATGGTATACACTTCCCATGACTGATTTACCAGACCCTCTCTTAGAATCAAAAACCTATAGCATTTGGGGAGGCACACCTGATGTCATGTGACAGTCTAGCTCGAGGCATCGATGCACAGAATCTAAGACAAGACATTACAAAGTGGTATGAGAGTTCTATTTTTCGTTATTCTCCTTTTTATTTACAATTTTGGGAAAGGTAATAGGAAGATTCAGGGCTTGGTAATGAGCCCATTCATGGGAGATGCAAATCCATGTACGGGGGACAACCTTAGTACTCATGGTGGGATTGTTTGTTATCATTGTTTGTTTTTAGAGTTGAATATTATTTCACCTTGGGTGAACAACTTATTCTGTATAGTGACAAATTTTTTGACATTTATGAGAATTAACTAATGGGCTAAAATGGAATGATAGATGGGTCTCCATGGATCATTCTAGGGACACTAGACTATTTTGTTATATTCATTGTCTTTGTCATGAACGAGAAAAAGAGTTTTGGGTATGCTGCTAAACATAATCTATTTTCCTTGATTATGATATCAAATGGAAATAGTGACTAATATAAATTTTTAAGTGGTAAAATGATGAAATAATATGAATAAATGAAGCTATAAATGATAAACATGAAAAATGATAATTTGATTTCCCTTGTTAATTGGGCCTAGGTGTAGTGTTGTTATGGGAAGTAATAACACCTCTATTTTGAATGTGAGGCGAGGGATGGGGAAAGGACTTGTTATGGTTTTTTTGTCATTTTACACTATCTTAAATTTTCTAAATTCATGTTTTGAGTCCAAATACGTGTGATTTTCATTATAGATATGTGCCCCCATGATGATGATTTTTGAGAGGACGACCAATGAACATGGATTTGGATGATCCTCTTGTGGTGGAATCTAATACAATGATAGTGTCGGGGGTGGAAGGAGGATAGAAGTTCCAAGAGATCATCAATAATTACATGTAATTGATGGAAGGAGACCTAGGGAGGGTGGTGAAAAGATTTTTTGATATATTGAGGGATTTTTAGTTGCAAATCCCTCTGACCATTACTATATTGGGTGGGCCTAAGAAATATATGTTCTGGATTGAATCTATCGTGACTATAAATGACTACTAGAATACTCCATTTGCGAACAGATTTAAGATAAAAGAGTACATGTTGCATTGTTGATAAAAGTTTTGGTGGTAAATACAGAAACACGATATGAAACTCAAAGCTATGGAATATAAGAAAATTTAGGATATATTCCCTGAGAAATTATATGTAGAGATGCTAAAGTCAGATAGAGAAGATGAGTTCATGTGTTTGAATTAGGGAAATATGCCTATGATGGACTATTCTAAACACTTGAAATATCCACAATACTTTTTTTTCATTTTCAGTTGATGATTCTACATCAAAAAAATGTTTTTAGAATGGAATTAAGTGTGAAATTATGTCCCAAGTTAATATATTTAGGATGAAAATGTTTAAATAAATGGTAAATCATGCTCTAATTTTTTAGGAGAACCTAATGGAGTATTATAGAGGGGTACATTTGGTTTCTACTAGACAGTCTAAAGGTATGTATTATAAGAGAAGGAAAAATCATTATGAAACTTTCTCCTAGATAAGTTGTAGGAATAGTAGCCACGGTTAAGGCATTGTTACAGAATACATTTGCAAGGTGGTTTTCCACCAGTGTGGTAGGAATGGGCATTTACGGAAGCATTTACCCTAACCACTAGTTGAGTTCCAAAGCTGTAGCAAGATGGGAAATCAATAGAGGTTCTACAGGATCCTATGTATATATTTAGGGACAATATTACAAGTCATAATTAGGGTATGGTAAGAGGGTATTTCAAACCATATTAGGTGGGTAGCTAGAGTTCTACTAGAAGAGGTGGTAGAGGTAGTGGATGTGATTCTGTTGGGAATGTTCACCCATACCAGTAGAGTGGTGCAACTCAGGGATGTTAGACAATATCACAAGGAAGAGGGAAAAGATACTTACGTGGAGTGCTTCTTACACATGAAGATAGAGAGGCTGGGACATCAACAGTGAGATGTAATATTATTATAGATTCAAAATTATCAAGTTCTTTATTTGATATTGGTGCCTCACATTACTTTATATCATTTGAAACTTTTAATGATTTGATCCTAGTGATTCAGTTTTTGAGTGGGGTAATGATTTGAGATAAACCTTTAAGAGTATGATCTATAAACAACTGTATGTGAAAGGTATGTTCTCTTGAGATTCAAGAGTACCATTTTATAGGGTATCTGTATATTCATTAAAAGATGGGTTTTGACCTAATTATGGATATGGAATGGCTAGTAACATAACGATTCTACATAGACTATTATCATATGAGAGTTATACTTATATCTCATAAGGGAGACCATTACATTCATTGAAGTGAGATGGATATCCAGTGTTACGACCTGAAATTTTGAATAAATATTGTTTCCTAATTTCGTGTGTCTTATTTTATTTTATTTTTATACTCAAAAATAAATTTTCATTTAATAACATGAGTATAATTAAAATGATACCATTTGGTTTTGACTGTTATATGACCATTAGTCAATATGACCAATGGAAACTAAATGTTTTTATTGTTGTCTCTAAATATAAGCGATCTTGGTTAATTAATATAGAAAGAAGATTCGATGGCCTCACCCATTAGTCTTGGACCGATCGAAGCCCATCTAACAGAACATGGGAAGGAGGTAGCACCACTGGGCTTTTCTCTGGACCAAACCCAAGTCGAACTTCATCGTGTGAAGCTAAAACAGAATCACCTTCGTGAGAAGTTCAAACTGATAGAAATTACTACTCCTGCGATATTGGTCAAGCTTCCCTTAGATTCTCTCACATTAGCACACCTTACACTTAGGTCCTATGCTGCTATGATATGGGGCTATGTAAGGAGACCGTAAGTGCCTTGAGTAATCCTTTTTTTTAAATAAATTTTTTTATTTCTTCTTATGATGAAGTCAATGAGTTTTCAAATGACCTGATAAATATAGTATGCATATTTTTGATGAATTTTAGAGAAATTATATTTTAAAAAATGTTTATATAAACCTTAAATAATTAAAAATCTGTAATGATTTTCAAAAAATGGTCTTCTACAATTATGTTCAGTATGAAATTTAGTGTCTAATAAGATCAACATAATTTTTGATGAATAGTAAAATATGAATAGTGATTTTATGCTTAGGATTAGTAACGTGACCAAATGGATTAGTAATATCACTTAAATAAAGCATCAATATAATCTAGGCACCTTGATTAAGTAATGTGATTCAATAAAATGGTTAAATAACGGTTTCATAAATTATTATCCAAGAATTAGTTTTTTCGGGTGAATAGTTTTTTTTAATTAATAATTAAATTAAAAATATTTGTAAAAATATTTTTATAAAATGGATTTCATTTTTGAACTCCGAGCATCAATATTATGTTAAGGTAATTTTTGGGAATTTTTCTGATAAAAATTAATTTTTGTTGAATAGTGTATTTATTTAAAAAAATAGATTAAAAATATTTAGAAAAATATTTTTATTAAATGGAGTTCATATTTGAAATCCGAGCATTGATATTTTGTTAAGGTTAAATTTTCGGATTTTTTGGAGAAAATTGAATTTTTAGTGAATAGTAAAAATGCATTTTTAGGGTTTCGATATGGTTAATTACATCATAACTGTGTCATAATGATGTCATGAGATATTTTAAGGGTTTTCCGACCAAAGGTGATGAATTTTTGTATTGGGGGCCCCATGTGGCCTAACTTCATGGGAAATAACTTGATAGAGCACATGGTTTTGAGAAACCCACTTATGAGGTGTCCCTTGGCCATTAACGCCTTGCCCCTCACATTCCCTTTAAATACCATGCCATGAACTCACCCTTTGGACTCCAAAATCATTCTCAACGAAGTTATGGTCTCCTTACCTCCCAGGGATTCCTCCAAAGGTGCCCCCAAGCCCACAAGGTCCAAACCATTGTGTTTTAAGTGTTACATATTAAGGTAAGGGATCCGACTTCTCTCGTTCTTTTCAAGTAATCTCTTTTATGTCATTTCTTTTATGATCCATGATCTTATGTTGGAGGATGTTCTTTTATATTCTTTTTACTGTCCTTTTTATGTTCATATGATGAGATACACCCTCCTACTCTCATTATTTCATTTTATGAATGTTTAAGTGTTGTCGTTAGGCTGCTGAAATTTTTGTAACGGATTCTTTCACCCTTCTCATTTTCAAGATCTGTTTTCATGTCAAGTATTTCAAGATCCTTTCTATTATGCTGGGGTGTGATCTCTATATCTATCATACTGAACCCTTATGTTCATATGATGAGAGACCCTGTTTTGATCTTTTCAATTCATTTTTTGTTGATGTTTAAGTGACGCTGTTAGGCTACCGAATTTTTAAGGGATTCGTTCTCCTTTCTCATTTTTCAAAGATCTACTTTCATGCCAAGTGTTTAATGTTCCTTTTGTATTATGTTCGGGTATGATATATATATCTATCATACTTATCTTTTATTTTCATATGATGAGAGACCCTATTTGATCTCGTCAATTCATTTTTGTTGAAGTTTAAGTGACGTCGTTGGGCTGCCGAATTTTCATAAGAGATATCTTTTTTTATTCCTTTCATGTTCTTCATTTCATATGGTATATCTTTAAAATTTCATTACCATGTTCTCAAATCCTTTATATTATGTCCCTATACTGTTTTATGGGTCATTTATGAGTGTATGACCCATGTCCCCTCTCTTTTCAGTGTATTCTAAAACCCTGAAACATAGCCGTTATGCTGCAGAATTTCCTTCTCATAATGCCTCTCTCTTTTTTTTAAGTATTTTTATTTTATTAAGTGAATACTAAAATATCATTCTTAAAAAGGGGTATTCACATATATACAAAAACGATTTATTTTAAATTCTGGGATTTACATACATGAGACCCGCTCTCCCCTTCCGTGGGTTTAAAGTGACGTAAAGATCATGTCTTTAAAAAAGTTTTTAAAACGTTATGATTATGAAATGAAACCCATTTAATTTATGCTATATGGTTTGTTTATGAAATTATTTATGACGATATATGTGGATCACATGATAATAAAGGAAAATTTAAGGGTGCTCCCTGATAGCGCTCCAATGCATTGGGTAATGATGTAACCACTAGATATTACAATTTTCACGATATCTTGGTGAATAACCTTCGTAATTTTGAAATGACACCTTGGGGATAGACCTTGGTGATATGTTCATGATTTCCTATGTTAAATTTTGTTACCACAGCTTCATGTTATGAAAAAGATTATTTTTATTATTATATATCTCATGATATCTTTCTCATGCCTTAAAATTCTTTTCATGACCTTATTGAAGTATCTCATGTTCACATGTAAAATGATTCTCTTCTTTCCCTTACTGGGCCTTCTGCTCACCCTTTCTTTTGATGTATGTCCCCAGGTTATGTGATGCATTAATGAGCCTAGTATGAACATAAGTAGAATCCTTTCAAGTGTTTAAGAATAATTTTGTATGTTGTTTTCATGTATTATGTTCCTAGTTTCTAAGACACTGAACCTTAAAGATCCTCAGTTTTGTTTAATGTAATGAAAGTTTATGTTATAAAAAGGCGGCATTTTATATCCAGGTAGGCTGAGTATTCCCAATTACTCACCAATTGTGAGAGATCATGGCCCTGGTTGTAGGTATATTACTAGATGAAGATGGTGTTAGGAATGTTGTTTTTCCACCAATTATAGAAGTATTTCAGGATGTCTTCCCTAATGTCTTATACAGATTTCCACCTAAGAGAGATTTCACATTCACTGTTGAACTCATTATAAGGTATGAGTAAGTATCAATTCCACTATAAATAATGTAAATGAAAAATATTCAAGATCTCAAAGGTAAACTATAGGAGTTGAATGATAATGTATTAATCCGTCTAAGTACGTCTAATTGGGGATCACCTATTTTCTTCGCAATGAATGATATAGAGCATTTATATTTGTGTGTCGATTACCAAATGTTGAATAATATGATTGTTAAGAACTGATATCCTCTTCTGCACATCAATGATCTTTTTTATTAGTTGAAGGTGGGTTTTATATTCTCAAAGATAAACATGAGATCAGGGTATCATCAGCAGTTAGTTTGAACTTCTGATATACTGAAGACAACATTCATAAGCATGTATGTCCTATACGAGTTCATCAAAATTCCTTTTGGGATCAAGAATTCACCAGAAGTGTTTATGGACTAGATGAACAAAATCTTCCATATATACCTAGATCAGTTTGTGGTGGTGTTTGTGGAAGACATCTTGGTGTACACCAAGACTCATGATGATCATGCCCAACATCTGGACATCATCCGGAGTACAATAAGAGAGAATTTACTCTATTTTAATATATCTACATGTCAATTTTGGATTGAATAGATACATTACATTGGGAACATTATCTCCGAGGAAGGTTTGTTAGTAGGCCTAGAGAAGGTTTAGTCAGTGGTTTACTGGGAGCTTCCCAAGAATATTTTTCACTTCCAAATCATTCTAGGATTATCTATATATTAGAAGACATTCATATTAAACTTTTACATCTTCTAATACCCACTTAAATTATTGACTGAGCAGTAGATAATGTTTATGTGGGAGGAAGCTTTCAAGAATGATTTCCAGGATCAAAATAAGGATTTGACCTCGAAACCCATTTTGATCATATCTGAGTCATGTGAGGAATATGTTGTGTGTTATGATGCTTCTAGGGTTGGAATTGGAGCTGTACTAATGCGGAGAGATAAGTTGTTTCATATGCATCTCAACAGATGAGTCCAAATGAACAAAATTACTATACACATGATCTTGAGTTGGAAACTGTTGTTCATGCTTTGAAGTGTTTGCTTCACTATCTGTTGGGAGAGAAGTTTACACTGTTTATCGATCACACATGTTTAAATATATATTGTCTCAATGGGATTTGGATCTCTATAATAAGAGGTGTGTTTAATATATGAAGTCGTTTGATTCCAAACTAGAATATACACCCATAAAGGGAAATTAAGTGGATGACTCTTTAATAAGTAAAACTCAGACTGAAGTGGTTCGGGAGTCTAGTGCTGAGTTGAAGATGATGACGTTTCTAGATGAGATGCACATTATGGATTGGCAGCGTCAGGAATATATGACTCAAGTTTCAATTATATTGGAGTATACAGTTCTTATATATATTTGGGATATAAAATATGAGGATTCATAGTTTGTATCCTAGAGAGAAATCATAGAAGGTGGGGGGACAACTTTAGAGTGGTTAAGAGATGAGTATGAGATCATCTATATAAAGAATCATTTTACTGTGCCTATGTGCATGTGGGAGGTGCTAATGTGGTAATTTTATGCCTCAAAGTGGGTGTTACATCCTAGATTGAACAAAATGTATCATGACCTATGACAACAATTTTGGTGGACGAGCATGAAAAATGGGATAATAGGTTCTGTGATACAATGATTGAATTTTCAATAAGGTAATGGAGAACATCAATAACACAGAGGTTTTCTACAACCATTTCCCATATCAGAATGGAAGTTGTATGATGTGACTATGGATTTTTTGTTTCATATTATGAATAAACTGTGGACGAATGATTCTATTTAGGATCTTATGGATAAACCGAAAAAGGTATCACATCTATTTCCAACACATCAATCATTTACAGTAGAGTAGATCAGAGAAATACTTGTTTCGGAGATTTCCCATATATATGGGGGTTCTATAGACTATAGTCTCAGACTGTGATTCATACTTTACTTGAACATTAGGAATGGATTACAAAATATTATTGGAACACATTTTTTATTGATTATAGATTTCCAACCACATATTAATGGGTAGTTAGAGCATACTATATAGGGTCTTGAGGATATTCTACAGGCATATGTTCTAGACTTCAGTTGGTGTTGGGATAAATATTTGTGTTTAGTTGAGTACACCTATAAAAATAGTTATAAAAAACTATACAAAGGGAACCTTTTGAGACTATTTATATAAGGCTATGTAGATCACCACTATACTGGATGTAGGATGGTGAGTTAGAGTAGTTGGGGATGATTCTCATGTATTAGACATCAGAGGAGGTGTAATATATTAAAAAAACGGATACAACTCAGAGTAGACAAAACTCATATGTTAATAAATAATGATTACCCCTAGAGACTACAAAGGGTGATCATGTATTCTTCTAGTATCGCCCAGGTCAAGCCACTATCAGATATGGAGACAGAGTAAGTTAGCACCCAATTTTGTTAGACCTATTGTGATTATGGATAGAATCATACCAGTGGCACACTGATTGACTCTTACATTAAAATATAGAGTAATACATGATGTTTTTCATGTGTCACAACTACAAATGTATCTCCCAGACCCTTATCATGTGATCTATGTGGATGAGGTTGATCTTGATATAGATGCATCCTTTTAGGAGAAGCTTATTCATGTGTTGGATCACAGTGAGAAAGTGTTGTGGGGAATGACAGTGCCAATAGTTCATGTGTTGTGAAAATATAGATGTTTACAAGAGGAAACATGGTAAAGAGAAGAAGATATTTGGGATCAATGGCCCAATATTTTTTGCTTGGAATCATAGAAAACATTGAAGTACATCTTTAGGATGAGCTATTATAAGGTGGTGAGATTGAAAGAAATCGGCCATTTTAAGAGTTGTATCGGTTTCAAATGCAGTTAGTTTATATTTTATTTTATCACATTTGGTTATAGTTATAACTTGGGGTGTGTTTGGGTGGAGTTTGAAGAAAATTTTGACTAAAGGGTACTATGCACAGTCGGTATATAGTTAGAGTAAAATATGCCCACAACCCAGCTAACTGAGCAGAACCAGGTGGTGAGGGTCTCATTGTTAGTGCATAGTTTGTTAAACAGTGTTCCCCTACAAAGAAAAACTATTTCCATTGTTTTATTTCACCTAAAAATTTAATTTAAAATTCCCTAATACCCCAAAACACCATCATTTCGACCTTGTATAATGAATAATCATTTTCTAGAGATTCCAAATATTTTTATAGGGTTAACAAGGCCATATGACCTTATTTATTCAAGATTCAAATCCCAAATCAAGTATCCAATATTCTCTTAGTAAATGGATCTCATCTCGATCCTTTTACTATCTATTATTTTTTTATTTTCTTGATCTGTTGGTTGATTTTATCCTTTTTTTCTTTGGATCTAATCTAATGTGGTGAGACCTAGATCAAGGATTGTAGATCTAGATCTATATTGATTAGATCTCTATATCTATGATCTTGGTTTAGGGATCTAGATCCCGAATGTAGGTTTATGAATTTTCTCTTCTCAAATTTTGGGGATTTTTTTTGAGAGAACATCCATCAAAAAATTGAGGTAGGTGGTCTAAAATGTACATCACAAAATATTGATTAAAATTAGATGTAGGTAATTTTAAAATTTATATTAGTTGTTTATAAAGTGCGTTCTTGATTAAATTATTTAATATAGTGAATACATGAATTAATGAAATATCAGAATTGGGATATTGGGATTTTAGATCACAAAAACATTAATTAGTAAATTAATTATGGAGTCGTTGAGACTGGTGAATGTGATTAATTAATTTTAGAATTAATTATTGGGAATGGTTTAGATTATGAAATTATGATTTGAATAATTAATTGTCAAAATTAATTAATGATATGTTGAGATTGTGAGTGAGGGAATTAACTATGAAATTAATTACAGGATTTCGAGTTGGTAGATACTGATTAATTAATTATTGTATTATCTAATGGGAATTACATAAATAATTAATAGGAGAATTAATTAAGGGTATTTATATGAAAAATAATTATTGAATTAAAAATAATGTTTGGGAATTATTAATTAGAGAATTAATTATGGGATGTTGATTTGTGAAATGAATAATTAATTATTGAATAAATTAATGTAATTTATATTGTTAATCAATTGTTGAATTAATTAACTAAAATGTTGTGATTAATTTATTTTTTAACTCATTAATGGGATAAACAAAGTTAACTTTTTGTTTAATTTGGTAATGTATTAGTTATAATTTATTTATTTTGGATATTAATTAATTAAATATATGTATATAATTAATTTTTTGGTTAATTAATGTAAATTAGTTATGTTTAATTAATTAGTGAATTAATTAATTGATATTAATGTAGTTAATTAATTATTTAATTAATTGATGGGGTTAAAATAAAAAATTAATTATTGAATTAATTTATAGGTTTTATAAGATCAATTAGAATATGGGGACATGAATTGGTTTCCCAATTCATTCCCCCTGTGGAATTTATTAAAAAACAAAAAGTAGCGTTACAAGCAGGAGGTGTAAAGAACTTACACTAGTGGGGAGTTAAAGGGGATACTAATAGTTAGATCAAACATAGAAAAATCTAAAACTATAGACTGCCAAATAGTGATAAAAAATGTAGCATGAACTTACTTTCAGTAAACAGTTGAACCATTCATCTCCTGTTTCCTTAGTCCAAAAATTCCTTATCAAATTCCTCATCAAATCAAGGGAGTCATTATCCAAAAGTATGTTAAAGAAAATAACAATCCATGAAAACCAAATAGCTTAGAAATCAGGAAAACATGCACCTGAAGCAGAAAGATGTGACTGTTGTCTCCAAACAAAATAGATAAACAATATCATAAGCATATCCAAATCAACATCACAAAAAGAAAACAAATCTAGCCAAGGAATGTCATGATTAGAAAGAAAAAACACTAACAGTCAGGAACAAGATCGAGTCAGAATTTGGATAAAACAACAAAACTGAACTATAATACCACAAAACAGGATTCAATTTAATTCATAACTTCAATTATAGAAAAACAATAGAAAGAGGCCAATATAAAAGGAATATATCTTCTCATATAGTAACTCGCTCATCATGTCATGCAAAAAAACTAGAAAATATCTCCGTGAGTCATTATCAAGCCAATATGAAATCATGAAAAGAAAAAAAATCTGGATCCAAATGAAGAGAACAAGTGGAAGAACCAACCCAAAAATAGGTAAATCAGGTCATAGAATCAAAAACAATCTGCTGATAAAGACAACCTATCCATAATACAAACAAGTCAGCAATAACTAGACAAGGTAGAGGAATATGAAGATACAAAAGTCAACAGCCACTGTAATCTAAAGTCTCCAGTAGAAAAGAATTAAAATGGCAGAGAAAACACCTAGATCAAGGATATTGGATAGAAATATTCATATTTTCATTAAAAATGAAAAGTTTTGTATTGAGATATTGTTCAACAGAAACCACACCCTATTGTAGCTCTTGATGGGAAATTTCTTGTTACCTTTCCATATGATTATTCTTATCCTAGATCTATTGGTTTGTGAAATTCTATGATAATTAATATAAAATAATGATCGAGGTAGCTATCAAAGATTTTTATTGAAACTTTTTAATTGATTCCCCCATGGAAGCATCTAATGATCTAGTCACAACAGTCCTTTCCATATGTGAATATTCTCTACGTATTCATGTTTTCTTCGGATTTGGAGTAATAAATCCATCCTCATATACCATATGTTTTTTCCTTTCATGGGAATAGATTTTAAAAAGGACACTTCAATTTGTCCAGACTTATCCTCTTCCTCAACTAAGGAGTCACTAGCATCTGAAGCATCAATATGAACCTTACCTTCCTCCTCTTGAGACTTTATGTGATCACTATGTTCCAAAATAGTGATTGGATCATAGAAAACAATTTCCCTCTTAACATTTGATATAGAGGTCCGATTTTTAATGGGATCTTCGTTACAGAGGGGAGGGACAACAGTGTTGTCAAGGACAGAAGCTATGATATCTGAAATTTGATTTTCAGTGTCTTGGGTTTGATCGTATATAATATTGTTTTCCATTTTTTCCCTTTTGGAGATATGGGAATGGTCTGACCTTGAAACTCTTTTCCACCCAAGTGATATTCTAGTTCATATGTGGATTTGGAGTTACACATGAGATAATAATTTTGTGATGAAGGCATTAACTTGGAAGACTGAGAGAGCTTCTATTATTGTTTTCTGAAGGACCATGTGAGTCTTCGAAGAAGAATACCATGCTATCTTGTGTATGTTTTTCGAAGGACCATGGGAGCCTTTAAAGAAGTTGACTATGAGAGATTCCATTTTTTTGAAGGATCATGTTGAAATTTGAGGGAACATGTTGAGGGAGATTTATCATTCAACCAAGGAATCCTTATGCTTCATTTCATATTACACATTTTAGAACCTTGATGTTAGGACCCACCTTGCCCATTACACATTCCTCTCCGATTTACATGTTTAAATTATTTGATAAATCCCATATCAATTAATATAATTAATAGTAACATGGAAATTCAAATTTATGATATCACTTGGGAATGGTTCAAACTCTGATAAAGGCCAAAGCAAGTATTGTGGATCAGGTGTATATGGGATCTTAAGAGAAAATGTGTATAAATAAAGAGGAACTAAATAAATTTAAAATGTTTACATTATTATTTTATTTATTCATTATACAACTTCATACACGGTTATTGAATTTATTTTATTTAGATTCTATTTTTTGTGGCCTAATAAGTTTTTCTCACACTCTACTCAGGATTCCTGATCAGTACCTAGATAGACATTATTGTTGGAGGACAAGTTAATGGAATGGACCTTGGATTAGATTATTGATTGGGGATGAAGCAAGTATGAGGGTACCAGAAATGGTTTGATACCATTCTTGGGAGCCATTAGTTTCTTTAAATTAGGTTTCATTTTTGAAAAATTTGTCACTTACACCATCATTACATGTTTCCCTTTTTGTTGTGTATTGTATTTTGGGTATTGTTTATTATGTGACATTGGTACTATTAATGATTATATAATCTCCCGTTGTTGCTTATTTACCTCTATTAACATTTTACACTGATAAAATTGTGTATAGTCTCCCAATGATTGAATTAATAGAACCTAACTTCTAGTCGGAAGCCTCTGGTATATTGGGAGTTGTGCCATAGGTCGTGTGATGGTTAGGCTTGTGGCACTAGTGTGTGGCACCTGGGAAGGGATGTTACACATTGTCGATATATTTCTTAACACACAACCCAATGATTTTTTCATGAATCTTTAATTACAATGATTTTTTTCATGAATCATGATTATGATTTAAAAAATATTTGGTATGATTTTGATATCTTATGATAATATTATCATACCCTTATTTAGATGTTATTTTGACTTTATTCTTTATATCTAATTTTTTAACCCTTACTCAACATTTGATCTCACTCATCATTATGTTTTAGTTTCCATTTCATATGATGAATGGTTTTATGATTGATATCTCTTGGAAGGGTTCTAGTTGTAAGGAAATGTATTGGAGATTATGTAGAAATTTAATGAATCTGTTGTTTGAGTATCCAAAATTTAAAAGGCTCTAAAACATTATAAAATTAAAATTTACCATAATTATTTGTAAATAATATTAAACTAAGAAGACATATTATTTATATTTTAAAAGATTGTGTCACTCTAATACTAATATCATAACAAATTTTAGTAATAAATAATTACTAATTATTCCACGATTCAATAATAAAACTATTTAACAACTCGATATAATTCCAACACCATGGTTTATTTAACATGTATACAACATTTACAATTTTAGTCTAAAATCACTATGTAATTAAATTAGATATATAATTTGTGATTTCCAATTCTATAAAAATTTCCAGTACCTAAGGGTAGTTATTAGAATCAATATTTTTAATATTAAACCATTAAACTACCATAGGATTCCCTAAACCACCCTGATTTATTCAACCATTCCTAAGGAATATGCTAATTCCACAAATTTAAAAGCTTTATGAGAAGTCCACCAAAACAAATCATGTTATCTATAACCCAATGGGGGTTTTAATTCATCAATTGGAAACTAATATTTCAAATTAATTATTTTATAAGTATATTGATAGGTCTATGTGACTTTACAAGATGAAATTAAATACAATGTAAATAATTTAATGTAAAAAACCATAGACCACCAAACTGAACATTAGAGATCTCTACTCATATAATATCATCCTTTAGTCTAATTAAAAACCTATTAAATAAAAAAACCATACAAACCCCTTTAATATAGGTTATAACTCATAAAACTGTGTGATAACCATTTAAAATGAATGAAATAAAGGCAGGGAAGAATATAAATCTTCGACTATCATCAATATATCCAACTCATCTTACACAAAAAGTCAAATGGAAAACATGTGAAGGAGATCCACCATGGAAGAATAACGGTAGAGTTGAGATCTGAGAAATGTATAAATCATCATAGATTGGTAAAAATCATATTATGGTTTTTGGGCATGATTTGGTGAAATGACCATTTTCCCCTTTCTGAAAAACGATCACATAACCCCCTAATTGGCATCTGATGGGTTCACAGAAACCTAGTGAGCATTGGAAGACCCACCTCCCAATTGGAAGGTCACCCACTTGCCATTGAAACTAAAACCCCTTTGTTGTAAGCCCTAGGTACCTTATTAACTTCCCATAAACCTTTGAGCCCTCAAAAAACACATAGATAAATTTATTCCATGCCAATTAAATATCATTAAGGGGTTCTAACCCTCAAATGTAAAATACGAAATCTCATAGAAATTCTAGTACCTCCACTAAGTAAAAATTAATCTTTCCTCAAAAATAAACTACCCATATGGACATAGGTTTTTTTATTAATTTCATATACTAGAGTTTAATATTATACTGCTAAAATTAACTTTTGTTATACATTATTTACTTGGGTTTATTTCTTGGATCATGAAAATTTGTCTTGTAATGTAATTATAAAATATTTTAATAAAGCAAAAATGAATATGGGTATAACATCATATCCATTAGAAGTGATAATTGGATCATGTTGGAAAACTAAAATTATAATGAACTTTTGGATTCAAAAGAAAATAAAAAATTTTATACTCTTGGGTCTTCTAAACATAATGATTTTATTAAATTAAATTAACAAATTCTTTAAGATTATGATGGAAATAACATGAATGAATTTAAAATATCCAAATATTTTTCCACATGGTGATCAATATCTCCTATAATAACCTAAACTATTTTGAAATAATAGCCATCCATAAAAATACTTCATTTTATATGTTGAAAGTGAAAAATTAAATTTTCTCTTTTAACATGTTTGGGTGTAAATTATATACTCTTAAAAATAATTTAGTCTTAATATAAATCGACCCCAAATCTAATGAAGGTTTTTTCTCGGGTAATCGTACTAATGTAAATCATGTCAAGATCTTCATAAAATGACTAAGACCATATAAGAAACACTTGACATTAGATTTGATGAGAAATTTCTTAATCATTAAATTCAAATTGTTGGTGTGGAGGATCACCTATAAAACATATAGAAGAATAAAACACCTCATTATAAGGGAAATAAAGGCAAAGGAGAACCACTATCTATCACATTATTTATGAAAATGATTAATTATAAAGACCATTCCATAGAAAATGATATTAGTGATGTGGAAACCATTAATCATATTACATTTTTTGTTTTAAATGACGTTGAATATCATTCTTTTATCACACATAGAAACCAAAAATATTTATGATTTCATTAAATACGAAAATTTAGTACATTAAATACAATAAGGTTTGTGAGAAATTAAAATGAATGAAATTTGAGATCTTGTTGAAAAAACCAGTGATCATCTCATTATTGGTTGAAAATGGGTTTTTAGGAAAACATTAGATGAGAGGGGAACATCACTCATAAAAATTATATACTCATATAAAAATTATATAATATATATGTTGGTTTTTAACATATTGATACCATTGTATTTATTACACATAATTTTTCTATTAGAGTCCTATTGGGGAAATCATCATTTACTAATTTATAATTATGATTTAAATATATAAATTAAAAAACCTATATAGGGCCTCATTGAAACACTAATGGGACACCATAGGAAATATATTGGAAAACTATTTTTATAGTATAACCTAATGGGATCCTTAGTGATACTATAAATCTATACTTCTATAGAGACTAGATATCCAATGCAGCAAACTAGAATATCTATGAAATATTTCTTTCTAAGAATATTTCAACCATGTGTATGTTTCATCAAAACACAATCACAATTTCTCCAACAACCCTTCAAAAATAAAAAGAAGGTAAAACTATATTAGGTTTGAATCAAATAAAATTTCACTCAATCCTAAGAATTATTATGTTATTATAACATCCTCACAATATAGAATCTCATCCCCAAAAAGCATTATATGGCCTCATCTATGAATAACATTTTCCACTTTACTAGCATGACAGGCACTCTTATCTTACACACCTCTAAGTTAAAAAAGATCCTCAAATATAAATATATAATTTGGTCAATTTCTATATAAAGTATATCATCAACCATATACATTATGTGAAATAGTCATTCGTCGAATGGTGAAACTGAATGTAGAGAAATCTCATAATTGTTGATCGCATGAGAATGGTTGGGATTGTATATTAAAATATGGGATATATAAAATAAGTTTTTATTATATTAATATCTATAGGGAACTATTATACGGTACAACAATGTAAATATCCACTTACAAAATTCAAAAATAAAACTCAAAAACATTGCTACCAACCATCCCATCCATCGAATAATACTGTAATCCAAGTAAGGAATTATGATAAGAATATTATGCCTCCCCCTTCAAACATAAGAGGATATTTTCAATTATCAAAACATCATTTAATCAGATAATAACTATTCACTAGTAGTTTTCTAATCAATTATATATGATCTAATATATCATGAACAAGACTCAAACTACTAAAAACAAACTCTCTAGCCCCTTGACAGCACAAAAGGGATTTAAATGTCTTGTATACCAGGCCTCACATAATTTCACCTTAATTAATGAGGAATATCTATTTTTTATATATGAAAACTATAATCATGATATGGTTCCACCCATTTAAATATAAATTCAAGTAACCATTATTCATGTGTGTCATCTAATACAAGAATGGTCTGATAAGACCATATGTTCTTTTATGATGATTGACAGTGATCAAATTGAATTGAATATAATATACCTTCTATATACCTTGTAATAAAAACACTGGTAAACTATAATGATCTAATTTGATTCTCCTTGGAACCCCATGGAGATACATAATCTCTTGAACATACAACATGACTAACATAACAATATCTGTAGAAAAATAATGTGGTAGCTCCATGCTATAAATATCGATCCATGTAAACATAACATTTGATTTAGAGAGATGTCTATTTCAACCAATAAATGAATTAAGATGTAATACTCAAGAAATTTAGTGTATATCTTCCGTTATATTCTTAAACATCATGGTGTGTCACCGTGATTAGCCTAAAAATATGTAACTTACTACTAGCCGGCATTACAAGCCACACATAATTTTTTTGACTCAATACTTTCACCACGAAATTAATTTTCCATAGGTTATATGAAATATAAAAATCCAAATACTAGAGATACATTTCAATACACCTTTACCAAATGACCAAAACACACTGTGAAAATATATACTTCAATCTTTTATGGTTGATATCAACCATGGACATCATATCTAGATCATAGTGATAGTAATATCTTAGTGGATGAAAATCTACTACAAACTCTAGATAATGAATTGCGTAGTTTTGATCATGTGACCTCATATTCATGAAAAAATTTGTGACCAATTACCTATCCAACATTATTTTTTTATTTTATTAAGGTAAATTTACATCATTAAAATATATACTCTTTACATGACAAATTTAAGATTAGAATCAATATAAAAAAAATTTCCTTTTAACTCATCAATGAATATCTCATAAGAGTAAAACCAAAATAAAATAACATATTCATGGTAATATATATTATTATAAAATAAAAATTAAATAATTCATGCATAAACCACCATTATTAACATTAAAATACATGAAATATAGAATCTTCATTGATGTTTTTGGGAACTTCTTTGAAACTATTGAATCAAATTTCTATGAGTATATTGATATGACTTCCATAGAAAACCTATACACAAAGAAGCATATCTCACTAGTTCATTATTGATACATTGGGATCATGAAATACATTCAGTGCTCCCTCTGTATAGTCAATATGATATTTAGATAAAGGTAATTCTTTTTATATGAAAATTTAGTACCCAAAGATTTAATTAAAAAATCATACCATAGAAGAATACATATAGATAAAATAATTATTTATTAGATACACAAACATTATAGACATGATCATTAGCTCTAAATAATAGAATAGAATAATATATAAATTACTTTCATATAAACAACGTTTTAGGAGTATTCAAGTGCCTCAACCATAACTGATAATTTCCCAACCTAATACTGATATTAGAGAACCACTGTGATCTCATTCATATGTCAAATAAATAATCAATTCAAGGAATACGATAGTCATTCAAAAAAATAATATCATTAAATCCCTATGAATCCATACCTAATCCAATAGATTTATCCACCTTAATAAATAATAATATTGTACCACATGTTGTGTCTATGCTCAGGTGAATGAATGCCTTCAACATATTATCCTTTAGTTAAGCCTTTGACATTTTAATATATATACTATCCATCCTATAAATATAAAATATTTTAAAATATATATCTATAATATGATCAACCGTATCATATAACCCATTATCTTATGGAAAACCCTAAAACCCTTAGGAAAAACATCTACGAATTGATCAATAACATAATGAAAATTCATCTATTATGTGACATTATCTCCTAGAAATATTCATGGAAACTAAGTGGTGACCCCCTAAGATAATAATTTATAGGTTGCAAATAGATTTAATATATATCCCACTCATTGAGGTATGTATAAAAATCAACCTCTAGGAAGACGGATGACACTCACTGGATATTATATTCAAGGTACTCTAAATATTGATTCTGTCAATTTTTTCACATGGATCCAATATAATCTAAAAATCACTATCATGATGTAATCATAGAGAATACTATATACATTGATTAATATTGTTCTATAAAAATCATCATATTCCATCAAATTAAATCCTTATGGGTATATAGATATACATCACACAATATATATTTTCTACAATAATCCCCAGACCACCAGAAAACTCTTGAGATATATATGAGGTTGATTCAAAACTATCTGATATAAAAAATTATATGGTGAATTATACATGAATAATATACCATATACTAGATGGATCACTTCACTATATGTAAGGACTATACTCATTGGTATAATGACTACCTGAATATTAACCCTAAACTAAATATGCCTTATTCCCATACATGGAATCACCTTGAATGATCTAATACGTATGATCTCGAGAAAAACATCCTCCTTCAAAACCCACTACCCAAATCAACATACCTATTTCTACATTGGAAACAATCCCTAGAAGTCTTATTCTTACTAAATGGTGAATAACTCCCTCCCTTATATTAAGATGTATGTTATATAGAACATCCACGACCATTCTAGTTTCTCTCCATAATAAGGGTTTATTTCATGACATTAGATAAAGATGTTATTTGAATATATTCATATGTGGCTAAATCGAATTCATACTTCCATTCCCAAATAACCTCACTTAATAAATATCATAATTCACTAGATATTGTTCAAACTCAAATAATTTAGTATAGTTTGAAAAAATCTATCACAAACATGGCCCCCTGAACAAGATGTGCAAGTGGGGTTAGTCCATAGAATATTTATAATGAAATTATATAAAAAACGAAAGGAAAAATTCCATGAATGATATAAATGTTGTAATAATAATACCCTAAAATCACACCAATACTACCCCAGATGTAAAATAAATAGGCAGCAATAAATATCTTCTTCTTAAAAAGTACCTAAAGGTGATCTAAAATCGCCACCACCGACTCTATCATAAATTATATAACAATTGGTACAACCTCAACAATAGAGACTAGTTTATGTTGTAGTTGGAGAAATTTAGTTAATTATTTCCTGTTTATATTGACCATTGGTTCCCCAACTCCTTATACTATAAAAACATTAAAAACTAACTCATAACTACTGATTGATAGGAGAATTTTATGCTCCAAAAGAGACTCCACCTCTACCAATCATGGGGTATAGTCATCACATAACACCTAGAACTCAACGTGAATTATTTATGGTGTCATGTAAATGTAATACTTATCACATAATAAAGAATAAAACATTATCATGGTTCTAGATATAACAGTTTTGGTTAAGTAATAACAAACATGTGTTTCTATACAATAAGAATGCACCCTTCAGTTTAAGGTTCTTATATATCATCTTGGGACAGACCTTGGTTCCCTACTCTTAGTTTAGGTAATATCTCACATATTATCACAAAACAGATTTACCATTTCAATAGTAGAATCAAATAATGATGGTTTAGACATTTTACGATCCACCAATATTTTATATTTATAACATTATACCATTTCATTAACAATTTATATAAGTGAATACTATATCATAATAAATTCACCCACTCACACTCATGTATAATTTTTTTGATCCCTATGTATTGAGTATGATTTATCAAACACATGATCTCTTACCACCCCATGGAATGAGTAGAATCTAATAAAGTATAAATCAAAATTATATTTATTTAATACATTCAAACCATAAATATCAATAAATAAGAATATTAATATCATCTCTAAAAACATAAAATTTATTCAAAAATGGTTTAGCTACATACAAAAACAATCTACATACCATTATATAACAATGAAATGTGTTATATCCATCATTTCAAAAATAGTAATTAGAGTAAAATAGGGCACTCATTAAAATTTTTAATATCAATGTCCCCATTCACCTCAAAATTGACCCAAATAATTTTTCATGTTTGTAAAAAATACCAAATGTGTGTTAAATGACTGTTACTAGAACTGATATTATAATTATAGAATGGGGATATTACACCCTATTTGGTAAAAATAATCACAATCACAGTAGAATCTATAATAATAAACAAATATCAACATATAAATTCAACATGAAAATATATATTAGAGAAATGTTCCAACTATGTAAGTAAAATCCATCATGTGCTAAAATTCATTACAATAATTTTTTAAAACTATATAGAAGCCATAACATAACCCCCTATGTGAATTTCATATACAATTTGTTCGAAAACTAAACAAAAGAAGGGAGATCTCAATAAAATTGTCAAGATGTCTTCTCCATTTCCCATCTTCGATATCTAACCCAATAACACAACCTATCTAATAGTAAAATATCCTTATATATTACCCATGACATGAATCATGATTTATACTATGGTAATAGGGATCCATAGATGTGAGTGAGTATAAAACATTAGGGAACCATCGATTTTGTCCCTATGAATTATAGTAAATAAATGTTTATGCTTGATATATAATGTGAATAATTTTAAAAAATAAATATCCCATAACATGTAACACCCCTAAATTTTATGATTTTTTTTTAATTTCATTAATTTCTTGTGCTATACGCTACACCAAAAGAAGCTTTCACAAAACGCATCCTTGAATTGCCTTCCATTACACACAATTGTGACCTTCCTCGATAGCTTGTGTAGTACGCAATAACAAGTTTCATTAAACAACAATATGCTATTAAAATATTATTAAAACTAGACGTTATGAATAGTAATAACCACTTTTTGAAATTTTGTATATTTTATTTTTCAAAATTGAATTCATTTCTGGATTCATAATATCGAAATTAGCTTAGGGTGATATTTTGGTACTTTTCGGATAACTTTCATTTTCTGATGAATAGTGAAAATTACTAAATTTTAATTAAAAACAACTTTTTTTAATCGAAATAATTAATAGTGATAAATTATTAATTTTAGTGGTTTTAAAGTATATCTAGACTATATTTTTACAATTCAATACAATGTTGGTCATTGGATGTAATTTCACATTTACACCAGACATAAACAAATGTTAATCTTTTGATAGTTATTATCTCTTAAAAACACGCTATTTGTTGTGATAGCGGAAATTAATTATAAAATTAATTAATGAAACTTATATGTTGGGAATTTTGTAAAATAGAAATCATTTTTGAACTTGGAATATCAATTATAGCTTAGGGTGAAATTTTGGCAATTTTCTGAAAAACGTCAATTTTTTATGAATAGTGAAACTACTAAGTGGTAGTTAAAAAAATTAATTTTTTCATAAATCTTAATTTTACTGCTTCTGTGAATGGAATTTCAAAAATCCGAGAGACACGGTTGATGTTAGTAAGTTAAATGTGGTTCAATGAGATGAAAATAATTTTTGGTGAATAGTAACTGTTTACTTTTAATTACCACGGTTAAAGGTAAATAGGGTAATTAAGGGTAAAAATGAAATTAATATTACCCTAACACATGTCCTAATACTATTGGACAAGTGTATCTCGACCAAAAACAACCTTAAGTGTAAAATATTATCATTTAGGCCCACTTGGATTAGATTAGGACATTTATTATTATTTAATTCAAAGAAGAGTTAAAAGAGTTAAAATCAATGTTTATTTACTAAAACATTTTTAATATAGGGTTATAAATAATATAATTTAGACTATAAATATTAATTAGAAATCTAAAAAGATTTCCTACATAATGGTATTTTATTTTTAATTTTTATACTTTAAATAATTTAATTTATTTATGACACAACGATGATGCAGTAATTACCTTTTTAAGAAAATATTATCATAATTGATGTTATAAATGCCCAAATAAATGTAATTTGAGACTTTTTATGACTTAAAATAATTTTCTAGGTTAATGTGACATGTTATTGTTGATTTATGTAACTTGGTTCTAACTTATCATTCTGTAAGAAATTTCATAAAAATCATGTACCAAATAGTATCAAAATTGACATAAATTAGTTTTTAAAACAAATATTATATTATTAATTGTTATTTAATTCCAAAAAATATAAGGTTCGGCCAAATGACTTAGATAAGGATATATATATTAATAATAAACAACTTGGGCTTTATTTTGGCTTGATATAGTATGTTTATTAACCATATAGTTTAAGAAAACAAAAAGACACGGTAAAAGTTAAATTATTTAACTTAGAGTTAAATCTAATTGATAAGGTTAAAATAATAACCTAAACTTGTCTAAATCCTATTGGATGAGAGGATTTCTAACCATCCCCACTTTATCTTCGAAATAAGACCATTTGGAACCATTATAAACCGAATTTTACTTTAATATAAAATAATATTTTGAGATTTTCCTAAGATGCCCCTCTCCTCCCTTATAAAAGGGCACCTCCTCCCTCTCCTCCTCACATCAATTTAAGCATTCAAGCTCGGCCAACCCCTAAAAAAATCTCTTCTACACTTCCATATTATCATCCTAGAGGTCCTGGTCTTCTTCAAAGACCATCATTAGTTCGTTAAGTGGAGGATAAGTGAAGGCGCGTCAAAAAGAGGTAATATCCATTACCGATCTTTTTCAATTTCTTTCTTCTTAAAATTCATCTTCTTTAGTTGTCTCATGATAAAGTAATGACATCAGTATTTATTATATACTGATATGTTATTATAAATATGAAACAACTCTAATTAACCTTCTATCCATCCTATGGAAAAAGGAAATCACCGCGCGTGCGTACGTACGGAATACCGTCTCCACGCCGTGGTGTAATCTATTTTCCGTCACAACCGTAATTGGATGGGTATAATGGTGTAATGAGTAACTATATATGATTATTATAAAGTGATATTGATACTGAAATAGTATACATACACTTCAACACAATTCCACGACCATGGGAACGATATCATCGCTCGTGCGTACGTACGGACTACCGTCTCCTCGACGCGACGAGATTCATTCTCAATGATTAACCATTCATGAATGATTATAAAGTATATATAATAAGTACTAATGAAATATATGACCTAATAATGTTACTGGAATTTTTTATATTTATATGTATGTCATCTACTTAATTCCATTCAATTCAATAAGGAAACGAAAACAGCGTTCATGCGTACGTACGGACTACCGTCTCCATGAACGGTTTATTTCTTTCCATTTACTGATTTATTATACATGTATATTATGAATATATATATATATATATATAAATCATGTTTTATATTCTGTAATTAAGTAATCATGATCTAAGTAATCATATGAATAATTAAAAGTTAAAAACATGAACGACAAATGAGATGATTTTACCCAAAACGCTACTTTAACATGAATTTACAAAAGAACGGGTAATATAAAGTCATATGTGGACCATATATGATATAATAACAATGAATATGATTCTGGAATAAGTCAATAACATGATTTAAATCATTATACAGGAGGTTCTGACACTTACAAAGCAAGTCAGGCCGAAGGTAAGGGAAAATATCACAATCTCATGTTTATCCGAGATTGTTTATACATTGGTATTTACTGGGGTGTATTTTATCATCCAAATCCATGTTCCCTCAATATGTAATATTTTTTCCATCCACTTACGATAGTTTAAATCCAATTTTACCCTTCAGTGAGTTTTTTGTAAAGAATATGAAAGGAATCTTTTGTCATTTTTCGTATGAGGTACTTTTTGACTTTTCCGACAAAAGTACGAAGAATGTTTTTTTAACTTATACGGCATGAATGGATTTTTGAAACATATCCATGAAGCTTCCTTTACAAGTTTTCATGTTTATTTTTAATCAACTTCTTTTAGTTTAAAATTGTATGACATGTTAAGAAAGGAAAAGTGTTTTTGAAGTAGAAAGGATATTTTCCTCAAGAATGGAGTTCAAGTGTTTTATCACAATTATTTTCCATCTAAGATAATAAAGGGTTATGTTTTTTATCCATAATATTAAATTGACTTGATCATGTTGTGATGGAATTATTTTTATGAATTCATTTATCTTATATGAATTGATTTATGATGCCATGATGTTTAAGATTCCCATTTGTATTACATGGGTTATGCAATGATGTATGATTTATGATATTGTGGAACACATAATAATGGTATCATTATGAGATGGGTGGGACCTATATCTCCCTCCAATGCATTGGGTAAATATTTTATATCTCATGAGATAGACATTGCTGGAATGGTAGGTTATACCGGTTTAGTGAAACAGGACTAGAACAAGGGTGACTCAGTTCAGAAAGGGACTTTGTAAACTAAGATAGTCTTGGAAATGAGTCTTGTCTAACAAGAAATGATTCTCTATGATTATGTGTGTATTCCACAAAGTTTCATGTTTTACGTTATGATTATTGTGATTACATTTCACTTCTATGATTTATCCCATGTTATGATATTATGAGCTCTTTTGCAGGTTAAGATTTCCAAAAGCTATATTCTTATGTATATGATGTGATTGATATTTCTTTTGTTTACCCTTACTGAGCATTTAAGCTCACCCTTTTATGTTTTCTTTTCCCCTGGATATAAAGAAAGGTTTTAGGAAAAAAAGAAGCTCTTTATGTGAGATATTGAATATCTTTCACCATGATTATAAGATTTTATTCCGAGCTTCCAAAGACACAAAACTATTATGGTCCTTGTGTGTGTGTTTTGTTATGTACTAAGTATTCTGCAAAAGTAATGTAAAATCTATGTACGTTATGCTTCGGGTCTCTACAGTTGGTATCAGAGGAAAGGATTAGTCAACCTTTGGAATCTAGGATACAAAAACTTTAGTGAGATCCCTAGAGATATTTCTAAGGTATGTCTAGGGATGTCCCTAAGGTTAAGTATACGTATAGGTTATAGTACTAGAACTACGCTAACGATAATAGAATTAGACCAAAGATGTTAGATATTGAAGGTACTCCCCCTTTATTATGTTGTTTTCCCTAGCATGATTTTTTCCTCTCACACTATTGTTTTTGGGTTTTGGAAGATGGATGGAACCCGAAGGAACCATGTTGATCAATGAAATTGACAATGCAATGATTGTCCTCATGAACAAACAAATGTTATAGGAGATAGAGTGAAAAATATTATTTCTATCCTTACACAATCTATGAATCATTCTGGACTTCCAAATGAGCAGAGAAGGGAACAATATTCTATTGAGTCCTTCATGAGGCAACGTCCACCTTCTTTCAGTGGGACTTCCGATCCACTTGTTGATGAACAATGGATCAGTACCACTAAAACGATATTTTCAGTTCTTCAATGTTCTGAACATGATAAAGTCATCTTAGCAGTATATCATTTGGAAGGTGAAGCTGATCAATGGTGGAATCTTATCAAGAATACGTGGCCAAGAGATGAAATTGAGTCCATGGAATGGGACAAGTTCAAGAACTTGTTTTTCAGTAAGTACTTCCCTCGTATTTTTCGAACAAAGATGGAAAAGGAGTTTCTTGAGCTGAAGCAGAAGGATGATGAATCAGTTGGTATATACGAAGCAAATTTTACAAGACTTGTAAGGTATGCATATGGCATTATCATCCAAACTGAAAGTAAAGTTGATCGATTTTTCAGTGGCTTAAAACCAAGTCTTCGAAGGGCATTAGCTATAAGAGACTTCAGTAGCTATGAAGAAATTGTGAGTTGTGCTATCAAGGTAGAAATGGAAGTTGGTGTTACATATCCATCTCATGGTTTTGACAAGAAACGAAAGATGGAGTTCAAGGAGAAATCTCAGAATAATGGTGAAAAGAAGATGAATGTTTCCTTATGCAAAAAGTGTGGAAAGAAGAATGGTGGAGATTGTCTTCAAGGGACTAGAAAATGTTTTAAGTGTGGAAAAGAAGGTCATCGAGCATCTGAGTGTCGAAGTAATGGAAAAATGGATTCTACTGATGTGAATAAAGCAAACACTGCAGAGAATGCACAACCAACACTTCAATGATTTATGTGCAAGGAAATGGGGCATTATGCTAATAAATTCCCTAATCCAAGGGTTAGTGATGATCGACATGAGCAACCGGTTAAGGCAAAGGACAAAGGGAAGTCACATGCGATCACTATTGGCAATGTTGAATATGACAACGATGTGGTGAAATGATTAAGTGTTTATGTAATTGGATTCCAAAATAATGTTGTATCATGGAGTATTGGAATATTTATGTATTGGTCTAATGTGGTATTCAAAGTGATTGAGATATTTTGCGCATAATGAAGGGAAAATGAGAAAATTAAATGTTTAACAGTATTCATGAGCTCATGATTGATATAAGGACTAAGTGATATCATTGTTTGAGTATATAGAATTTTGAGGATTTTGATATGTGGAAAGTGTTAACTTTTAACTGCATTCATGATTTCACTAAGTTTCAATGGGTATTCAAGAGAATACATGATTAAGGACATTGAATGTTTGGAATGTGACCAAAAAAACATATCTTATGTTATATGGGGATCAAGGATGGTATTAAATCTCTGGTAATCATTTTCACTATGTTATGAGAGTGGGCTACAGTATTATGGATAACCCTAAAGATTTGAATGGATTATGTTGGACATAAGTTAGTATTGTTTAAGGATAGAAGATTTTTCAATATTATTGATGGGATGTTATAGTAATATAGTTTTAGAAAAAGGACAACCTGCAGGACGGGCGACAACCCATCGCGTCGGACAAGGCTGTGGGAATCGAACCCACAACCGAAGTGCGACTGGCCTATATCACCTACCACTGGCCTACAAGAAGTCCCTGTTTATTAGAAACTAATTTTATTATATTAAGCAGTAAGATATATGAAGTATAAGTCCATTTTAGGAACCATATATGATTAATCTCACTAAATATCGACTTATGTATATAATTTTTTCAAACCTTTTGTTTGAGACAGATGGAATGACCCATCATACTATCACATGATCTACTAACACTTCACGAATAACAAATTCAACTTCATTTATTTAAGAGATGAAGTGGAAATTGTTCAAGGCACGAACAACAGTGAGATTGTACCAAAATAAAGCAAGTATTTATTCTAATTCAAATTTTCAACTTTAGAGAAATGATCTTGAAATCCAAAATGTTGTCCTAGTGCCCTTATATCTGATGAATCAGATGGTACCCTAGATCGTCACAAATTTATGGCTTTGTGATTTATGGCTTTTCCATAGCCATGTTCTCTACCACTCTCCATCAGAACATGATGGTTAGATTTCTCTTCCATATCAATAATTTCACCTATGTGGAAACCCTTGTGATTAGTTTATCTGGGTAACCGTTACGTTTCATACTTTTGTTTTTAAAGATTGGTTTTGGTATTCCTTTTTACGATGTGGGTTTGTATTAAAGAAACATTCGAATAGTAAACCATTTATAACCCCGACGAATTTCGAGGGCGAAATTCATTTTAAGGGGGGTAGAATGTAACACCCCTAAATTTTATGAAAAATATTCTTTTTAATTTAATTAATGTCTTGTGTTGTACGCTACACCAAATGAAGCTTTCACAACACGCATCCTTGACTTTCCTTCCATTACACACAATCGCGACCTTCCTTGATAGCGTGTGTAGTATGCAATAACGAGTTTCATTAAACAAAAATATGCTATTAAAATATTATTAAAATACCCATTATGAATAGTAATAACAACTTTTTGAAATTTTGTATATTTTATGTTTCAAAATGGAATTCATTTCTGGATTCGTAATATCGAAATTATCTTAGGGTGAAATTTTGGTACTTTTCGGATAACTTTGATTTTCTGATGAGTAGTGAAAATTACTAAATTTTAATTAAAAACAACTTTTTTTAATCAAAATCATTAATAGTGATAAATTATTGATTTGAGTGGTTTTAAAGTATATCTAGAGTATATTTTCACAATTCAATACAATGTTGGCCATTGGATGTAATTTCACATTTACACCAGACATAAACAAATGTTAATCTTTTGATAGTTATTATCTCTTAAAAACACGCTATTTGTTGTGACAACGGAAATTAATTATAAAATTAATTAATGCAACATATATGTTGGGAATTTTTTAAAATAGAAATCATTTTTGAACTTGGAATACCAATTATATCTTAGGGTGAAATTTTGGCATTTTTCTGAAAAACTTAAATTTTTGATGAATAGTGAAACTACTAAGTGGTAGTTAAAAAAATTTATTTTTTCATAAATATTAATTTTACCGCTTCTTTGAATGGAATTTCAAAAATCTGAGAGACACGGATGATGTCAGTATGTAAAATTTTGTTCAATGAGATGAAAATAATTTTTGGTGAATAGTAACTTTTTTCTTTTATTTACCACGGTTAAAGGTAAATAGGGTAATTAAGGGTAAAAATGATATTAAAATTACCCTAACACATGTCCTAATCCTATTGCAAAAGTTTATCTCGACCAAAAACAACCTTAAGTGTAACATATTATCATTTAGGCCCACTTGGATTAGATTAAGACATTTATTATTATTTAATTCAAAGAAGAGTCAAAAGAGTTAAAATCAAAGTTTATTTACTAATACATTTTTAATATAGGGTTATAAATAATAAAATTTCGACTATATATATTAATTAGAAATATAAAAAGATTTCCAACATAATGGTATTTTATTTTTAATTTTTATACTTTAAATAATTTATTTTATTTATGACACAACGGTGATGCAGTAATTACCTTTTTAAGAAAATATTAACATAATTGATGTTATAAATGCCCAAATAAATGTAATTTGAGACTTTTTATGACATAAACTAATTTTCAAGGTTAATATGACATGTTATTGTTTATTTAAGTAACTTGGTTCGAACTTATCATTCTGTTAGAAATTTCATAAAAATCATGTACCAGATAGTGTCAAAATATACATAAATTAGTTTTTAAAACAAATATTATATTATTAATTGTTATTGAATTCCTAAAAATATAAGGTTCGGCCAAATGACTTATATAAAGATATATATATTAATAATAAACAACTTGGGGTTCTTTTGGCTTGATATAGTATGTTTATTAACCATATAGTTTAAGAAAACAAAAAGACACGGTAAAAGTTAAATGATTTAACTTAGAGTTAAATCTAATTGATAAGGTTAAAATAATAACCTAAACTTGTCTAAATCCTATTGTATGAGAGTATTGCTACCCATACCCACTTTACCTACTAAATAAGACCATTTGGAACCATTACAAACCGAATTTGATCTTAATATAAAATAATATTTTGAGATTTTCCTAAGATGCCCCTCTCCTCCCTTATAAAAGGGCACCTCCTCCCTCTCCTCCTCACACCAATTTTAGCATTCAAGCTCGGCCAACCCCTGCCAAAATCTCTTCTACACTTCCATATTATCATCCTAGAGGTCCTGGTCTTCTTCAAAGACCATCCTTAGTTCGTTAAGTGGAGGATAAGTGATGGCGCGTCAAAAAGAGGTAATATCCATTACCGATCTTTTTCAATTTCTTTCTTCATCAAATTCTTCTTCTTTAGTTGTCTCATGATAAAGTAATAACATCAGTATTTCTTATATACTGATATGTTATTATAAATATGAAACAACTCTAATTAACCTTCTATCCATCCTACGGAAAAAGGAAATCACCGCGCATGCGTACGTACGGAATACCGTCTCCACGCCGTGGTGTAATCTATTTTCCCTCACAACCATAATTGGATGGGTATAATGGTGTAATGAGTAACTATATATGATTATTATAATGTGATATTGATACTGAAATAGTATACATACACTTCAACACAATTCCACGGCCATGTGAACGATATCATCGCTCGTGCGTACGTACTGACTACCGTCTCCACGACGCGATGAGATTCATTCTCAATGATTAACCATTCATGAATGATTATAAAGTATATAAAATAATTACTAATGAAATATATGACCAAATAATGATACCTTAATTATTTATATTTATATGTATGTCATCTACTTAATTCCATTCAATTCAATAAGGAAACGAAAACAGCGTTCATGCGTACGTACGGACTACCGTCTCCATGAACGGTGTATTTCATTCCATTTACTGATTTATTATATATGTATATTCTGAAAATATATATATAAATAATGTTTTATATTCCTTAATTATGTAATCATGATCTAAGTAATCATATGAATAATTACATGTTAAAAACATGAACGACAAATGAGACGATTTTACCCAAAACGCTACTTTAAAATGAATTTACAAAAGAACGGGTAATATAAAGTCATAAGTGGACCATATATGATATAATAACAATGAATATGATTCTGGAATAAGTCAATAACATGATTTAAATCATTATACATGAGGTACGGATACTTACAAAGCAATTCAGACCTAATGTAAGGGAAAATATCACAATCTCATTTTTATCTGAGATTTATAATTTGGTATTTACTGGGGTGTATTTTATCATCCACATCCATGTTCCTTCAATATGTAATATTTCTTCCATACACTTACAATAGTTTAAATCCAATTTTACCCTTCGGTGAGTTTTTAGTAACGAATATGAAAGGAATCTTTTTTCATTTTTCGTACGAGGTACTTTTTGACTTTTCCGACAAAAGTACAAAGAATGTTTTTTTTAACTTATACGACATGAATGGATTTTTAAAACATTATTTCCAATAAGATTACTTTAGAAGTTTTCAAGTTTATTTTTAATCAACTTCTTTTAGTTTAAAATTGTATGACATGTTAAGAAAGGAAACGTGTTTTTGAAGTAGAAATGATATTTTCATCAAGAATGGAGTTCAAGTGTTTTATCAAAATTATTTTCCATCTAAGATAATAGAGGGTTATGTTTTTTATCACTATTATTACATTCACATGATAATGTTGTGATGGAATTATTTTTATGAATTCCTATATCTTATATGAATTGATTTATGATGCCATGATGTTTAAGATTCCCATTTGTATTACATGGGTTATGCAATGATGTATGATTTATGATTTTGTGGCACACATAAGAATGGTATCATTATGAGATGGGTGGGAACTATATCTCCCTCCAATTCACTGGGTAAAGATTTTATATCTCATGAGATAGACATGGCTGGAACGGTAGGTTATACCGGTTCAGTGAAACATGACTGGAATGAGGGTGGCTCGGTTCAGAAAGGGACTTTGTCCACTAAGATAGTCATGGCAATGAGTCTTGACTAAGAATAAAGGATTCTCTATGATTATGTGTGTATGCCATAGAGTTTCATGTTTTAAGTTATGATTATTGTGATTACATTTCACTTCTATGATTTATCCCATGTTATGATATTATGAGCTCTTTTTCATGTTAAGATTTCCAAAAGCTATATTCTTATGTATATGATGTGATTGATATTTCTATTGTTTACCCTTACTTAGAATTTGAGATCACCCTTTTATGTTTTCATTTCCCCAGGATATAAATAAAGGTTTTAGGGAAAAAAAGAATTTCTTTGTGGGAGATATTGAAGATCTTTCACCACGATTAGAATATTTTATTCCAAGTTTCCAAAGACACTAATCTATTACAGTCCTTGTGTGTGTGTTTTGTTATGTACTAAGTATTCCGCAAAAGTAATGTAATATCCATGTACGTTAAGCTCCGGGTATCTACATCACATCATGTAGTTCACTACTACAATACCATGTACACCTATACCTTATTTATACACAATTATAATGGGATGACATTCCAATGGGGTAAACACACATTCACAGTGAAGAAAATATCAATCCTTTACTAATAATCATGTTATATGAAATATAACTATCAAGCATTATAGGTGAATGATGTATCACTATCACACCACTACCAATGGTGAATGAAACAACCCCTAGTGAATGTGAAGCCTCCAACATTATTTGGATAGTATAACACAACTTATCATCCTCATGTGGTTGTTACACCACTATTGTAAGCACTAGATATATGGGACACCACTAATACAACACACCTTGGGTGGAATATGTACCATTGTAATGAACTCCATTGGTGGGAAATATATTATTATTAACTATCATTATGTGAATTAAATATTATTGACACCAATTTCGGTGTCGGTAACATGCTTCCATGAAAACTATTTAGATGTACAATTCACTATTGATACCACATCACAAGGTTGATGATATACCATTAATGAAATTTCAATGAATGATATACACCCAATCTATCCTCTGATAGATTATTAACCATTGGATTACATCCCAAGATCATTGACCCACCACAAATAAACCATATTTGGTTGACGAACGACTAAGTGGTCATTATAGTGAAAAATTATTACATTTAATCAAAACTAGGAATTGATAATTTTTTTAACACATAAAGGATCACGATACCAAGAGAAAAACTTGATCACAGTCTCATTAAAATGACATCAAACCCCAATCCTATCACATAATCTTGTTATTTTTTAATAAGAATTGTCCTAGTACACCACATGAGGCTGTTAAGGTGATGTCTTAAACATAGGTCAACCATATCATGTCCAAATTCAGGGTTCCATAATAAAAATGAGGTTGTAAATTATTTTTAGTGACTATTATTCCAATACAGACATCCAAAAATACCACTAAAGTCCTAATATACACCATTTAATCATTAAATACTAGAATAATTAGATATATGCTTATTATAGAGGTATATGATCATGGTTATTTAATCCCATATAATATATGATGAATTTCATTCATAAAAAACATAAATTAAATTATGGGACCCCATTTGTAATAATATTAATATTCCACTCTCAAGATACCACAATATTATTTAACCACATATTGTATAAATAAAAAAGACCAAAACATAAAAATTATAGCTTAACAAATGAGAAAATTTGAAATAGTGGGGGAAAGAGAAATTATAATAAAGATTACTCCTAGCCTAATATATAATGATCATATAGGATATAAGATACTCTAATACTTCTATATATGAGAGATATTTGGCCATAATTATGAAGATTGAAGGAAATGTGAGATAAGAGATCATGTTTTTACTGATCTTATAATAAAATGAGGTATAAATCCATGTTTAATAACATTTAAATTTCTATTAAATTTATTTTTTTATATTTTGAAAATTTAAATTTCCCCACTAGAACATTGGTGTGTGTTCAATTTTTTACTACTGGAAAACCAATTTTATTTGGAATCCCATAAAACCCTCTACATAAGGGGAAGTCATCACATGAAGGGCCATCAGAACTCTGATGAATCCCCATTAAACATATTGATGTATATTTTCTCCATGGAATATTTCCCACAACAAACTATTTATTCGAAACATGATATTGATCCTCCACCAAAACCACCACCATTAAAAATACAAAACACATTATGAGTTTTCAATTAAATTAAATCCAAATCATAACTATAAATGGGTGTGGTGTTACAAATGTGAAGCTGATTAGAACTCATAAGGGCAGTGTCCCTATATCATGTACATTTCATAGTGGATTTCATACATTTTAATTTCATGTAATATAGATAAATTTTTTTTGTTTATAGTCATGTGTCTAATATCATGGTGTGTTTTAGATTATGGTCATAAGATAACTAAAAGTTGATAATAATTTCCTAGAAATGGTTAAAGGTTGTACTTGTGAGAATGATACAATAATTATAATTTCTCTTGATATATGAGTCAGTTAAAGGTATGGTGGGTCTTGAAATATAATTCTACCACATTTATATTATTCAACTATGATGATCATATGGGATATAAGATACTATAATTCTTATATATATGAGAGATATTTGGCTATAATGACGATGATTGAAGGCAGACTATGATGGAAGATCATGTTTTTACTGATATTATAATAAAATTATGTAGAAATCCAAGTTTAATAACATTTAAATTTCTATTAAATTTTTAATTTATATATTTTGAAATATAAAGGGTCCCACTAGAACTATGGTGTGTGTTCACTTTTTCACTATTGTAAAACCAAGGTTAATTATAATCCCAAAGAAACCCTCAATATAAGTGGAAGCCACCACTTCCAGGGCCATCACAACTCTAATGAACCCCCACTAAACTTATTAAGGTAGATTTTCTCCCTAGAATCATTCCACTACCAAACTATTTCTTCAAAACATGATATTGATCCTCCACCAACACCTCGAACATTAAAAATATGAAATGAATTATGAGTTTTTATTGAAATTTAATCTAAATCATAACATTTAATGGGTGTGGTGTTACAAATGAGAAGTAGATTAGAACCCACAAGTGTTGTGTCCCTATTTCATGTCCATTTCATAGTGGATATCATACATTTTAATTTAATGGGATATAGATGAAAAATGCTTTCTTTATAGTCATGTGTCTAATATCATGGTTTCTTTTAGTTTAATGTCATAAGATAACTATAATCATGTAATATGTTCCTAGAAATGGTTTAGGGTGGTACTTGTGAGAATGATACTATAATTACAGTTTCTATTGAAAGATGAGTTAGTTAAAGGCACATAAGGGCTAGAAATATAATTCTAGCACATTCATATTATTCGCCTATAAATTATGTAATAAATGGAGGTTAGAATTATTGAACCATTTGAATGAGGGAAGATGTATGAGAAGGTTTGTATTATTAGAAAATTGCATGTAATTATTGACAACCCAAAAGTTATTAGGCCCATGTTGTTGTATGCATAACCAAGGAATATACTAAAATGTGCAATCCATTAAAAACATCCTATGTTGGTTTCAAGATAATGTATTATTATTATTATACTAAATCTATAAGGCCCATTCATTAACCATTATATAATATTGTATTAATTTAATAATTCACTTTGAGGATCTTTTCAGGTTTAGAGATATTTAGAATTCTTTCATAAATTATACATTACATCTTGAATAATAGTAGTAGACACTTAAAATAACTACCAAATTTTTTCATAAAAACACTCTTGAAAACAAAAAATGACATTGTTTCGTGTTTTAACAACATATCTTTTCATTGATCTTATACTTGACTCTTTTATTCTTTATGTCATGTGAAAAACATTTCAAAATTTCAGATGAGCATAAAAATCTCAGTAAGGGATACAAAAATAAAGAAAATTGTTTGTCTTTAGATAATAAAAAATCCATGAATACATTATTATAATGTAATAATTTTAACCATTAAAAAGTAGTAAAAAAACATCTCTAAATATAAGCTCATTTCTTACCCTTTTGGTAACCAAAACATTACCACAATCCCATAGAATTATTAGGACATATAAAGGTAACTTGGGACATAAACATAATTAAATAGAATAACCATAAGTTCATCTTCAACACATATCACTAAATGGAATAGAAATATGACAGACTTCCATACCCAATTTACTTGAGGATAAAACATAACCACCCCTCCCTTGTTTATCATAGAATCACCCACAATTTGGTTTGTCATGTAACTACCCGTCAAATTTTAATGTACCAATATATAATCATGAAACATAAAATATTGAAATTATCAACATTTAACTAATAATATTTCATTTGAAATCAAAATATATGATTTCAAAATATTGAAATAATTCCACCTTTTCAAAAACTATTTTCAATATGAAATCACACAAAAATGGAAAACGTGAATTCTCTTCATTTTAAAAATATTATGGCTTATAGAGAATGCCAGATAATCATTACGATAGTAGAGAGGTTATTATCACTACGAAAGTTAAAAATATTATTTTTCCTATTTTGTAAAATTATTCGTAGATAAAATATTCCTTTGAATGAAGTAAAAGTAAAATGGGTTTATTATACACCGTGTAAAATAAATAGGTATATATTATCTAAACACTACTGGAAGTAGGCTATTTTGCGATGGGCCATTTGTGATGGGGGTTCGTCGCAAATGGCCCATTGTGGAAAACGGCATCGCAACTAAATATATTTGCGACAGGACCGTCGCTAATAATAATATTAGCGACGGTAATTATTCCCATTGCTAATACTAGTCGATGTGTATAAAAAAATCTTTAAATAATTATTTGCGATGGGACCATCATAAATGGTATTGGTGATGGGTTTCTCATCCCGTCGCAACTATGTACAAAAAATAAACATTTGTGTCGGGTTACTCGTACCATCGCAAATAAGTATAAAAAATTATTCAAAAAATTATTAAGAAGTATTTCCGACGGGAACCTTTTGCGATTGGCTGACGACCCATCGCAATTATGTATAAAAAAATATTAATATTATTATAATTCATATTAAAAAATATTATAATTAAATTAAAATACTTGAAAATTTTAATATATATAAAAATAATAATTATTCTAAAATATGAATATTAATATTAATCATATTAATATTATAATATTATATAAAAATAATAATAATATAAAGAATTAATATTATTATTAATAATTAAAAATTTTAAAAAATAACTAAAATAAAATAATAATATAATAATATTATTATTATTATTATTCTTCATATTACAAATATTATAATTAAATTAAAGTATTTGAAAATTTTAATATATATAAAAATATTAACTATTATAAAATATGAATAATATTATTAATCATATTAAAATTATAATATTATATAATAATAATAATAAAATAAAAATTCTTATTATTATAACAAAATTTAAAAATTATAATTTTACTTAAAATATTTAAAACTTTTTATGTATTAAAAATATTGAATATAATATAATTAAAATAATTAGAAAATAATGATATGAAAATTATCAAAATTTTAAAAAAAAATATGAACAACTAATTAAAATACTTAGTATAATAATAATATTAATAAAATAAATAATAAAATACTAAAAATAAATAGAAATTAGATAATGAAATTTATAAGAGAGGAAGAAACTATGAATAGAAAAAATTATATATTTTGAATTCACAAACATTATAACATAAACAATAATCATTGATCTGAAGGAGGAGGGGGAGGGGGAGGATCTGCAGGAGCTGGTGGACGAGTAAGTCTATGCATGTACTCCATCTGCTCATGCTACAACTGCTGCGAAAAACTCATATGCTCCTCGTGCACCTGCTATTGTCACCGACGCCCATCCTCATACTGCTGATGTGGCAGACACATCTCCTCCTGCTCCTTACGGAGACTCTCTATCAACTCAGTCTGAGATCGCATCTGATCCTCATACTGTGAAGCGGAAGATGATGCACGAGATCCTCTCGAGCTGGACGCCGACATCATAGCAGTGCCATAATAATCTTGGGGATTCCGTCGACTGCTGATACCAACTACTCGGCCCTTCTCAAATCCATACTGGGTCACCTAAATCCAGGTCGCCTCATCAAACTGATGGCCACAGGCCTGATCAGATGTCTCGTCCTCACTCTCACCCTGATTCTATGACGATGCGGCCTCATATGACTTCTGCAATTTCAATTTTAAATTAAAATTATGAATATAGTAAATGAAGTTAATTTTCAAATTGAAAAACAAATAATACTAACCACAATCTGCCGTTGGCAATCACCTCTAATCTTTAATGTAGCTGGATCAATATACTTTTTTCGATATACGTCGTACTCTGTAATATCAGGCTACTCGATAGCCTATAATAATATAAAATAAATTATTAATATTTAAAGTTATATAAAATATTTATAAAAAAAGTATCTACTAGATGCTGTTTATGAGTACTGAATGTACGACTCCCAGCTCGATGAGTCATCTCCTGTCTCCCTCGATTCATTCTCCCCATCAATGTTCTCCTATGAAAGTCACCACTCAATTAATTTGAACATAATCCATCACATACGTGGGATGAAATGTACTCTGGTTAGTGCGCACTATAGGAGTCATCAAAAACTGACACTCCTGATTTCTTCATGGCAGCCTTCTTAAGTTGTCCAAAAACTGACGAAAGTGATCACACATGGCCAACTTTCATGCCTCTTATATGTGGTCACTCATTGTATCCTCGATCAAATACCATAAACCGGACAAATAATTCAAAATATCAAGTTATAAATAATATAACTTTCAAAATAAAAATTATTTATTTAAGTACGTACCAACCAATGGTTGAACATAGCCTGCTTCACATCAAAAGGAATCTGCTCCAATGTGGTCCATGGCTGAGAAACATAATTGCACAAGATAGTGCTTCCCTGTCTGACTGCTATATATGTAAAATAGTAAAAACAATAAAGCATTTATTATGTAAATAGATTAATGAAATCATAGTAAACATCACAGGCTATCATACCACTGTGTGCGTGCATCAAACCCAAGACGTGGACGTTGTTCGGGGATGGGGTCAGGAATCATCAGTCGAGCAAGACCGTGCCCCCTCCACGTACCTCCTGAAGCACCTGTAGGCTGAGTGTCATATGCCACCAAATCGCCCTCATCGAAATCTAGATTTGCCTCCAACAACTGACGAATTATGTCTGAATACATCTGAAATAGAAAATAAATATTTTTAGAAAATAATTGAAAATTATTATTATATGTACATATATATTAGTTATGAATTTATATAACTATCATTTAATTGTATCAATGTTCAACTTTATCATCATCATCATCATATCTGACGATATCGACTTCAGATTACTCCTCAATATCATCAATATCCATTTGACTTCCAGTTTCTTCATCTCTTACCATTTCACATTCATTTGTGACATCAATAACATCATCATCATCACCGAATCTTAATTGAAGGGTTTCATCATCGATACTCATGTCTCTTTGTAAAAATGATTGATTTTGAGTACTCTCTAGAAAAACATCAATTCATTGTACTTCATTAATGTCACATTCACTCTCCATAAATTGATTGTCTCGAATTTTTATTTTTATTATTCTCCACCAATCAGTCAAATCTCTTGACATAGAACAATACTTTGTGTAATAAACATGATGGGCCTATTGAGCCAGCAAGAATGGTTCATTTACTACAAGAATAATTTTATATTTAATATCAATGATTCCATGAGTCGGATGAAAAAAGTTATTTCTTCTTTCAAATAAGCATCAATAATAGATCCTTCAACAGATTCTTTGTTACGTACATTCTTTTTCAATTTCTACATGCATCTTTCGAATGGATACATCCATCGATACTATACCGGACCTCCACATTTTTCGTCATATAGAAAATGTAATATCAAATGTTCCATTGAGTCAAAGAAAGATGGCGGAAATATTTTTTCCAGTTTACATATAATTACAACAACAACTTCTTAAAGTTTGTTTAGAACATCAAAATATATTTTCAACACATAAATGTCCCAAAAAAATGATATGTCTGTTATGGAATCCCAAATCACAGAATTCAACAGACCTTTTAAACCAATAGGTAGAAGTCATTCTGTTAAAATATGAAAATCATGACTTTTTAATCCGGTAATATGACCATTCATTACACATCTACTCAAATCGGAAGCACAAACATCTGGAAGTCTCAAAACTCCAATCCAGTGAAAAAATAATAAGTGACTTTCTTTGGAAAATGTATAAACTACTTTGGGTTTCATTAACCTTTCGGTTCTAACATTCTTAAAAAATTCGAGTTCTGGATGCCTGCAAATTTGGGTAAGATCTAATCGTGCATTGACATTGTCTTTGCTCCTTCCTAGAGTATCCAAAACTGTATGAAAAAAATTATCAAAATAGTTCTTCTCAATATACATGACATCCAACATGTGGCGAACCAGCAAATCAGACCAATATGGAATATCCCAAAATATGATATGTTTTATCCAATTGTGCTCTTTCCCAAAACCAGATATTTTCTGTTGTTTTATTTTGGGTCCAAATGTAATGGGAGGTAATGAAAATAAAACTTATTTTAAATCTGTACCTGATAGCATTTTTTGAGTTCCATCCCTTTCAATTTTTCCTTTTCTAAAATGTGATCTGTTTCTGTGAAAAGGATGATCAGCTGGAAGAAATCAGTGATGATAGTAAAAATAGCAATGTTTTTTTTCCATGGACGAGCATAAATGTTTTTTTCTCTCCCATACAGTAAGGAAATGATTTTGGACCATGTGTACTCCATCAAGATAACATTTCATAAGTTGGGAAGTCACTAATTGTCCACATCAAAGCTGCTCTTACTATGAAATTTTGTTTCACAGCAACATCATATGTACTGACCTAGGTACTCCACAATAAATTTAATTCACCAATCAATGGATTCATATAAACATCAATACTCTTCATCGGATGTCCTGGGATTAGTAAGGTCAAAATGATATAGGTTTCTTTCATCAACATCCATGGAGGTAAATTGTACATGGTTAAAAAAATAGGCCAACATGAGTACTGACTACCATAAGATCCAAACGGACAGAAACCATCAGTAGAAAGATCCAGTCGCACATTTTAGGCTTCTAAAGAAAATGAAGGGTGTACTCTATCAAAATGTTTCCATGAATCACCATCGGCTGGATGATTTATGATTTTATCAGTTGAAAAATTCATTTTGTACCATGACATCATTGTTGAGGAATTCTTAGACATGAATAAACACTGAAATCTGGATGAAAGTGGAAAATATCTCAACTGTTTTACAGGAATCAAGCCAGACTTCCCATGTTGCGATTCTTTATACCTCGGTTTCCCACATGTGGGACAACTATCCAACGACTCATTTTCCCCAGAATATAAAATGAAATAATTTGAACGTGAATGAATCTTTTGACAACTAAGTCCCAAATTCCGAACCAGCCTCTTACTCTCATAGTAATTTGCCGGAAAAACATTTCCTTCGGGTAATAGTATTTTTATCAAAGTAAATATCTGATCGAAACAAGTGTTTGACATTCCATTATCTTATTTGATAGCCATAAATTTAGCAACTGCTTCTAATTTTCTTATCTTGAAACCAGGATATAATGAATCCTCATCAAAACTCAATGACTTATATAATTCATACGGTGGAAACTCAGGAGTTGAATCAATATCATCCTGAGTTTCTATATGTTGAAAAGATATACCTGCAACATCATGTACTAAATTTTGAAACTGAGATGGATCTGGAATCAAGTTATTATCACCTTCTCGGGAACTGCGTTCATTGTGTTGATAACAAAAAACATAATCCGATTGAAAACAAAAACGCAAAAGATGTCCCTCAACTTTATCAAACATGTCAAACATTCTCAGTGCACATTTTTTACAAGGACATATTATTGTGCCTTCTGAAACAAATTCTGAATTTGATGCCGCAAATGCTAAGAAAGTATCCACAACCTCAATATATACTGGATTTAAACCAAGAACTGTTTGGATTTATATGTTGATTTATCCATATGCGTTCATCTAATAATGAATTTTGTCGACTTCTTTGTTCCATATTTTTCTATAAAATATAATCTCATTACTGGTTTTGAATAGTCTGATAGAAGAAAAACAAAATATAAAAGAAAAAACTATAATAATTACCACTACTTATGAGAGACACATTTTTCAATGAAATTATTACTAAATAGTAACATAATTTTTAAATCATGCCCAATAAATTATTAAAATTATCAATATTCATAAAAGACTATTCTTAACATGTTCAAATCTTAAATAATCGTTAATTTTTAAATCATGTTCAATAATAAGTTTGCGTATGTCATGTTCGACGTAAACTCTATAATTGTCCTTGCTTGGTTGAGCACCTTGCAAGTAACATTCCAATGAGACGATCCAAGTCATTTCTTTCTCAGCTATAAGAATTATATCACATGACCCTTTACATAGTCCATTATTACTTATAAATTTAATCCCTTAAATTTTTAAGGAAGAATGGTCTATGTAAAGGGTCATGTGATATAATTCTTATAGCTGAGAAAGAAATGACTTGTATCTTCTCATTGGAACCCTATTTGAAAGTTGGATAACCAAGAAAGGACAATTATAGAGTTTACATCGAACATGTCTTACGCAAACATATTTTTTAGCATGATCTAAAAATTGACGATCGTTTAACATTTGAACATGTTAATAATATCTTGTTTTGAATATTGATATTCTTAATAATTTTTTATTTATTTATTATTTTAATAATATTAATATTATTTATTCATAAATATTAATCATAAAATTAATAACATTATTATATTACGCTACAAATTATATTATCAATTATGTTACTAAAAAGTAATGAGAAAATATGCATAAAGTCTGGTTAACCAAAACAAACGTGTTCATCTATCAGATTTGCTAATTGTTCTAATTTTTCGCTAATTGTTCACTAATTGTTCTGCTTATTCACTAATGTTTCTGCTTATTCACTATATGTTCTGCTTATTTTATTATTAATATTAAAATAATATAATTTCTATATTATGTTATAAATATCTTTTTAGTGTTGAAACATGAAATCATGTCTCCACATGTAATATTTACATTCGCTATCACCTCTCTATTGGTGAGGTGGTTGAAAATTTTGAAAATTATTGAAAATATTACATGTGGAGAGAGAATGTGAAATTATTTCTAATTATTTTATAAATTATGTTACAATACTCTTTTCAGTGTTGATACTTGACAGTCTCGCTCAACATGTAATATTGACATTCAATTTCACCTCTCTGTTGGTGAAGAGGTTTATAATTTTGAAAATGATTGTAAATATTACATGTGGAGACAGAATTTGAAATTATTTCTACTTATCTGGTAATTTTTTTCTACTTATCCTGTAATTTTTTCTACTTATCTGGTAATGTTTTCTACTTATATGGAAATGTTTCTAATTATCTACTACTTATTCTAATTATATATTATTTTTTCTAATTATCTGGTAATTTTTATAATTATCTAATAATTTTTCTAATTAACTGGTAATTTTTCTAATTATTTGGTAATCTTTCTAAATATCCTGTAATTATTTTAACTATCTGGTAATTATTCTAAATATCTGTAATTATTCTAATTATCTGGTAATTTTTCTAATTATCTGATAATTTTTCTAAATATCTAGTAATTACTAGCTCATTATTTAAATTATTTATTAATAATTTTAATTATTAGTTAATTTCTAATTTAATTAGATTATTACCAAACAAATATCATCCAGGAGTGTCGAACCAAGAGTGCAGTAAGGCCCGTTGTCGTCTACAAAGATACCACAGGTCAGGGCTGAGATTCCTTGTTGGGACTTTCACCCCTAGTTACAACTGTTCCAGAGCCGCCTCTACTTGTTCGTATCCATACAATGATTACATGATTGATAAAGAATCTAATTATACCAAATTATGTTATTAATCCACTAATTATTCCTAATTATCACTAAAAAAAATTTATTAATAAAACTAAATATGAATAAAAAATTAAATTAAATTTATCTAAATTACCACTAAATAAAAATAATAATAATTAATATAAAAAATTAAAGGAATATAAAAATAAATAAAAGAAAAATGCCTTAAAATTGAGTCTGAACTTTTTGACCCCTTCAAATTCCACTCGAAAACAAACATTAAAACTATTAAAACTGATGACTGTAGAGAGAAAGTAGAGAAGAATTGGATGTTATAAAAAAAGGATAGGTGTATTTATAGGTTAGATTATTTGTGACGGTCGCATTTGCGACGAGACCCATCACAAATCCCTTCGGAGCATTAATTATAGCCTGCGGTTAAAAGGATATTTTTAATGGGTCCCATTACAAATAACCCTGCTGCCAGAACGTTTTACAACGGGCAACGAGCCCGTCGCAAATACTATTTACCATCACCTACTATTTTCGACGGTGAGGATATGTACCTTCTCAAATACCATCGGCGTATTAATTACAGCCTGCGGTTAATAGGGTTATTTGTGACGGGTCCCGTCGCAACTACTCGCGCTGTAAAAGATTATTTGCGACGGGCCCCTTCTCAAATAACCCTACCGCCTTAAATTTTTTTCGACGAGTAGTGATCCCGTTGAGAATATGATTTACCACCACCTGCTATTTGCGATGGGGAGGATATGACCCGTCGCAAATATCACTCCCGTGTTTTCGCGCGAAAGTTGCGCCAAAACAATTGTGATGGGTCATCCCTTACCGTCGCAAATACCTCATTATTTATGAAAGGAATTTTTTCCCATCGCAAATGTGTCTTCAATAGGGCCATTTGTAACAGGATACATTACCGTCGCAATTGACCTGTTGCAATAACATAGTTTTCCCGTAGTAAAAATTTCCTCAATGAAATGAGATTGAGATGATGTCCCTTACCATGAGTTCGGCTTGTCTTGTATGTTCACTGTTTGTCCTGAATAACAAACATAAGTTAATTTCTAATAGAATAAGACCATTTTTCAAGTTTATTATTCTGTTTACAACAATTATTAACTTACAATAACAATTTTTTAATTATTTGAATTCCTATCAGACATTTTGCCAATGTTGGGAACTTTAGTAAAAAATGAACTTGTTATAATAAAAAATTGTCCACGTTGTCAAAAGTACATTATATTCATAATGATATTAATTATTTAGATATCATATATATCATATATATATATAGTATATATTTATTTATAATAGTTCATTGCATTTGGATATAATATATTAAATACACCGCTCATGGAGATGTTAAGTCATACACACACATGAACACTACATTCATTTATTTTTCATATTCAAAGGAATTAAAGTTAAAATATAAAAATATATATTATAATTCATGTATAATATAAAATATATGTTCATTAAATCTATCTTTTATATGTTCCATGTATGGAATGAATGAGTCATATCACATTTAGGGGGCGGTACTCAGCACTTCCTCAAATGAAATTATCGAATTTATATAACATGAAAAGATTAAAAATATGTTCTAAATAAGAAATAATGAAAAATAAATATTATATATATCATATATAATTACATTTCTATCATAATGGACACCATAATAGGTGGTAGGATAATATTTAACAGTCATCATTTCACGTGGCAGTAGATCCCCATCCACATGAACAGTAAGCTCTATACCTATTAGACGGAAGTGTGTGTTAGTAGATCCCCAGTATATTTAAGATAATTTTTATTTTATTAAATAATATAATAATGAGATTTTAGTGGTTTGTAGAAGGAAAATAATTGAATGAATTTTGAGATATAATTACCTCAAATTGGGAAACTCCTTTGGCTTTAAGCTAAAATCCCTACTTTAATTGCCTTCTGCCTAACGTAAGGATTCAAGGAGGAATATAGGGATTTTGGGGGATTATTTGGTCATAGTTTGGAAGATAGAAATGGTATTTTTAGGTGTGATTACGTATTAGTGGTGGTCTCCTTTATAAGAGGGGGGAGGGTCACTTTTGGAATGTTTCAAAATATTATTTTATTATTAATTGATTTTCATATTGTAATAACAAAAAAGTGATATAATTAGAATACCCAATTATTACGGGTATAAATACAATCATTAAATGGATTTTATAAATGTTTATGTCATATAATTAATCGTATATTTTAGCATTAACCCTTAGTAAACTAATTTAACTTTTACGAGTTCTTCTAGTATATTCATAATATATGGTCACCATAGTCACTATAAAGTTCCAAGAGACCCAAAAATGGACCATTAATGACATTTGAAACATCATATAGGTTCTTCGGCCAAATAAAAAAAATTTAGGACTATTATATTCTTTAATAAAAAATTAATTGATTTAAAAACTCTTTTATGTCAATTTTTATACTATTCAAAGCATGACTTTTTAAAAATCCACAAAAACTTGATTTCTTTGAAGAAACATCATTAATTAAAATATAACAAGACATAAAAATCCCTATAATTATTTTACGGCATAAAATGTATCAAAATAAATTTATTTAAATATTGATAATATAATTTTTATAAATATTTCATTAATAATGCAATCACTACATCACCATTGTGTTATAATAAAATTTATTTATTTGATGTCAAAAAAATATTAATAAAATACCATGGTCTAGGAAATATTTTTATATTTATAATGATTATTTATATTCTAATATAACACATATAAAATCCCATAAAATGTTTTTATAAAATGATACATGTTTAAGTTATATTTTCCTTAACATTAAATTAAATGTAATTTAAAGTCATTTGTCACACACAAGTGGCTACATGGGGTCCTAAAATTAAATGACGGATGACCACGGTCAGAAATATATCATCCAATAGGGTTAGGAAATGTGTTAGGGTAATTTATTATTATTATGATATTATTTTGTTACCCTTATTTACCAGATTTAACCTTTAACCGTGGTTAATAAAATATTTACAGAAGTTAGTATTCATAATTTCTAAAAATAAATGGTACCAATTTACACAATTTGGATATACTAATTAAAAATATGGAATTAATTTTTCCAAATTCAAAAGACATATGTTTCAGAAATTAATTGAAAATCAATTCTATTTGACAAAAACAAAAAGTGTGTTTTTAAGATGTAAAAACTATCAAAAGGTTGACACGTGTTTATGGCCAATTTCAAATTAAAATTACATCCAATGAACAAAATTGTATTAAATTATAAAAATATAATATAATTACACTTTAAAAACATTTAAAAAGACAATATAATCATACAAATAAATTATATGAAAATACAGTTTTGACTTAAAATAAAGTATTTTTTTATATTCATTAAAAAATGAACTTTATCAAAAAAATACCAAAAACTTACCCAAAGAAAATTTTGATGTCTTGATTCTAAAGAAGAAATTTATTTTTTAAAATGGAAGATATAAAAGTGATAGAAATTATTTTTAAAAATGGTTATCCATCAAAAGGCGGTAAATCAACCTTTTGAAGAATATTAGAGTATTTCTTGTTAAAATTGAATTCATTTTTTTAAGCTTCTCAAATTTATTGGATAAATATAATGGCATTGGAAAAACATGTTTAATAATATTTTATTTAGTTATGTTCATTTGCAGTAATAAAAGGATTGTGCGTTAACTACCATTTAAAATAATAATAATATTATATTATATTTTGGTATAACTCAATGTTGTGTGCAACATAAGGTTTCAAAGAAACTCGTTGTTTTGTGGTGGGTACACTATATAACAAAGTGTCCTCTTTAATATAAAATTAATATATTATTTATAAATAATAATAGATAAGAAAAATTATGATTCTATAAACACCTGGGTCGTTACATCTTTCCCCCTTTTGAAAATTGTGTCCACGCAATTTTAAAATTCTGCTTGGAAACATCATTGAATGTCCCAAATCATAATAAAGAGTCAATAAAACTATCCCTTTTAAAAAATAAATAGAATAAAAAAGGTCTTCTAAGATAACACAAACTCGGATTACATGTTGGAAAACTGGGATATGGAAGAGAAACTAACACTCATAGATTAATTGAGAGTGATATGGAACTTGATTATAGAACGTTAACAACCACAATACCATAAATATTGGTTGGGTAAAAGATTGATGATAAAAGAAACTTATACCATTTTTTCTTCGATATCATTTTCATAGATTTGAATAATTGTATTTTTACCTATATTAATATCATAAGGAAATATACATACTTTTTAAGTAGAGTTTTATACATTAATATGTTTCGTCCATAAACTCGTCTTTTCTCTAAATGATTCATGATGACATGGTCACACTTAATGTGCTAGAATCAACTTCTAGATTATAACATGATCCAAAAAAGATGAAACCTATATTTTCCATGTCTTTAGAAATTAACCAAAACCAAAATCATTAGTATAAGATCAAATAATCCCCAAATGGATAATCTTTTATAAAATTAAATACTACTCTTAATTTCCAAAATTGATCAAACACTACCCAAAGCTAAACAAATACTATTCAATAAAATAATTTAATTAAAATAATTCAATGTAATCCAAACTAATATTGAAACCCAAAACTAATAAGGATTTAATCACATAGTCTTCAATATTATGCAATAACATTTATCTCCAATTGACACAGACTACTCTAAAAGTCTCTTACTGAAGTGTAATTTGCCTAATCACACATTCTATATGATAGGTTAGTCATTTACATAAATATCCCAAATCACCATATGTCCACAATAAAAACATATATTCTTAAAAAATAAAATTCCACCATAACTCTTCAATTGAAATCCCAAAGTATTCTATTTTTTATCATGAATACAATGTTCCCAAAAGAGAAAATGTCTTCCAAAATAACCCTAATCACTTAATCACCAAATAATTTTAATATAAATAGTATATTAGTTTTATAAAACACAAGATTCAAATAAACATATTATTGATCAATAAAATCATTTAACTAAAAATAATAATTCATACTAACCATGGACTTCACGTAGTCCAGTGGTAGGCGATAAATCTTAGTTGCATTATGTTTGTGGGTTCGATTCCTGTAGCTTTATCCAATGGGATAAGTTTTCCCACAATCTGTGTGTTAATTTTTTAAAAATTATATAATTATCATAAAATTAAAAAATGAGAAAAAATCCTTAAGAATATCCATAATATGTTTTAATCTCAATGGTTATTTCATACCTTACATTTTTCATCCCAATAAATAATAACCCATAAATGCCACAAATCCATGGATTATATAAACCCAAATTGTTCTTTAGAAATTTATCCACAAAAGAAATGATAATTATTGCATGAATAAAATTTTAACATATTAATCTTTATGGTTACACATACTATAAATATTATTCCAAAGAAATCATATCATTAATACATTTAAACATATCATCATCTATAAATCCAATATAACTATTAAATTCCTAAAATATAGACATATTAATCATAGAACATTATTCATGATCCTTAATACATATTTTTAAATCTTATTATATTATAAATAATTACTAAAAATAATAATTCATAATGTCCTAAGATTTCAGTAATGTAAAAACATGAGCTAACAAGTAATCCACACCATTCATAGGTCATTTTCTATTTTATTCATCTTCAGTTAGAATGGTATTGAGAATTGGTAATCATACATTTTTTAAGATCCTACTAATACCACTCCCAAACCTTCTTCATATGTAATATATTTGTATAATGACCATGCACACAACATATAAAATATTCAACGGATCCCTTGGAAAGAACATCTTTCCCTTTCGTAGAGTCAACTGGATGCTTCCATTTTCCATGGTAGGTTGTTGATTAATGACTATCATTTCCACATATATAGAATTTTTCCTTCCCTATGAAGCATTTTACTTGTTTTTTATTTCCATATCCTTGACACATTGGTTTTTGAATATACATACCTTTATGATTATTACCTAAATTTCCATAGGGATTTGTTGCTTACATATAGGATGCCATATAAAAATCACCAAGGTTGATGTGATCAAAAATGACTCCAAATTGTTGGTTGATAATAACCAAAAGATTTCTCATTGTAGTTCCCTTTTCATTCGGTTTCTCATTCAGAACTACCACTGTTTTCTACATATCTGTTGTTACTTTCATGCCAACTAAATACATCCATTTACTAAAACCAAAAAGGTCAGTGTTATTATATCAATAAAATCATCATATACTATCTTATGAGGAGGGTAAAACCTATGATATACTTCTCATGTTATCTAAAACTCATTATATTTATCCAAAATAACACTTACTCGTTCTAATATACTAATCACTATAGTTATGTCACTTATGATTAAATAACACCTTAACCTCTAACGTTATCTAAACCAACAACTGATACTAATAGTGAAGACATTGCCTTCAACATTACATAACATAGAATTAAGTTAATAATTCAAATTGGGGAACTGTCTAGGTGTATATATTTATAGAATTAGGTCATAAATTATACATAAAATCTAGAATATTAAAACTAAACACTTCATCTCACTATAACTTTTTTCATAAAATGAAAAGTATTTAAAACAAAACATGACATCGTTTCATGTTTTAACAAAATAATTTTTCCATGATCAGTTCCCTAACAGAATTATTCATTATATCATATGAAGAATATTTCAATAGTTTGGATGTGCATAAAAAGATCAGTAAGGGATACATAAAGGAAGAACCTCGTTGGTATTTAGGTAACATGAAAATCATGAATACTATATTATAAAGTAATACATTTCACCTTTAAGAAGTATAAAAAACACTTCACTGAATATAAACTCATTGATGAGCCTTTTTATAACTAAATGATTACCAAAACCCAATATATTGAAACATATAACATATAATTTTAACTAGGGACATAAACGTACATAAATAGAATAACCATATAGTTGACTTCCAAACATATCACTAAATAGAATTTCCATACGCCCGACTTCTTTAACCAATTAATTTTAGGTCATAACAATACCAATCGTCCTTAGTTTATCACAGAACCAATGATCATTTTCTTTATCACATAACCACCCACCAAATGTCCATGTACTGTTTTGTAATCATAAAACATAAAATATTCCAAATATCAATATTTCACTACGAATATTTCATTTGAAATCATAAGAAATTATATCAAGATATTAAAATAATCAATTCATTTAAAAAACCATTTTCAATTCAAAAACACCTTAAAAGGTAATAATGGATTTTTTTCCTTTCAAAACAATAAGGAATATAGAGGAATCCAAATAATGATTACGACATTAGAGAGGTCACAATCACAAAAAACCTTAAAAAATTATTATTTTATCATTTAGTAAAATGATTCATAGAAAAAATATCCCCTTTTAATGAAAGTAAATTTCAATGTGGTTTATTATACACTGTATACAAAAAGAAGGTGTATACTATAAAAAAAATCCTCAATGAATAAATATTTAGATGAATTCCATTACCTTGAGTCCTACTTGTCTCATATATTCCCTGTTCTTGCTGAATAATAAACTTAAGTTTATTTATACATGATTCATAACCGTTTTAAATTTATTATTCCTTTTATATCACATATTACCTTGCTAGAACAATTTTTTATTTATTTGATTTCATATCAGATATTTTTCCGATGTTGGGACTTGAATAAAAAATAAAATTGTTATAATTTCAAATTATCCATGTGGGAAAACGTAAATATTCTATAGAATTATATTCATGATTTTGATATCATATATATTATATATATCTAGTATATATTTATTTATAATAGTCCATACATTTGGATTTATGAAATGAAATTCACCATTCATGGAGACGGTAAGCCAGATGTACGCATGAACACTACTTTCATTTCTTTTTCCTATTTAATGGATTGAAAACTAAATAATACATATTTATATCATTATTACATTATAATATAATATATAATTTCATAAGCTCCATCCATTAAACATTTCTTATTTGTCATGAACGAGTAATATCACTTTGAGGGGGTGGTAATATGCATTTCCTCAACTAAAATTATCCGATTTCTACAAAATAAAAATAATAATGGTATGTTATAAATGGGAATTAAAGAAGAATATAAATAAAATAAATATAATAAATATCATATATAATTATATTTCCATCATAATGGACACCATAAGAGGTGGTAGGAGAATATTGAACAATCATCCTTTTGTGAGGTAGTAGTTCACCGTCAATAGAAACAATACATTCTAAACCCATTAGATGAAGGTGTGTGTATGTGTAGTTTGAATACATATCATATAAAAAATATTATATTTAATATACTGGTTTTGTTATAAAATAATTTAATAATGAAATTTTAGGGGGTTGGATAAGGAAAATAAATAAAAGAATCTTTAGAGAAGACATTACCTCAAATCCGGAAACTCCTTTTGATTTTATCTAAAAGGCCTTATTTGATTACCTTATTCCCAATGTAAGGATTGTAGAAGGGAGATAGAGATGTTGGCGGATTATTTGAGAATATTTTTGATGAACCAATGTGTCTTGAGAGGTGTTAGTAAGGGTTAGAAGTGGTGTCCTTTTATAAGAGGGAGGATGAGCACCTATGGAATGTTTGAAAATACTATTTTATTATTAATTGATTTCCAAATTATAAAAAAAAAATATATATAGAATATAATATTATTATGGGTCTAAATACTCATATCCTATGGATTTTTGATATGTTTTGATTTTAAAATTAATCATATCTTTAATCTTTAACCCTTAGTAAAAAAATTTAACTTTTACCATACCTTCTTGTATATTCATAATATATGGTTACCATAGTTAGTAAAAAATTACAGGAGACTAAAACATGGATCATTAATGACATTTGTAGCTTCATATATTTTTGTTGGCCAAATATAATATTTTTAGAACTATTATAGCATTTAATAAAACATTAATTGATTTAAAATATCATATATGTCAATATTTATACTATTCATATAATTCTTTTTAAAAAATCCATTGAAACATGATTCTTTCTAACAAACTTCATTAATTAAATATTAAAAGACATAAAAATCCATGAAATTCATGGATAATATAAAAAGTATCAAAATAAAATTATTTAAATATTCGTAATTTCATTTTTTTTAAATCATTCAATAATAAGGTAATCACTGCATCACCATAGTGTCATAAATAAAATTATTTATTTGAAATCTAAAAATAATAAATAAAATACCATGATGTTTAAAATAGTTTTATCATTATAATGGATATTTATAGATGAATATATCACAAATATAACCCCATATAAAAAATTAATTTATTAAAAGATACATGTTTAGTTTATATTTTCCTTAACTTTAAATTAAAAGTAATTAAATTTCATTTTGAAACACAAGTGGATCCATGGTTTCATTAAATCGAACCAACGATGTTCATGGTATTAAATATCTCTTAAAATAGGTCCATGACATGTTTTATGGTAATTTCATTTTCTTATAATTTAATTTTTTACACTTTTTTTCAAGATTTACCCTTTAACCATTATAAATAAAATATTTACTAAAGTTACTATTCATAATGTCTAAAAAATAAAGGGTAAATATTTAAAAAATATTGACCTCATCCTTTCTAATATGGAATCCATTTTTAAGAATTCAAAACATATAATTTTCAGAAATTAATTTAAAATTCATTCATATTGTCAAAACCAAAAATCGTGTTTTTAAGATGTAGTATTTTTTACTATTCATTTAAAAATAATACTGATCAGAAAAATACCAAAAATTTACCCAAATTAAATTTTTATGTCCATCTTCTATAGAATAATTTTATTTTGTCAAATATAATATAAAAAAATGATTAAAACTATATTTAAAAAGGGTTTTCCATCAAAAGGCAGTAAATCGAAATTTTAAAGAATATTAGAGCATTTCATAATTAAAATAGGATTCATTATTTTTATCCTCTAATTTAATTAAATAAATTTAATTATATTTAAAAAATATGTGTAAATATAATTTAGTTAGTTATGGTCATTCCCATCAATATAACGACTTTTTGAGAACTACCATTTAAAATAATGTTATTATTATATGATTTTTTGGTATAACTCAAAGGTGTGTGAAACATAAGATTTCAAATAAACTCGTTGTTGTGTGTTGAGTGTACTATCAAAAAAGTGTACAATTTAACATAAAATTATATTTTTATTCATAAATGTTAATAGATATGAAAAAGTATTTTATATAAATATATGGGTCATTACAAAATAAGCATATGATGAATGAAAAATTAATACCTAAAAGTTATTATAGAATAAATGATATATATATACATTCAATGAATCCTTAAATTTATGATATGTTAATATTCTATTTATGTATCGTTTGTCCTAAAATTCACAGTAAACATTAATAAAAATATTTTAACATGATTTTTTTAAATTTTATGATTTAGAACACATAAACTATGATGATTTATATTTTATTGAACTATAGACATCCATTATATTTTAAAACATATATACATCACCAAAATACATCTAATAGAATTTTTTGATACTTAATATTTTATTATAACTTAACCAAATATCATGAATGTTACTATTTTATTCTCATTAGACGATGTTTATATATAGGAATTAAGAACTATTGAGTGGAAAATAATATGGAATAATTTTATTCATTATTTTTATAATGCCCCATCCTTAAACCTTACTTAATCTTGAGTTATTAAAAGATTACACATTGAGGATCTTTTCAGGTTTAGAGTTTTAGAGAATTAGATCATGAAACATGCATTACATTCCACATTTAAACAAAGTGGTTACATAAAAGAGAGTATTCATTTTTCCCATCAACGGAAACATATTTAAAATAAAACATGGAGTCTTTCATGAGACTTCCTTGACACTATCATCATATCATGTACCATTCCCTTGACCTGTGAAAAACATTTCAAAAACATGGGATGAGCATAAAAAAGCTCAGTAAGGGTTAAAAAAACTACGGAAAGGAAACATGAGTACATATATATAGAATAATGAAATCATACATTACCCATAAAACATATGCACCATAACATACCTCATAAAATCATTAATAAATCATAGAAATCATAAGACATAAATGTAACTTGAGGGATTCATAACATTCTTACGTAAGGAGTAACCCTCTTGGATACGTTTGGAATACCCATCATAGTATATTCCCTAAATCTCTTCGAAGAAACCTTAACATTTAACCCCTTCGCGTTACCAAATGCATTGGAGTGCTATTTCAGGATCACCCGCCCTTAGTTTTTCATGGAACCACCCATCTTCAAAATAATGCCCATGAAGCATAACATAATCGTATCACATAAAACATACATAAAGGAAACCTAACATTTCCACTTTTCATTCACAATATATCAATACAACACCTTGATATAAAAACATTATGAAAACCATTTTCAATACCAAAATAAAGGAAAAGTAAAAAATGGTATTTATTTTTCTTTAAAAAAAGCTATGGCTTGTAGAGGAAGCCAAAACTCAAATAATTGTCACGGCGGCGGGGGAATTCATTGTCGCCGCATACGTACAACAAAAACATTTCCTATTGTCATTTAGTAAAATGATTCGTATAAAAATATTACTTTTGGATAAATGTAAATGTAAAAGGGGTTTATACACTGTATAAACGAAGTTTTGTATAAAAAAAATATGCCTCAATGAATGGAGATTGAGACGAAGTCCCTTACAATAACGGTATCCTTGGATTAAGGAAAAATAAATTACATAATTATGTGTGACAAACTAATACAACAAATATAAGTGGATATTAAGTGTAAAAAAATCCGAGGACATTCACACATATTCATATAACGGTATATTCAAGGAGTACAACTTTATCCCAAAGAATCAAAATTGGGTTAAGAAGTTCCCTTGCAAAAATTCGACAGCCTAACGGCATCACTTCAAAATTCAGAAAAAGAGTTGATGAGAGATAAAGAGGGTATCTCATCACATGGACATAAAATTTACATGAATAATGATATATAAGAACATATCCCAACATAATAGTATTTGAATTAAAAGACATAACAAATGAAGTCTTTTAAAAAGGGGAGGGAGAAAGGTTCCCTTACCGACTTGGGTAACTTTTGAAACGTACACCACATTGAAGAAGGGTCATACAATGAATATGTAAATACACATAAATGCAATTATTTTACAAAAAGAGTATAATAATGGGATGTACATACTCCACTCAAAGGAAATGGTGGAAAATGTACCATAAATCTCACGAGAATAAAAGTGAGATGAAAAATCCCTTTCGAAAACTCGGCAGCCTAACAGCACCACATACAACATCCAAAAATTGATTGATGAGATAAAATAGAGTATCTAATAATATTATAATAAAATGTACAGAAATAAGAATATAAAAGAACATCCCACATCATAAGAAAGAGGATCTTAGAAGAACTGACATAAATGTGAGTACTTAAAAAAAAGAGAGGTTAGATCTCTTACGAAAATTCGGTATCCTAACGGCGCCACTCAAAACTTCCAAAATGACTGATTAGAGAAAATAGGGTCTCTCACCATATGAAAATAAAAATTACAGTATGAGTAATATAAAAGAACATCCCAATCATAATAAATATGATCTTAAAAGGAATGACATAAAATATAGTACTTAAAAAGAAAGAGAGGAGTAGGATCCCTTATCTCGGGACCGACTTGAATCGATAGTTCTTTAACGTCCTGAATAATAAACTTGAGTTAATTTCTACTTGCTTAAGAACCTTTTAAAAGTTCATTATTCCGTTTATATCACTTATTTACATGTTATTAACATTATGTAATCATTTAAGTTAACAATGATTGTTTAGTCGATATTTGGTTCTTAAGTCGAAAGTGGACTTCTTACAATTACATGTTGTTAATGTGGTCAAAAGTTCATTATATCCAGAATGATATTCATGATTTGGATATCATATATATTATATATATCTAGAATATACATGTATTTATAATATTAAATAATCATTTAGAGGTAAGAAATGAGATGCACCGTTCATGGAGACGGTAAGCCGTACGTACCCATGAACGCTACATTCATTTCTATGTCATATTAATGGAATTAAAAGTAAATGAGAGGTATATATATTTTAATTCCATAATTATATTTAACATTTATATGTAACATACATCATATATAATAACATTAAATCCATATTTTATACATCCCACATATGGCATTAACGAATCAAATAACTTTGAGGGGGCGGTAGTCCGCACTTCCTAAAATGAAATTATCGTGTTTGCCCAAAATGGAAACCATAAAGGTATGCCACAAAAGAAAAATAAAGAAGCTTATGTAAAACATAAAAATATTATATATCAAAAATAAATATAGTTACATCACAATTTCCACCTTTTAAGGTGTTATATAAGTGTTGAACAATCATCGTTTCGTGAGGCAGAAATTCGCCATCCACAGAAACAATATGTTCTTTAACCATTTGATGTAGGTGTGTGTAAGTGTAGCTTGAATTCTTATTATAGAAACATCCTAGTATATTGAAGATACTTTATTTGTTACAAAAAAATGAATAATAGATTTTAGGGTGTTGGAGAAGCAAAATAAAACAAAAGAACACAAGTGAAGACATTACCTTAAAATCTGGTAACTCTTTTTGATTTGAGCTCAATGGCTTCCTTGGGAAGACTTCTGACCAAAGTGAGGCTTCTAGGAGTAATATAGGGATGTGTAGAGGTAAAATGAGCATGGTTTGGCCGATCTAAAGGCTTGAGAGGTGTGGGTAAAGTGGTAGAGGTGGTGACCTTTTATAAGAGGAGAGGAGGGGCACTCTTGTAAAGTTACAAAATGTTACTTTATTTTCAAATGCATTTCGAATTTTAAAGGTCCCACATTGATGTATTTCGAGGATAAGGTGGTAAGGGTTCAATATATACTCATCCAATAGGTTTTTGATATCTTTATGTTATATTTTTAACATTATAATTTTATTTTATTTAAATCCTTAATTAATGAGGTAATCGCTGCATCATCATTATGTCATACATAATTTAATTTATTAAATGTCTAAAAATTATAAAAAAATACCATGATATAGGAAATCGTTTTACCTTTCTTGTTAATATTTATAGTATAAAACATGACTTGTATCTCCCCTTTTTAAAATTTTCTTAGGGAAACATCTCATGCTTGTGACATTTTTATTTTAAATTTAAATAAAAAGTTATTTATGTCATTTTCCAACAAAAGTGGCTCCATGGGGTCCCCAAGTTGGCCCATGGATTTTCTTGTTCGTCCATGACACATAAAATGAGTGTAGGACATGTTTCTAGGTCATTTCACATTATTAGGACATTATTTTTACCTTAAATTACACTAATTACCTCTAATCACGATTAAGAACAGAAAGGTTACTATTCACCAAAAAAATATTTTAATCCCATTGAACCAAAACTTACTTTCTAATGTCAACCATGTATGTAAGATTTTTTAAATTCAAAACACAGAGGTGGAAAAGTTTCATTTAAACGAAAAATCAGTTTCTTTGACAACAACTTAATGGTTTCAATATTCATAAAAAATTGAAGTTTTTCAGAAAAATACCAAAACTTTACCCTAATCTATATTTGATATTCCGAACTCAAAAATTATGTCTATTTAAAAAAATTCAAAACATATAAGTTTCATCAATTTATTTAATAATTAATTCCTACTATCAAAACAAATAGCGTGTTTTTATGAAACAATATCTATTAAAAGATTGACACCAGTTTAAGTCCAATTTCAAAGTGTAATTAATTCCAATTACCACAATTGGATTAAATAGTAAAAATATATTCTAATTTCACTTTAAATCCAATTTAAAAGATAATATAATCATATAAATAAATTATATTAAAAAGAGGTTTTGAATTAAAATACAACATTTTTCACTATTCCTTAAAAAATGTACTTTATCGGAAAAATACAAAAAATTTACGCAAAGTAAATTTTGATGTCATGATTCTAAAGAAGAATTTTATTTTTTCAAATATAACACATAAATATATCAAAAAGTGGATTTAAAAGAGGTTCACCATCAAAAGGCGGTTAATCGACCTTTTAATGAATATTACAATGTTTACGCTTAAAATTGGATTCATTCACATTTTTAATCCAATAACATTTATTGTAAAAAGTAAAAATATTTGAAAAACATATATAATTATTTTTTAGTTAGTTATATTCATCTCCACCATCACAACAGCTAGGCGTTAACTACCTTTTAAAATAATATTATTTTATTATTAGTGTGCAAAGTAAAATTACCAAGAAACTCGTTGTTGCGTGTTGGGTATGCCATCGAGCATAGCATCCCCTGTAATGTTATATTAATATTTTATTCACAAATATGGATAAATGTGAAAATTTCATACTCTTTATTTTCCTGGGGTGCTACATTCTTTTCCTATTTTGGGAATTGCGTCCTCGTAATTTTTAAAATTGGGCTTGGAATCTTCATTGAAAATCCCACATCGGAACAAGAGTTAGTAAAACAATGACTTTAACATATAGAAAGATAATTACAAAGGTCACCGGAGTTAACCCATACTAGGATTCCAATTATGAAAATATGAACATGGAGGAAAAAACAAAGGTTCATGTTCTGATGGAGATTGATAGTAAACATGTCTAGGAGAAAGTTAACCATAAGAAAATGACAAAATTGTGATGGGTTAAACAGTATTCGATTCCCTAGTAGGAAAAGTTAACAGACAACAATTTTGTTTTATGTTACTCTTCATTGAGGAATTTATTTTTGATCTTAAGGAAACATACTTACATGTCATGTTTACTTTCAACTTTTACAATATTTCTTACACAGACTCATACTTTTTCCAAAAGACGAGTATTTTGGAAGACTTGTTCACATTAAGGGTACAATAATCAACTTCTAGAGAATCACATAATCCAAAAAAGAGAACTATATACTTTCCATATCTTTTGACCTTATCCAAAACCAAAACAAAAATGGTTAGTACAAGATCAGATAATCCAGAAAAGGATAACCCTTTATAAAAAGAAAATCTATTCTTAATCTCCAAAATTTGTCCAACAAAACCCAGAGTTCAACGAGGACTATTCGATAAACAAATTGTCCATAAAATTATTCAATGCAAATCAAATTAAGATTGAAACCCAAATATTTTAAGGATTTAGTCACATAGTCTTCCAAGTTAAATCGTAACATTTATCTCCAACAACATCAGTTACTCCTAATGTCTCGTATTGAAAACTAATTAACCTAATCACAAATCATCCATGATAGGTTAATAATTTTCATAAATAACCCCAAATCAACTTAATCTTTATTCATAAAGTCACCTAACTAAAAATAATAATTCATACTAACCAGGGACTTCACGTAGTCCAGTGGTAGGCAATAAATACCAGTTGCACTTTGGTTGTGGGTTTGATTCCCACAGCTTTGTCTGGCGCGACGGGTTGTCACACGGTCTGCATGTTGTCCTTTTTCCAAAACTATATAATTCTCAAATCATTCCCCAAAAAGAGATAAAATCATCATAAATAACCATAAAATAATTTATCCTTAATTTTATCTCATGCCTTTCACTTCCATCATAACATATAGTAACCCATAATTACCTCAAAAGTATGGATCATATAAACCCAAATGGTTCTTTATAACTATGTCTACAAAAGAATAGATAAATATTCCTTGAATAAAATTTTCATATATTAAACATCAGGGTTAAAAATACTATAAAATGTCTTCTAATGTAACCCCATTATCAAAAGAGACATAATACTCTTAAGAATTTCACCATAACTCTTGAAGCCCTTATATGTTGACTTCTTACTCATTCAACATTCTTCATGATCCATTAACCATTACTTTACAACTCATTCTAAAATACTTCTTTCCTATAAACAAAATCATTAATCATATCCTAAGATCACAAAATTGGAAAACAAAAGTTATGAAATAATCCATACCATTGATTGGTCATTGTCAGTTTCTTCATCCTAAATCGGAATGGCATTAGGTATTGGTAAACAAATATTTGTACGATCTTGGTGATCCCATTCAGGAAACTTCTTCATAGGACATGTGTTTTCATAATGACCATGCACACCACATTTAAAACATTCAATTGATCAGTCAGAAAGAACTTCTTTCCCTTTCCTCGAGTCAACTGGATGATTTCTTTTTCCATGGTAGGTTCTTGCTTTATGACCTTCATTTCCACATCTATAGCATATTTCTGTCCCTTTGAAACATTTTCCTAGGTGTTTCTTTCCACATCTTTGACACATAGGTTTTTGAAGACACATACCTTTATGATTATTACCTATAGTTCCGTAGGGATTTGTTTCATGCATATACAATGCCTTAGAGAAATCACCAAGGTTTAGGTGGTCAATCATGACTCCAGATATTTGGTTGATGATAAACACAAGAGTTCTCATTGAAGCCCCCATATCATTCAGTTGATTTCTCAAAAAACTATCACAGTTTCCTTCACATCCAGTTTTACTTTGGTGCCTACTATATCCAGCCATTTACTAAAACCAAAAAGGTCAGTGTGTGTATATAAACAAAACCACCATGTACTAATGAGGAAGTTAAACACTAAGATATACTTACTCATTCACGTTATCTAAAACTAGGACTCTTTCAGAAATCCTAACCATTATGGTAATGTCACTTGTGCTTAGAGAATACCCTAACATATAAAGTTATCTAAACCATCCTTTGATACCAACTATAAGGCCCCATCCTTAAACCTTACTTAATCATTTGTTATTACATGATTACACATTGATGATCTTTTCAGGTTTTGAGTTTTAGAGAATTAGATCATGAAACTTGCATTACATTCCACATTTAAACAATGTGGTTACATAAAAGACAGTATTCATTTTTCCCATCAACAGAAACATATATAAAATAAAACATGGATTCTTTCTTGACACTTCCTTGACACTATCATCATATCATGTACCATTCCCTTGACTTGTGAAAAACATTTCAAAAACTTGGGATGAGCATAAAAAAGATTAGTAAGGGTTATAAATAGTATGGAAAGGAAACATGAGTACATATATACATAAGAATGAAATCATACATTACCCATAAAACATATGAACCATAAAATACCTCATAAAATCATGAATAAATCATAGAAATCATAAGACATAAAGGTAACTTGAGGCATTCAATACATTCTTACGTAGGGAGTAACCCTCTTGGTTATGTTTGGAATACCCATTACAAGATATTCCCTAAATCTTTTCGGAGAAACCTTAATGTTTAACCCCTTCGTGTTACCCAATGCATTGGAGAGCTATATCGGGCTCACCCGCCCTTAGATTTTCATGGAACCACCCGTCTTCATAATAATTCCCAAGAACCATAACATAATTTTATCACATAAAACATGCATAAATGAAACATAACATTTCCACTTTTCAATCACAAGATATCAATACAACACATTGATATAAAAAATTCATGAATACCATTTTCAATACCAAAATAAAATAAAATTAAAACAGGGTATTTATTTTTCTTTAAAAAAGTTACGGCTTGTAGATGAATCTGAAACTCAAATAATGGTCACGGCGGCGGAGAAGTCGTTGTCGCCGCATACGTACGACAAAAACATTCCCTTTTGTCATTTAGTAAAATTCTTCGTATAAAAAAGATTCCTTTTGGATAAACGTAAATGTCAAAGGGTTTTATACACCGTATAAAATAAGGTTGTGTGTAAAACAAAATATTTCTCAATGAATGGAGATTGAGACGATGTCCCTTACAAAGACGGTATCCTTGGATTAAGGATAAATCAATTACATAATTATGTGTGAAAATATAATAAACCAAATATAAGTGGATATTATGTGTAAAACAATCAGCGGACATTCACACATATTCATAGAACCACATATTCAAGGAGTACACATTTATCCCAAAGAATCAAAATTGGGTTAAGAAGTTCCCTTGCAAAAATTCGACTGCCTAACGGCGTCAATTCAAAATTCAGAAAAAGTGTTAATGAGAGATAAAGAGGGTATCTAATCACTTGGACATAAAATTTACATCAATAAGGATATACAAGAACATATCCCAACATAATAGTATGTGAATTAAAAGACATAACAAAATAAGTCTTTTAAAAAGATGAGGGGGGAAAGGTTCCCTTACCGACTTGGGTAACATTCGAAACGTACACCACATTGAAGAAGGGACATACAATGAATATGTAAATACACATAAATGTAATTATATTACACAAAGAGTATAATAATGGGAGATACATAGAAAACTCATAGGAAATTGTGGAAATGTTGCATAAATCTCACGGGAATGAAAGTGAGATGAAAAATCCATTATGAAAACTCTGCAGCCTAACAGCGCCACTTAAAACTTCCAAAAATGGATTGATGAGATCAAATAGAGTATCTCATCATATTACCATAAAATGTTAAGCAAGTGGAATATAAAATAACATACCCCATAATGAAAAATAGGATCTTAAAAGAAGTGACATAAATGAGAGTACTTAAAAAAAGAGAGGTTAGATCACTTATGAAAATTCGGCAGCCTAACTGCGCCACTCAAAACTTCCAAAAAGGATTGATGGGAGAAAATAGGGTCTCTCACCATATAAACATAAAATTTAAAATAGGTGTTATATAAAAGAAAATCCCAATCATAATAAAGATGATCCTAAAAGGAATGACATAAAAGAGTGTACTTAAAAAGAAAGAGAGGAGTAGGATCCCTTACCTCGGGTCTGACTTGACTCGATCGTTATTTAACATCCTGAATAAGAAACTTGAGTTAATTTCTACTTGCTTAAGAACCTTTTTCAAGTTTATTATTCCTTTTATATCATTTATTTCCATGTTATAAACATTATGTAATCATTTATGTTAATAATGTTTTTTTGTCGATATTTGGTTCTTAAGTCGAAAGTGGACTTTTTACAATTACATGTTGTTCGTGTGGTCAAAGTTTCATTATATCCAGAATTATATTCATGATTTGGATATCATATATATCATATATATCTAGAATATACATGTATTTATAATATTACAAAATCATTTAGAGGTAAAAAATGAAATGCACCGTTCATGGAGACTGTAAGCCGTACGTACGCATGAACGCTACTTTCATTTCTATGTCATATTAATGGAATTAAAACTAAATGAGAGGTATGTATATTTTAATTCCAGAATTATATTCATCATTTATATGTAACATAAATCATATATAATAACTTTAAATCCAACCTTTATACATCCCACATATGGCATTAATGAATCAAATCACTTTGAGGGGGCGGTAGTCCACACATCCTAAAATGAAATTATCCTGTTTACCCACAATGGAAACCATACAGTTATGCAAAAAAAGAAAAATAAATAAGCTTATGTGAAACATAAATATATTATATATCATATATAAATATATTGACATCTTAATGGCAACCTTTTAAGGTGTTATGTGAGTGTTTAACAATCATCGTTTCGTGAGGCAGAAATTCTCCATCCACAGAAACAGTATGTTCTTTAACCATTTGATGTAGGTGTGTGTAAGTTTAGCTTGAATGAATCTTATAAAAACATCCTAGTATATTTAAGATACTTGATTTTTTACAAAAGAAATTAATAAACGAGTTTAGTGTGTTGTAGAAGCAAAATAAATCAAAGAACACAAGTGAAGACATTACCTTAAAATCGGGTAACTCTTTTTGATTTGAGCACAAAGGCTTCCTTGGGAAGGCTTCTGACAAATGTGAGGCTTCTAGGAGTAATATAGGGATGTGGAGAGGAAACATAATAAGGGTTTGGCCGAGCCAAAGGCTTGAGAGGTGTGGGTAAGGTGGTAGAGTTGGGGGCCTTTTATAAGAGGAGAGGAGGGGCACTCTTGTAAAGTTACAAAATGTTACTTTATTTTCAAATGAGTTTCGGATTTTAAAGGTCCCAAATTGATGTATTTAGAGGAATAGGTGGTAAGGGTTCTAAATATACTCATCAAATAGGTTTTTTAGATGTTTATGTTATAGTTTTAACATTATCTTTACATTTTATTTAAATTCTTTATTAATGAGGTAATTGCTGCATCATCTTGATGTCATAAATAATTTAATTTATTTAATGTCTAAAAATTATAAAAAAAATATCATGATGTAGGATATCTTTTTATATTTCTAATTAATTATTATAGTAAAAAATATTACTTGTATAACCCCATTTAAAAATTGTTTTAGTGAAACATCTCATGCTTGTGACATTTTTGTTTTAACGTTAAATAAAAAGTTATTTATATCATTTTCCGACCAAAGTGGCTCCATGGGGTCCCAAAAGATTAGCCATTGATTTTCTTGGTCGGACATGACACATCCAATGTGGTTAGTACATGTTTCTAGGTCATTTAACATTATTAGAAAATTATTTTTACCTTAAATTACACTAATTACCTCTAATCGCAATTAAGAACATAAAAGTTATTATTCACCAAAAAAATATTTTAATTTTATTGGACCACATTTTACTGCCTAATGAAAACCATGTATGTCGGATTTTTAAAATTCAAAACACAGAGGTGGCAATGTTTCTTTTAAACGAAAAATCAGTTTCTTTAACTACCACTTAGTGGTTTCACTGTTCATCAAAAATTGAAGTTTTTCAGAAAAATACCAAAAATTCACCCTAAGCTATATTTGATATTTCTAACTCAAAAATGATGTATATTTTAAAATATTCAATACATATAAGTTTCATTAATTAATTTAATAATTAATTCCCACTATCAAAACAAATAGCATGTTTTTATGAAACAATATCTATTAAAAGATTAACAGCAGTTTAAGTCCAATTTCAAAGTGAAATTAATTCCAATGACCACTATTGGATTAAATGGTTATAATATATTATAATTTCACTTTAAAACCAATTTAAAAGATAATATAATCATATAAATAAATTATATTAAAAAGTGGCTTTGAGTTAAAATACAACATTTTTCACTATTCATTAAAAAATGTACTTTAACGGAAAAATACCAAACATTTACACAATGTAAATTTTGATGTCCTGATTCTAAAGAAGAATTTTATTTTTTCAAATATAACACATAAAATTATCAGAAAGTGGATTTAAAAGTGGTTCACCATCAAAATGTGGTTAATCGGCCTTTTAAAGAATATTAGAATGTTTACGCTTAAAATTGGATTCAAAAAACTTTTTAATCCTCTAACATTTATTTTAAAAAGTAAAAATATTTGAAAAACATATATAATAATTTTGTAGTTAGTTCTATTCAATCCCGCCATCACAACAGCAAGGCGTTAACTAGCTTTTAAAAAATTATTATTTTATTATTAGAGTGAAACGTAAGATTCACAAGAAACTCATTGTTGTGTGTTGGGTACGCCATCGAGCATAGAGTCCCCTTTAAAGTTATATTAATATTTTATTCACAAATATGGATAAATGTTAAAATGTAATACTCTTTATTTACCTGGGGTGTTACAATTTTTTACATCATCTAATTAATTTGGAGTGATTATAGTTTTATTTTATCAGTTTGTTTTCTTATCGAACCATTATTAGGTTATTATTAAAATATCAATTCATTTTTTGGAAATAATTTTTATTCTAAAAAATTAATCAATTATAATATAGGTATAAGAATATATACTAATTTTTACCAATCAATATCAATGAGTTTCTATGGGTAATTTCATTATTCTATCTGAATTTTGAATATATATGTGGTCTGGGTTTTGGACATTTTGTGGATCACTTTAATTGAAGAGGTGATCAAGGATAGAGCTAACTATTTCTAATGGGTTTGTTATAAATATTCATGGTTAACAACCTATATCATTTTATGAGCATGTCATTGTGGTTTCTATTGTAGAGCTATTATACCATGGTTAGGGGTATATAACCTCTTGACTTTTGTGAAAAAAAAATAGTTCCTATAAATTGGAAATACTTTTAATAAAACATTTTAATGTGTATGGAATGTTAAAGAGGTGGAGGATGTATTTAATTTATAAAACTATTATTTAATTTTATTTTAAAAAAAATTTAAATTTTAGGGTGTTATAAATAGAAAAAATGGTCCAAATCAATGTAAAAATGAAGTGGAAGCCAAATGCTCATAAGAAGGAAAAATAAATTGAGATAAAAACAATTAATAGAAAATAAAATTACCTGTAAGAAAAAAAAATTTGAATGAAATAAAAATAATCCTTTAAAATATATAATTTCAAAGAGTTATAAAAAATAATCACTCTCTACTTTTATCCCAATGTGGTATGACCTTCAGTGAACCGAACAAGGCTATAGATACTCTGCACAAGAAATTCCATTAATAAACCCATTAGAAGATATAAGTTCTGTTATTTTATTTTTTTAAAAATCATTTTATAATTTTGTTTAAGATTTCATGATCCCCTCTTTGATCAATAAAATAAATATCTTCTCCACTACCTCGAATTTTTTGAATATCACAGTTTGAAAGGATGTATGTATCTATCAAAAAAACTCAAAGATCTTAATGTATTGAAAATAGGATGGATTATTATATCTAAAATCCATTCAATAAAAAAATTTTAAACTGATGATTATAATAATAAAAAATGGATCATTGATAATAAAAATCTCATAAAATTATATATATATAAATTCAATGTAGAAATTGACTGTAATGAGTGAAATGAAATATTTAAGTGTACTAAATCATTTTTTACAACTAATGTTAACGTTTTTATTTTGGTATGAGATGTTACCTCAACAAAAAATTAGTAAGGAAGTTAAAAATAATGGATATCGAGAGCGAACAACATAGAAAAGATAATACATTTATGTGGAAGTTTACACAATCATGAATAGAGAATTATTCTATCTTCATTAGCTTCAATTGAAGCCAAATAATCTTCTACTTAGTTCCCCTCATTCCACATATGACTAATGTAAACCAGCTTGTGAAGAATTTTATTATCTACAAATAATGTGAGTTACGTTACATGGTACATGGATCTACCCCTACATTGATCATTGGATAACATTCAAGCCTGTTTCTATATATTTCATCCCAATGATGTGAGATTGGTACAACATAATTCCTTTAATCTTCACACAATCCTCTACTAGGTGAAAATAACCATTTCGAAAGCCATAAATAATGGGTAAAATCACTACTCCTGGATTTTCATGAAACAAAAATCTCCCTCTCATGATCTCAATAAAACATGAGCCATCGATATTTATCTTGATACCACTACTCAGAGGCTTTAATCTCACCCATTTCCCTTGTCTAATGCGGTTATATAAAATTTATGTTGTAGGAGTGGATGAAATGAGATTTCCAAATGATGTTGAGCCTTTATATCATTTCATGAGTATAACCAATTCTTCCATTATACCACTGGGGTGGACCATCATTCACATTAAAATTCTAGAAAATCCTCCTTGAGAACATTAGTTCCTCATGGTCTAAATATTTCAATAGTTATACACGAAAACAAGTTCCCTCACCATCCAATATTTTCATTGGTTTATGTTACCAAAAACCATGTGAAGAAATGGTTTGGTTTTATTAATTATTATCATGCCTAAAGATCACTACTAGGTACCTCCAAAATATTTCTACCCACTCACTATCAAAAAATATATGAGTGGTGGTTTTTTAAATTTGGTTCCTAGAAAAAAACATTTAGAATCTTATGTAATTAAATTTTTTTGAACAATTTTTTATTGGTATGGATTGATTTTAGACCTACCAAAAAAAAGTTATACTAAGTTGGTAAGTATTTTCATCATGTATTTTCATTCCACAAGTTCTTGATTCCACAACATTGATACACTGATCTGTAGTACATATGCTAAAATTCCAAAAACACATACCCTAGGAAGATTAGTGTATCCAGTTCTTCATTCATGATAATACTATTGAAAACCCCAAGTTGGTGTTGATTGATTATGGTTTGAAAGAAGGGGTTGAATCTGACAGCATGAGAAAAATTTATGTCGTGGGTCAAACATCTAGGAAAACAAATTACCATAATAGTCCAATTATTACTCCCGATGTTAATTTGAAAAAAAAAATCCATTTTGAATTTTTTATAGATTAGGTACTTTTTTTGAAATTGGGATCAAAATTTAAGAAGTTTTCCCCTTTCTTCTATCCATTTTTTCCATACCTAATAGTTATGAATCTATCCTATAATCATTTATTTTATAATATGTCCCAAGTATTTTTAGTATTTATTTTCTTTAATTCATCCATGTCACTCAAAATATTAATTATACCGTCCTCCACCAATTTTTTCATCTTGTTCCATGAGGTCCAGGGACATCACCTTTAAGAATGGGATTCGAAGATGAATCCTAATATCACATTTTTATATTATTAACATCACATTTATAACATTGATAACTAATAACAGATTCATAACAATTGTGGATAGAAAAAAAATTGACAACCATAATCCATCCACTAATAGATAGAAATTTGGTTTTTCGAATTTGTAAATCATGTTTTGATTGTATCCATTATCCCATAAAAATGATGAATTTGAACCCATCGGAGTACCTCTAGAGCTCCAAGATATTCCTTTGGAATGGCTTTGTTATGCATACCAAGGACCTCCCCAATCATCTTTTCCCATCTATTTTAGAACAATTTATAAATTAACAAACTAATTTTTTCATGGTTGATGGAATAGCTACTCCACTTGTATAATGTTTCAATGATTTTGTACAATTATTCCATACTCATATTATGATAATTCTTGAAAACTATCACGTCATCAGTAAAAATATTTTTAAAAACATCATTTTTATAATATCATCTCTTTTATATTCTATTACTCAAATCCTCAATCTCAATTCATATGCATCATCCTAACAAACTTCAATAACAATATCTTATATATTTGGTCTATTTATAGTTTCATAAGAAGTAACTCTATTTTCTATTGAAAACAATTACCATTATTTATCAATGATCTATAATATGATTTAATACTATAGTTTATCATAACATAAACAATATGATGATATGTTCTTTATAATCAAAACATAGAAAAAATATATGTTAATTTTTTTTAATTATTTGAATTTTTTTTTTCAAAAAATGTATACAAAATTACTCTTTTGACTAAAAAACATGCCCATTTTAAAATTTATCAAGACACAAAAAGGCAATTTGAGTGAAATTGTAAAAAAAACACCATACAACTTCATTTAAATTTTTTTAAAATTATAAAGATAAAGAAAATTAATTTTACTATTTTGTGAATTACCCATCCTATAAAATTATAGTATAAATAATTAACCCTCAAAAAACGTTAATTTTATATCCCTATCCTCAAAATTCTTCCACGTTCTGATTTTCTAAAAGATAAAAAACGGTAAAAAGGGTAAAGGGTGAATCTATAAGAATAAATTAGGATAATAAAATTAATTTAAAATAATAATTAAAATATGAAATAAAATTAAATTAATTAATGTATATAAAACATCATGTAATATTCATGTCATATACTACCCCGGAATTCATCATTGTTTTTAGTAACATTCCCCCAATAATATAATTATCCCTCTATATAAGATTATGAAAAAAACAAAATTGAACATAAGTTGTCAATTCCATAATAATAAATAACGATCAATAATCTACCAATAATATATTAATTAATTTAATTACAATCAAATAATATAATAATATTCAAAATATTCAACAATAATTAAAATATTAAAATACATTCAGAATATTAACAAGCATTCAAAGAAAATTGAGAAAATATTTTCTATTCTTATTTATGATATTTTAGAATTGATTTATAAATTTTAATCAATGTCATTTACTAATCATTATAAAAAAATCAAATAATTACCCAGTTAAATATTTATATATTTCTTGTAACACCCATGTTTTTTATTCATACATCATTCTCACTTAGGTCTGGTTCTGGGTCATTTTCTCAGGATCCAGTGTGGCATGTTTGGAATTTTTGGAAATATTTTCTCTTATATTCTTGGATTCAATTTCACCACTAGGGTCACTATATCTCCCCTTGACGTTTGAGAATGTTATTAGGTTTTGGGTGGATAGAACAAGGTGCAGTGTTTGGTCGCACGACTTATTAAACCGGGCTGCCAAACCTTGCACAGTTTCATGGACATTTTTTATGTAATTCAAATTTTACCATCCAGACATAACCTTAATGATCCCCTTTCTTCCCCCATTCAAACCTAGTATCCACGGGAGGCCCCCGATATCTCTCAAGCACCCATAGAACCCATTTTTGACGGGTTTTTTTTGTGCGGAAACATCATGGTTGTTAAACTAAGTGATTTTATCATTGTATTCATTCCATATCATTAGAATTTATTCCCATGTTATTATGGTTATAAATTTGCAGAAACTAAGGCTTCATTTCTACTATCTAATTTTGTGTTTCTTGGTTACATATTGGGGTTTAGGATTCATTTTCACTCACTTGTGGTGCAGTTTTGGTGCAGTTGAAGTTTTTCATAATGAATTTTGAATTTTTACATTAACTATAGGTTGTTACATGTATAATCATTCTTTAATGAGTTATATTTTCTTTCATGAAACTCTTATCATATTTCTTACCTATTATGTGTGGTGCAAAAAACATTTTTGATATAGTTGTTTATGATTTTGATTTTAATCCTTAATTTTTTATTGAAATTTACTTTTTTTCATGTGTAACTCATTTAGTATCATTTTAGGGAATTGTATAATATATGAAAGTGTTTTATTAAATGTTTATAAGTATTAAAATTTTGTTTCGTATTGTATTAGCGTGATTTTTTTCTTCCAAGATTGATTTTATGGATTTCGTGTCCATATCCTTTCATTATTTCTTGGAATGGATTTATGAAAATTTTAAATTGTTTATTGAGTTACATAAAGGGTGAAAAATATCTTTGGGTACATTTTTGGTGGGTGTATATTTTGAAAACATGTTTTTGTAAGATAAAGTGATGATTTGTGATGTGAAATGTTTTGAGAAAGTTTTTATAAATTGTTGATATGATTTATTAAATTTTTAGAAGGGTGAGGGACATGTTTATGGGATGTTTTGGTGTGTGTATGATGTTAAAATGAATTTGAATGTGAAAAGCTTATTATGTGACATTTTTGTGGTATTTTTGTTGTGTATAAGATTTATAAATTTTATTTTTATGTTAAAATGGTTTTTTATAACACGTTTAACTTGTTTGATCACAAATATGGAATCCCAGGTATCAAGGTGGGCAGACTCGGAAAAGAATTCTTGTGATCTGGTATTGTCTTTCTCCCTATTTCACTTAGAAAGAGTGATGATGACAATAATAACTAAACTATGATAAAATTTCGGGACCACTAGTCCATTGGTGTTTCCACTCCTAGTGGGACGTGCATATGAAGGATATTTGTTATGGTTACTTTTAAACTGATATATGATGTACCTAGCCCCCACAGCTAGCTAGTGCCTAGGGGTGTTACTATTACTAGTGCACATTTGATATATTGAACTTATCATAAACATATAGGTTGTTTTCATTGGGAAATTATGTTTCATGAGTGTTTTCATTAAAATTGTACATTAATCAATGTTACCCTCTTTATAACAATTTTCATTTAATTTTTTATACTTTTAAAATTTGTACTTGAATTTCTTGTTTATAAAACATGCAAGCCTTTTATCTTAAAATTTTAATCACATGGAATAGTTTTTGGTGGAATAATATTGGTATTAGGATCTCACACTACTTACACCTTTGGGTATAAGTACACTTTGTAATGTTTTATGACGTTATGGGAAAATATTTTGGAGACGACGGTTCTGGATTCTAGTGGTTTTTTGTCGAGGTGTCATGGAGATAGCATAAGGGTGATTCCCCCTTGTCATGTGGTGGATTGGGTGGGGGGGTATAATTGCTTCTCAAATTTTTTTGGTCCTTTTTTATTTTGGTTTAAAATTATGTAATTCAATTTTAATTTTATTAATGTATGGTTTGGTTTGAAAAATTCGTATTTTTTGGACACGGTTTGATGTTTTAAAATTGTAAATTTTGGTAAATCATTCACATACTTAATTCATGATACGCGAATCATTTTCAAGACTGTGGGGACCTGGAACACCCTTCACCCTTTATCAAGGACTGAGTCAAGTGCAAGTTTGGATGGTGACCAGATAGGTTCGTAACAAAATGGTATTAGAGGAGGTTCGTTCTTTGGGTCATGTTCTTTTAGGAAAGAGTCTGGGATGACCAGAGTAAGGATTTTCAGAAAATGATTTTGTAGATACGAGTAAGGTTTCTAGATAGAGCACCTAATCGCAAGAATTGAGTTAGCTTAGGAATTTGGGTTCCATCTAATTCTTTTGGTCCTTCTGGTTGTTCGTTATTAGGGAGATAAAATGGGAGTAAGGCCAATGGTCTCAGTGATCTCCTATGTCTTGGAAATCCATTTGGAGTAGGGGATATTTCTCTAGAACACTCATCATGATGGTGGTGTGACTAAATTATGGCCACCAACCAAATTTTTGAGTCACCCATCTGCAATAGTTTCCCCCTAATTCATTCAATATCTTTACGAGTCTGGGAAAAAACGTTGAAAATTGTTGTATGAAAATTTTGGAAAAGGGAAGTTTAAATTAAAATGGTTTTGAGGGTATGGGGTTTAGTTTATAACGATTATTTTTTCATAATTTAGACATGTGGTTTATTGAAATTAATTTTTGGGAAAACATAAGTTATGTTAAAGCGGGTTTTGGAAATATGTTTTAAATGGTATTTTAAAGTGGGATGGGGTGATTTTCAAAGGGACTGAAAATAGGATTTCAGAAATATTTTTATCTATTTTTTGAAAAGGTGTATTTCAATGAAATGGTATTTTTATAATATGATATTGGTTTTTTATAATAAAAAATTGTGGATTCACAAACTCGATGGTTTGGAAAACAAGGATGATTTTAATATGGGTTTTAAAATTCTATTTCAAGTTGAATGAAATGATTTTAATTTTATGTGTATGGTTTGAGAATTAATTTTTTTTATGATTAATTGTTGTACAAATTTTATTATGATATTTAATGTGGGTTTTATTTGAAGGTCTAGTGATTTTCATAATTATATTTTTGTAAACTTTTATAATGGTTTTAACATTATTACTAGTGGTTTTGAGAAAATGGGTCCTGGGATAAGTGTTTTTTTGAAAAATTGAAAGCAAATTTTATTTAACCTTTGGTATTTCCTTGAGAGGTCACATGAATATGATATGTGTGGGAAGTTAGTAGGTGTTTGGTTTGGCATAAAGATAATGATTGTGAGAGGATCAGTGGGATACCATTGTTGAATGTGCGTTCCGTCCTTCAATTTTTATTTTCATATGTGAATTTCAATAATTGATGGAGTGTTTGGTGACCAATATATTAATGGTGAGTATTATTATGTGTTATAAATGATGCAATGGGGTGTTTTAATTTTGACGGATTTTCATGTGTGGATAATGTTTTGTGTTTGTCTTTTTTCAGTAAGTTGGTTTGAGGTATTGGATAGTTATATTTTACAAGGATTTTTTTGGGATGAATTTTGGTGGATCCCATCATGTGTTTAGTTCAAAGATGTCATATTTTTTGACCAAAATAACTACTTGGTTTTGTCCTTGGGTATTCTTTTTGGATAGGGTATGCCCCAATAATGAGTTTGTCAAGATTGAAGTGGTACCAAGGGTGATTATCCATTGGTAGATCCTTCAGTTTATCTACATATGGTATTTATTCTAGAGCATGGGAGAACGAGTCTACCTCCCATATTTTGTGGTTATGTGAATCCTTTTTTAGTAGGATAATAGTTTTAGAAGGATGAAGTATTCCTTAGACTATTAACGTTTCTTGAGTTGTCAAAGGTGACGTTTGACACCATTGTGTTTGTAGGTTCTATATTGATGTGGTGAAGGGGAATTCCAATGAGGAAAGGTAAAAAAATCTAGATTTTATGGTTTTTATGTAGTATTTAATGGAATTTGGGTCTATTGTTTGTCTCTCATAAGAAAATTATTCATGTTTGGTCACAAGTGAGGAACATCTGGTCATTTGGGGCTGTTATAGCTACCTGCAGTAATCTCATATTTCATAGGACATGGTTCAAGGTCTAACTCCTTGTAATGTCTATATCTATTTTTTAAGTTCATTTCCAGTGACATATTGATTTGTAGTGTTTTGTTTTACGAAAAAAGTGGTTGTTTTATAACTTTTCAATGAAATTCTCTTAAATAGAAGCGTGTTTTCTTATGAGAATTCCTGAACTTACCTTCCATGAATGAAAGTGTGTTCCTTATATTAATTCTTCTACTGTTTATTTTTTTGGGTGAGAGGGGAAATGAATATGAATCTACAAGGAAAATACCTTCGATAAGGTGCCATGTTAGAGTAAAGTTGGATTTAGAGAATGTTTTTTAATGGTGGTTTTCAATAAGAGGTGATGTGGTTGCTTGTGTCACCCAAAGGAGATGTTTTGATTAGGGGGATTTCAATGTCTGAATGCGAGGTAAGACAAGATTCAATCATCTATTCTACAACCATAGGTCTTGGAGTGAATCTGGCATGTAGTTAGGATAACCTAGATGGGTGTAAAGGTCTTGGTTTTATTCTTGTATCTGGTGTGTATTGGGGAGACAATTTCAGGTTAGGATGGTGAAGTTACATTTCATGAGGTTCAGTGTGGTAGAAAGAGAAATGCTGACCATTTTTCTTAGGATTGTAATTCTTCTTTGTGGAAAATCCCCCCTTGGTAATAAGAAGGTGGGGTGGGATTGTCTTCTCAAAACCCAAATGCTTGAAACCCTATGGGTACAACTCTCAGTATGGTTGGTAATGTTTGTTTAACCATTTATGTCTTTTTCAAACACCATTTTGGTTGGACATATCAAAGGACGATGATGATCATGGGAGGGGTGAACCGTGTAGTGTCTCTGTTAGTTTTGAGTTTGGTTGAACCAACCTCTTGTGATGGGAGAATAAGTTGTGTTGGAGTCACCCATGTTACCCCATGTTGGGGTCTTTTGGACCTAGGCTACTTGGTTAAGATGGTTGGTTCTTATAGTGGGGAGACCCACCATGGGCCTCATGTATGATCTTTTGGAATAAGTCTAATATTAGTATACAACTTGTGGTGGAAATTCTGTTTGGGCCTCTATATATTGGCGCCCCAGTTCAATCATGGGAATGTAATTTTCCTCCTTTGGTGGGGAGTCTGTCCAGGATTCCCAATTTTGATGTTATAGTTCTGTCTTAGGTGTTAGACTATTTCTATAGTGGGGATACCATTTGAGACTCCCCATATCAGTAATTCAGTTGTGTTCCTGGTGTTGGCTTGAGGGTAGGTAATCCCATTAAGAGCTATCTAACCACATTCTTATTTCATGGGTAAATGTTGGGATTGGAGTGCTCCCAATAGTTTTGCTGAATTAAGGTTGTGGTAAACTCATTTGAATCAACTTTTGTGTTTTAGGTGGACTATTTAAACTTCTCGGAATGTCTAAGGTGCTTATCGTAGGATGTCATTTTTGACTGTGGTGATAGTATCCTTTCCATTGTTTTTTAAACTAGTGGTATTTTTTATTCTGGCAGCAGGTGAACGTTTACATGGGGGGGGGGGGGTCCATCTTGGACTCTTGAGTTAACTCATATCTATTTTTTCTTGCTGTTAGTTTCATTACATTAATTTTTTTGGGAACCCCCTTTGAACATGGAAATAGTATTGGGTTTTTTTTCATATGTATTCTCTATGCCTTTATGAGGACAGAAATCATTATGGGGGGAATAATTATCACACCTGGGGTTTTATATTTTACTTTGTACTGGTTCAGGTTAGGTTCTTGTTCATTTTCGTGGGACTTGGGTCTTACAATTTTAAAAATTTTTGGAAGTATTTTTCATCAATTCTTAGCCTAACATTTCCCCTAGGTTCCCCCTAACGCCACATGAATTTTGAAGAAAATATGCATGTTTTGGGTAGACGGAATAGGGCGCATGGTTTGGACACATAGTTTACTAAATTGTTCATAAGGTACTTTTCATAATTTCTTTATGTTATTCCCATGTTTTGATTCTAGAAATAACCCTAATGTGACCCTTTCATCTACCATTTCACCCTAAAGGCCTTGAGAGGCCTCTAACATCCCTCAAGCTCTCATGTAACCCATTTTTGAATGGGGTTGGGGGGGTGGACATCATGGTTCTTTAATAAAGTGATTATCTATTTGTTTAAATTCCCTCTCTTTATGGTTTCTTCTATCATTCTTGTGGTTATAATTCTACAATTACTTGAGCTTTATCCCTAGGGTCTAATTTTGTGTTTATTAGTTCAATCTTGTGGGTTAGGGTATGTTTTCAATCACTAGTGGTGCAGTTGAGGTTTCATATATAGATTTGGGGTTTTTGACAGTCAAGGTAGGTGGTTCAATGTGTAATCATTCTTTGATGAGTAATATTTTCTCCATTGACCCTCTTCGCATGTTTTATACCTATTTTGTGTAGTTCTACAACCATTTTTGATATATTTGGGTAAGGGTTTGTTTTTATCATTTCATTTTTTCTTGAAATTTTGTGTTTTTCATGTGTAAATCATAGGCTATTTATAATATGGAATAATAATTTCAAAAATTATTTAATATTTTATAAATAGAAGAATTATAATTATCACCACATATAAAAGTGGACTCCCATCACACCTTCATGACCACTCAAATAATGAATATTTCAAATGAAGATCCAAAAATTATCTTATAGGATATAAATATTATATGTAGATGATAAAATTTAATGGGGGGGTGAATTGTTGGTTTAATAACATTCTCTTTTAACCACAATGAAATCTATGATTAACAATGTTAAACCAGGTAGATTTAAAAACCCTTGTTGGTTCATAACTAAGAAAAAAACATTCTTAGGGTTAGAAAAATGGATTTGGAAAAGAAAATTAAGAACAGTTGATTATACCATAATTCATATATAACCTTATTATTAGAGTAAGTAAAAGTACAAGAAAGAATATGAATGTTATAACAAAATAAAACAGACATAAAACATGAAACAACAATCAATTAAATAAGTAGGAAAAATTTTAACCCAAAGAGATTGGTATCCAAAAACCTAGAATAAAGGTCCCTTGGTTTATATATTCATGAAAGTTTGTCTTACCCACACTAGGGTAAGAAATAGATAAGAATATTGGAGTATATCTTGATATCCCCATAATCCCTCGATCTTTAAGGTAGTCAGCTCAAATGTCTTCCTATCCCCATAAGATCATTATTGTACTTAGTTACAATCAAATTTAACCATCCAATAGACGAAAAGCCTTCATTTGTTATTGATAAATACCCCTTTTAAGGGAATAAGGGTGAAATACAGTAAATATCATGGAAAACAGACAATAAAACATAAAGGATAAAAGAGTGAAAAACTAGATTGAAAAACAAATCATCGCCTCCCAACATAAAAAAAAGATGAAGCACTCTAACGTTGCAAGGCTAGTTGGCACGCAAGTGACCAGTGTCAAAGCACATGCCCGATCTGATAGCTAATTCCATACCCTCTCAAACAATCGAGTCTGAAAAGCACTTGAAAGATAATCCAGTAGCTCTGAATCCTAATCTAGGCATGTTCCTAGTGATCGAGTCTAGCTACACTAGCTTCCCACCTCCAGGACCGAAACAAAAAAACAAAACATCCAAACCGAATAAATCAAAAAGCATTAAAATTCAAATTCTAGAGAGCCAAATCACGAAATAGTAGTTAGAAATAAAAAAATTCATAAATTCATGATGAACATTCCCACATCAATCACCATTGGAATTGAATCCAGAACAACCTCATCGCAAACTAAATGTTCCCTTTGATCACATCCATATAAACCTAAAAATAAAGGAAAACCAAAGAGAAACAGGTCAAATCTTTGTCACCCATGATTGGAAGATCCAACATCACGTCTATATAGCATCTCCATTGAGGGGATCTGAGCAAGGCTGAGTTCACACCACCACTCTGGGAAGGAGAAGATCATAACAAAGCCTCATAAGAACCCACTCCACCCTCTGAATCAACTGAACTGTAAGAGGAAGAAGGAACCAACGAGGGACAAGGACTCCTCCAGTGATAACACCACCATAATAACACCATCATCGCAATAGAAGAAAATCAAATCAGACAAACTATAACCAACCGTCCACCCTCTGAGCTGCATCAGAGGAGGAGCTGAGACACATCATACTTCCCCAAATGTTGGACGAAACCCATGATCAGATCCCGAGTCTGGACGCCCTCGCCAGGCCACGACTACGCGTAGAAGATAAGAAGAGTCCCTGACTGGATAGTGATGTTGCACAGATGCCAAGAAGAGATCTAACCACCATAAGAAGACACTAAGACCACCAGATATCACTGAGATATGTCAATGCCAATATGAGCAAGACCACAGGGGTCATCCTCAAGTTGCGCCTTCGCCAAGCCGATAGAGGTAGAGAAGCCTTAGCATCCCCAAAAACATGCCGAAGCCAACTTCGATATGCCGCCTCAGAGACAGGATCTAGAAAACTCCATCGTTGAGCCATGCCACCTCCGAGAAAAACATCTAGATGAGGCCGATTCCGAACCGCCGAGACACGCCAGAGTAAGGGAGGAAGAATCTCCAGAGAAGAAACCCTAGGTGTTCCAAATAAAGGAGAGTCTCGCTGCTCAGTGGCCAAAATCTTCACAATACAATCAGATCCACACAAAGCAAACTGAACCAGATTTTCATGCTTGAAAAATATTTTCATAAAACTCACAAGGAATGAGTGCCTATATCTCTCTAGAAATCACTTTATATCATGTAATCATTAGGATCTTTGATCAATTTCATAGGTTTTGAGCTTGTTTGAATGAACTCATATTTATAGAAAAAACATAAATAGTTATCTACATCCTCCAACAGTCAAACTTTTATGTGAATCATGTAGGGACCTATACACATGTCACCCAACTAATGGTTAGTTAGTGACAAATTGTATAACATTTTTTTATATAGGAAACTCTTAGGTAGAATTATCATGCTTTAGAATAAATAAAATGTAAGGAAACTGAAGGTAGCTTATCAAAAATTGAATAATCAGAATCTAAAGAATAATTCAGAGTCTAAACATATAAAAATTCATATTCTAGAAACATGGATATTCTAATTTTGTTTTTCAATGAATTTGGATTCAGAATTTTAGGAATTTGGAGTCTAAATTATTAGGAAATCAGATTCTAAATTTTAGACAATTTGGATTATGAATTTCAAGGAATCCGGAGATTTAATTTTATAGAATTAATATTAATTATTTCAAATAATTTAGAGTCTGAATTTCAGATATTTCAGAATGTGAATTTCGGGGAATTTGGAGTTTGAAAATAGAACATTCTTAGTCTGATTTTCAAGGAATTCAAAGTCCGAGTTTCAAAGAATTCAATGTTTGAATTTCAAAGAATTTTTATTCTGAATTTCATAGAATTTGGTGTCTAAAAATAGAGAGACATGATATCTATGATTATGTCATTTTAGATAAGGTTTTGAATATTTGACATAGTAAAAATAAATTAGATATGGTTAAGAGAAGTCATTGACTAAGGCATTGAAAACCATGGTAATGATAAAAATTTTCCTAGAGAAGGAATATTTTCATTAAGAAGATTGTTATAATAGAATAATAATTTTCCTTAAAAAATGTTTTTGTGATTTTCAAAACATAGTGGAATGGAATATTGATAATAAAACCTTATTGTCTAAAAAATATCCCCCTTTTAGAGAGAAGAAACAACCTTTCAAAAAAGAATATAATGAATAAGGATTTTTTTATTGCAAACTATAAAAGAAAACTTATCTCCCATTATTTATGAAACATGATGAATATGACTCTCTCCCCCTTAGGTTTTTAAATCTCTAAGGACCATATTGTTTCCTTTATTAGAGAAGTAACTTTTTATTGGTAAAGAAAAAATTCATTAAGAAGACTCCACCTTACTTAATCTTTCCATTTCTTAGGGAAATATTTTCAATATACATAGTATTCTTATGAAAATTATTTTATCACCATTTTTCATTTTCAATAAGTAATATAGAGAATAAAAAATGTACCTAAAATTTTAGTGATAAGAAAGGAAAATAATTTTATGGATAGCATAATTTTCATTATGATAGGAAAAATTGTTATAGCATAAAAATACAACAACCGATCAGATTAACCGAAAATTCATTCATCCTTTTCTCTTTTGGCATGAGATTTATCAAGGTTTCCTTTAATTTCTTCAGCTATTTATGATCATTCTCAAACCACTTGAGCAACAGATCTTGATCCTTATTCTTCTTTTACAGATCCTTGTTCTATTCATCTTGATACTTCATAATTTATACCTGAGACTTTCCTACATATTTTGGATGATTGAACCTTTCTTAAAACTGTTCCTTGAGCTCCCTTTATCCCTATAATATTAATGTAACTGAATTTAACATCCCATTCTGATATTTATCCTATTTCCTCTAGGCTACTAGGTCTATATTCACCTTTTCTAAGAAATGTATCGAATGATTATTGATATTATGATCTCTCTTTTCAAAATAACATTCTGCTAAATATTGGAAGACATCAACGACTCTCATTCCTTCAATCATTCGTTTAGACCATTTGGTTTTTTATTTACATGATCTCCAATGAGCATCATAACCAATTTGAAAATATTGTAAACCCACCTCATGTGTGATAAATTTTTCCATTAGAATGATTATATAATAGGACTTTCGATTGAATCAATGTTGAAACAAATGAAATATTGATTCAATACTAGAAGGAAAAGTTACTATGTTCACTAAATTTTTCAAATACTGAACAATGTAATCATGACCCATCAATGATGAAGAATATAAATCTGAGTCCAATGGAAGAGAAAATACATTTTCTAGCTCTTTATATTTTCTATTGAATGATCCACCAATATCCTTCATGTATTTTTTCAATCACAACATTCTATGGTGTATCACTCATCACCTTCATTCGTTTATCAACTTTGGAAATAATTGTCTCCGTCTGTGGAGACTCATGCTCACTATCAAAGAGTTTTACCATCTTATCTTCATCATCCTCTTCTCTCTTGACTTCACCCTTTACATCATCAAGATGGATAAAATCATGGTTTTTAGTCATATCATTAGTAGGGTTTTCAACTTCATTCTACCTATCAACATCTTTTAATTGAGAAAAGTTTTGGTTGACTCAACTTGGGAAGTTTGGATTGATAGATTATCTGAAAGAATTTCCTCCCCATGGTATTCTTCCACTTAATCACATCACCACATTCATATTCTTCTTGTTCTTGTTATTGTTCTTCTTTAACTTAATTAATTATTTCTTCTTCCACACCTCGTTCCATAATTGAAATTTTATTTTCCGAAGTTTCCAATGGAAATATTTCTATGGGGAAGGATTTTAGTACCTGAATCTAGTTAGGGGACTTCCCCATATCTTTGTGTAAGGATTGGACATTTTTTTGAATCTGATATTTTCTTAATTAGAGGCTTCTCATTTTCTTATATTTCAAGTTCCTCAGTAGTTTGGATTTTCAAGGTCTTTTCCTCTGTATAATATCAACTGACGCTTGGATGACCCTCCTTCCTTTTCACCTACTACCTCTACCTCAATTCCACTTCATTGATGAATGTTTTTTTCTCTTTCAGCTTTGGTGGAGATGACTGAGTTTTCAGCACTCCAGATTTTTCTTTGTTTTCTAGTTCTTTATCTTTTTTCTTCTTTTGGGATTTCATGGAAGATCCTCATACTTCTTATTTCACGATTAATTATTAAACTTCACTTTTGAAAGGATTATAAATTTACCTTGATTTGGAACTGATATTGACGTTCATTATCCTCGATTTATGATCACCCATCAACATAATCTTGAATGTTTGGGTTTATAACTTTAGTGATTTTTAAAGGATTCTAAATAAATCCCTATGATATTCGATAAGATAAACAGACACAAGATTATCTATGACTTGAGAGTTCCATTCTTTATATTGGTGATTTTCTCAAGGATGTACTTAACAAGGTTTACAATTATATGGACAACAAAAAATTCTAGTATAAATATATAACTTTTCTTTAGGGATTCCTTCTCCACCTTTCATGGAATAAGAAAACCTTTTACCCATATTGCTAATATCATGATGTTTGATGAAACATGACTAATATTTGGTGATTGTATTCCCTGGATTCCATGGCACTCAATTGTCTTTTCATTCTCAAAGATTCTTTTCTTTTCAAGAAAATTTTGAGAGAAAAAGATTACCTCAGCTAAATACGGAATACCAAGAATATTTTATACCATATTGAAATATCGAGAATAATTTTTTCAATAGCTCATAAATAAAAACTATTACCTTCACCGATTCTTAATAAATATTGAATGTATAATAAGACTCTATGAGAAGATCACGAAAAACCAGATCCTAACACTTCATCTTAGAAACACAAAAACTCTCTCATCCATTCATTTTTATATTAATCATAATCAAATAATTATACATTGAAATGAAGTTTCAGAAAACAAACGTTTCCCAATATATTTTAAAATACTTTCTTTCATTGTTTGAAGAAACATGATTCTACATGGAATCTTCAAACGATATCCAAAATGTAAGAAAAAATCGAAAAGTGAATAGTCTATTTTAAGAGGAGTAGATCTTTAGGGCACAATGACCTGAAAAAATGATGTAGGAAAATTATTAGAGGGACATTATATAGGCTTCTACGATATGATTCTAGATAGAGATTTGATCCAATGGTTAAAATCAACATTGTCTAATCTGACGGTTGAGATGAGTGCTGAAAAAGGATTTAGTAGGGTACGATATTTTGAGGTTTTATGAAACAATAAGATATAAGGAAAGTTAATTTTATATTATTTTTCATAATATATGATATAAAAATACCAATATGTAAAAAAAATACAATTACAATGATTTAAGTAAGGAAACATATCTTCTAGACTCCTTAGAAATAATTTTCTGCTTTGAAAATGTTCTTCATAGATTCGGGAATGTTTTTTTAAGGAAAATAAATATTCGAATCTATAAATTCGGATTCTGAAAAATTTTCTTTCCAAAAATAATTTACTAAGAAATAAACTTTTTTGTTCTGAAAAATTTTATTAAGAAAGAATTTTTTTGGAAAATAATAAAAAAATGTACTCCCCCTATAAAAAGGAGTTTCATAATGTTAGGAGACATGTTTCAACAAAAAGTTAATATGGTAGATTACCTTAGAGTTATCATTTATATCTGTTGTTTAATGTATTAAAATATATTTGGGGGTAAATATTTTGAACGAAAAATCAACAAGTTGATCATTAATTTTTATAAATTGTAAAATGATATCTTCTATCAGTGTGTGATACCAAAAAAATTCATGCCTCATATCTATCTGTTTTTTACGAGAGTGATGTGATGGGTTTTTATTAGGGAAATGGAACTTTTTTATAACACAATATATGTGTATTGGTAAAACACATGCCATAGACTGTGAGTTTGTGTTGTATCCACAACTCTTGAGCATAAAAACGTCCAGCTACTACATATCCAGCTTTAGCAGTAGAAAGTACTACTGAGTGTTGCTTCATGCAAGAACAAGAATGTAATGAATATCCTATTAAATGACCAACTCTAGATATACTTTTTCAATCCATTTTACTATCACAAAAATAATTATCTGAAAAACGTTTTAATAAAAATTCATTTATAGATGAATTGAAATGTACTAAATCCATTATTACATTTAAATAATAATAATTATTTTCAATAATTTTGAATGAGATTACTTTGGATTAGATTGATACCTTGAATATAACCATACTAAAAAAATAATTTTTGGATGACTATCAGTTATGTATAATAAGCTTCATATCATACATTTAAAAGATGTTTGATCTACTGGATTTGAAGCTTCATCAAGATCAAGAGAATATGGGGTACCGGTTGGAGTGCTTATACTTTTAGTTTTTTCATATCCATACTTCTTAAGGATATATTTAATATAAGTTTTTTGAGATATATATGTTCCTCCATGTTTTTGAGATATCTAAAAACCTAGGAAAAATGATAACTCACCCATCATACTCATCTCAAACTCAAATTTCATTAGATTTTCAAATGAATCAGTTAATGATTTATTGAGTTAATTAGAATACAATTTTAGCAACATATTTTTTAAATATTAAAATATTTTTCTTATCTTTTTTTTATGAAATGAGTTGTATCAACAGTATCTTTAACATAATTGTTTTATAACAAAAATCGTGTAAGTCTATCATACCATGATCTATGGATTTTTTAAGTATATATAATGTTTCGGTAAGTTTGAAAATATGTTCATCATGTTTTGTGTCTTCAAATCTTGGAGTCTATTCAACATAAACTTCTTATTGACCATATCTGTTAAGGAAATCACACTTCACGTCCATTTAAAAAATTTAGAAATTAAATAATGTTGCAAATTAATGTAAAATTTAAATAGATTCAATTTTAGCTACTAGAGAATATGTTTCTTTCTAGTATAGTTCTTCTTTTGGATTATAACCTTTAGAAACTAATCTAGCTTTATTTCTATCCATGATTCCATTTTCATCATATTTATTTCAAAAAACCCGTTTTATTCTAATTTTAGATGTTTCCTTAGGTATTTCAACTAAGGTTTAGACTTTATTCATTTTGAATTAACTTAGCTCGTCCTGAATAACAATATTCAAATCATCATCACCTAAATCATGTTTTTTGATTATAATGGGTAATTAAAAGATAGATGTTCTAATTCATTTCTTAAAGAACTTCTAGTACTAACAAGTTGATTTACATCACCAATGATATTATCCCTGAAATGATTCTTAAGAAACAAATTATTTGGGTTCTTTAAAGCATGTTCATCAACATAAGATAGAAATTATTCTTGGAAAAATACTTCAACAATTTCTTGAGAATTTCACTTATTTGATGAAATTTCTAACAACGGTTGAAAATTAGTTTTTTAAAACACATCTGAGGTAGTGGTTTGGGATTATTTAAAAACTATATGATCAGTTTTATGAAATCTAACTTGCAATATTTCCTCAACAGTACAAGTACATTAGTTAAAAACACTTACAAGCCTTATAAGTAGGGGAATACCCTAAGAAAATTACTTCATCAGATGTGGGTGAAAATTTATGTAAGTTATCTTTAGTACATAGAATGAATACTTTGCATCCAAAAACATTGAAGTAATAATGACTTAGTTTTTAACTAGTCCATAATTCATAATATGTTTTGTTAAGAAAGCGTCATATTAAAACTATATTTATAGTTTAACAAGCAATGCAAACAGCTTCAGCCCAAAATTGTGTTACAATAGAATATTCAATCAACATAGTTGTAGTTATTTCTTGAAGAATTCGATTTATTATTTCCACAACACCATTCTATTGAGGATTTATTGTCAATGAGAAGTTATGAGTAATTCTATTTGCACAACAAAATGTTTCAAAATCTGAACATTTATATTCTCCTCCATGATCATTATTAATAGCTATCAATGGAAGGTTTTTCTCATTTTTAACTTGGGTTCAAAACATTTTAAAATAAGAAAAGGATTTATATTTCCTTAATAGAAAATATACCCACTTAAATCTTGTGTAATCATCAACTCGAAAAAAAACATAATATTTTCTTCCAATACTTCAGGTTTTTGTAGGAGAAAAATGATCCATATTCACTAAATGTAATGTATCAAATGTTTAATCTTCACCATTTGATTTAATATGACATCTAAGTCCCAGTGACAGCACAAAAACCCTACCCTAACATGGTCGTGTGGTCTTGGCCCGCCAGGTACCACCAGTTTCCCCGCAGACACATGGTCCCCACGCAAGGGTCCACCCACATACCTGAATGGGTCATTTTAATAATGAAATTCCCCATATGACAAATCATTTAATTTCTAGTGTGATTTGTCTTCACTCACACACAACCTGAGAAACTTCTCAAAAGGTCACCCATCTTGATCACTACTACATAACAAACACATTTAACTTTGAGTTCTAATCAGGTAGGATCCTGAAAAAGAAGGTTCACCTTGTTTACATGAGCCATATAATATAGTCATTTAACCCTTTATCATTTGGAGGTGTTGCAATCAACCCCCTTTAGAGAACAACATCCTCGTTGTGAGCCCTATATCTCAATCCAGGCAGTGCTCTTCACATAATGATGGGTACCACATGTGATAAAAAATGTGACAACTGGGTCCCAATGATAGCATAGAAACCCCACCCTAACAAGGTCCTCAAATCCAAGAATTCCAGGTACCACTAGTTGCCCCGTAGTCACATTTTCCTCACCCAAGGGTCCACCCACATGCCTGATCGAGTCATCTGACTAATCAAAATCACCACAGGCCAACACATGTCCTTTAATGTGTGCTTTGACATCACTCAGACACACCATATTAAACTCCCTAGAAGGACACCCATATAGATCACTACATGGTGACATACATGTTTAACTGTGGAGTTCTAATCCGGTAGCCTCATGAAAATGAAGGTGGACCATGTTGACATGAGCCATATCATTTATTCATTTATCCCTTTATAATTCGGAAAAAGTACATTCTAATCATGACTTACGTTTCTTTCTATATTGACATGGATCTAAAAAAATTGATGAATCAAATCTAAGATCCAGTAGATCCTTAAAATGTATTTTTTTTGAGAGTTCACATAGGTTCCTATGGATACAATGTCCTAGTATTCCATTCCATAATAAATATTAATCTTCAATTTCACTAAGGAAAGGTAGGTATTGGCTCCTAATTTCTTCTATATTTCGTGTATATACATTCTCATGCCTATTGGAAGAAAGAATAAATGTTTCCTTGGAATTGTGTGCAGAGCATTTATCATTCCTAAAATTCACAAGGTATCCTTAATCACATAATTGACTTATGCTAATGAGGTTGTTCTTAATACCTTTGACAAATAAAATGTTTGAAATTAATTTTTTTCCTAGTAGAATGACATTACCTATTCGAACAATTTCTCAATGAGAATTAACTTTGAATGTTACTTTTCCTATATTCTTCTTTATAATATTTTCAAAAAAAATTGTAACCAGTCATGTGTTAGGAACATCCATTATGCTTGTACCATATATTGTAGTTGGTAATTCTCAAATTTTCATGAAAATAAAAGAGTTAGAATTTAGGAATCCAAATATTTTTGGATCCAGAAATTTTAGAAAGTAAAATATTCGGAATCAACATTTTCGTAGAAATGTATGATTTATGAAAAATTTAGAATTGGCTTTTATTTAATGAAAAAAATTTCTCTCAATTTCCACCACATTGACACTTGGTTAAAAAAGTATCACTTTGTGGAATAAAATAATTATGACTAAAAAATGTTATTTGTGAATATAACCAATTCTTGAACTACCCCTTAAAGGATGAATTTGTGAATACATTTATCAAATTCCTTCCTTCATAAAGTAAAATTTTATAAAAGTTTCTTTTGGGAAACAATTTCTGACATTATTCTGATGAAAAAATAATTATCCTTAAATTCATTAAAATTAGAACGTCAGTTATTTTCTAAAAAATGTTCACAGAAATAAAATTTTCAAGATCCTTATAATGTTTACCCTTCACATAATTAACTTCATTATGGTTTTTTGAAACACTTTCCAAATAGAAATTTTTTTCATAATATATTTACAAACATCTGATACTTATTTAGTTAAAATACAAATTCTAGAATTCTATTTCTCTAACTTATTTTTTATTTTATAGTTCTCAATCACAAGTAATTTAGAAAACCTAGAATGTTTTCAAATAAAGGCAAGGAATTATATTCTTATGACGAATATTATTTATCTAAAGATTCAAAATATTCATCATTAGGAAAATTTACATTTAAATAAATATTGGTTAAGGATTCATCATGGTGTACCTTATGCATAAGATAATGACTTTCAACGAGTAATATGGCTGTAAGATCAATATTCTATTGGCCAGAAGATTAATGATATAATGTTTCATATAAATATTCACCACCACTAGCACTCTAGGTTTCATTTTCTTTTATTACTATATGATCTTTATATTTTTTATACTTATTTATATTTCATTAAATATGATTTTATTTATTGTATTGTATCTTAAGCATGGGACAATCAGGCCTGATATATCCATCCTTTTTATATTCATAAAAGGTTAAATTATAATTTTTCTTGTCCTTTATATATTACTTCGTATATATATATTGAAAATATTACTTTCCCACAATCATGTTCATCCTTCAAGAAAAATTGGATAATTCATTCCTTTAATGATCAATATCACTTGATTCTGTTATAAAAACAAATTTAATAGCTTTATATCTAGTTACTCTTTCTGGAGTCTTGAAATTAGATGTATTAGTGATTTCTACACTTCCATTACCATTATTCTTTTGGTTGAAATCATCATCTCTCTTTATTATTGTTTTATGATGAAGAAGTGATCCAAATAATTCATCAAGAGTAATGTTAGATACATTTTAGTTATAATCAATAGCTGTCCTTTTAGATTTCTAACCATTTGGAATGATATAAATTATATTATACAAAAGAAATTCATCATCAAGACCTATATCTCCCATATATTGACGACTATTGACAATGAATATAAATATTTGTTATACATTGAAAACAGGTTATCCTTAATGAAATAAGAATCCATGATATTCATCTTTTAACATATCTCTTCTAGTTTCTATCACTTTAGATGTCCCAAAATGTGTAACATAAAGTTTCTTACAAATTCAGTTGGATGCTTCATTATAGGATATCAAACTATATGTATGTTTTCTCAAAGAACACAACAATGTATTTTTTAGCTTGTAATTTAATTAATATTCTAATTTCTTTTGATTGGTGAAGTTTCTAACTACCTTGTATTGAATTTTGTAATATATAGTGAGAAAAAAAATGTTTTCCACTACAGTGTAAATGATGTAAATATTCATTCAATCTTTCCAATACTCATATTCATTAACATCAATGATTGGGGTTCTGGTAGGATTATGGTTTTCAATAGAGAAACCATTTATACCTTTCATTCTCTAAGAAAATAAATTTCCACAAAACTTGTTAATCGTAAAATTTCTAAAAAAAAATATTTAAGAAAATCATGAATTAGAATTGTTAATCAATAAAAAATTGAGGAAGAAAAATTATATGTAATAATCGGTATTTTATAGACCTTCCTTTGATACTAATTGTTGGATAAAAATATTATATGTAGATGGTCAAATAAAATAGGGGGTGAATTGTAGGTTTATCGACATTCTCTTTTAATATTATGGAATTATATGTTTAACAGAGTTAATCAAGGTAAAATCAAAAACATTATTTTTCCATTAAATAAGAAACAAACTTGATTAATGTGTGAAAAAATTGATCCTAAGGGGAATGTTAAGAACATTAGATTATACCATAAATAATATGGAATGTTATTTATCAGAGTAACTAAAAGTACAAGAAAGTATGATAATATTATAATTTCTTTATTTGAAAAAATAAAATAGAAATAAAACACGAAAAAACAATCAAGTAAACAAGTAAGAAATCTTTTATCCCAAAGTGTAGGGTATCCAAAACACTTAGATAAAAGTCGATTGATTTATACATTCATAAATTCTATCATACCCACACAAGGGTAATCCCTCTATATGAATACCGGGGTCTATCTTTCTATCCACGCAAGAACATGATCTTTAAGGTAGTCGGTACCTCTTTCTTTATATCCCTCAAGTCCCTCGAATGTACTCAGCAGCAATCGGATTTTTACAAAGCAAGAAGAAAAATATGTTTAAGGTTAAACAAGATATTCAAGGTTTAATAAGATGTTTATAATATGTACAAGGCATGAGAGTATTTATTTCTCTAGAAATCAATTATCAATATATAATAACTACAATATTTGATTTATTTAATAGTTTTTGATCTCGTTCGAATGAGCTCCTCCTTATAAGAAAAGCATCAATGGTCCGCTCCCACCACCAATGGACATATTTTTCCTTGAATCATAGAGGTACATGTACACGTGTCACTCAACTAACAGTTAGTCACCGAAAAATTGTTTGACATTGTTTTATATAGGAGAATTTTGGGAAGCATTATCATACATGAGAATAATAAAATGTAAGGAAAAGTTATATCACTTAACCAAAACTAAATAATAAGAATATAATGAATAATTAGGATTCTAAAAATATAAAAAATTAGATTCAATAAACAAGGATATTCAGATTTATTTTAAAAGAATTAATTGTCTAAATTTAAAAAATCAAGGGATTAAATTTCAGATAATTAGTGTTTGAATTTTAGAGAATTCGGAGTGTGAATTTTAGAGAATTCAGAGTCAGAATTTCAGATAATTTAGAGTTTGAAAATAGAAGATTCAAATTCTGTTTTTTCATAGAATTATAAGTACGAATTTCAAAAAAATTAGAGACATAATTTTAGATAATTCGTAGTCTGAATTTCATTGAATTTAGAGTCTAAAAACAGAGTGACTTTATATCCATGATTCTGAGGTTCTAGATAAGGTACTCACTTTTTTTACTTAGTAAAAAAATTAGACTTGGTTATGAAAATATTTTGAATAAGGCATTGAAAAACAAGTTAAGGATAAATATTTTATTCGAAAAAGAAATTTTTTCTTAAGAAAATAATTCTTAAAGAAAGACATTTTCTTTAAGAAAATGTGTTTGTGATTTTAAAAATATTAAGGAATGGAATAGTCATAAGGAAAACATATTGACTAAACAACTCTATAATTTATAAATTTTTTCCATTTAAATGTTCCTCTAGTAAAAATAGATTGGTTCAATACCACAATTTCCAAGGATTCTTAAAAGTGAAATCCCAAGTCCTAAACATGTGTAATTTTTCCCCTAACTTCTTATATTTTATAAATTTCATTCCAAAATTATTTTTTTAATTAAAATAAAATTATATCTCTAATTTTGGTATATTTAATTTTATTATTCTTAGGGATTAAATATTAACCACCATAACACTTTTATATTAATAAAAATCAAACTTTCATTCATGCATTCTGCATAATGGACCCTACACTAAGCAATGGCATATGTTTTTCACCTTCAACCCTATATGATAATTTTAAACCTGAAATAAAATATATATATATTTAATATATAATATTATTATTATTATGAAGATTCAAATTATAATCTACTCTTCTTTTCTGAATTAATTGAGAAGTGGAAACATTAAATGTGCTACAGGCATGCAAGAAAATCCATAAAGTAACATTTTTTTATTCTAGATTATTTATAATATATTAAAGTATTTTGAAATATTATTTTCAACATTAAATTTATTAAAATATTAATATTATGATTTTGTAATTATAATATTCTTCTAAAAAATGACTTTTATAATCCTAGCCATCCATTAATTATGGGAAATTCATGTTGGATCGTTCTAACCACCTAAATGAAAAATGATATTAAATGATATAATTGATGAATATGTGAACTTAATTACTGATGACATATGACATAAATAATTAAATAATTACATGAATTTAATTTTGTATTGGTAAAGTTAATATTAACTCATTAATTAAGATGCAACTGTTTTTTCATTAAAAAAATTGAAATATGATCGTCTTTGATTTCATCAGTAATTATCATAATGAAAACTAAAAAAATTTAAATTTATGATATTATAATTAACTAAAATTAATAAATTTTAGTTCCTTACATGACAAAGAAACAATGATATCATTTAAAATAACGAATAACAGCTCCACATTATTAAAAATGGATATGATCTAACTAATATTAATTTGAAGTGTAATTTTAGATTAAGTTTATAAAAGAATATAGTTATGAATAATGTTATTAAATGGGTAATTTTGATGATTTTTTTCATTATACATGATTTTAAATCATGTCTATGTAAAGCATGAGTAATTTTAATGACTTTTTCTCTCAATATTTTACTAATTGAGAAATATTTCTAATTTTCCACCTTGATTGATTTGAAATTTTGTATCTACTTTCCAATTAATATTTTCTATTAGGATCCTCTCATTATTCATGTTATTTGTCATTTTATTTTTCAAAATATATTTCACTGTGTTTTTATTGAAATATTTATAACTTATTAACAAAAATGGTCACACAAAATTATTCCTCTTATCGATAAGATTTTTTTTGTTTCATTCCCATATGTTTATAAAATCATATGTTTCAAATTATTTTTATCTAATATATATAAAAATAAATAATTTTAAATTAAAATACACATTGAAATATTATTTTCATTTAACTAAGTTTTATGAAAACAATGTATATTATTTTAATATGGTGTTGTAACAATAAATTTTACATAGATTATTACAAAAAAAATTCAAAAAATATTTATGTGATTTAGTTTTCCATATCTTATATATATTTGAAAATATTTAATTCTAATGTAGGTATGTTTTATATTTCCCTATCTATTTTTGTGTAACTATGTGAATTTATTGTGTGATGTATATTTTAGTGTCAATAGATTTTATTTAATGTATTATTTCATACAATATGTGAATGTCATTAAAATTTTTTTTTTCTTAGTATTATTTATGATGTAATAATTTAATGATTTGAAAGTTTAAAACATAAGTATTTATAATGATGGGTGGGGTAATATTTTACCCTCTAATTCATTTATAGTGAATAAATATCTCGTGAGAAAATTAACCATGAGTTTTTTTAGTTTTTGGTAGTTTTCAATGATTTTGTCACTAATTAATGTAATGTATCAGTACGATAACGATTTTTCCACAATTTAATGATCATATGGATTCTGATTATAAACAATCATGCTTTAATGATTATATTAAATTTTACTAACACATATTATAGATATTATATTTATTTTTTGGCCTATTATGGACTTATATTCTTATACAACGTCGTATCAAACTCATCTTGTTTTATGATTATCACTCATGATGATTTAATATTCCTATTATGATCATGTTTTTTCTTACGTTTGTGAACTAATTCGTGATATAGTGTTAATTAAACCAATATCGAAAATTTTAGAAAACACATTTGAAACTTTTAATTCTATTTTTTATGATTATTAGTTTTAATAATGATTCATTGAAAATGTTTCACATTATTGTGCACATATAAAGAAATGATGACAAATATTATAAAATAGGTTGTCTATATAAGCAATCCACCAAGACAATAAACCTCTAGTACTCTAGTTTTTTCCAAAATTTAAAATGTGGAATTATTATTCTTGTAATATAATTATATATATGTGTTTATTTATATTGTATTACTATATTTTGTGTCAGAAGAAGAGTTAGTTTTTCCGCCATTAGTTTAGAGAACATTAACGAAAAACTAAGGTATAACTGTAAAGGATAATTCTATGTATATGATAACATCTTGGAATTTTTTTAGAGTATACATTTTTTCCTTCCCATGAAAATATAAGCCATCTATTGATAATAAAAGTTGATATAGGATTCAGTAAATATGTACCTAGGTGAAACAACACTAAAAGGGAATATTGGGTAATACTTCAATCATAGTCGGGTGCAAGTTAAAGAGGAATAAATGAACAAATTGTTCCACACACATAACAGACATTTTGGGGTTAATAAATATTGATGTTACGATCCATTTATATTTTGTGATTAATTATAGGTTAGACAACTAAATAAAATATTTTCAGGAATAACCATGACTGAAGCAATACATGATTTATATTAATCACAAATGTATTTTATGACTCATAACTTATTTTTTGATCTCATTATATTTAGATTAATTATTATTACACAAATATTTTCATAATTTAATATTTTTGTTGTGGAAGTGAATACTTTATTAATAATGGGTGTTATGGGAAAAGTAGTGATTATAACGATGAAACACCACATGGGATAGGAGATGAAAAAAATACCATAGATATTCTAATCCAACACACACAATCGATGAATAATAACATAAACCATGATGTGATTATAAAGAAACAAAAGAAGTAGTACCTAGTTACTGAGTTTTTAATGAAGTAACATATAGCCTCTTTTAAGGGATCATATGATCCACTTATTATTCTTATGTGGACCAATGTATGGGAAAATCTTTCTTCTATTATCTAGTGCTAGGGTCACAAGATGTTTATTATGGTTATATATTGTCTAGAAAGAGATACTAAAAAATTGTGTAATATCATTAATAACATAGTCAAGATTGAAGAAATAAATACTATGTACTGATAAGATATCACAAAATTATTTTTCATCAACAATGTTCACCAAAATTTTCCAATGTGGTTGGAGAATGAATTCATGGTGTATAAAAAAGGAGGATAGGTTTATTTTGAATTATGAATAATACATCCTTATGATCTTGAAGTCTTCCTCAAGATATATGTCCCAACATGAAATAAATATCAACCATTTTTTAGTAAAACAAGACCAATTAATTGGTGTGAGTAATATATTAGTGACATTAGGGAATATGTGGATATTTATCAATATGTTCAAAATGTTTAAATGAAAATTAGGGGTATTAACTACATTTTAGAAAATGAAATAAATTGTAATATAAAGATAACTCTAATTTTATGCCACATTAGGGTATGAAATTTCATCCCATTAGATTAAAATAGATGTGGAATAAGAACCAATGTAACTTCTTTAAATTTTTATAGAATTGTTTCATTTGTGGTAATGTAGGTCATTGAGACCATAACCATTTGAGTAAAAAAGGCAAATTAATGAAATAAAGGATAATAATTATCCAACTAATGCTCCAATCATAATATTGTTATTAATGTGCATTGAGTTTGGATAATATGTGTATCAATTCCCCAAACCATGGGAAAATGAGGAAAATTGGCCCCCAAAACTTTCTAGATTTAGAGAACATTGAAAGAATTCATGAACAATACCACTGAGGTAGATGATGATAATATTTTGACGTGTAGGAGACGATCTATTTTCTATATCATATAATACCTTATTATGATTTTATTTCATCACTTCCTTTATATCACAAATGTTTTCTAAGAATATGGAATCACCACATCTAGAAATTGATATTAAACTATCTATGAAAAAACATAGAGGAATATTGGTCACTTCTATGAGTTATAAATAGTCTCCAACTAAGATGTGTGGTAGAATAATACTTTTAGATCTAATTATTATTCCTTTGGATTTATTTTTCATAATATAGGGAATGGATTGGAATTACATTTATAAATAACATGTCAATTTTCATGGATTGAGACACTAATTAATATTTTGATTTATCCTATTATCAATAATAAATATTTTAATAATCCTAGAATAACATTATAAAATTTCATAGTATATACCATAATGCATAGAAATGAGGAATGTGTAGAAAAAATGACCAGGGGTAAAGATTACATAAATGAAAAACCAATTGTATGGGAATAAGTTTTTCTATTTCTGAATGAACTATATAGTCATCCCATAGAGTATTATGTTTAGTATTCATTGAACTCATACATGGATACATGATAATAACAATGTTTTTATATATACTGGAACCGATTTAATTACAATAAAAATAGAATAAAATAAAATTGAATCTAGATAACGGCTTCATATTCCTCAGTGATTCATCATTGGCTGAACAAATCCTATTTTTAAGAATAAAGGTCAGTCAATCCATATTTTCCTTTATTTTAATGATCCTAAAAAATTCATAATTTTGAAAATGAATCCAATACCCCATGTAAATTAACTATTTAATAAAATACAAGGACAGAAATATTTCATAGAGATTTAAATTTGTTCTATATATCATCAGTTAATGGTTAAAATAGTGTATATTTCTAAAATATATTTATGTTCAATGTATAGGAACTATGAATTTATAGTGACACCATTTTGAAAAATAAATTCCCCTTTAATCTTTAAGGTTATGATGAATAAAGTCTTTAGATTTTACAATGATAAATTTAATTTTGTCCTTATTGATGATATTCTCTAATATTTTAAAGTAAATGTAGGATATGAAGAAAATTTACCTATATTGGTTTAAAATGTTAATAGAAGAGAAATTTTATGCCAATATTAGAAAGTTAGAATTATTTATATATGATGTATCATTAACGGGACATTTAATTTCTAGAAAATTAATAACTAAAAATCCATTAATGATGGAAATTAATGTGAAATTTCCTAGAATAGCCATTATAACCAGGATCATTTTTTTACTAAGCTATATGGACACTAAAAAGGGTTTTTATCACCTTATCATGGAAATCATATAAGCTAACCTTGTTAAATTAGAAGGGAGAGAAGTTACATTGTATAGAAAAATGTGAAAATGGTTTATGGAACTAATGTAGAGATTGTCCACTTCTCCAACTCATTCATTACACTTCAATATGAAAAGGTTTGAAATATATGGTGGCTATTTTTAAAATGGATTACGATGCATACTAATTCGGTATAACATTATAATTTATTATATTTCTCATTAATTAATTATTAATGAGTAAAATTAACGAAAAAAATATTTTGAGTCGGAAGAAGTGACATTTTCATTGATGATTTGTATACTTTATATTTATGAAGAATAATGTTGTATATACATCAACCAAAATATATTAACATATATGTTAAAATAAGAGTTAAAAATTCACCAAATTATATGGTTGTAATTTATAAAAAAATTTGAATGATCAATATATTTCCACTTGAGGAAGGAAAAAAGGTAGATGATGCTTTGAGAATAAAATATCATGTTTGTGTATCCATAAATGGGATTGAAGAAGGACTAATAATCTTGGATTTGTAGAGGATGAATAATGTGGTCATAATAAAAGGAAATAAATCCCACCATTCCTAACTACATACTCAACCGTAAATTCCTTTTATTACAAATAAAATCATAAAAGGAATGTGCAAGGATACATAAAAATTTAATAACTATTTTTGAGTTCAACATTGATATAGATATAGTTATATTATACATAACATGGATAAGTGTTTCATCAAAATCAGAACAGAATATGGAAATCTTGGATGATACTCATAGATCGTCCTTCACTATTAATCCTAGAAATATAAATATGTATATATATCGAAAGTCAAACTGATTATGGGATAAAATGAATTTACAGATCCCAATATAAAAATCATTAGTCTTGGTTAGACAATAATTTAATGATATATGATCGAATTCCAAGAGTTTTTTACAACCATTATCCACATCGGTATGGAAATATGAAAACATTAACACTAGTAGGAATATCCAAAATGTATAAGAGACATAATTTTATTTTGATTATTATTGAAATGCACATTAATTAAGTACATTTTATAACCATAAAAAATTATTTTTATCTTTACCAAATCATTTAACTATGCATAAATCAAGTGGAAAGACTATATGAAGTACCGTTATCTATTTTATTTGATCCTGATATGAGGTTTAACTCAATGTGTATGTGATGTCTTTATATACTATTAGATATAGAGTTTTTTCCCCATATTATCAACATCATAAATAAGCTATTTCTAAACATACCATAAAAATTATAGGGGATCTGTTGATATCTTATTCAATGGATTTCCCAGGATATTGGGAAAACACCACCCCTTGGTAATATTTACATATAGTAAAATCATATTTTATTGAATTAAAATAGAACCATATAAGGCTATATATGGGAAATGATTTTGGAATCCAACATGATAGGATGAAATTAGAGAGAGGGAGTCAATAGGTATAAATTTTGCTCAAATAAATATGGATAATTCTCAAACCATTTAATGGAATATGTATAAGTACAGTTTCAAAAAAAAAGTTAATATAGATAATCATAACTAAGATCTAGGTATTGAAGTTACTAACATAGTTTTCCTCATGATAAATATTTGGACGTGGTTTATAAGAATTTATAAGAAGGGAATGTTAATCCCTAGGTACATTTGTCCATTAGAGTTACTTCATAGATTCAAGGGGTATCTTATCAAATAAAACTTTTTCTAGAGCCTTCATAAATGAATTATTCATTCCATTTGTCACTTATGATTAAGTGCATACTTTAACAATCAAATGTACTGATCTCATAACCCACGAAACTAAAATATGATCTCTTATATGAGTATAAACTCATGGAAATTTTCGATTGAAGTGATAATGTGTTTCCCGAAAATACACTTAATATTGTCAATTTTTATAGGGGAATCATAATTTCGTGAATGTTACATGTGAAAATGAGGCACTAATGAAACAAAATTCCCCCCACATTTCATTATATGAGTAAAATAATTTCACAGATGAAATAATTTTTATGGGGAGTTGAATTTAATAAACCGTTATTATTGTAAAATATTTCTCTATAAATAAATTTTTTTGACAACATATTCGGATTTTATAAAAAAACCATAATAATCAATGATAGTATTTATTAAAATATATCATTAACGCTCAAAGGTAGTATTTAAATAAGGGGAAAACATATGATAAAATATATTTATACATAAATATTATTTTTTAAATTATTATTTTTTATATGATATATGTTTGGTATAAATAACATAATAGTAGTAATTTTTAAGAATAATTATTCTATGTAAAGGATAAATTCCTAAAAAACAATTTTTTACCATACTTATTAAATATCGTGAAAACATGAATTTCTTATTTATAAAATACTAATTATAAAATGATTTAATAACTCTATGACTTATTATAAAAATATTATCTTAATATTAATATTTTTTTTAATGAAAATAACTTATTAGTGAATATTTCAAAAATATCATTTTTTTAAATATCATGAATTTTAAAAAATTATTATTGTATTAGAATGAATTAGAATATTATGAAACCATTTTATAGACTGAATATATATTTCATATATAAATTTAATATTTTAAAATGTTTTTATTTTATTTTGAAATATCTATTTTATATTTTAGAACATGCGTTATATTTTATGAAAATTGTTTTAATATATTAAAAATTTTATAATATAAAAGTCTTACATCACATTTTGAGAAATACTAGTATAAAATTTATTTTATATATGAAATTATAAGGAAACAAATTATGTAAAAAGTGTAATTTTATATTTTAATTTATAAATGATAATCTATTATGAATAAAAAACTAATTACCATAGTATTAAACTAATATGGAAAAAATATATAAAATTGGAAGAAAATATATAACATGTTATATAAATTTTTTATATATATTTGTTGGGTTTTGGTTTTAAAAAACCATACCTATACTCAATGATTGTCTATTTTGGAGCCATGTGAAAAGATAAACATGTTCTCCCATTATATTAATTTGTTATAATTAACAAAATGTAATTAGATTTAGATATAAAACAGATATCTCATGAATTATAAAAAAATTTATTTCCACATAAAAATATACCCATTATAAATACATAATAACCCAAATCAATTTATATGATCCTCTTGTTGTAGGAAAATCTCTTAAGGCATACATATCCAAGGAGTCTTCAAAGGGTTATCTTAAGTCCCCAGAATGAGATATTTTTTATCTCCTATTTTCCTCATTCTTAATTTTACATGTATAAATTTTAATTTAAAATTAAATGAAATAAATAATTTTATTATATTAATTTTATTATTCCAATGGAATTACATATTACCTCATTTTTTTATTAAATAATAGAAATCAAAAAAATTATTCTTACGTTGTTTGAACTATTGACGCTAAGAAGAAATGACTTCCATTTTCACTATCCCCTATATTTAATAATTATAAGGATAAAATTTAAGAATAAATTTGACATATGTGATATAATTATTATTATAATGATATATTTTATAATCCTCATTTTTCCCTCTCATTATTTAAGAAATCAAAATAGTAACCATTTGTTGAGTGTACTACCACCTCCATGAATTAACATATAAATTATTTCATCAAGTACATTTATTATTTATTAAAATATGTTAACAATGTGATTATACATTATTATTTTATATAAATAATATCATTATTCATCTAAAATGATAAAAATATTCGAAAATAAACTACTATCATAATTATAATCATCCATTAATAATTATATTTTGTTTTGTGTAAATATATCCACCTACAACATGAATGGTATAAAATAATGTCATGAATTAATATTATAGCCTGGTGATTGAAGATATATCATATAAATAATAATATAATGATTTCAAATTTTATTGAGTGTGGTAATGTTAATATAAAAAATATTAATTAATATAAAAATTTCTATTTGTTGAAAATCATGAAACATGCTCATCATTGATTTCATCATTAAGTATCATAACCAAAAACATCATATAATTATATAATAATATTATAATTAATTATAAAGTATCAATTTCAATACCTATTATGACATTGGAATGATGATCTTTAGGATATGAGTCTGTAAAAACATGGTGATTACGAAACTGGTTCAAAAACATTGAAAATTACTCAAACCAAACATTGATCCTGAATAATAAAACTAGTATACATGTATAGAACAGTTATTAATTAAATTTATAATAATTTTTTTATGAATATATTTATGAACTAGGTAATTCATGTTTTTATCGTGATGGTACATGATTTTAATGAACGTCCTTCAACATCAAGTTTAATGGTATGAGTTTCATGTCTCTTGTTATCACCAATTTAGTTATTTTAATTATTTTACACCATTTCTACTTGTAATTTTGTCTATAAACCCACTTTATAAATTTGATACATTATCATCTCATTAATGTTGGTATTCAATTTTTCATTTATAAAATATCCATCGTGAGGTCTAAATTTTAAATTTTGTGATGTTGAAAGGGAATTGGTTACTCAACCATATACTATTGAGTTATATGATTTATTAATTAATTTTTCCCCTATATTCATAGAATTATCCACACTAAATTAGGAAATATATAATAAATTTAGGGAAAATCAGTTTTCAATTCAAATCCTCTTTGTTGATTTTTTTTATTTTCTACTATATTTATCAAATGAATGATTTTTTTTTCAAAAACTTACTTGTAACTATGAATTTTACATCGATTATCACAAAATATTTTTCAAGAACTATATTTTTTGATTTATTTTCATTTTTATCTCAATAATAAAATATATTTATCTTTTTTGGAGCCATATCTCATGGTTCACCCATAATTTTTAATTGTTAACATTATTATTTAGGATGATCATGTTTTTTGTGTTAATATTTTTAATTCACAAATATATTATATGTATTTTTTTATAGGCAAAAAACAATTTTTTATTCCCATGGGTTATTTATGAAGTGAAAATATAATTATTTTTATTTAAATGATTTTTGAAACACGTTTTTTTAATGGGATCTTTTATCACGTGATAAAAGAATTGTTTTCAGGTGTTAGTCAAAAATTTGAATGATGATGTGTGGGGTCATAAATAACAATCCAATGCATTGGTAAAATGATTATATATCCTGAGAAATGTATTTTGGTTATGATTAAATTTTCGTTATGTTATCAAACTAATGAAACATTTTATAAATGTAATATTTTTCTTTCTAATGTTGGTCCAATACTTTGAATATGCTGTTTATTATGATCTTGTTCTCTTATGATACAGATTTATGTTAATGTTTGTGAGGAAATGTTTTGGGAATTGGGATTCTATATTATGATATTGGGTATTTATGTTCTTATACAATTCCCTTTAAATTCAACATATGTATTAATATAATCACTCATGGTGATATTTTATTTCTAATATGATAAAAGTTTTATATTCTGGTGAAGAAATGAAACATGATGAAATATTTATTCATCCTTTACTATGTTCCTATACTCACACCTTTCATAATATTTCATTTCGATGGTTATGAGGATGAGTTATACTAATGAAAAATTTAGATTACAGTTTAATATGGTAAATATGTAATGAAATATTGATGAATATTTTGAAATAACTTGTTTATGTATCTAAACCATTAAAACAATAATTGTATGTACCTCTAGTTTTTTGACCAATTTTGAGTTTCCATGTTCATTCATGAAGTATTATGATGTAAATGTATTTATTATCTTGGATCACAATATTTGGTATCACAAGAGGGATAAATTATTTTTGGTATTACTTTAGATAAATTTAGTGAAACCATATGGATAATTAAAAGATATATGTATATATATATATATTGGATAACATCATGATATTTTTTTAGAGTATATATTTTTTGTTTTTCCAAAAACACCTCATTATTTAGATAATACAAGTAGATTCCATCACTAGAATAGATTTAATTTGGGGTAAAAACCATTAAAGGTTCATGTTGGTTATTAAATCAATCATAACCTAGTGTATGTGAAAGAGGAAAAATTGAGCACATAGATTAAGAATCCCACGTAATATGATTTGGTTGATTGAAATTATCTTAATGAACATTTATAGGATTGTTGAATTAGAATGTGTTAGGAAAATATTAAAAAATTACTATTAATATCATATATTGAAGCATTGGATATTTTATATTAATGAATAATATTCATTTGTGATTAATCCCTTCTTTGTTAATATAATATTTTTAGTTTATGTATTTTTACCCTTAAATATTATCAATTTATGTAATCGATAGATCATGGGAAATCAAGTAAACAATGGGTGTGATTAGGAATGTAATTATTTTTTCAATGATCATCCAAATGTAATGAAAGATAGTGTAAAAAACATCATAGAAATTCTCACTCAATATTCACAATATATAAGAAACCATTTTTTGTAGATTAATCATAATTTTTTTCATAAATGATTTTACAATATTTTTACTATATTTATGTTGAGGGTTTTTTGGGGGTGAGTTCATCTGAGTTCTCGATGTTGTTATTATTTTTTGGTTGTGCATGGTTGGTCCACTATTTACCCAAACACTATGGCCACCCCCAGAAAACTGTACACCTTAAATCAGAGGGATTTTGAATGTTTAGGGCACTATTTTTCAAATAGTATTCCCACCCAGTAGTAATTGTGAACCCCAATAAGTGGGGTACATAGTTACGATGCACTGTTTGACAAACTATGCACCCCATAAAAAATAGCGTGAGTGTGTTTTTAATACCCCGAAAATTTATAAAAAAAATCTGGAACTCCACTGTACTGTGCTATATTCGCCACCACATGACCTTAAACCTATTACTGTATTTTTTATCATCCTATTGGATTATAATTCTCCGAAAAACCCTATCATGACGAGTTGATGACCCACTTGAAGGATCTTATCTCCTCTAGTATGTTTTTTCTCCATTCACATATCACCCTTGCATGTCCCTGCTTCCGAATCAGTATGTGTATGTTTTTATACAATAGGGATGATTTAGATCTTGGTTTTAATGTATCATAATCCATTTTATATTGATCATAGATTTTTTTCCTATATATTATGTTTCATTATAATTTTCATCTCTCTTTATCAATTTGGGTATATCGATTTCATAAACGTCCATCAATGACCTTGATGTAGTTTGTTTACTTTTCAAATATCATAATCTGAATGAATATTTCATCCATGTAATTGTGAAACTAAAATTTCCCAATTACGAAATATATATTTAATTTGATTAATTAATTGGTTAATTAATGGAATTAGGTAATTTATGGAATAATGTGATTATGAGATTGTCCAAAACACGATTACAAAATTTATGGATGATTAGATATTAATGTTTATTGATTAATAAGTTATGGAATTGATATAAGTCTATGGGGTGTTCCAATATAAATGATATTTTGATAAATAAATTTTTAAATTTTTTTATTGAATTATGTTTTTTTGTTAATGGTAATGTTATAATGATTGTTACCCATAGGGTGTGATAAGGAGATGAAAATGAGGTTTTTTAATTTTTACATCATTGAAAATTTGTTAGAAAAATAGAACAATCTGTTTGAATATCAATCATTGGGTTGTGATGCAGAATATACAGATCCAAATGCTTATGGTATTCCAAACTATTGCTCTATGCGCCCAATATATTGATGTATTATATGTGACAACAGAGTTCAGTGAAATGTAATGTTGCTCCAAATACCCATGGGCTAACAGATTGCTACTCTAGAAATCGATTTTTATAATGATATTTAAATTAATTGATATATTAAAACTCATAATGGAATAAAATGTGATATACTTTTGGGGATGGTTCTAAATATGGTATGGTTTTAAGAAGGTATTTATTTATTTGGTTTCATCATGAACTCGGGGATTTATGTTGTAAAATAAAGAATAAACTTATGGTGGATACCCATTGACTTCATTAATTAAAATAATTCTTTATACAATGATATACAATTTTATAACTAGAATATTATCTTATATGCCATTGGAGGTAGCTTACTGAGATGTATTCAAACACTATATAGGATTCCTGATCATTACTTGAATACATTTCATTTCTGTAAGAATGGATAATAGAAATATCTTTTTATTAGCTGGCTCAGTTGGGATTGATCTGGGATGCGGGAACCATACATGATGGTAAGGTACAATTGTTAATTTTTAGTGTCTATATTTTATCTTTTAATTTTACACTTGAAACATATATGGAATGATTCCTTTATAGCTTTGGTTTGGTTATATTTTTCACATTTTCTTTATCATGTGATAATGGTCTTTATTGGTTATGGATTTATTCTACTTAATTTTTATTATTGTTTGGATATTATTTATTTATTTTCTCTATTGAAATAATTTTATAAAGGGGGTATAGTCCCCCAATTATATATATGTATATATATATATTTGACCCTCACTACTATTCATAATCCTCTACTGTATAGGGAGGCAAGAATTAGGTTATATCACTAAACAACTTTGGGAACCATCATGTGGAACCTAGGTTAGGACATTACAATGTTTTATAAGAGGAAATATACGTTATTTTCTTATGTATTAATATTTAAGAATGATATACATGAGACTAATATTTGTTGGGACTTGTTCATAAGCTCATGCATGGGAGTGGAAAACCCATGTATGAGGGAAAACCCAATTACCAAGGGTGGGATTGTTGTTATTGATGTTTTATGTTCTAGTGTAAAAATATTTCCACTTGAGTAATTCACTTGTTGTGTGTTGTTTTAATTTTACTGAAATTTTTTCCTAGTCTTTTATTACATGAGAGTTCGATATATATGTATCATTCTAGGAAATCGATATTTATCGTGACATGAATTATTTTAGACATTCATGGAAAAGATGGTAATGGGTAAGTTAATGAAATTAATGTACTTTTGCTTACATGTTTAAATTAAATAATAATGAATCCTAATGATATATTCAAATTGGTAAAATGATTTTAAATATGGTAAATGAAATGGATAAAAGGGTTCATAATTATAATGAATCATTAATAAAAATATTTTAACTGATTCTACCCATGAATTAGATGAGGGATGGTTGAGTGTAGTGAGAGCACCTTGATTTTAGCCATGTGGGTGGTTATAGGGGAAGACATTTTGTGGATTAATGGGAATATCTCTTCTGAAAATTTGACAATGACATGTCCTATGTTTTAAGAATTTTTTTAGTTGTAGAGATACTCCTCAAAGATGGATCTTTTTGATTGGACAACATGAAGATATAAATGAAAATTATCCTCTAGTTTTGGAACCAGATTCTATGATAGTTCTGGATGAGGAATCTAAAGAGAATTTAGTTGAGAAATTTTGGAAATTTATATAGTTTATTGAATGATACCCATGGTGTTTTGATGAATATGAATGACCTAACACCAGAGGTTTCAATTAAAAAACCCTCTAATGTTCCCAAAAAATGGTGTACCGAAGAAAAATGGGTTCTGGATTGTATCTATTAATTAAATTTTTGACCATATAGTGACTTTTAATAAAACGAGATTCAAAATGGTTTCTATATTTTACATGTTAAAGTGAAATTTTAGTGGTAAATATAGAATTGGGGAAGAAAGATCAATAATATGGTATGGATGTAATTTTAGTAGATGTTCATCGATAAATTTTACCATAAGATGCTCAGGAATGAGAGGGTAGCTAAGATTATGAGGCTTACCCAGGAGAATATTTTTGTGATGTAATATTATGGTCTTTTTTATAGAATAACATTGATTTTTTCTATAATTTCTAGTAAATGAGGCTACTATAGTGAAAAATTATCATTATAGGATAAAAAGATATAACGTGTCTTAGGTTTACTTCTTTGAGAAAAAGAATTCGTTAGTATTGGTGAATTAGGCTCACATTTCTGAGGGGATCCTAAAGGGGGATTCTTGTGGGAAAAAGGTGGTTTATATTGGAGGACCATTTGTGTTTTCTTCTGAGAGTATAAAGCAACACATTGAAAAAGACAATTAGGGAGATTGAAAATAGTTTTCATATGGAGGTGGATTAGTTACATAGAGTTGTAACTGAATATCATAACACACATGTTTTTGGGTGGGAAATATTTTTAGCTAGTGTCCACAAAAACTAGTGTAATGATGAGATTGTGGAAATATGGGTCACTTTAAGGTGTACTGCATAAACCATCGATAGTTGAGTAGTGGGGGTGGAGATAGGAGGAGATATATCACAGATAGGGGATCTTTTACCACATAACATCCTGGTAGTTGGAGTTCGACTAACTGTTGCAGTTATGGAATTGGACATGGTTCTTTTGGGAATAATCTTGCATATTAGTAGAGTGATGTATCTCAGGTGACTCACAATATAGCTTGGAAAATAAGGTAATGACAATTTCATGCAATTCATTCTATAATTATGAATTGTGAGGATGGAACATCAAATGTTTGATGTACTATTGTTATTGATTATACACATTCTAATGTGTTATTTGATTTAGGAGCCTCTCATTAATTTTTATATGATGAACATGTGAATAGTTTGAGTCTATTAGTGGATTTAATGAGTTAGGTTATGGTGATATATAGAGCATTGAGAATGTGATTGAGAGACAACTATTTGTGTAGGGATTTTTCTCTCGAGGTATGGGAGTATCTTTTTTGTTGGGATATATTTATCTTGGACATGTCAGTCTCTGAATTTTTTTTGATATGGATATTTTCAAATAAAATAGATCCCTCATATATTGTTACCAAAAGGTATATACTTTTAAATCTCCAAGGGGTGACATTTATGTCAGTCACATAGACTACGATATTTAGGTAGGCTGTGCGAGTCCATTTTATCACCAAATAAGAGATCCCACCACCGATGTTTCATATTTTTTTGTAGATGTCGAGGGTTTCAATCATGATTTATTTTCACCCATAGTGGAATATTTCAATGTAATGTTTCTAAAGGACTTCTCTAGGCATCCACCAGAGAAATTTGTTGAGTTTATAAATGTGATTAGGTCTAGAGTTGAGCCAGTTTCCATTTAACCTTTCAGAATGGATCAAAAATATCTTTAAAATCCCAATAATGATCTAGAAGTGTTGGTGGATGAGGGATTTATCTATATGAGGAAGTCACCTTCAGTTTCTCTAATTTGTTTTCTAATATGTATGACTAGGTATTGTGATTATGTGTTGATTCGTGGAAGTTGAACTAGATGGAATTGATAATCCAATATGTTCTTCCACACATCAATTATCTAATTAAGTAGTTGAGAGTATTTAATGTGTTCTCCAATGATGAAACAAGATCGAGGTATAATCATCTAATATTTAAACATTATAATACAACATAGAATGCATTCAGGATAAGGAATGGACTATTTGAGTTCATTATGATGTTGTTCGGGAAAAATAATGCTCTGATATTGTTTATGGACTTGATGAAATGAATCTTCCACCCATAGCCATATCATTTTATCACTGGTTTTGTTGATGAATTCATGGTGTACTCTAAGTCTCATCAATATCTTTTAGAACATCTTGACATCATCCTATGTACACTGAGAGAGCATCATATATATTAAAAACTATCGATATTTCAAATTTTGATTGACTATGAACATTTCATGGACCACATAATCTATAAGAAAGGTGTGTTGGTGGACCTAGACAAGGTGTAGGTAGTGGTTTATTAAGAGAATCACAATAATTCATTCAACATTATAAATTTTATATTATTGGTTTGTAATTATTAAATTTTTATCAAGGGAATTTCACACTTTTAATCACCACTTTTGTGTAGAATAATAAGGAGATAAAGTTATAATTTTCCAGATCATGTAATTATTATTTCTAGGAGTTCAAGAATAATTTGACTACTACTCCAATTTTGATCAAACCAATTATTTGTGAGGTGTATATATTATTTTTTGACACATACATGATAAGAAATTAAATAGTATTGAATTAGGGTGGCCTAAGAGTGGTGTATTGTTCATGGAATTTATGGCCACATGAATGTAACTACGAAGTGAACGATATTGATTTAGCTATAGTGGTTTATTCTTTTATGTGATGGAAGAATTATCTAACAGGTAAAAGGTTTACTATGTATTCAGATCAAAATTTCTTCATGTATATATTTTAATAGTGGGATTTGAATCTATGGTAGTAGAGATTGGTTTAGTATATGAAATTTTTTTATTTTCATCTATCTGAAACTAATGGAAAAGTGAGCAGTGTTGTTAAAATATTTGAGAAGGACAACTCTAACACAAGTAGTTCATATCATATTTATGATTGGATGATGATGTCCTTATGGATGAGATGAATGTTGTGGTTCAAGATGGCTAGGAAAAGAACAGCCCCCCATTTTAATATTAGTTGATTTCACACTTCTGATTTGGGTTAGGGAAATGTAATATGAATATCTAGAGGAAAAAAACGTGATGATGGGGAGTCACCATCAGATTGAACCAAATATGATGATGAGATCATCTATGTATTGGGTTGTGTTATTGTGCATGTGAGTATTCACAAATAGATTATATGTGAATTTTATTCCTCAAAGTTGGTGGTATATTGGGGGTTTAGTAAAATTTACCATGACCTACACTGAAAATATAGGTGTCTAAGAATGAAAAAATATATTATATTATTTGTAACATGATACTATACCAATCAATAAGTGAAGGAAAAACATTTACTACCATGTGATTTAATACAGTCATTATCCATTCCAAAATGAAATTTAGATGATAAAACATGTATTTTGTGGTAGTTGTTCCAAGGGTGCCTTAAAATAATGATGTTATTTTGATGATAGTAGATTGAGTGACGTATAAATCACATGTCTAGGATATCCATGATACTTTCTCAGTGGATCAGTTAGGGGAATTTTATGTTTGGGAGATATTCCATCTGCATGGGGTGTTGTAGATTTTTTTTTAGATAGTGAAACTTTTTTTACTTTATAGTTGCAGAAAAAAATGTTAATAGTACATAGTATTACAGTATTTCAGAGTATGTATTCCCACTCACATAATGATGGTCTGTCTAAAGATACTATACTAGTTTCATAAGATATTTTATGGGAATTGATTTTTAATATTGGTGGGTCTTTGTGGATGTAATTAAAACTTTTGGAATTTTACTATAATAACAATTATCATTAGTCATTTTAGATTTCATCGTATTTGGCACATCATGGTAGGAATGGATGATCACCATTATGTATGATAATGAGTTGAGAGTCAGAGTTTTTAGTACTATGTCTCATGTAATATACATTATAGGAGGATTAGATGATTTCAAAATGAATGGATAAAACTCTAAATAGGAAGAATTCATATATGGATTGACATCGAAAAAAATTGAGTTAATAGTGGGTGGACATATCAGCCATTGGGTTTCACCCAGATTAGGTCACCTTAGGATTAATATAAAATTAAGGTTGTTACCCAAGTTTTTTTTGACAATTTAATATTGTGGAGAGAATCTGGCCAGTGACATAACTATGGGATCATCTACAGAGGAATGTTGTTTGGTATGATGTTTCACACGTATCATGTCATCAGTTCTATCACCCAAAACCATTTCATGTGATATATTTTGATAATATTGAGCTTGATATTGATGTTTCCTCAATGATAATTCGATTCGTTTTAATAATTTCATTGATTAATTTCTGTTGGAAAATATTTTACTAACAGTTTAGGTAATGTTGAAACATGGGTGTGTTCAGGATAAAAAATGGGAGAGAGAATCTGATATATGGGATAAGTGGCATGAATTTTACCTCGATATCATTGAAATAATTTGGTTTACATCTCAAGGATGATCTGCTATAATGTTGGGATATTTTAAGATCCCATCTTTTTCTTGGGATGTTCATACTCATTTTTGTGTATTCTTTTACATTTTTTTTCAATATTTGATTGAGTTTTATCATGGGTGAGTTCAAGTGAATTTTGAATGTTTTTTGAGGGATTTTGGGTAGTGCATAGGTGGAACATGGTTTTACAAAATTGTTCTCTCATGCCCATAAAATCATGAACCCTCAAAGAAAAGGGGTTTTCATAATTGTTTCATGGTTTTATGACCAATTCATCAACCTTGTAGTTACTATGTACCTCAATTGTGGAGACAAATGGTTAATGAGTTTTGTTCAAAAAACTATGTAACCCATATTAGAAACCATGATCATTGGTTTTAATTCCTTGAAAATTTATAAAAAACACTAAAAATTCTTGTATTTACCCTGATTCTCTCATACTCAACCCTAAAAAAATTCAATGGATTTTTGAATCATCTAGAAGGATTTTGAAGATCCTAAAACCCCTTTCATGATGAATTTATGATCCTATTTAATTAACTTCTCTCCTCTAGTATGTGTTTTCTTCCCTTTTTGGTTATATATATATATATCCTATCTCCATTTTTTTGGAATGTGGATAAATTTTCCTCCATTGGTTATGATTTAGATCTATGTTTTTTGTGATCGTAATCCTTTGATCATGATCCAAGTTTTTGGTCTTAGATCATCCATGATGTCGTGATTTCTATCATTCTAATTCAATTTGATGATTTTTTTGTAGAAAGTCTGTTGACAACCTTGATGTAGGTGGTATAATTTGAAAATCTTATAATATGGATTATAATAACATGTATGAAATTGTGAAATTAAAATATCATCATTAGTTAATCACATCTTGAAATTGTATAATTAATTGTTTAGTAAATTAATATAATCATTGAATTTATGGAATAATGTGATTATGACATTTTTTCAACATGTGATTATAAAATTAATGAATGACGGGATATTGAGTTTGATTTGATAATATATTATTAATTTGATAGAAACACACTGTTTGTTCAAATATGAATGAAATTATGATAATTAAATTTATGAAATTAGTTGATTATTGAATTATGAAATTGGTTTATCAAGAGAATTGTGAAATTGGTTACCACTATTAGGGTTTGATGATAAGATGGAAATGATAATTTTTTTTACATCATTGATGAATTATTGGAAAATTGATCTATGTGATGTGATATGTGTGATTGATATGTGGTACATGGACTACTACTCCAAATATGATGGATGCCAGTCTACCACTCTAGTCCCCTAATATATTTATGTTTTATATTTGATCACTGTGTTGTGGTACATGGAATAATAATCCAAATACCCATGGGGTTTCAAAATACTACTCTAGACCCCACTTCTAGATAAATAAATTGAAATTAATTGAATAATGGAACCCCATAATATAATAAAATTTGATATCTATCTATGGATGGTTGACACATAGGAACAGACCAAATAAGGTATTGATAGTATGGGTTTCATCGTGAAGGCATGGTTTATGTAGTTAAAAAATTTATAATTTTAATGTGAAAATTAATTACATTATTATTCCACATTATTATTTATGTAATTACATAATGTTTTATAGACTAGAGAATGTTTAAGACTTGATTAGTGGTGGCTCAGCATGTTTTACTCACACCATATTCATGCTTCCTGATCAGTAGCTGAAGAGGTATCATGTTTGCAGGATAGGATTATGGAAAGATACCTATGTTATTTGAATGAGTTGGGATGGATCAATGATGAGATTACTAGAAAAGCTACTAGGACTCACTGGGTAGTTTTCATTGTGTTTATTTTTGTTTTTTATTTGACACATGGCACATAAATGGATTGACATTTTTATAGGTTTCGTTTGGATATTTTTTTCCTATTATTTTTATCATGTGATATTTTTCTGGGTTGGTTATGGCATTATTCGGGTTATTATTGAATATTAATAGTCTATTCTTTATTTATGTCCATAGATGATATTCTTTTACAATGAGGGAATTTCACCACCAAGATATATCAATATTAAAACCTCCCTACTAGTCAGTAGCCTTCGACGTATTGGGAGGTGGGCTAAAAGTCATGTGACCAACCAACTCGGGGTATCGAAATGTGGAACCCTTGTATGGACATTACACAAGCTACGAAAAATAACTCTGACCAATCATAGCTCTAAAACAAACAGGGGAAGGAGTACCATTTAATCATATCTATCATGCATCAATGAATTCCACCCTTGACTGGATATTATATTCAAAATATTATTTATCAATAAATCAATTTGATATAAACAATATTTTTTCTTCTCTAGATATTGGATCATGAGATGGTTTTCTTGGAAGTCTATCATTTAGAAGGATAGGTTGACCAATGGTGGAGTCTCAATAAAAACCTATTAGAGGAGGATGAATTATAGACTATGGGATTGAAGTTGATTATGAATGTGTTCTTCATAAATAAAATTTTTCAAAGGCTTCACAAAAGGAATAAAAATTCCAAGAGTCGAAACAAAAAGATAATGAGTCTAATTTAACATATAAAAAAATATTCATGTGGTTCATGTGGAATTCCTTTGGTTATATATCTCAATCTGAAATAAATATTGATTGTTTCCATGGTGTACTAACACCATGTATTAATTGAGAAATACCCCTTAGAGACATTGATATGAATATATTGATTGATATGAGGATATGGTAGGTATAGAAATTAGAGAATTTCAATATTTTATGGACAATAAATGAAAAGAGAAATATCTGGAGAACTCTAAGGGTATGTCATGTGTAATAAGAAAATATCTACCCCCATAATTCAAAAACTATTGGATAAACCTCACAATCAATTTCATTAAATGGTATAAAATATTATTAAACTATGATAAATTATTTCACCAAGACAATAACTGTTGAAGTAAGGCTCAGACTTTAATTAAGATAATATAGGAGAAGAAGGACCTGGAAAATGATACACCCACACTTAAATGATTCATGTGTAAGTATTTTTGGAATTATGTGAATCAATAATCAAATCCTTGTGACAATGAATATGATAGGATTCAAAACAACCCATAACCATGTAAATAAAGAGCAATATGTCGGACCACTAACATTGGGGTGCATTATTATAATGATGTTAATCAAGGTATTCATGATCACTTTTACAGATTAATTAATACACTTTTAAACTTGTTTCATTGCATTATTTTATGTCCCAAATAATTTTTAATTAATTTCTAATCAATACCCTTGGAATTAAATATTAAAAAATGTATGAAAACACCTGGTAGAATATTTATTTTATCAACGACATATAACATCTATGATTGAGAGTTTCTAGAGGATTATTCTCTAAATTGTAATTATTTTTCTACTCAACAGTCTTGATATAATATTGTATATGGATTCTATTTTTATATATAAACACTTATTAATTATATAAAAAAGGATATATAATTTAATATTCTTATTCATTCTATTATCAAGTACTATGAAAGTAATAATCATTAACTCCCTATTAAGGAAATTCAATAATATTGTCCTTAAAACCCAGAAATGTGGGATTTTATTCTCAAATGATTGGGAATGAAATAAACATTGATGACATACCTATTGTATAAGATACAATAATGTATTTCTAGATTAATATTATGGTTTTCACTTAGAGTGTGAGGGTAGGTTTTTATTAAACTCCTACATGGATCCATACCTATCACAAAGATTTTATATAAAAAAACCAACATTTAACTGAAGTGGATGAATAATTAACTTCAATATTAAATTGATAAGAGCATCATAAGGATAAGTCCATTCATTTGGGGTGCACCATCGCACATTGAAAAAATTAAGGACATATTAGAGCATATATGTATTTATTTTCATGTGCTTAATAAATTCACAATAAAAAACAAGTATCCTTGACCACATATAGATTATATGTTCAATAAACTCTATGGTCCACTATATTACAAAATGATTGAACATTGGCCTAGATATCAATAGTTACGGTTTAAAAGGGAGGATATTTCAAAAATACTTATCCACAAAAAATATTGACGTAAAAAATTTATAGTGATTCTATATGGACATAATAGGGATCAATCTATCATTATGGATTTGAGTAATAGATTCTTTTGTGATCACCTAAAAAAATCATTATAGTTATTATAGAATATATTTGTATATTTTATAAGTTGAAGGAAAAACATAACGATGATTTATTGATTATATTAGAAATATTTTGGATGAAACATATATAATCCATGTTTAGGAAATTTATATTCTGGGAATAGAATTTATAAATATCTGTTCATATAATCAGCATTAAGGGAATATTTATAGATCATTGAATAAATAATGTTGTTGATACATATCCTAGAATGACCACAATAACTATGTTTATTTTTTTTATTTTTCATAGGGATTCTAATGATAATTTGTGAGTTAATGATAAGGTATTTAAAAAAAACTAATCACATTAATAGAAAAGTGAGTGAATCTGATTTTGGATGATTAATATGATGATGAGTTCAACAGACTGAATAATAGGTCAGACATTGCACTTGTACTTACATTACCATGTAGTGGGGAAGGGTTTTTGTAACACCCCGAAATTTTATGAAAAATATTCTTTTACTTTCATTGATGTCTTCTATTATACAGCACACCATGTTTAGCTTGTACTATACGCAACACCGTATTTGCTTGCAGTATACGCAATGCTATTCTTGGATCGTGTTACACACAATTTCATGTACGTTTTATAATAGTCATTCTATGCAACATTGAGTGTGTCTATATATATATATATATTAAATGTATAAATGAAATATGGTTGGATTCTGCTATACGAAACAACGAAGGATTCTTTCACAACACGCAACCCTGACTTGGCTTGCATTAAACCTAATCGCGACCTTCCTCGATAGCGTGTGTTGTACGAAATACCGGGTTTTACTAAACAACGATATATTATAATAATATTTTTATGAACTATTAGTTATGAATAGTATTAACTAAATTTTGAATATTATAATATTATTATTCATCTTACACATTTTCTAGAACATGGTATAAGAAAAAAAAATTCGGGTAAAATAAGTATTTTTAAAAAAATGCAGTTTTGCCGCCTTTTGATGGCGCACCTACTTTAAATCTAGTTTTAGACATGTTTACAAGTACAATTTTATAAAATAAAATTCTTCATTTGAATCAGGATATAAAAATTTACATTGGATAATGTTTTGATATTTTTATGATAACATTCATATTTTAATAAATAGTAAAAACACGCTATATTATAATTAAAAACAACTTTTTTCATCATAATAATTAATATGGAAAAATTATAATATTGAATGGTTTTAAAGGATATTTAGAATATATTTTTACAATTTAATACAATGTTGGTCATTGGATGTAATTTCACATTTAAACCAGACATAAACAAGTGTCAATCTTTTGATAGTTATTATCTCTTAAGAACACGCTATATGTTTTGATAACGAGAATTATTTTTAAATTAATTAATGCATCTAATATGATTTGAATTTGGTAAAATAGACATCATTTCTGAGTTGATAATATCAAATATTGCATAGGCCTAATTTTTGGTATTTTTCTGAAAACTTTCAATTTTTGATGAATAGTGAAACAACTAAGTGGTAGTTAAAAAACTGAATTTTTCATAAAACATAATTTTACCGCTTCTGTGAGTGGAATTTCAAAAATCCGAGAGACACAGTTGATGTCAGTAAGTAAAATGTGGTTCAATGAGATGAAAATAATTTTTGGTGAATAGTAACTTTTTACTTTTTTTTGCCACGGTTAGAAGTAAATAGGGTAATTAAGGGTAAAAATGATATTATTATTACCCTAACACATGTCATAATTATATTGGATAAGTGTAATTCGACCAAAAACAACCTTAGGATTAAAATATGACCATTTAGGCCCACATGGATTAGATTAGGACATTTATTATTATTTAATTCAAAGATGATATAAAAGAGTTAAAATCAAAGTTAATTTACTAAAACATTTGTAAGATAGGGGTATACATAAGATAAATTCGATTGTAAATATTAATTAGAAAACTAATAATATTTCCTACATAATGATATTTTATTTGTAATATTTAGACATTATATAATTTAATTTATTTATGACACAATGATGATGCAGTAATTACCATAATAGTGAAAAACTAGAATAATTGATATTATAAATACCCAAATAAATATAATTTGAGATTTTTTATGAATTCCACTAATTTTATAGGTCAATAAGACATGTTAGAATTGATTTAATTAACTTTGGTCGAAGTAATAATTCTGTTATGAGTTTGACACAAATCAACTATTGAATAGTGTCAAAATTGACAGAAAATAGTTTTGAAAACAAATATTATATTATTAATTGTTATTTTATTCATACAAATCTAAGGTTCGACCAGATGACATAGATAAGGTTATATATATATTAATTAAACACATCTTGGGGGTCGCTTGGATGTGTATGGTATGTTTATTAACTATATAATATAAAAATACAAGTGACATCGTAAATGTCAATCTAAATAACTAAGCGTTAAAACTAAAAGATAAGGTTAATATAATGACCTAAACATGTGTAAATTCTATTGTATGAGAGGATTTCGACCCATCCCCACCTTATCTTCGATATAACTAAATTTGAAGCTATTAAAAACCGAATCTGACTTTATAATAAAATAATATTTTTAGTTATTCCAAAGGTGCCCCTCTCCTCCCTTATAAAAGGGCACCACCTTCCTCTTTTCCTCACACCACATTGAGCCTTCAAGATCGGAAAACTCTTGCCAAATTATCTTCTACAATTCCCTAGAAACATCCTAGAGGGCCTGGTCTTCTTAAAAGTCCAATTGTAGTGCCCTAAGAGGAGATCTCAAATAGGCGCTTCAAAGAAGAGGTAATGCCCGTTACCGATTCGTTCATCTTTATTTATTATTCCACTTCTTCTTCTTTATTTGTTTCATTATGAAGTAATAACATCAGTATCACTCATATACTGATATGTTATTATAAGTATGAAACAACCCTATTTCACCATCTATCCATCCTATGGAAAACGAAATCACCGCGCGTGCGTACGTACGGAATATCATCTCCACGCCCTGGTGTACTCTGTTTTTCCAATACCACCTTACCTGGATGGTTAAAATGGTGTAAAGTGTAACACCCCAAGCATCCTTAGTATTTTTCCTTCCGAATAATGCAATGGCGTGCATTGTACACAACTTCGAGATTTTAACACACCATAACAAATCAAACTAGCCGTTATGAATAGTAATTACTACTTTTTGAAATTTTATAAATTCTATATCTCAAAATGGACTTCATTTTTGGATTCGGAATATCGAAATTAGCCTAGGGTGAAATTTAGGTACTTTTCGGATAAATTTCATATTTTGATGAATATTGAAAATTACTAAATTTTAATTAAAAACAACTTTTTTAATCAAAATAATTAATAGTGATAAATTATGAATTTGTGTGGTTTTAAAGTATATTTAGAATATATTTTTACGATTTAATATAATTTTGGTCATTGGAAACAATTTTACAATTAAACCGAACATAAACATGTGTCAATCTTTTGATAGTTATTATCTCTTAAAAACACGCTTTTTGTTTTGACAGCGGGAATTAATTTTAAATTAATTTCTGCCACTTCTGTGTTTTGAATTTATAAAAATGGATTCCATATTTGGAATCAGGATGTCCAAATTGTGTAAATAGGTAACTTTTATTTTTAGACATTTTGAATAATTATTGTGGTAAATATTTTATTTATCATGGTTATGGGTAAATCTGGTAAATAAGGGTTAAAAAATAATATTATAATAATACTAAATTACCCTAAAACGTGTCCTAGACTTATTTATTTATAAAAGTTCGACCATAGGAAATTTTGGGACTATTTTGGCACTTCATGGTGCCATTTGTAGGTGATAGGGACACTTTTTTTTAATTAAGTTAAAATGAATACAAAAATGACACAAGTATATATCTTTTAGAAAAAAATTATTACATACGGTTATGTATGTTGGATTTTAGATTATAAATATTAATTATAAGGATAAAACGATTTCCTACATAATGATATTTTATTTATAATTTTTAGATATTAAATAATTTAATTTATTTATGACATAATGATGATGTAGTAATAACTATAATAGTGAAAAATTAAAATAATTGATATTATAAATACCCAAATAAATATAATATGAAACTTTTAATGAATTAAACTAACTTTCTAGGATAATATGATATATTAGGATAATTTAATTGGCTTTTTTCGAAGTAATCAATCTGTTATGATTTTCAAAAAAATCAACTATTGAATAGTGTGAAAATTGACATAAAAGATTTCTTAAAACAAATATTATATTATTAATTGATATTAAATTCCTAAAAATCTAAGGTTCATCCAAGAGACTTATATCATGATAGGTTCATCATTAATGGATCACTTGGGGGTCTCTTGAATGTATATAGTATGTTTGTAAACCATATTATATAAAAATAAAAAGAGACATTGTAAAAGTGAACTAATTAATTTAGAGTTAATACTTAAAGATAAGGTTAATATAAGTACCCAAACCTGTATAAATTCTATTAGTTGAGTTTTTTTCGACCTATCCCCACCTTAACATTTAAATAATCATCATTGGAGCCATTGGAAACTGAATATGAATTTATTATTAACTAATATCTCTAGCTTTTCCAAAGGTGCCCCTCACCCCTCTTATAAAAGGGCACACCTCCTTCTCATTTCTTCACACCTTCAAAGCCTTTTGGTTCGGCAATACTCTCCCAACTTCCCTCACTACAACCTAGAGGCCTTAGTTTGATCAGAAAGCCAACCTAAGGAGCCCTTTTGATCAAATCAAAAGGAAGAACCCGAAGAAGAGGTAATGATTTCACCACCGTTTTCCAAGATCATTTCTTCTTCCACTTCTTCTTCCGTTATTGTTACCATTATAAAATAATAACTCCAGTATCATATATATACTGTGAGGTTATTATAAATATGGTACAACCATATTCAGTATTCTATCCACCCTTTGAATAACATGTCACCATACGTGCGTACGTACGGCTTACCGTCTCCACGTCGTGGTGTAATTGTTATTCAATATATTATTATTTGGATGGGTATAATAATGATGTGCAACTCATGTAAATAATAAATATAACATGATAATGATTCTCTATATATGATATAACATCCAATTAAATATTATTTTAATATCAAAAGAATGATATTGTCGCTCGTGCGTATGTACGGACTACCGTCTCCAAGAACACGATGCGATTCATTCTCCATCATATCCATTCAAGTATAATTATAATTTGATCATTTAAAAATAGTATCTAAGGACTTGATATCATTCTGTATATTAATAATATACATCCCATTAATAACGAATATGGCTCACATAACAATGAATATAAAGTAAAATGAACCCGTTAACACCCGAAATGACGATATTTCTAAGATATTATTAACAAATCAATGTTAAAAGATCATATATGATATCATATTAAAGTAAATGATTCTTGTATATTTAAATAACAATTATTTAACCATTATACAGGAGGTAAACCTACCGTCAACCAAGGAAAAAGTACAAACTAAGGGATTTTCTTATCTCACTTTCAATTCTGTGAGGTTTCAATTGTTCGCCACTAAATTATTGAAAGTGGTGTATTGTGTACTGCCATTTGATATATATTATCATGATTATCTTTATATTCGTGTTATTCTGTAAATCATTTGGTGGTTACTAACTTTTGATCATATGACTCGGTTGATTACAACGTGGTAAGGGGTTTCTAATCTCACTTTTAATTTCGTGAGATTTCCATTATTCACCACTTATTTATTGCACGTGTTGTGTGTGCTGCCCATAATTGTATTCATTATGTAATATACTCTAATTTATGGATATTTACATCATCATTGTATGATCCTTCTTTCATGGTTGTATGTTTCGTAAGTTACCAAATTGACAAGGGAGTTTGATATTAAAATTTCCACTCATCCGGCATTACACATACTTCATTGATTATTTTACTCCAAGATTATGTGTGGAATTACTATTCATTTTCTTATGTCATATTTTCCACTCCCCTTTCTATAGATATACTTTTGATACACATAATAACTCCATTGATAAATTCTCAAGTGATCGGTATGAACTTGATAAGAGTAATTTTAACTCAATCTCCATTTGTTGAGTTAAATGTTCAATTCATTGGTGTTGTTTTTACAAGAATATGTGTTAATGTCATCTGATTGATTTACACTAAATATCCAATCATATTGAGTGTATTTATATTTTACACAAATAATTATGTCGTTGATTTATCCTTAACCTAATGATACAACCTTTGTGAGAGATTTCATCTAAATTTAAATTCCATTGAGACTTCTTTGTTGTTATACACGAAATCACTTTTATGTGGTGTATATAATGTACTTTGACATAGTATATCATGAATCCCTTTATTCTCATGATATTAAAATGTTTTGATTACCTCAATTATTTTTATTCAAGTGTCGCTCTTTTGGTTAGTATCTCTAACTAAAATACTATTTTTAAATATTTTAAAGACTTATTCTTCTAAATATTTTTCATTAATGTCTATGTTTTAAAAAAATGGTTTTAAGGATTTATTTATATGGACATTAAAGTTTTAAAATTAAAACTCATTTTAAAAAGCTTCAAAGTGGTATGGGACACATTGATTCAAAAATCTATTTTTAAATGGCTTCTTGACAAATAGTGTGACATTTAAATGTTTCCACGAAAAGGGGGATATTTCTCTCAAATAGTTTTGATGATTATTTTCATCTATGTCAACATCCTTCATTATTCTTGATTGAGGTCAATGTGATACAATACAATCTTCCATATTGTATAGAATGATTTATGTTTGACTGTGGATGTGCTATTTTTATACCATTCATGGTTTGTGGTAAAAGTATTGACACTTCATATGCTAGTTTTAATACGAATGTTTATGGTAAGTTTAAACCTGTTCATACGAGGAATGCATTGGACTTAATAAGTGACGGGTGGAGCCCTCTATAGATCCTCGATGCATCAGTAGGTCTCATGAGACAAACTAGTGTCTTGGCACAAGGCCTTGGCAAAATCTTATTTGTAGTCTTGGCACGTGGCCTTGGCTATGTGGTTATGATAGTCTGGCATTATGCATTCCATCATTATGAAAGTGGTTATTGATAATGCGTGGTATTGTTCAACTAGTAGAATATCCATTTGTTTAATTAAATGGCATTATTTTATTTTATCTTTTCCATTTTATGCTGATGTTCAAGTTTAAAAGGCTTTTGTTTTAGTTATAAATTGCCTTAAGTGTTTATGCTTATTTATGAAAGCTTCTCCTATAATGTTATCCTTACTGAGCATCTATGCTCACCCCTTTAAATGTTATATTTTTCCCATGATTATGATGAAGTAATTTATGAATGACCGGCATGGATAATATGAGGGGATATGAAGAAAAGATGTTTTTTATGATGTAATGTAAAAATCTATGTATGTATCTAGTTATTCCAAGGCTACTAAAATAATCGGTCTTTCGAGACTTGATATTTCTTGTGATCATGCCAATGTTATGTAATAATGCACCGACTCTAGGTAACTAGGGTCAGGGCGTTACATTTGGTATCAGAGGAAGTTTATTACAAACCTTGGAAGCTAGATTTAGATAAACTCTGATTAGAGCACGTAGACCTAAGATGAACTTTGAGGATTAGTATAAAAGAACTTCCTAGAATTTTGGAATTGTAGAGATTTTGTGAGTTTTTCAAGCAATACATCCATGTCTGGATATGAGCAGGTAGAGGCGGCTCTGGCATAGATGTACCTAGGGGTAAAACCCGAAAAAAACCGCTTTGAGCTAGACTCGAACGGGAAAAGGTGCATGAAAACGGGCCTTGCTGCACTCTTGGTTACGACACTCCCGGGGGATATGATTAGGATAATTTACAATTTCTTTACAAACCGATTTATGTAATATATATATAAGATGAGAGTAAATGACCTTGGTTAATCCTAATATGTTTCAAATTGAGAATATGGTGACATTTTAATCTCTAAATGATTTTACGACTACTGTTACTCACACAAAGCTTTCTGGTTTTAGTCAATGGCTGGATTCCAAGGAATTCATAGTGACTTTGAGAATGATGTACAAGGTGGGAACGGTGGTGGAAATGAGCAACAAAATGGAATGTTGAAAGGCGTAAAAGATATCGTCTTTATGCGAAATCAGTTTTCCAAAAATATGATCAACAACATATATATTAACCAACTCCCAAACTAAAAAAGGAAGAGAAAGGTGATAAATGAGAAGAGCTCCAGCAATTGAGACCATGGAGAAAAGAACCCTCAATTTTCATCATGCAGGAAATGTGGAAAGAGACAACCAGGAAAGTGTCTGAATGGGACAACAAAATGTTTTACGTGCGGGAAGGAAGGACATAAAGTGAAGAATTGCCGAATAAAAATGAAGAGTACTATGGAAGAAGATAAAAATGGTCCCAAGAGTCCAATTTCAGTCATTTGCCGTAAATTTAGGGGACCTGGCCATTACCGATTGAATGTCCTATTCTATAGGATATTTTCTTGGTCAAAGAAGAAGCTATGTGGAAATAAATGGTTGGAGAAAAATTTAAAAAGTATTAGCACTCCTTGTTGATGGGTTTACTTTGGAATAATTTTCTCTTGTATTTGTAACCCCGCAGTTTTCCAGGTGAGAATGATATTTGAGGAAAAATTGTCTCTTCTCTTGTGGATATTGGTATAAATAACCATTTGGTTTTATATGATCATTGGGGTTTGAGAAAATTATAAGTTATTATAATTTGGGATGAAAATTCAAGGTATGATATAACATTTGTGGTTAAATTATGTTATTTTGAGGAATTTATATCATTTTGGTAATATTATAAAATATAGTTTTTGAAAAAGGACAACACGTAGACTGTGTGGCAACCCGTCGAGTTGGAAAAAGCTGTGGGAATCGAACCCACAACCAAAGTGTGATTGGGATTTATCACCTACCACTGGACTACGTGAAGTCCCTGGTTAGTGTGACTATTTTTTTTGTTAAATGATTTTATTGATCAATAATAAGATGATTTGGGTTCTTATGTCTTATCAAATAAATACCGTTGGTATAGGAAAATGATTTGGTGATTAAGTGATAAATGTTATTTTGGAAGATGTTCGCTTTGTTGGGAACACTATATGTCCAAGGAAAATAGAATATAATGGGGTTTCATTTGTAGAATAATGGTGGATTTTTATCTACATTTTTATTGTGGATTTATAGTGATTTTTGTTATTTATGGAAATGATTAACCTATAACAGAGAATATGTGATGATGTTAATTACTTTTAAGTATGTGACTTTACGAGTATTTGATGTCATTGGGATATACAATTTAAAATGGGAGACTACATAATAAAATTCTTCTATGTTTTGGGTTTCAATATTAGTTTGGATTATATTGAATTATTTTTAGGACAATTGATTATTGAATGGTATTTATTTAACTTTGGGGTATTGTTGGTTTAATTTTAGAAATTAAGATTAGTGCATATTTATCTCAAGGAGTATCCTTTTGGGGGATCATTAGATCATTCACTAACCATTTTGGTTTTGATTAATCTTCAAAGACAATGTAAATATATAGTTTATCTTGCATGGATCATGTGATTCTATAGAAGTTGATTCTAGCTCTTCCAGTGTGACCAAGTCTTCTTGAATACTCATTGTTTAAAAAAAACTGAGTTAGTGGTGGAAATTTATTAAAGAATGAAACTCTACATAAAATGTCAGTATATCTCTTAATGTTCTTAGTCAATATCATAAATGAATTCCTTGTCCTTATGTAATGTAACTTAAAAAAATGTTGTCCGTTTACTTTCCTACTAGGAGACTAATGGTCGTTTGTCCCAACACAAGTTTGTAGTTTTCTTATTGTTAACTTTCTCCTGATCATGATTTCTATCCCTCTCCATCAGAACTTGACACTTAGTTTATCATCCATATCCATGTTTTCTTACATGGAATCCTAGTATGGGTTATCTTGGATGACCCTTATACCTCTCTTTCTTTCTTTTAAAGTGATAGTTTTATTGACTCTTTTTCCGATGTGGGACTTTCCATTATATTCCCAAGTAAAATTTTATAAATTTCGAGGACGCAATTTAATTAAGGTGGGGAGAATGTAACACCCCAAGATTCCTCAGTATGTTTCCTTTCGAATAATGCAATGGCGTGCATTGTACGCAACATCGTGATTTTATCACACCATAACCAATAAAACTAGTCGTTATGAATAGTAATACCTAATTTTTAAAATTTTATAAATTCTATCTCTCAAAATGGACATCACTTTTGGATTCAGAATATCGAAATTAGCCTAAGGTAAAATTTTGGTACTTTTCGGATAACTTTCATATTTTGATGAATAGTGAAAATTACTAAATATTAATTAAAAACAATTTTTTTATTCAAAATAATTAATTGTCATAAATTATTAATTTGAGTGGTTTTAAAGTATATTTAGAATATATTTTTACCATTTAATATAATTTTGGTCATTGGACACAATTTTACAATTAAACCAAACATAAACAAGTGTCAATCTTTTGATAGTTATTATCTCTTAAAAACACGCTTTTTGTTTTGACAGCGGGAATTAATTTTAAATTAATTTCTACCACTTCTGTGTTTTGAATTTAGAAAAATGGATTCCATATTTGGAATCAGGATTTCCAAATTGTGTAAATAGGTAACATTTATTTTTAGACATTTTGAATAATTACTGTGGTAAATATTTTATTTACCATGGTTAAGGGTAAATCTGGTAAATAAGGGTTAAAAAATAACAGTATAATAATACTAAATTACCTTAAAACGTATCCTAGCCTTATTGTTTGATACAATTTCGACCATAGGTATCTTTGGGTCGATTTTGGGACCCCATGGTGCCACTTGTAGGTGATAGGGACACTTTTTTTAATTAAGTTAAAATGAATACAAAAATGACACAAGCATATATCTTTTAGAAAAACAATTATTACATAGGGTTATATATGTCGGATTTTAGATTATAAATATTCATTAAAAAGATAAAACGATTTACTACATAATTATATTTTATTTATAATTTTTAGACATTAAATAATTTAATTTATTTATGACACAATGATGATGTAGTAATTACTATAATAGTGAAAAATTAAAATAATTGATATTATAAATACCCAAATAAATTTAATATGATACTTTTAATGAATTAAACTAATTTTATAGTATAATATGATATATTAGTATTGATGTAATTGACTTTTTCGAATTAATCAATCTGTTATGTGTTTCAAAAAAATCAACTATTGAATAGTGTCAAAATTGAAATAAAAGAGTTCTTAAACAAATATTATATTATTAATTTATATTAAATTCCTAAAAATCTAAGGTTCGGCCAAGAGACTTATATCATGATAGGTTCATCATTAATGGACCACTTTGGGGTCTATTGGATTTATATAGTAAGTTTATGAACCATATTATATAAAAATACAAAGAGACATTGTAAAAGTGAAACAAATTATTTTAGAGTTAATACTTAAAGATAATGTTAATATAAGTACCCAAACCTGTATAAATTATATTGGTTCAGTTCTTTTCGACCTATCCAAACCTTAACATTTAAATAATCATCTTTGGAGTCATTTTAATCTAATATTAATTTATTATTAACTAATATCTCTAGCTTTTCCAAAGGTGCCCCTCACCCCTCTTATAAAAGGGCACAACTCCTTCTCATTTCATCACACCTTAAAAGCCTTTTGGTTCGGCCAGACTCTACCCAAATACTCTCCCAAATTCCCTCACTACAACTTAGAGTCCTTAGTTTGATCAGAAAGCCAACCTACGGAGCCCTTTTGATCAAATCAAAAAGAAGAACCCGAAGAAGAGGTAATGATTTCACCACCCTTTTCCAAGTTCATTTCTTCTTCCACTGCTTCTTCCTTTGTTGTTACCATTATAAAATAATAACTCCAGTATCATATATATACTGTGTGGTTATTATAAATATGGTACAAAAATATTCAGTATTCTATCCACCCATTGAATAACATGTCACCATACGTGCGTACGTACGGCTTACCGTCTCCACGTCGTGGTGTAATTGTTATTCAATATATTATTATTTGGATGGGTATAATAAAGATGTTTAACTCATTTAAATAATAAATATAACATGATAATGATTCTGTATATATGATATAACATCCAATTATATATTATTTTAATATCAAAACAATTATATTGTCGCTCGTGCGTATGTAAGGACTACCGTCTCCACGAACGCGATGAGATTCATTCTCCATCATATCAATTCAAGTATAATTATAATTTAATGATTTAAAAATAGTATATATGGACTTGATATCAATCTGGATATGAATAATATACATCCCATTAATAACGAATATGGATCACATAACAATGAATATAAAGTAAAATGAACCCGTTAACACCTGAAATGACGATAATTCTTAGATATTATTAACAAATCAAGGTTAAAAGATCATATATGATATCATATTAAAGTAAATGATTCTTGTATAATTCAATAAAAATTATTTCACCATTATACATGAGGTAAACCTACCGTCGACCAAGGAAAAAATACAAAGTAAGGTATTTTCTTATCTCACTTTCAATTCTGTGAGATTTCCATTGTTCGCCACTAAATTATTTAATGTGGTGTATTGTGTACTACCATTTGATATATATTATCATGATTATCTTTATATTCATGTTATTCTGTAAATCGTTTTGTGGTTATTAACTTTTGATCATATGACTCAGTTGATTACAACGTGGTAAGGGGTTTCTAATCTCACTTTTAATTTCGTGAGATTTCCATTATTCACCACATATTTATTGAATGTGGTTTGTATACTGCCCATAATTGTATTAATTGTGTAATATATTCTAATTTATGGATATTTAAATCATCATTGTTTGATCCTTCTTTCATAGGTTTAGGTTTCGTACGTTACCAAATTGATAAGGGAGTTTGATATTAAAATTTCGACTCATCCGACTTTACGCATACTTCATTGATTATTTTACTCCAAGATTATGTGTGGAATTACTATTCATTTTATTATGTCGTATTTTCCAATCCACTTTCTATGGATATACTTTTGATACACATAATCACTCCATTGATAAATTCTCAAGTGATAGGTATGAACTTGATAAGAGTAATTTTAACTCAATCTCCATTTGTTGAGTTAAATGTTCAATTCATTGGTGTTGTTTTTACAAGAATATGTGTGAATGTAATCTGATTGATTTACACTAATTATTCAATCATATTGGGTGTATTTATATTTTTCACACAAAATTATGTCGTTGATTTATCCTTAAACTAATTATACAACCATTATGAGATATTTCATCTCAATTTAAATTCCATTGAGACTTCTTTGTTGTTATACACCAAATCACTTTTATGTGGTGTATATAATGTACTTTGACATAGAATATCATGAATCCCTTTATTCTCATGATATTACAAAGTTTTTATTACTTCAATTATTTTTATTCAAGTGTCGCTCTTTTGGTTAGAATCTCTAACTAAAATACCATTTTTAAATATTTTAAAGACTTATTATTCTAAATATTTCCCATTAATGTCCATGTTTTAAAAAAAATGGTTTTAAGGATTTATTTATATAGACATTAATGTTTTAAAATTAAAACTCCTTTTAAAAAGCTTCAAAGTGGTATAGGACAATTTGATTCAAAAATCTATTTTTAAATGGCTTCTTGACAAATAGTGTGACTTTTAAATGTTTCCAAGAAAAGTGGGGATATTTGTCTCAAATAGTTTTGACGATTATTTTCATCTATGTCATCATCCTTCATTATTCTTGATTGAGGTCAATGTGATACAATACAATATTCCATATTGTATTGAATGAGTTTTGTTTGACTGTGGATGTGCTATTTTTATACCATTCATGGATTGTGGTAAAAGTATTGACACTTCATATGCTAGTTTTAATACGAATGTTTATGTTATGTTTAAACCTGTTCATATGAGGAATGCATTGGACTTAATAAGTGACGGGTGGAGCCCACTATAGCTCCTCGATGAATAAGTAGGTCTCATGAGACAAACTAGTGTCTTGGCACAAGGCCTTGGAAAAATCTTATTAGTAGTCTTGGCACGAGGCCTTGGCTATGTGGTTATGATAGTCTAGCATTATTCATTCCATCATTATGAAAGTGGTTATTGATAACGCAAGGGATTGTTAGACTAGTAGAATATCCATGTGAGTAAGTAAATGAAATTATTTTATTTTATCTTTGCCATTTTATTCTAAAGTTCAAGTTTTAAAGGCTTTTGTTTTAGTTATAAACTGCCTTAAGTGTTTATGCTTATTTATGAAAGCTTCTGCTATTATGTTATCCTTACTGAGCATCTGAGCTCACCCCTTTCAATGTTTTATTTTTCCCAGGATTATGAAGAAGTAATTTATGAATGACCTGCAGGGATAGTATGAGGGGATATGAAGACAAGATTTTTTTTTATGATGTAATGTAAAAATTTATGGATGTATCTAGTTATTCCAAGGCTACTAAACTAATTTGTCTTTCGAGACTTGATCTTTCTCGTGATCATGCCAATGTTATGTAATAATGCACCGACTCTAGGTAACTAGGGTCGGGGCGTTACATAAAGAATAACTATACATAGTTATTATAACATCATACTGATTCTGATATATTTTATCATCCACTCCAATTCAATTTAATAATTATGGAAATGATATCATCGCTCGTGCGTTCGTACGGACTACCGTCTCCACAACGCGATGAGATTCATTTTCCATGTTAACCATTAAAGAATGATTATAAAGTATACATAAGCTATAATAATAAAATATATGAAATTATAAAGATACTAGATTTATCTATATATATATGTATGTCATCTACTTAATTCGATTATACTCAGTAAGGAAACGAAAACAGCGTTAATGCGTACGTACGGCCTACCGTCTCCATGAACGGTGTATTTCATTCCATTTATTAATCTATTATATTTATGTATATTATGAATGTATATTATATATAAATGATGTTTTATATTATGGAATTAAGTAATCATGATCTACGTAATCCCATGAATAATTACAAGTCAAATCACGAACCCTAAATGAAACGACTTTACCCAAAACGCTCTTTAACATGGAATTTACAAAAGAACGGGTAATATAAAGTCATAAGTAAACCATATATGATATCATAACAATGAGTATGATTCTGGAATAAGTCAATGACATTATTTAAATCATTATACAGGAGGTTCGGACACTTACAAAGCAAATCGAACCTATGGTAAGGGAAATATCACAATCTCATTTTTATCCGAGATTGTTTATACTTTAGTATTTACTGGGGTGTATTTTATCATCCAAATCCATTTTTCGTAAATATGTAATATTATTTCCATCCACATACAATTGTTTAAATCTAATTTTACCCTTCGGTGAGTTTTTAGTAAAAGATATGAAATGAATCTTTTTTCGTTTTTCGTACGAGGTACTTTTTGACTTTTCCGACAAAAGTACGAGAAGAATTTTTTTTAACATATATGGTATGAATGAATTTTTGAAAAATGATTTCCAAGAAGCTTCCTTTTCATGTTTTCATGTTTATTTTTAATCGACTTCTTTTAGTTTATAATTGTATGACATGTTAAGAAAGGAAAAGTGTTTTTGAAGCAGAAATGCTATTTTCCTCAAGAATGGAGTTCAAGTGTTTTATCAAAATTATTTTCCATCTAAGATAATAAAGGGTTCTGTTTTTATCCCTATTATTACATTGATTTGATTATGTTGTGATGGAATTATTTTTATTAATTCCTTTATCTTATATGAATTGTTTTATGATGTCATGTTGTTTAAGAATCCCATTTTTATTACATGGGTTATGAAATGATGTATGATTTATGAATTTGTGGCACACATAAGAATGGTATAATTATGAGATGTGTGGGAACTATATCTCCCTCCAATGCATTGGTTATATATTTTATATCTCATGAGATAGACATGGCTGGAATGGTAAGTTAAACCGGTTCAGTAATACAGGACTGGAACGTGGAGTGAACTCGATTTAGAAAGGTACTTTGTCCACTAATATGGTCTTGGAAGCAATTCCATGGATACTATGGAAATCATATCATGTGCTTAATGGTTTCCACAATTACATGTTTTATTCCCATGCTATTTTATCATGATTAATGTTTCTTTATGATATATGCCTTACGTACATCAATGTTTTATGTCATTGCTCAATCTTTTGATGTTTAAACATTATGTTCATGTTTTTAAGTTCAAATGTATATGGTATGTTTTATTTTATCCATTCTTACCCTTACTGAGAATTTGAGCCCACCCTTTTTATGTTTTCTTTTCCCCAAGATATAAAGAAAGGTTTTAGGTAAGAAAAAATGGGGAACATCTTTATGGGAGATGTTGAAGATCTTTCACCACGATTAGATGATTACTTTCCAAGTTTCCAAAGACACTAAACTATTACGGTCCTTGTGTGTCTGTTTTCATTATGTATTTAGTATTCTGCAAAAGTAATGTAATTTCCATGTACGTCAGGATTCAGGTCTCTATAGTTGGTATCAGAGGAAAGTTTTAGTCAACCTTTGGAAACTAGGATGTAGGAACTATAGTGAGATCCCTAGAGATATTTCTAAAGTATGTCTAGGGATTTCCCTAAGGTTAAGTACAAGTATTTGTTATAGTCCTAGAATTATGGTAACGATATTAGATTAAACCTAAGATGTTAGATATTGAAGGTACCCCTACTTTATTATATTGTTTTACCTAGCGTGATTTTTTCCTCTCACATTATTCTTTTTGGGTTTTAGACGATGGATAGAATCCGAAGGAACCGTGTTTCTCAATGTAATTAACAATGCAATGATTGTCCTCCTGAACAAACAAATGTTATGGGTGATGGAGTGAAAAATCTTATTGCTATACTTACACAAACTATGAATCATTCTGGACTTCCAAATGAGCAGAGAAGGGAACAATATTCTATTGAGTCCTTCATGAGGCAACGTCCACCGTCTATCAGTGGGTCTTCTGATCCACTTGTTGCTGAACAATGGATCAGTATTACTGAAAAGATATTTTCAGTTCTTCTATTTTCTGAACATGGTAATGTCATCTTAGCAGTATATCATCTGGAAGGTGAATATGATCAATGGTGGAATCTTATCAAGAATACAAGGCCAAGAGATGAAATTGAGTCCATGGAATGGGATGAGTTAAAGAACATATTTTTTAATAAGTACTTCCCTCGTATTCTTCGAAAAAAGATGGAGAAGGAGTTTCGTGAGCTTAAACAGAAGGATGATGAATCGGTTGGTATATACGAATCGAATTTTACAAGGCTTGCAAGGTATGAATCTGGCTTTATCATCCTACCTGAAAGTAATGTTGACAAATTTTTCAGTGGCTTAAAACCAAGTCTTTGAAGGGCATTAGCTATAAGAGACTTCAGTAGCTATTAAGAAATTGTGTGTTGTGATATCAAGGTAGAATTGGAATTTGGTGTAACTTATCCATCTCATGGTTTTGACATGAAACGAAAGATGGAGTTCAAGGAAAAATCTCAAAATAATGGTTAAAAGAATATGAATGTTTCCTTATGCTCAATGTGTGGAAATAAGCATGGTGGAGATTGTCTTAAGGGGAGTAGAAAATGTTATAAGTGTGGAAAAAAGGTCATCGAGCAGCTGAGTGTCCAAGTAATGGAAAAAGGGTTGTTAATTGTGTGAATTAAGAAAAGAATGCAGAGAACTCACCAACAACACTTCAATGCTTCAAGTGCAATGAAATGGGGCATTATGCTAATCAAAACCCTGATCCAAGGGATAATAATGATCGACATGAGCAACCACTAAAGGCAAAGGACAAAGGGAAGTCACATGCGATCACTATTAGTGATGTTGAATATAACAACGATGTGGTGGAATGATTAAGTGTTTATGTAATGGAATCCAAAATAATGTTGTGTATAGTATCGTGGAATATTGGAATATTTATGTATTGGTCTATTGTGGTTTTCAATGATTTTATAGTACCGGTAACCATGTAAAGTAATTGAGATATTTTTGGTAAGCAGATGGTATCCGCATAATGAAGGGATAAGGAGAAAATCAGATGTTTGATAGTATTCATGAGCTCATGACTGATATAAGGAGAAGGTTATATCATGGTTTGAGTATACAGAATTTTTGGATTTTGGTATGAGGAAAGAGTTATCTTTTGACAGCATTCATGTTTTGACTAAGGTTTAATGGGTATTCATTTTTCAAGAGAATACATGATTAAGGTATTCACATGATTGTAATGTGACCAACAAGATATATGGGGGATAAATGATGGTATTCACATGCTTGGTTGATGACATTTAAATTAATCGTCTTCTTTATACTATGAGCTTGCACCAAAGTATTTTAGATAATCCTAAAGATTGCAATGGATTATGTTGGACATAAGTTAGTATTGTTTAAGGATAGAACTTTTTTGATATTATTTATGGGATGTTATAGTAATGTAGTTTTACAAAAAGGACAACCTGTAGGACGGGAGACGGCCCATCGCGTCGGACAATGCTGTGGGAATCGATCCCACAACCGAAGTGCGACTGGACTTTATCGCCTACCACTGGCCTACAGGAAGTCCCTATTTAGTAGAAATTAGTTTTATTATATTAAGCAGTATGATATATGAAGTATAAGTCCATTTTATGAACCATATATGATTACTCTCACTATAGACCGACTTTTGTATATTTAATATCTTTTTATAACATTTTTTTGAAATGGATGGAATGACCTGTCATTCTATCACGTGATCTGCTAACACTTCAAGAATAACAAATTCAACTGCATTTCTTTAAGAGATGAAGTGGAAATTGTTTAAGGCACGAACAACAGTGAGATTGTACCGAAATAAAGTAATTATTTATTCTAATTCAAAATCTTCAACTTTAGGGAAATGATCTTGCAAACCAAAAATGTTGTCCTAGTGCCCTTATATCCGATGAATCAGACGGTACCCTAGATCATCACAAATTTATGGCTTTGTGATTGTTGTCTTTTTCATAGCCATGTCCTCTACCACCCTCCATCAGGACATGATGGTTAGATTTTTCTTCCATATCCATATTTTCACCTATGTTCTCCTATATGGAAACGCAATGATGAGTTACATTGGGTAATCATTGCATTTCATACATTAGTTTTTAAAATTAAGTTTAAGTATTCCTTTTTACGATGTGGGTTTCTATGAATAGTAAATGATTTATAACCCCGACGAATTTCGAGGGCGAAATTCATTTTAAGGGGGGTATAATGTAACACCCCGAGATTTTATGAAAAATATTCTTTTACATTCATTGATATATTCTATTATATAGCACCCCAATTTTAGCTTGTACTATACGCAACACCGTATTAGTTTTCAGTATACACAATGCTATTCTTGGATCGTTTTACACACAATTTCATGTACGTTTTATAATAGTCATTCTATGAAACGTTGAGTGTGTATATATATATATATTCAATGTATAAATGAAATATGTTTGGATTCTGTTATACGAAACAACGGAGGACTCTTTCACAACACGGAACCCTGACTTGGGTTTCATTACACGCAATCGCGACCTTCCTCGATAGTGTGTGTTGTACGCAATACTGTGTTTTACTAAACAATGATATATTATTATAATATTATTATGAACTAACCTTTATGAATAGTATTAACTAAATATTGAATATTATAATATTATTATTCATCTTACACATTTTCTAGAACATGGTATAAGAGGAAAATAAATTTTTTTGCGTAAAATAAGTATTTTTCAAAAAATGCAGTTTTGTCGCCTTTTGATGGTGCACCTACTTTAAATCTAGTTTTTTACATGTTTATAAGTTCAGTTTTATAAAATAAAATTTATCATTTGAATTAGGATATAAAAATTAACATTAGATAAGGTTTTGATATTTTTCTGATATCTTTCATATTTTAATGAATACTAAAAACACGATATATTTTAATTTAAAAAAAACTTTTTTCATCGTAATAATTAATATGGATAAATTATAATATTGAATGGTTTTAAAGGATATTTAGAAAATATTTTTACAATTTAATACAATGTTGGCCATTGGATGTAATTTCACATTTAAACCAGATATAAACAAGTGGCAATCTTTTGATAGTTATTATATCTTAAAAACACGCTAGATGTTTTGACGACGAGAATTATTTTTAAATTAATTAGTGAAACTAATATGTTTTGAATTTGGTAAAATAGACATCATTTGTGAGTTCATAATATCAAATATATCTTAGGCCTACTTTTTTGTATTTTTCTGAAAACTTTCAATTTTTGATGAATAGTGAAACAACTAAGTGGTAGTTAAAAAACTGAATTTTTCATAAAACATAATTTTACCGCTTCTGTGAGTGGAATTCCAAATATCCGAGAGACACGGTTGATGTCAGTATGTAAAATGTGGTTCAATGAGATGAAAATAATTTTTGGTGAATACTAACTTTTTAATTTTTTTACCGCGGTTAAAAGTAAATAGGGAAATTAAGGGTAAAAATGATATTATTATTACCCTAACACATGTAATAATTATATTGGATAAGTTTAATTCGACCAAAAACAAAATTAGGAATAAAATATGACCATTTAGGCCCACTTGGATTATATTAGGACATTTATTATTATTTAATTCAAAGAAGAGATAAAAGAGTTAAAATCAAAGTTTATTTACTAAAACATTTATAATATAGGGTTATTCATAAGATAAATTAGATTGTAAATATTCATTATAAAGATAATAAGATTTCCTACATAATGATATTTTTTTTGTAATTTTTACACTTTAAATAATTAAATTTATTTCTGACACAATTATGATGCAGTAAGTACAATAATAGTGAAAAATTAGAATAATTGATATTATAAATACCCAAATAAATATAATTTGAGACTTTTTATGAATTAAACTAATTTTATAGGTTAATATGACATGTTAGGATTGAGTTAATTAACTTTTGTCGAAGTAATAAATCTGTTATGAGTTTCACAAAAATCATCTATTGAATAGTGTCAAAATTGACATAAAATAGTTTTTAAAATAAATATTATATCATTAATTGTTATTTTATTTTTAAAAATCTATGGTTCGGCCAAATGACTTAGATAAGGTTATATATATTAATAAAACACAACTTTGGGGTCTCTTAGATGTGTATGGTATGTTTATTAACTTTATAATATAAAAATACAAGTGACATGGTAAATGTCAATCTAATTAACTAAGTGTTAAAACTAAACGATAAGGTTAATATAATGACCTAAACTTGTCTAAATTCTATTGGATGAGAGGATTTAGACCCGTCCCCACCTTATCTTTGAAATAACGCAATTTTTAGCTATTAAAAACCGAATATGACTTTATAATAAAATAATATTTTTAGTTATTCCAAAGGTGCCCCTCTCCTCCATTATAAAAGGGCACCACATTCCTCTCTTCCTCACACCACTATGAGCCTTCATGTTCGGACAACCCGTGCCAAATTATCTTCTCCAATTCTCTATAAACATCTTAGAGGTCCTGGTCTTCTTAAAAGACCAATTTTAGTTACCTAAGAAGAGATCTCAAAGAGGTGCTTCAAAGAAGAGGTAATGCCCATTACCGATTCTTTCATCTTTATTTCTTATTCCACTTCTTCTTATTTAGTTGTTTCATAATGAAGTAATAACATCAGTATCAATCATATACTTATATGATATTATAAGTATGAAACAACCATATTTCACCATCTATCCATCCTACCGAAAACGAAATCACCGCGCAGGCGTACGTAGGGAATACCGTCTCCACGTCGTGGTGTAATCTGTTTTTCCAATACCACCTTACATGGATGGGTAAAATGGTCTAAAGAATAACTATAAATAGTTATTATAAAATAATACTGATTCTGATATGTTGTATCATCCACTTCAATTCAATTCAATAATTATGGAAATGATATCATCGCTCGTGCGTACGTACGAACTACCGTCTCCACGACGCGATAAGATTCATTTTCCATGTTAGCCATTAAAGAATGATTATAAAGTATATATAAGATATAATAATGAAATATATGACATTATAAAGATACTGGATTTATCTATATATATATGTATGTCATCTACTTAATTCGATTATACTCAATAAGGATACGAAAACAGCGTTCATGCGTACGTACGACCTACCGTCTCCATGAATGGTGTATTTCTTTCCATTTATTGATCTATTATATATATGTATATTCTGAATGTATATTATATATAAATCATGTTTTCTATTCTGTAATTAAGTAATCATGATCTACGTAATCACATGAATAATTACAAGTCAAATCACGAACCATAAATGAAACGATTTTACCCAAAACGCTCTTTAACATGAAATTTACAAAAGAACGGGTAATATAAAGTCATAAGTAAACCATATATGATATCATAACAATGCTTATGATTCTGGAATAAGTCAATGACATTATTTAAATCATTATACAGGAAGTTCCGAAACTTACAAAGCAAATAGGACCTATGGTAAGGGAAATATCACAATCTCATTTTTATCAGAGATTGTTTATACTTTAATATTTATTTTGGTGTATTTTATCATCCAAATCCATGTTTCCTCAATGTGCAATATTATTTGTATCCACATAAAATTATTTAAATCCAATTTTAACCTTCGGTGAGTTTTTAGTAAAATATATGAAAGGAATATTTTTTCATTTTTCGTACGATGTATTTTGGACTTTTCCGAAAAAAGTACGAGAAGAATGTTTTTTTAACATATACGACATGAATGGATTTTTAAAACATTATTTCCAAGAAGCTTCCTTTACATGTTTTCAAGTTTATTTTTAATCTAATTCTTTTATTTTATAATTGTACGACATATTAAGAAAGGAAAAGTGTTTTTGAAGCAGAAAGGATATTTTCCTCAAGAATGGAGTTCAAGTGTTTTATCAAAATTATTTTCCTTCTAAGATAATAAAGGGTTTTGTTTTTATATCTATAATTAAATTGATTTGATTAATTTGTGATGGAATTATTTTTATGAATTCCTTTTTCTTATATGAATTGTTTTATGATGTCATGTTGTTTAAGAATCCCATTTTTATTACATGGGTTATGCAGTGATGTATGATTTATGAATTTGTGGCACACAAAGAATGGTATAATTATGAGATGGGTGGGACCTATATCTCACTCCAATGCATTGGGTAAAGATTTTATATCTCATGATATAGACATGGCTGGAACGGTACGTTAAACCAGTTCAGTAATACAGGACTAGAACGAGGAGTGAACTCGATTCAGAAAGGGAATTTGTTTACTAAGATGGTCTTGGCAGCAATGCCTTGGCTACTATGGAAATCATATCAAGTGCTTAATGGTTTCCAAAATTACATGTTTTATTCCTATGCTATTTAATCATGATTAATGTTTCTTTATGATATATGCCTTACGTACTTCAATGTTTTATGTCATTGCTCATGCTTTTGATGTTTAAACATTATGTTCATGTTTTTAAGTTCAAATGTATATGGAATGTTTTATTTTATCCATTCATACCCTTACTGAGCATTTGAGCTCATCCTTTTTATGATTTATTTTCCCCAGGATATAAAGAATTGTTTTAGTTAAGAATAAAAGGGGAAGATCTTTATGGGAGATGTTGAAGATCTTTTACCACGATTAGATGATTACGTTCCAAGTTTCCATAGACACTAAACTATTACGGTCCTTGTGTGTCTATTTTCATTATGTATTAATTATTCCGCAAAAGTAATGTAATGTCCATGTACGTCAGGCTTCGGGTCTCTACAGTTTTTAATATATGGTTATGGTTATAAATTTTTTATGGTTTTATCCTAATCCATAATGATTATTTAACCCATTATACTTTCACAAATTAAATATTAGTGATTAAAATTACCTCATGTAATATTTTAACTTGGAAACATTGATCTTTGATTTCAATGTTTTTTTGGAAATATCAGTATATTGAAAAATATGATATATTATTTAACTATAAGAGACTTAAACATACACCGAAATAAAATGAGTTAAACATATTCCACATGATATGGATGAAGTTTATAAATATTATTGTCTTATAATATATTCCCATTGAGTGAAGTAAAACAATGTGGTTGAAGCTTCCATATTGAAAGATCATGACACTATATCAATGATACAATTAAAAAAACAATGATCATGGATTTGTATAGGATGAATATCCATATAATAATATAAGGAGTTAAATACTATCATTCGCAACTAATTTCTCATACTAAAATTCATTATAATATAATGGAATCCAAGAAAGATGATGTGTAACTATAAAAAAGGTATTGAGTATTATAGATTTCAATGTTGGTAAAGATGAATTTATAAGGTTATGAACCCAGATTTATGTTCTATCAGAACTAGAATTGAAGGGGGGACTTTTTTATATCACTCATAGATCTTACTTATCCATTCCTACAATAATCATGATGATATAGAGATATATATATCAATAGTGAAACCTAATTTAGGATTAAATAATGATGGATATTAAATAATTTATGTCTGGATGTTTTGTATGATTGAAGACAATGCTGATTCAATGAAAACTATGTGTATATTAAAACCATTACATATACCAGTATTGAAATGGGAAACCATTATTATGGATTTAATTATAGTAATCCCCATGATATATATTGGGTATAGTAATATTTTGGTTTCAGTTGCCTACCTGACTATATTAACACATTTTATTACAATAAAATAATATTTATATCCCAGCCTCGTCCCAAAGATATTGATAAGGATAACGATAATTTTTCATGAAGTATAACTCTTCATTGTATATAATTATGATAATAGTTTTATATCAATGTTATAAAAAATTCTATAAAAAATACTGGTGATAGAGTTTAGTTTCAACACCGTTTATTATATTCATGTATATGTTTTGTTAGACGAGACCATAAAAACACCTATGGTAATGCTGAGATATTATTCGATGGATTTTAAAGATATTGGAATTAAAATCTACCCTGTGTAGATTAACCATATAAAAAATATTTCATTCCATAAATCCAAAGGGTCATATGGGGTTCTTTATAGGAATAACTATATAAATCTAACCACTAGTTGAAATATTGAATCAAATATAGAAGGTGTTGTGTAAAAAAACCACTAATATATTCCAATTTTTATATATGAATCATTTCATGAGGATGAAATATATGATATTGTGTATCTAATAAGAAAAAAGCACTGCCACTTATTTTAATCCATGTATTAAAATTTCATGGATGAAGATATTTTAATGATGTAGAATGCAATAACATAAGATTTCAATGAAATTTATATTGTTCTATAAATATTTTGTTTGATATTTTAATTCACATGTAGAATCAAACACTAATGGGTAATTACATAGTTTATTGAAATATATACTAACAATGTAAAGGTATTTTTTAGAAAATTTAGAAATTATTTTTTTAACTATGTTAGGAAATAATGGTCCACAATTATATTGTTTCCACTAGTAAATATAAATAGATAATAAAGAAATATTATACATGAAATTTATTTTCTAAATAGATATTTTTAATGAATGATATATAATAGGTATAGATAATAGATTAAAACTAATTTTTATAGAATATTTAATTTCCCAAATGGTTGAGTTCAATATAATTTTTTTCCTACGTTGTGATAATATTTAAATATTAATTTTATAAATTATAGAATATGAATTTGTTAAATTGTAAATATTTATTTACATATTATAACACATTTTTTTATTTATCTAAAGAAATTAGTTTTAGGTCAAATGTGTAAAATTCAATTTTTAAAAATAACACAACATTTACAACATTATTGTTTTTTAATAATAACATACAAAATTATAAAAAAATTAAAGACAAAATATATATTTTAGAAGAGTCATTATAATTTAAAATTAATTATATTTAATTTTCATACTTATGAATGTCGCTTTTGATGTTATGGTATTTTTTCAAACGTTGTTTTAATACATTAGAAACTTATTATATTAAAATTTATTTATATAACTTTTTGAAAAGGGATATAAATAAATGTATATTGAATATTTAATTAGATGAACCAAATAATCTAATAAAATGTATTTTATTTAGTCTATAAAGAATATGATTCAATGATAAAAAAAATTCTTATTACAGTAAAAAACCATAATGGTAAAATAGAAAATGTAAGTAGTTAAACGAATAACGTGTTAAGAAAATATGAATTAGAGGTTATGGTTTGGTCAACCAATTACATTATAATCTAAATTGTGGTCTTTTTTCTACCAATGTACATGTTTATCATATCCCTCCTTTATATTAAGTGGTTATCATATAAAAAATTTCATTCTCACCACTTATATAAGGGTACATTACCACCCCTTAAGAACACTCAAGGATGTAGGCTTCCATGAGAAATTATAGTTGTTCTTATTCCTTTATAAACCTATTATAATTACACGATCCTCCAATAATATGATATTGGATTCAGCCCTCCATTTATATTTATTCCACCATGGGAGATGACAAGTTAACAACATGATTACTTTGTTCCCAAACTACTTTTCATTTCTTTCTGCCTTCACCAAATATAATTTCATAGATTTTATGTAATATAATCAAAATTTTTGAATACTACATTTTTTTATAAATTTTGAATAAATATAAAATTTTATGATCATATTATATTATGAAAAATGTAATACACAATCATGAGTTGTGTGAAGTACCAAATTCTTGAAGAAAGGAATTCTTTTTTATTTCACCAATACCACATTTCACCCATTATAATTGTGAAATTAAAGAATATTTTTAAAATATATAAAATAATATTTATTTTGAATAGAATAATTATATTCCTTCTTTTTTCCCTTTCATTCTTCCAGAAAATAAAACTTTATGCTTTTATTATGTTGACTACCACCTCCATGAAGTGACATCATTCTTTATTCATCTATTTTCCTTCTTATTTATATGAATTTATATAAATTAGTCTCGTTATAGATAATTTTTATAAAAAATATTATCATTCTTCTTCAATAATTATTTTATTCTAATGTAAATCAATATCATAAACATAATCATCCATTTATTATTTTATATTAAGGTTTGGGTTAGTCTAAAAACCAATATGAACAATAATTTTACATAATATCATGGATGAAAAATAGATATTAATTCCTAATATTTTGTGATATAAATAATAAAATAATGATTTTATATTGGTTCTGAACAATTAATTATAACATATATCTTTTTAATGATGATACCTATGATTGTTCAATAAAAATATTTTAATCATGTTTATCATAAATTTCTTTATTAATGATCATTACATAAAATAAAATAGAATGAAATTATATATTTAAAAATATTTCAAAAGAATATATTTATATAAACTTTTTCTTATGTTTATTATGAAATTTTTTAGAATAATAAATAAAAACCCCATGATTATGAAATTTCTCCAAGCAATCAAGATCACAAACACCCAATTTTAAAAATGTATAAATACTAACCAATACACACATATAGAACAATTATAAATTATTTTTTATATAAGGTTATATATTTTAATTAGGTTATGATATATGTAATTGATATGTTATCATTATGTTGTAGGAGGTTTAACGATTTCTGTGGAAATCAAGACTAAAGGTAAGGGTTTCCTAAATTAAATTTTTACTCTTTTATACACATTTCTTATAATATACCATGTTTTAAATAAAAAGGTGTATATACTAAATTTTCTCATTATTTATGGTATTTAATGTTTAATTTTAACTCAAATATTTCAGGTAGATTTTATTTAATAATTTACGATGTAATAAATATTTTATAAATATATCTTATTCGTTTTATTTGAAAGATTAATTCTATAACATCATACCACTATATTGAAAAAAAATCAATTTTAAATGATTCTATCTCTTATAACTCTATGGAAAATTATTTTTTATTTTAAATTCAAATCCCTTATTTTTTTATTTTCACATTTTTTAAGAAAAATATTGTGTATTTTCGAATAGATACCATAAAAAATTAATTTTTCATTGATGAATATAAAATAAAATTGATGAATGATCATTTGTTTCTTTTCATTTGAATATATATCTTAAAAAAGCTAAATATCGCATGTATCTATGTTTTATGTTTCACCCACAATTTTCCATTTATTATTTTATTATTTATGGAATTTATGTTTTTAGAATCAATATATTCATTTAATGGTGTTATTTTAGACCATTTTGAATGATATGAAACTTATTTTTATTCTTATGGGTCATTTATGATATGAAAATTGAATTATTATAATTTTATATTTTTATAAACCCTATTTTTTATTTCCCTGAAATATTTCTTATGTTATTAGTCAATGATATCCATATAGGACTTAGATGTATAAATGATCAGTGGTGGGATCCAATATATCCCTTAAATACATTGGTTAAAAATTAATATCACATATATAAAATATTTGAGATTATGTTTTAGTTTCTAATAATCATGGGCACTGATGTTGTGGATCATCAATATATTTCTTCAAAATGCTCATATTTGTTCCATAGATGAGATATTTTATTAATTCTTTTCAAATTAGAATATTATTCATGGATTATATTATTTTTATTGATTATGTGTTATTTGTATTATGTTTCCATGTTGACCTATTTTTGTTTGAGTTCTTCTCTCATATCATTTTATGATTACATTTATTTTATGATTATCACAAATGTTGACATGATATTTTAATTTTCGCATGTATCTTCTCATCATTATTAATTAATACCTAATGAAATGTTTATACATCCATTAATGAGTGTTTTTATCATCCATTTCATATGTTTTTACCCCATTTACATGTATGAGTTTTACTAATGATATGTTCTTAATATGGTATAGTATATTTTTTTAGTAAGAAATGATTATGATTATTGTGAAACATGTTTTTTATAGATAATCCACTACGACTCTAACCATAATGTCGTCTAGTTTGTGTGGAAATTGGTGAGATATAATTTTTATTCATGTATTGTAATGAAAATAATTAGTCTATTTATCTTGGGTTTTTATAACCATGTAATGCATTTCAAATGAGGATAAAAAAAATTAATATATATAAATTGATAGATGATCCGAATAGAAAATTCTAGTTCAGAATTTAGGATTAAAAATAATGGAATATTGGGAAATTGAAATCCATAATTTAATAGAAATTTATAAAATAGAAAAATATTAATCACTCATCCTATTAATAGTCATATCATGATGATTCTTCTAGTATATATCAGATCGTAGTTCAATAAGTGAATGATTAGAAAAATATTGATTCTTTTTGCAAGAATGTATGACAATGAGGTTTGGTTTCATATCCATCATGTCATATATTAATTGAATTTGGTTCTATTGCAAGGGGAAATGTGTCAATTTTTATATCTCTCGGTTATAAATAAAAATAATTTATCAACAACTAAAATTTATGGATGATTATTTGAAATTGTACGATGATTGTGAACTTGACATCAGGAATATCATGTTACTGGAAAAGTATATTAAAAAATTGGATATTAATATTTGAATCTATAAAGTACAAAATACTTCAATTAATATAGAGTAAATATAAGTTCAAATGGAATTGATAGATATTTATTAAAAGAAAAAATATTAGAATAGATCCTGGATAAAAGATTTGATTAAATTTATGATGTATTTGTAAGATCAAGATAATATTATGATAAATAATACATATTTACTGATAAATTTCATTAGAAGGTATAGACTTCGAATTTCCCTATATATTCTAAAAACATTCATTTATACTAAATGTTTTAGACAATTGAAATTATTGTTCATTTTTTTGACGAACATATTAATATTTATTTCATTAATCATTTACTTATAAATGATTTATATGTAGTAATTGTTATGGAAGTTATAAATTATTATTAATTTTATATATCTTTGTTTATTCCCACAATATGAAATAATTATAAAATTGAATGTGAGAATGATTCTCAATATAATGATTATTAAAATGGGAGTATGCCTCATGTAAAATATTAAAAATATTCAAAACAATCACATTTATTTTTTGTTTAGGTTTTATTTCATGATGATTCCTAATTTTATTCTATTACTTTGGGATTATAAATTATCCCTCCATATTATTTCGATTTTTCACTTTTATACTTTATCTAAAAAAAAACAATGGGGGAGAATTGTTATGTTTTTGATGTGAGGTACATTACCATTTGATTTAAGGTTAATATTTTATAGAAAAATATTTATAATATTAGTTCTTTATAAAAGGTAATATTTAATTCACCATATATCATAAATAAGAGAGAATTATAGAATGTTATAGGAACATTAATATTAAATTTCAATGGAAATTTCCTTTTAATATGTCTTTGTTTATTATTAAAATGGGGGAGAATATTGAGTCATATGTCTAATTTCATATCCTAATTTTGGAAATATCATTACATGTCATCTGTATTTAGAGATATCTTGATGTTTTTTAATGTTATATTTGTATTCATTTTATAACTATTGATCTTCTACTTTTCAATGACATGAATGCAATATCAAATATTTATAAAACATATGTACGTCATGCGGGCCCAATTATAAATAAAGGTTGAGATTATTTCGACACCAATAAAACTAATCCTAATTTTTTTGATTATTCCATGGGTGTTTTTAATTATTTCATCTATAAATATATACTGAGCTTCAAGGAACTGAACATAAATTGGGGAAACTACATTCATGAAATTATTAAAGAGATCCTTTCTTTTTAGTTTCCACATTTTATTATTTTTTTACTGAGTGTTCATAGATAATACATTGTGGGGTTCTGATTATAATATCTAGATGTTTTGATGATTATAAATTTATATTTTTATTTTTGTGATGAAATAGATTATAGTTATATAAATCAATGTTATTTTTAATCCCTTGAGATCAATGAGGTTTATGGGATAGGAACTATCTTTCTTCCAAATTGCGATGTTCAATGTTTACTGGTTGATAGGACTATTTTTAAACTTATTAACCAACTAATATAATTATAATAGAGACATATTATTTTGATAAGTATGTTCATTAATTTAGTATTTAAAAATCGGTATATTTTTTTGTGTTTGTCAATAAGGTTCACAGAAAATTACTTTTATAAATTAATTATATCTAATAAATCTCTTATTATAATGGTATAAAAGTGAGTAGTTCCAATGAATTAAAACTATAGGAAATAATATCTATTAAAATATTATTTTGATTATTATTTGATACTCAATATTTTTTCAAGTATTATGTTCATTATTATATTTTTTGTATATATTTTTGGTTTAATTAATGTATAAGAGGATAATTTCCTTTACATGCATACATTATGTACTTTTTCAGTTTGAATTTTGTAACTTCTAGACATGTTATATTTTGGAGTGGGAGGAAATCTACACATGGATATATAGAATCAATTACTAACCCCTAATGAAGCAACCATTTTTAAATTCCCCCACCCCTAACAATTATTTTTCATAGATATTGAATCCATTAAAAATAATGATAAAAATTTATAGATGGATCATCAAAAGATTACATTACATGATAGATATTCAATAATAAATTATGTGCTCAATATTCTTATGTTCATGATTCTATAAAAATATGAAATATTCACATATTTAGGTTGTTAAATTTATCTTTTATAATATTAAAGGATAATTAAAAAATATATAAAATTATTTTTCCATATAATTTTTTACTCTTAATAGAAATTTGGATGTTGATTAGAATGGTTGTAGAATACATAATATGAGTAATTCCATAAAATTTCATTATTTATTATATATTTGGCCATAATTTTCCTACAAGATTCAATATTGAGTTTCATTTTCCACTAATTAAGATTATTAATTGGTATATGGATGTTACTTTTTCAATTTTTTATATACCACATACTAACTAATTTTATAATAAATTTTTTCAAACATTCGTTCATTTTGATAACACATGATCTATTAATTAATATATAAATATAGAACATCATCCCTAATCTAAAAACATATTTATAAGAGAGCGCTTTATTTTGGAAAACACAATAAAATGATAAATAATTATCAAGTGTATCATAATAGAATATCATCTTTCTAACACTTTTACAAAACCATTTAAATTTGATATATTTGATTATATTAGAATACATTTGGGAATTATTAGTGATACGTGATCCTATATTATTCATCCATTTTCAATATTCTTCTCTAAATTAAAATTTCATGAAAAATAAGGAGGAAATTAATTGTTTTTAATTTTATTTCTGATGTTTCATGTTATTATCCAAATGAGAGATATTATAAAGCTAAAATATTTTTTTATAATTATAATATACTTTATGTTTATTATGATGGAACATGAGTGGTTTTTAGGAACTATTTTTATAAATATAATACTATCATATTTTATATTTTTTAATGAGATGAATTAAATCCATGAAATTTCCATTATCTATTTGTCAATTTTTAAAGAAATCATAGTAAATAAAATCATTCTGAAGGTGTTGTTCAATGATGATTGGTATGAAAAGTATAAATAAGTTCAATTGATTGTTTTCAAATTCATAGTACATGATAATAACAAAATTATATGTAAATAAAATAAATTATTTGAACTCTATATTATCTAGTAATTTTTCTAAACATCTATCTGTGAAAATTATGATGGAAGTAAAAAAGAAAAATTTTGAGTCAGAGAACATTAGTTTGTTTTTTCGTTAAATATTTTTTATGATATTAGATTACAATTCAATGTTAAATCCTAGTTAAAATAGAAAAAAATATTAAACTTATGGGTTTATTTATTAAACCATAGTTTATGATACCATATTCAGAGTAAATGAGAGTGTTCATAATATAACACAATATGAACTATAACGATCATGTTCGAGTGGATACAAGGATTAATTATTCTGGGAAATAGTGATATTGAATCCATAAAGATAAAAGATGTTTAAATTATTTTTTTACACTATGAAATAAATATTTTTAACCATAATAAGGTCATATGGGACTTATAGTGAACCATAATATTCATAAATATATATCCCATCATAATAAATGAATACTCATTACATAAAAACACAATCAAAACCAAAATTCTATAAGTTTAGTATCTTTTAAAACATAGATGAAAAAATGTTAAATAAGAGATATAAATCATCTATCACAATATTCTTCAAAACCAGCTTCCATCATATTCATATATTACTTAAGAGAATTTATCATAACTGAAGGATATGGAACATAAGAAAGGGAGAGATTATATTCTTTATAACATTAAATAAGGAAGGTATTAGTTATCCCTTATGTATAAAAAGATCATAATAGTATATTAACATGATCATAACATTTTAAAACCATTTCTATGATAATAATGATCTTAAATTTTAATAAATTCATAAGTCGTAGTATTCTATAAGGAATAAATCACAAACTGGTCAGCAAATATGATCCATGAGATCCTAAATTTTGATTATGACCAAAGTTCGTGTCACAAACATGAGAATATAAAAACATTTCATTAGTATTCCATTTTCACTACCCTAACTACTATTTATTATTAGGTCCAATTCATATTCCCTTATTTTAGTCAAGATTCTCTCATAAGTCTGTCATAGTATACATATTCCTTATTAATGATGGTTGTATCCCCTTTATAGTCATGATTATCTAATGAGATATCCCTCACTGATGATTTAATTGGAGGGATATATAATTTGGGTCCCATTCATGATTTAATTAATATCATACATATGTGTTTTATATGATCGTGTTATCATATCATAAACTATGAAAATGAAATAATTTCTATAAAAGATTGCTTATTTTATCATAGCATAACCTAGAAAAAATAAATGAGATTCATAGAAATCATATCATAATAATTATAAACCATCTAGATAAATATTATGGATTGTGTATTTGGATTATATCTTGAGTAAATCAGAAGTAACATAACATGATTTCATCTAACATAGAAATTATATTAAAATATCAAATGAAATATTTCTTAAGGAAACTACCAATTTCATCTAAAATCACTTATTTAAAATTTAATTATTTCAAAAATATTATAGAAAATAAATTTTTAAGTAGTACAAAAGAAAATTTTAAAATATTATTCAAATAATTGATTGTTGAAGATGGAATGAAATTATGTTTATGCCTTTTTTGTAAAAATAATTAATCCTTTCAAATTTTAAGTAAATATTAATAACTCACTAATTTTTAAAATAATAAGAATATTAATTTTATAAACTATTGTTAGAATTAAATATTGGTAAAATAAAATTAATAAATCTTATAATAATATAAAATACAATACATAAAACATTGTTAGAAGACATAGTTATAAAATGAAAAATGCTTTGATTGAAGATAAAAATAAATTCATTTTTCATTAAAATCATCCATTATTATTCATATTTCCATAATGTAGGGAAAGTAAAAGATAAAAAATTAATATCCACACATTAATATATTAGAATAAATGTAAATTGAGTATTTATAGATATATAATGATATTTTATCATTATAAACATAATCACAAACAATATTAGAAAATAATGTGACTGTTATAATAAAACCATTATTACATTGATTAATTTCAAATAAATACATCATTAAAGAGATAACTTTAAATGGATATTTATATATATCACGATAAATCTCATTTTTAGAATCATAAAATAATATCATTATAGTTATATACACAACATAAGAGAATGAGGTGGTGAATATGGAATGTGTCTCCATAAAATTAACGTGAGACTAAAAAGAATTACCTCATGTTTGATTTAATTTTAAGGTGCTCATAGCAAAAGTAAAATAAATGTAAAATTTTTATAATTCTATTCTAATTAATTTACTTCTTTATAATTTCAAATATGATCCACATAAAAAATTTCGACACTCATTTAAGAATAATTCTTTATTAAAACCATCATTTTAGTGTATTATCAAATTTTCATGATAATTTCACTTTTTGTAACTCTAGTACTATTACATTGATGATGTTTATTTGACATACATAATGATAAAAATGATATAAATATAATATATATTTACTATTTATATATTTAGAGTCATCCATTAAATATATAGATTATAAAATAAATATCATCATTCAAGGAGACAGAAAGTCATACACAAACATGAACGCTATTTTGACTTCTCAAAAGATGGAACAAAAGAATAGTCAATAATAATTCACATTTAAAGTGTAAATTTTATATCATATATACCATATATATTCATTAAATGTATCATTTTTATTATCTTTGTAAATAGGAAATGAAAAATCAATCACATCACTTTGTGGATGTAATAATTCACACGTATACACACACAACATTATCTTTTTCCAATTGAATATTTGAAGGTGGATAATGGATGTTAAATTATCATAATAACAATTATGTATATAAATTATACTGAATTAATTATATTATAATTGATTACATTGATTTATAGGACATCCATGAAGAAATAAAAATGAAAATGCTAGGTTAAAATTTATAAAATTTCATTGAGAAACCTTTATTGGATTTCACATTAATCCACGAACGGATGGACCTGACGAAAAAAAAATATCTATGATTTTTTGAAAGCATATAGAATTGTATTATGGAATATCATGGTTGATATATAAGGCTTAAAAATGTCAAAAAATTGATTTAATTAGAATATAAGATGATAATATTTCAACATAATCATTTAAATTGAAAATTGGATTTGTTTTGTTTTAATCTGAATGTTTTTTATTTAAAACCTTCTCCCCATTAGTCATTCAGTTCAATATCATGATATCAATTTTTTTGTCTTATTTATGGGTCATTAATACTACTAGAAAAAGAAAAACTGACCCAAAAATGGACCATGGTTGATATCTTCAACTATATCCCATTCACATTCCTACATTATATATATTCATGAATATTAAATCATTTAATTAAATATTTATTGTTATAAAATATAATTGATGTCATTTTTAAAACAATTCATTTATATTGGAATTGAAAACATCCTGAAGGAAATGAAATTAGAATTTATGAATTTAACACATCTCTAATATGTCATATTTATCATTAGAATTAAAATATCATAATAATTCCAGAAAATTTTATTTGGTTTTATATTTTAAAAATAATTTATTTTATTTTTCTTTTCATTGAATAGTCAATGTGTCGATATTGAATAATCATTTATAGAAATTTATTCAACCACTAAAATTTTCAAATAATTTAAAATGATAAAAAAATAGAAATTATAATTAAATTTTATATCTTAAATTAAACTCATTTTATAGTTATATAAAAATTCTAGAGTTTCAAAATTTAATAGAGTTATATTTTGTATTTATTCATTCCTTAAAAAAACAAATAAATAGGTAGAAAAAAAATTAACAAGGATATCAAAAAAATGAACATACAAAATAAATTAACAAGGGTATAATTATTATATGAAAAAAATTAAAATGACCAATTAACAAAATTTAAATATAAAATTTAAATTTTGGGTATATTTTTTATCATTCAATTTATAAAATAGGTAGAAATTAATTTCTAATTATGTTTTAAAAATGAAACACAATCCATTTTTTAGATAAAAAAATACTAAGCATAAAAATAGATCTATTTAAAGCCCATTTTAAGAAAAAATAGTATATGATTGTTAAAAATATCAATGAATATATAATATAAAAATTATAATAAAATAATTCAATAATATTGAATAATTTAATTTAATAGTATATATATACAATGCACACTTCAAAATAGTTTTTCTTATAAAGCCTCGCTTTTATTTTCAAATAATATTAATAATTATTTTAAAATAATTATTAACAATTGAATTCATTTTATAAATTTTTTTAAAATATTTTTTTTCTTAATTTAGTTATCCCTATTTCTACCATCCAATATAATTTATAGGTTATAAAAATCATAGTAATTAACTATAATTAATTACTATATTATGATTCATTTAAACTCACAATTTATTTTATTTCAAGAGATCTAAGAAATATTTGTTTGAAAAAAAAAATATATTATAACATTTTATGTTATAACATTATACCTCCAATATAATGAGTATATCCCTTGTAATTTTATCACTATGAAAAAAATAGGCATTTCCTTATTTCATCACATCTAAGGGTTTCAGACAATCTTATGTGAATTTTATAATCTACCAGAATACATCTTCAAGGAGAGTATTAATATTCCAGAGAACATTATATCTATGATCTATGATTTCTAAAAATTATTCATTATACAAAATATCAATAAAAATTATTGAAAACTATGATATCAGTACATGTGAAGGTTTAGTTCTGTACTTCATTAGGATAGATACATGGAAGACATCGTGAAGATGAGAGATGTTCTGTGGAAGTATCAAGGAAAAATATATCATCCCTATATTATCTTGAACCTAAAAGATAGCAATATTCATAGTGATCATCAATCAATTAATTCTGAGTCTTATAAAATTCTTCAACATATTAAATAAATGGAATACATTCTCAGAAATATTGAATTCTGAATTTCACATGTGATTGTCATAATTTTTTTTTCAATAATGAGCTAATATTATGTATCAAGGAATGTCACTAAATATCTTTATAATTTCTTCATATATATCTTGAATAAATATATTTATTTATCTGAATTAATTCCTGAATATTTTAGTTTTACAATTATCTTAATTTAGGTCTGCATACGGGGCTATTAGAAAAATCAACTAAAAGATATTTTTTTTTGATAACAAAACTCTAGAGGATGGTGTTATACCCATCCACATTTATAACCTAAAAAAATGTTCTCTACATATCCTGTAGGATTTTAATGGTTATAAAATAATATCCACATGTATGAGGGTGAAAATAATTACTGATACTCAATACTGTACTCAGATCTTGGGGAAGTGTTCACCAAAAAATTAATTTAAACCTTCTATCCTAATGAGATATAATAGATCGTGGTACTCTATGTTAACAATAAAATTCCTTAATCAATATCCTAGAAAGATATTATAGTAATAAATCTTCTATAATTGATATTATTTTTTCTATCTTCATAATTATATCTACTATATTGAAATAAGATTTTGAACTTTATAATTTTTGGGGTCTCCAAAGAAAAAATTAATGATGATGTTCCCCCATTTCCATTATAGTCGGATAATTTTAATAACATCCTTTTATACATATATATAATACTTTTATTTAAAAAATTCCTTGATCCATGATATACACTCTTCAGTATCTCTCTTCATGTTGTCCCTCTATGAATAATCATTTGTGTCTCTATTTTTCATCATACTTCTATGATTAATAGTGATGATGAACTACAAGCATTGATAAATAAATCCTTATTTATATCTGGGATGGATTAAGAATATACATGGTTTTAGAACCATATCATTCAATAAAAAATAGGAATGAACTCAAGGAGATATTTTACATTCATCTATAGTTCCATATCATCATTTTCACTTCAATAATCTCATATAGATAGATGGTTAAACACTGATTTGTTGAAGATAAAATTTATTTATCTATTTCATGGTTTGTAGATATATCCATTCCAAATCTAGAAATATTATATTATTTTTGATCCTCATCATAGATAACCTATATTGATCCTTTGTATTCATATAATCATTCACCAAATTAGATTTCCAACATTGGTATTGTATTGATCAACCATATTGATAAGTCAACTGCAACTATATTTTCTAGAATTTATTCATATATTTCTGAGTTAATATATATATTTGACATTAATGATTATATATATATATATCACTTTTATCTATAAAGATAATGCCACAATATTATTAATAAAAAATACCTCATCCTACTATAAATCATGAGTGGGGTAATTTCCAACATAATCCCTCAATTTTGTTGATTCATAATATGTATCTAATCATTTTTCATATTCCTTCATCCCATTAACTTTATCGATGCATCGCTATATATTACAAAACTTTTCCCACTATAGGGTAGTGTGATCATAGGTCCACTGGCTAACCTTCTATTTACTTCCTAGAAATTCCCAAAAAGATCAGTTGTCTAATGGATCTTGTATCCCTTCTTAGTAAACATGATGTTTGTATTAAGAAATCATTAGAAATTCTCCATAATGAGTCAATATTATTAAAAAAAACCAATAGATCTTAGTCAAAACTCTTTGAATTTTACAATATTCAATATCCTCAATCATTAAAAGTTCAACAATCATAACCTCACATGAGAAAATATGACTACAAGTGAAAAAATTTATAGGAAAAATTAATAGTTGTTAAAATTTATATATAGCTTCTATTTTCTTAGGTTCCTCAGAAAAATCATCAATTTATCATAATTATATACTATTACCTTTGAATATATAAGAATATCACATTTAAGACATCCAAAAACTGATAAAGGCAATCACTAGAAAATATATTCATTAAATAATTGATGTTAACATGGAAATTAATAACACCGAGTAGAAGCACTATAAATTCATATTTTCCACACGTCAAATTTAATGTTATATTTGGTATTTCATCCTTATTACCTTTAAGGACTTCCAAAAACTGATCATGTTTGGTTCTCGATAATTAATATTGAGTCACATAAATGCCTAATTCCAATTTACAAAAAAAAACATGTGGACCCCAAGGTGACACATCCAACCAAAGGAATCCATTATTAAGATTCACCCTGAGTTTTTTATATTCATTAACACAATATGGGCTATTCTATATGGATCTTTTAAATAGGTGTAGTATTAGGTATGTGTTCTATTGAACACTAAAAAAACGATTTTGTGAAATAGTAAGAATATATTATGGGAAAATCTAGAAAAACTCCCACATAATTGGTATATCTTTAATGCCCTCTTTCTGCTGGAAAATTTTATATAAACCCCCCTTTTGAATATGAATAAATAACCAAAAATTGGGTATAATTTAGGTTGGATGGTAATATATATTTTCTACCTAATAAATTATTATACTGAACCTAAATTTTCATATACTGATATTAAATATCTTTTTATGAATATTTGTTACATTCAAAAAACATACTCCTAAGGATCATAAATATATAGCGAATTTGAAAGATTGTAAATAAAAAACTAGTTCATAATAATTTTAGATCATCTGATAGTTATCATCTCATAACTAACACCCTTTATAGTGACTGAGGATAGTCATATATTTATATTACATATTTTTATATGAATATTCACTATATTACCCAAAAAAATACCTTTTTATAATAATATTTTAGTTTTGTTGGAAACATGAAACAAAATATTCTTATTTAATAAATTATGTACAATGATTCCCATAATGATTTTCATAATAGTTACTATTTATAATAATAGTCAACATAATACAATTATTCATATCTATGAATTTAAACATAATAATTGGTGTGATCATACACTTAATTAGGTAGAATAAGGGAGATATTAAAGTGTAACATTAACAAGAGTTAACAAGAACATGAGAATGATAGTTGAAACTATACCCTTCAAATAAAAGCTATAAATCTTGAGTCATGAAAAAAATATTTTTATTTCATTAGGCATACATTTTAATTAAATAAATTGATATAATCTATGAGGTCATAACATTGGAATAAGATATAGAATTTGGGTATACATATCAGAATGGAAAATATTATGTCATGGATACAAACCAATCCATTCATAACATGTTAGGATTACTATAACCCCTCATGTACATTATTTAATCTTGTTATGACTTCCCATGTACCATCATTCAGGATTTAGGTTACCCCCCATATACCCTTTTAGCAGATATAACATTAATTATTACATGATGTGTTTGAGGGAGACATAATTCCCACCTTTCACATAATGTAAATCATACTTTTGTTTTATATAAAAAAATAAATCATTATTCATATAATAATCTATTAAATTAAATGAGTTTCATACACATATCCTCAAATAATAACCTATGTACAAGAGAGAGTTTTAATATTCATATAAATATTTTATCATATCATAACCATAGAAAAGGAAGAGGGTTTCATTTGTATTTAATCATGGTATAAATCATTAAAGTGAAAAAAGTTTCATTAACATCATGTCATAAAAAACCATTTAGATAAATAATAAATATAGTTTCTTTATTTCATATCCCTAAAAAATCATAGGCAACACCAATTAATTTCATCTTATTTGGGAAATTATTTTAGATGAACATTTAATTCATTTCCAAAGGAAAATAAATCTTAATTAAAAATTACTTTGTTAAATAATAATTTCATAAATTTTTTTTGAATTCAATTTCATTGAAAATAACACTAAAAACATATAAATGAATATTTAAAAAATGTATTGATAAAAATAGACATTCACATTTGAAAAAAACACTTTTTATGACATAAAACATATTCAAAATTCTTTTCATTTTGAAATAAATTATTGAAAATCTAAAAATTCCACAATAATTAATGATTAAATTTTCGTGGAAATAGTTTTTTTGGATAACATGTAAGGGAATATTGAAATTGTCGAGAAATCATGATAGCTCAAAATATTTTCCATTCCATGCATGTTAAAAATAAACATTTTTTTAACATTTTTGGTAAAATTATAGTGCAAATAGTTTGAAAATACCCATAAAGTATTATTTAAAAAAATATAATATAATTTTAAAGATAACCTCGATAAATAATTTAATAATTAAGAAAAAATTAATCATTTTTATAAAATTCTATTTTTTATGTAATGGTGATTTCACTAGAAGAGAAATATAAGGATGATTATTCATTAAAAAATTATTCTCAACTATTTTATATACCAAAGAGTGGAAATCAATGTAATTTTACATGAAAATATCATTTATAAACAGAGGATGTTAAAATTCATTAGTATCTTGAGATAAATATCATAAGATACTATCATCATAATCATAATCATAACAATGATGATAAATGATTACATTGTGACATAAAATCATTATCACTTTAGAAAAGTTGAACCATAATCATAATAATTTAATATCATTAATTTAAATGAATAATATCACCATGATAAAAAAATTATTGATATTACATGTCAATTTACTTGTATATACACCTTATAAAAAAATATTTGTTGATAACATAACATACATCCCAAACAAGATAAATGGACAACTAATTCCCTTACTACTTTTCTATCTTTTGTAACGTAAGAACCCTGAAAGAAAGATAATAAAATAGATGTATAAATAAATCTACTTTTCATATGAGTAATAATACAATACATTCATGGGGATTATATACACTACATAAATGAAACATGTGGTGAATATGGAATCCGTATCATACAAAATAAAAGTGAGATGTGAATCATTTACTTTAATTCTAAAAATTATTCATACTCATTTTATCCTCATATATAATAAATATATGTTTATTATACATATATTAAATAACAACACATATATATATAATAAAATATAATATTTTCATATTTCCCTTTTTTACACTTTTATTAATAATTCCATGTTAAATTCATGCTTTGGTTAATAAACACGTTGTTTTTCACATAGGTTATGATTTACTTTTTTCAGTCATCTTAAATTGATCATGGTTCAATAACATAATGAATATTAATACTAAAATAAATATCATATTTATAAATCAATTATATATATTGAACCAATCATGAATTATGATTTTGTGAAATGTAGAATCTTAATATCATGGATACGGTAGGTCATGGTTAACATTCCCCCTTTTCAAAAATCAGTTTAGAAAAGAGGTATGTAGTATCTTATGATTCCATAAATATAATCAATCGATAAAAAACTTATTTCCATGTATATACTTATACATATCATCCATGTGGTGTGGTAATAAAAAGAGAGAGTCACATAACGTTTCGATGGTGGTAGTCCTCATGTTCATGACCGATGTTACCAATATTTAGTGACTGAAAATTTAAGAAAGAAAATAATATTTTTTCTTTTAATAATGAAATTTTTTTCATGAGTATCATAATTATATAATTTATATAATATATATTTATAAAATTTATCCTTATTATCTTAATTTTAAAGCGTTACTAAAAATGAATAATATTGGTTCGTGAGGCTTTTGTCCTCCATACACATGAACGATTTAATCCTATCCCCTATGAACTAGAAAGATAAATGGTTAATTATATGAAAAAAATGAATTCACAGGTCCAAATATCATATAAATAAAATATATATAATTTTAATCTATCATAGTACCCAACATTGAGAGGTGGTAATGGAAAAAGAAATGACATCGCTTCGTGAGGATGTAGTCTATCGTACATATAAATTATGATTTCAAAACCCATTTCATAGAATATGAGATAATTTTTGGTCATTAAATTTTCATAAACATTATAATTAAATTTTTTATACTTATTTTATTATATCATATTTTTAAAAAAAAAATTGAAGTATGTCGAGAAAAAAAAACAGTCGTTGAAGAACATTAACACTTATTTGGGTTACCTCTGTAGTTTTTCATAAAAACCATCTTAGGTTGGATTTAATCCAAAAATAAGGATTAAAAGATGATATTAGGGTTTTTTTTAATTTAATTATGAATTTATTTATACAATAAAAAGTGTTTTAATGCATTAATAATCTAGGAGAGTGGGTGGAATTTTAAAAGTGAGGTGAGTTGCGCACTTGTATTTTTTTAAAGAAAAAAGTGTACCTACATTTTTATCATGAAAAAATCTAAAAAAATGGACTCTTAATGTTGAATAGATAATATAGGTTATAAATATTTCCATAAAATTTATTTTTTAATAGTTTTTATGTCATTATAACCCTTATATTCATTGTTTAATTATCTAATAAATTAATATTTATCGTAACCACTGTAATACTTTTTATTATTTTCACTATTCATTTTGGTAAAATGTTTGATTAAAATTATTATAAAATATAAATTATTTTTTGTCCAAATATGTAATAATATTTTAGAAATAAATTCTAATAATTTTAAAATTTTAATTCAATATTAATCCCATATACCTGATGAGAATAACAATTTGCAATAAAAATTGTTCGGTAGTTTTAAATGTTTTTTATGAAATTTTAATATGTAATTAATTAAAATGACCAAAACTGGATTATTATATATATAATATACCTAATTTTACTATACTAAAAATGAAAATATAATTTAAATTTAAAAAAATTAATCCAAAATAAAATTTTCAACTAAAATTCTGTATTATTTTACTATACATAAAAAAACTAATTTTTTTTAGAAAATTATAAAAAACTCAACATAATATAATTTTGATATTATTATTTCAAAAATTTATGTAATTATTTTTTTAATAAAAATATTATAATTTATAAAATATGAACTAAAAAACTATCCAATGCGATGAAAAACTTGGTTTTGGTGAAATATGTTTTTTTCAATCACAAGGGGATTTTAAAATATCTATATGTATAATAAAAATAATTTTATGATTATAAATTAAAAAATTATTTATATATAATGTATAAATTTATTTTTAAAAAATCATCATAATTCATTATTTTAATTGATTTAAATTGAGAACCATTATTCAATTTAAAATAGTTTTTAGAAAAAAACAATTTTTATAATTCTAAAAATAAATGTATACTAAAATCCAACATAATATTGATTGAAAATTTATTATGTAGATTTAATAAATCTATATTATAATTATTTGACATAAAAAATGGGAATTAAAATTACTTAATTTATTGAAAAAAAATGAAAGTTAATAGAAAGTGATATTTTCACTATTCACTAAAAATTCAATATTTTAAGAAAAATCCCAAAATATCACCATAAGTATATTTTGATATGATTATTTAAATATTTATTTTAATTTAATCACATATATTCTCTATTATAAATATAATAATATATAAAAAATATCAATATTTGGTTTTAAAAAATTCATATTTTTTAGGACTATAATTACTCTACTAAAAATTGATTGAATATTTAAAAAGTATATAAATCGAAAACTATACTGAGTGGGAAATTTATATTTATATATCATGATGTACTTGATACTATTTATTCCTACATATTTAACATCTTGGTCATATTCATATTCAAAATAATTTTATTTCATGTTGTGATGATATTCGATATCACATGTCATGTATAATAAAAAATAGTTATTATGTGTAAAACATGTTAATATTGGTGTTGAATATAATGAATTCTGTATAAAAATTTAAATTAATTTATTAAAAAATCATAAAGTGTCAATATTTTCAATTTTACCCCCCTTGAAATGAATTTCTTCCCCAATATTTGTCTTGGTCATGGATGTTTTAAAATTTTAGAATTAATTCGATGAAATCAACGTAGGTGTGAAATGAAAAAATGGAAGTAGAAGTGAAAACTGAAACTCAGATACTGATGGATAAATATATAGAACCTGGGTAAGAGTATATTGTTTACCAAAAATCCAAAAGAAAAACGGGAGTTAAAGGGTGGTTAATATCATAAAAAATGATGATAAAAAGACCATATTTTATCTAATGATCCTTTTCACTGAAGATGACTAATTTTCATGAAAATATATTCTTACATGAATTCATTCCATTTCCTAATCACAATACAACCCTTTTTTATTCCTTGATAAATTTACACTTCATCTCTAACTTCAACAATATATAGTGAATTTGATATGCTTGAAGAACTAATGGTTGATAATATCCTTGAATAGTACAAAAATTATTCACTTCGATCGTTAATTATCATAACATTATTTAGAATAGATTATTCATAAATATTAATTTTGAGAAATAATACATTAATATCTAAAAACTCATCCCAAATTCAACATAAACCATTCCAAAAATGGTTATTAGTATAATAACTCTAGTAAATAAAATTTATAATGAGGCCAACAAAATTTTTCAAGATAAACATAACATTAATCCCACCAATATCAAAATGTATCTCTTGATTTTTACACACCGTATTTTTGAATACATTAGTCATATATTTTTCATAAACCATAGTAATAACTAAAATTAAATAAAACCATAATGAATACATTCTTACATTCAAATTCAATAAATAAAACAAAAAATTACTGGAAATATTATACACATCGAAATATAATGTAAACCCTATTAGTGATAATAGAATCCACATTTTCCATATATCATTAATCAACACCATGGTCATAAAAACATTTCAAATTTCATTTTCTTACTAATCATCTCATAGTACCAACTAAACACCATCCACTCTATCAAGAAAATTTTATGGTTTATCTACCCTTAATTAAAATATTAATGTAAAAACATAACATGGGTGCCACATTATGATGCCTTGAGTTAGTTGGTCACATTTCCTCAAGAATTCCACCCAATTTCTAAGAGGCTACAAACTAGTACTCAAGGAATAATATATAATAAGCGTACACTATACCCTCTATATCAAAATAGAACAATAATGTAAATTTATAAACAATAGACAAATGAAAATAACAATCCACCAGAATAATACCATAAGAAAATACATACCATTTTCACATGATAATATCAATTGAGGAATAAATATAAAAACTATAGTAGTAGATACATTTTTCCATATATCTGTCAACTGCAAATATGAAAAATCCCAAAATAAATACACACTGATAATTCCCATGTGGGCTATAAATCTATCTATGGATCCCTCATCCATGATCCATCCCAACTCAAATATCTAATATATCTCTCTTTCCATTGTACATCCCTAAAAATATAAATTTAATTCATGTACTAATCAGAAATCCCATGTAGCTTGTGAGAATAAATCAGAAATCCACCACTAATGGCGTCTAAAGTAATATAAAATCTACAATAGTGTATCAAGTTGTATAAATAATAAAATATAATAATAATTTTTTTCACAGTGCATTATTCTTTAATTAACCACTTAATTACATAGGATCACAATGACATCTGAACCTTAAATACGTAATTTGGGTTATGCTAGAATATGAACCATATGTCATAGGGAATCACAATTCATTATAACATGGAATTTAATTTTCCATTTAATTCAATTTCATATCATACCAACATAGAACCAGGGACCAATGCCAATATTTTAGGCCGATAATAACATATCAAGAACCCCATGGATATTTGAGGCATCAATCCATGTCCAAAAATGCATTACGACCACAAATGAGATTTTGAATAATCAGTCAGTGTTCCAAACACATTGTTATCACATAAGATATTTTAAAGCATCTTTATTAATCCCACAATCATTATTATCACATATGGGATTTTGAAGCATCGGTACTAGTCTCACACTCATCATCACATATTTGAAAATATCACATATTTCACATATTTCGTATACACCAAGGGTAAGAATCAATAAAATTCATACAAAAAATTCTCATATATCACATATATCATTTTTATCATGTTTAATAATCATTGACACTTATTTCAAAAAATTAATCAGTATTTACTTTAATCACATGGAATAATATGAAAAATGTACCATTTAATAATTTGTTAACATTTAATCAAATAAACCGTAAACCTTTTAGGTTAATTGAACCATCATTTTATTCCAATTAATCGTTCAATTTGTAATCACATTAATTAAGAAATTGCACAATCCCATTAATTATCAAAATTAATAATCACAATTCAACAATTTTTTCCCTAAGTTCATTCAACTTTATTACCACATGGTTATTTATTTTAAGCAATTAAATTTCAGATGCAATTATCCGACCATGTATTTCCTATTTCAAAATTTTATATAATCAATTAATGTAATGAAATTACAAACTGACATTTAGTACACGTACCTCAAGGTTGTTTTTAAAATATTTCCAAATAGAAATCCCCAAAATTGAAGCCGAATGATCAATTAAAAATTGGTGGAAGAGACCTAGATTCAAAACATAGGTCAACATTATGTGGATTAAGATCCATCAATGCATTGATCTAATCCCATTAACTAAGGATGATAATCATTGTTCTTCATCTAGAAATAAATATGTGTGACAAGGAAATATAAATGGGATGATATTTCACATCAAAATAGTTGCACACTTGTCAATCAGATCTTCAATTTGTAAACAACCCAATTTGAGGAGGCTTGGAATAAATCTAGGAACAACCAAAAATGTTGGAAAAACTATATGACTGATATGGGGTGAATTGGGGTTAATACCATGGGGTTTTGGAAATTTAAACTAAATTTTCTGATAAATTAACCATATATGCACATTTTCCAAGGATGGGGTACTTGGTTTTATGGACCATGTTCTTTAATTATGTGTCTCCCCTTAGTTTTACTTGGTTTCTACTAAGTGGAAACATGGTTTGTAAAAATATATACAAATAGTTTTAATCCCCTCAGTAGGGGTTTTCCCAATTTGGTGGACTCGGTGCATGGTTTGGGAAGACTATGAGCCAATCATGCACTCAATAAAACCCTATAATAACATCCTAATTTTAACTAAATTATCAAAAATCCTTAACCAATTTATAAACAAAACAAGGTAAAATAGTAAATTAAAGTTATTTAGAGATATATCGAGAAAAGTGTGATATCTTTTAATTATCCCACCTTATAACATATCATTATTTAGATGTACTCTAAACAATATATTTGATTCCAAGCTAAAAATATTAGGCCACAGAGATCACATATATTCTCCTCTCCCCATGGTTTTCATCTAAACACTGCTTTGTTTCCTAAGTACTCGAACTAACAACATTGACTTTCCCTATAACAGCACTCACTATGATCCATAACATGTTTCAAATTATCATCAATAGATGTATTAGTCTCAAGATAGACATCATCAACATCTATCACAAGAGAATGGTCATAATGACACCACTGATGATGTGAAACTTGAAACATATCATGCATGTCATTATACCTTTGAGGAAGATCCAATCGATATTCCACCAGCCCAATTCTCTCCACAACATCAAATGGTTGGACAAGCCCAGGTTCCTACATACTCAATCTATATATCCTATGGTGAACCAATCTCATAAACACCCTAAGAAATACACGATCATCCTATAAAACGTTTAGGTTTCATCAATAATGATTATCATATAAATTCTACTTTTTCTGGTTAATATCCATATGTTTTTCAATTTTATAAACTTTCTCTTATGTCTCTGCACAAGACTCATTCCCAACAGTAATGACTCACCAGCCTCTATCCAATGTAGAATTGATTGGAATGACCTATCATAAGAATACACATATGTTTCCATATGAATATTTTCTTGATAAATATTATTATACATAAACTAAACAAGCGCATGGTTATTTTATCATGACTCACCAAATTATATGACATACTCCATTAGAATTCCCTCTAAAACCTATATGGTACATTCCGATTGCCTGTCAATCTATGGGTGGAAAACTGTACATTAATATATCATTGAACCAATACACTTATAAAATATTTTCCATTTGCATGAAGTAAAACATGATTCACGATCTGATTTATACTCAATGAAACCCCATTTAGATGGAATATCTCCTATATAACCTAGTCCCCTAACCGGTCCATTGAGAAAGTCTCACATAAATGAATGAAATGTTTTGTATTATTAATTTAATAAAAAACTACCCAAATAGCATCATTATTATGAGGAATCCTTTGGAGACCCACCATGAAATCCATGTTAATTTTGTCCCCCTTATATTCCGAAATTGGAAATGGGTGTGTTAAACTATGAAGTTAATGATTCTCAACTATTACCTAATGATAGGTGGTGCATCATGTTACCAACCCTACAATCGTATTTTTCATGCCTAACCACCAATATTGTCAACATAGGTTGTGATAAATTTTAGTCAAAGTTGATGTTACCACCCACATTAATTCATGAAACTCAAGAATAATCTCATTATGCAAACATGTAATCACAACAATAGGGCCCTGAGCATAGATTATCTTATCCTCATATATGGTCAACATATAAGGTCTCTCGCCACCTTCAATGACAAAAACTATGGATCCCCATATTTTCTCTCTCTATTATAGTTTATAAGCATGGTGTCCACAGATACAAATATGATGGTTTTCATTTCATGTCTCTCCAAGACCACAATAAGCAACTTATGTAGAAAACTCAGTATCTTCTATGTAGATCGAGACTTCAAGACCGCCTTAGAATGAGTTTTCCTTCTCAAATTGTATGCATCAAAAACTCCCTTACATGGAATATATGCTAGATCAAAATCAAATGATTTCATATAATCAACAAATATTATTTAATAGAGATCCATGTATTGTTATAAAAATTTATACTTCATGATGTTTTTATTGGTATACAAAATACAAATTTCTCCCAATATATTATGATTCCTACACTTAAAATCATAAACCATTGAATCTATCTTGTGAACATTCACAGTGTAATTCGATCAAATGTCCTGAACATCTGTGACCTATAGCTATGAATCGACTCCCCTATATTAAGACTACCCTAAGCCATATACCAAAATAATCTCAATCCTTTTTATAACTCTCAACAGACTTAGGTAGGATCATGACTAGTTTATTATTCAAATTCTTATTTAACTACTATAATGAATTATAACATTATCTATAAATTCAAACTAATTACATTATATGAATTGCCAAAAATTGGAGCTTAAAACATGGAAAAATCATTTATTAACCTCCACTGATAACCCTCCAACCCCCAAAACATGTGGATATCAAATACATTCTTGGGATGATCTCGGGAAACCACATATTCACATTATATTGGTCTACTAACACACCTTATTATGAGATAATGTTACCCAATAAATATACATGGTTGATAAAAATTTGAACCATGGATAACTTGGTGTATCAATTATTATCCCTAAATGTACTTAAGAAAACTTCATGATTTTAAGAAATATCATCATGAGTCTGGGAGTACACTAAGATATCTTCTATAAAAAAACAACCACAAACTGATCTTGGTACATGTGAATGATTCAGTTTATCACAAACATAAATAAAACTATATCATTCATCACCAAACAAAATCCCAGAGAAATCATAAAGTTTACACCTACATCTAAAAGTAGTTTTTGATTTATTGCAAGAGAAAACCCTCACAGAATGATACACAGAATTCAAATAAATATTAGAAAACACACAAGTTCATATTTACTAGTCAAATTGATCAGCAATAAATGGAATATGATACTCATTTTTATTTTCATATGACTCAACATGTAGAGATAAACAATAAATACAATGTCACATAAACCTTCTTCTAAAAAAACTTGTGGAAAACTAAGCAGACATAGTTGGGAAGTTAAATGCCTTATCCATTAAATTTGCCTATTTAATCTTATTCTCTTGAATCTATTTTGGTTCCATCCAATATGGGTGAATATAAACTGGATCATCTCTAGAAATGAGTTCAATAGTATACTCTACATCTCTCGTAGGTGGCCTCCAAAAAAATTCCTCAAGAAGAACGTCATGGAACAAATCTTCTATGGGTGGAATGAAAACATGATTCACACCCCCATCACGCTGCAAAAAATTTCTAATTGGATGGTAGGATCCATATGTGTTTTGATGAATGGGAACAATATAGCCTCCTCAGATATGACACTCTCCCTAATGAACATTATTCTCACCTACTAGAGACATAAAAGTCACTCACCTACGGAAAAAATCATTATTGGATTGATATGCTACTTACCAGTCCATACCCAAAATCAAGAAAAATCCTGATATGTTTAGGTTTTTAAGATCCCATAAAAAAAATACTCCACAACCTCAAGAGAACATACATTTCATAAACACCTATCACTCGACTATATTACAAATGATATATCAATCATAATCTCCCCACGGAAAAAACCCCCCACCAAACTCAACCCACTAACCAGTTGTGAAGATATTTTTGAATTAAGAGAAAAAGTATCAACTAATTCATTTTAATCAATAGAATCAACAATAATATTACCTATAACTATCAATGGACCAACCACTCTATCCACAAGAGAGGAATTAACTATAACAATCATTCCTTCCGCAAATCATTTTTCGATAGTTTGCGTCCTCGAAGCTGCACCACTCTACTGATATGGACAATCATTCCTAGATGTACCATGTTCACTACCTCAACCTCCATGGCCAGTAAAACTTCATCTATAATACTAATAGGGGTAAAAGATCCCTTCCATCAATCTGATTATTACTAACTAATCAGTCATTATCCATAAGTCATGGGTTCCTGTAAAACTAATGTAGATGTCCCATACGTCCACAATCTTACTTCTCTACCAATGGTTAGGGGACCTGTCTTCGAAAGTGACTCAATCTACAGTACTAATGGTCGGTCACATGGGTATGGTCCTCAGTAACTGATCATTTCCATGGTAACTCTTATTTCCACTTCCCCAGATGATAAATCAATGAAGCACTTCTTAGTCTCATAATACATGCCTCTTTCTTGTCTATCAGGAACCACATATCCTTCAATGGAAGCCTCTAGGTTCACCACAAATATGAGATCCCAATTCACCAATTCTAAAAACTTTTTCAATAAAATAATGTTAACATGGGACTTAATTTCTAATTTAAACCCCTCCAAAAATTGATTCTCCATAGTCACCTAAATTTCATAACAATGTTAGAACAAAGAACTATAAATAAGTAAAGTGACCAGTATAGTCTATCGATGACATAATCCACTATGTAATCATCTTGAACTATGATTCCCTTTCCTACATGATCATATCATGAAAAAAGTGATCAAATTACCTCTCATTACTGTCCTTTAGCTCTATATTATCAATCTATCCATCCCTAGTCAAGATGTCCCACCAATTCTTTGCTCGACCATGTATCGTATTAGCATGGAGTTTGAATCATTCTTCATCAGGAGTATTCATGTGGTCAAGAATCTTCTAGATAGACTCAATTCATAACTCAGCTTCCTCTAGTCCACCATCTCTAATAAAAGTCAGAGGGTGCTACAAATGGAACACTCATACCAAGTTTTAACTTACTATTTACAACATGCTCTACGTCTATTTCCATAAACTGCATAAGGAGTGATAATTTCTCATAAAACCTCTTTCACACCCCTTCTCCCAATACTATCTATGACTCATGTTATATTACTAGTGTCACATTTCTGTAAATTTTCTCCCATCATCATATAAAAAATGATCATCGTGTAGAAATATCTATACAATATTAAACACATCACTTAGGATGAATCACACAACATTATCACATTTTCATAATAAGGATTCAAAAAAATACATAACAAGTCCCCCCTATATTGTACCACGTGGTCAAAACTCAGGTAATATCTCCACCCTCCACCACCCATCATCCATGTCATGGTTATCAAAATGGTATGCATTTTCAAAATTCATGTTTTATATTATAAACCCAATTATCCATTTCAATTACCATATTTAACATCATTTAAAATTTACCAATTTCATATTAGGCACAATTATCTTTTAAATTTAAAAAGTAAGAAAATTATTTTTTCATTTTTATGAAATTTTCACAAACCCTTCGTTTTTATGCATACCCAACTTGATGCATGTCACATAAAAATTCTGAGTTCCAAGAATGATGCATGTATGTGAAACTACCATGAAATTCATTTCAAAGAATAAAATATCAGAAATAATATTAACATCCATCAATATGTGTATCACTAGAGGTTAAATAATTTTCAACTGTAATAACACACATCAAGAACCACTATCCATCACTGGGTACATGGTTTTAAACTCGTACATGAGTTAGCTACTCCCGTGAATAAGATCATGATAAATGCCCATATCATCCTAATATCACGTCAACCATTCCCTAATAGTAAGAAAAAATAAATGAAAATAAGACCCCTTTGATACCTCTTTGTAGCATCCAAACTCGGGTTCCATTTATCGATTCCCAGAGCCGGTATGTTACGTGACCTCAAGTGCCACCCCTCGTAGTCAGAGGATACTGACTAACTATGAGGGTTAAATATTTTACAAGGTGATAATATTCCCACTTTATCCAATAGAACAAATATACAAATAAACAATAAATATCCAATTTAAAATAAAAAAAATTCATAATAATATCATGACTAAATATTTACCATTTTCAGGTGATAAACCAATACAGAAAACTTATATCCAAACTATAGTAAATATGTCATGACATATATGTGTGAAGATTCAATATGAAAACCCAAAACAATGAAACATTTAAAACCCCCTATGAGTCATAACTCCAAAAAAATTTCCCTTATCTATCCTGCATACCCTCATAGCCATCTAACATAGTTATCTAATTGATATCCTTCAATTAAGAGAAGATGTTTATTCAGGTATAGATCTGGTAGCCCAATGTAATGTGTTAGTACGACTCTGTAGGCCACTACCAATAACATCTAAAACAATATCATGTATATAAAAGAGTATAAATTATTATATAAAATCAAATAAAACAAACAGAAAATATTTTTACCAACTCATTATTCATTAATTAACCACATAATTTCCCGAGTTTACATTGACACTTGAACCATTAATACCTACTTCTGCTCATATCAAAGTCTGAAACATATATCATATTGAATTAAAAATCATTATAACAAAGGATTTAATTAATCATTTAAATCAATTTCATATCATGGTACTTGTAACCATATTCTAATCCCAATATTTTTTTCCGATAAAACCACCTCTAGATCCTCGTGAGTATTTAAAGAATCAAACCCTACTATATAATTCATTGTTATCAAATATATCACATTGGAGTATTATTCTAAGGCCCACTATCATTTTTATCACATATTATAATTTGATTAATTATTATGTTTTCCACACTCATTTACAAAAATGTTATTTTTATTCATCATTCCTTGTCCCACACTCATCATCGCATAAATCACAATATCCTATATATCTCAAATTTCATACACAAAATTGTTAGGCATCATTAACCTTAATATCAAGCCTTATCATATATCACATATATAAAATTTATAAAGGATAATCATTATTAAACCACTTATTACGATAGTCATGGTTCTTCACATTAATAACATTGAATAATAATAGAAATTCATTTTTAACCATTTATCAATAATTAATCACAAATACCATTAACCCATTATGGTTAAAACAGAAATCCCTTAATTCCTATCTATCAATAAATGTTTAATCACATTAATTAACCAATTCCATAAAACCATTAATTGACCAAATTCATAATCACTATTCAACCTTTTACAGTTTCCCCATGTTCATCCCATTTCACTATAATAAAGTAACTAAATTTAATCAATTAAATCATGGATTTAATTTCTGTACCATAGAAAACGAAATTACATAATTTCTTACAATCAATTAAAATTAAGATTATGGGAATTGATATTTAGACCAACTACCTCAATTTTGTTGATAAAATATCACCAAATGTGAATCCAAAATTGAGACAAAACGATATATTTCACAATCATGAAAGTGATCAAGAAGAAAAAAAAGGATATCAAAATAAAAAGGATTAAGATCTAACAAAACATAGATCTAAACACATTTCCAATAGAGGATAAAATATTACACATTATCTGAAAAGAGAGATAGTAGTGATAGATATCTAAATAAGATGATATTATATACCAATACAGGTGTAGATTTTATAATTGGATCATTGATTCGTCAAAAATGTAGTTCAAGGAGTCTTGGAATCTTCCTGGGATCTCGCAAAAATATTAAAAATGATTAGACCAAGGAAGGGTAAATCAAGTTTAACATCATGAGAATTATTAATTTTAGAATAATGGTTTTTAGAGAAATTATAATTGAACGTACAATTTCCTAGGATGGGGTTCATAGTTTACCACACCATGTGACTTAATAGTGTGTATAAACATATGAGTTCACATTTTATACTACGAGGGATCATGGTTTGAAATACAGTTTCCCAACCATTTTAATCCCCACTATTGGGGTTTTCATGGTTAGTTTGTTTGGTCAGACAATTTGGGAAAACTCTACACTAACCATGAACTACCCAAACATCATTTAAAAAGTTCCAAACATTTATCCAAAGACACCCAACAGGAGCCTCAATCAAAATATATCCATTGTAAGGTAATAAATTACCTTCAAATTAACTTCATACATATCAATAGAAGGTCATTTTAATATAATCACATTTCAAAAAAAATTCATTTTTCATCGACACTAGTATAATTTAACATATTTTTGAAGCTCCTTTATGAAAAAAATGTGAAATAATCCATTGTTTTTCCGTGATTCTAATTACCAAATTACCACTATTAAAAAAATAGAATTTTTTAATCCCAATAAAATAACAAATACAAATTTATACTTTCTTTATACACCATTAACCAGGATTCGTCATCTTTTTCCTTAACACCTCTTTCCTTTCATAGAAAACTTGTAGTCTCTTCATCTACAACAATATAACTGTTAATCATATAATCATGCTTTTTATAATTAATTGGATTCTATTTGGGACACATAATTTCATAATTCCCATACATTACACATTTGATACCTTCATCCAGAAAATATATATTAGGGAGAACATTATTCTCATACATCGTCTTAACTGAAGATTTTCTTTTTTTCCTCTGAAGTTACTTACATTGATTTCTTATTTTCTATACCGAAGTTATCTTTTTGTCCCTATGAGATATTCCCTTGGGTGAATCTTTCCACATTATGAATATATATGAAACTGTAACTTTTTTCATCCATAGTCCCCACTACTTAATCTCTCAGCGAACTCTGTAATTCTCTTCATTGTTAAGTCTGAGTGTTGGTTAAGGTGTACATTGTTAATCATGTTAAATTATACAATATTTTGAATAATAAAAATAAATATCATATAATTTATCATCCAATTTTTAATATTATTATAAAATTTTTCATCATATTCATTGTTATCCCAATTTATTTTGTTTCCCACCACTAACTAAACCAAATGGAAATGTGTGAACAAAGCAAATCATATTGGAAAATATATAGTCTAAAAATACATTATTTTATGTCTGAGTTATGAAAAATTATTCAATTCTATAAAAAATTATTTTTATGTTTGGTTATCTATGATCGTGAATTAAATAAATCTTTCTTGATTTTTAGTTTAGATTTGTTGGATTTCTAAGTAATATAACCATGAAGTGTCAATGTACGTGTAACAATTGGGCCTTATTGACAGTACAGACACCCCACTTTAACATGGACTTTGGATCTTAGCCTACCAAGTATCACCAGTTTCCCCACAGACATGTGGTCCCCTTATTGGGACCCACACACTTTCCTAAACTGGTTATCTAACTAATTATTGTCCCCAGAGACCAACACATGTCATTTCGAAGGTATTTTTTTCTCACTTGAACAAACCCTAAGAAACATCCTGGAAGGTCACCCATCCCTATCACTACATCTGGTCAATCATTCTTAACTATGGAGTTCTAATCAGGTAGACTCACAATAACAAAGGTTCACCTTCTTTATATGATTCATATCATTTAGTCATTAAACCCTTTATCATTCTGGGGTGTTACATTCACCCACTTTAGAGCACAACATCCTCACTGTGGACGTGACATATCTTCCCAGGAAGTGAATCCAACATAAAGATGGGTTCCTCCTATGATACCAAATGTAACAACTGTTCCCTACTAATATCACAAACAACCATCCTTAACATGTATTTCAGGTCTTGTCCTGCCAAGTATCACAAGTTTCTCCACAGTCACGTGGTCCCTTTCCTAAGGCCCTCCTACATGCCTGAACGGGTCATCTGAAAAATGATTATAAACACATTCCAACACATGTTCTTTCTAATGTATTTTGTACTCATTCATAGACTTCCTGAGAAACTCCCTTGATGGTCACCCATCCAGATCACTACTCCAAGCCATGTATTCTTAATTTTGGAGTTCTTATCAGGTATGCTCCCAAAAAAGAAGGTGCACCTTGTTGAAATTAGTCATATAATTTAATCATTTAACCCATTATCATTCTAGGGTGTTAAAATATTTTTGTAGAAATTCCCAATTTTATGCACTAGGAGACAACTCAGACTAGCCCAATTCACCCTTTTCCAATTTATGACCAATAGGTACCTCTATTTCAGAGCCACATCCACTTATAATATATATACATGGATATAATTTCTTGTAAAATGCTTTCTCTCTTGATTACAAGAATTCTAGGGCATTTTCCTATACATTGACATATGCTTAGACAAACCTTATAGACATACCTTGACATATATGTAGAAATATCCCATGGAATCTTCATACGTCTGTTTTCTAATACTAGTATGTAACGGTTAATTAAAATTTTCTTTTAATACCAACTATAGCAACCTAGGCATCCCATAGAAGGATATTACATCTATTTACATGAATATTCATTGATGTACTCATCCAAATTACTAATAAACTTAATACATCAGTTCCTTTTGAAAGAAGGAACATAATCATCCTAATACATGAAATATCTAAATTTTGTTTTATAATGATATTAAATTAATCATTATTCATAGACACACCTTACATAAAACTAATACTCAAAACCATTGTAAAGGAAACATAAGAAATTGAGATTTTAAATGATCATTAAGGATAGAAAAAGGAGATACATAAGGATAACATGAACATAATGTTATGATAACAAGAGAATAAAAATTGAGAACCATACCTTCTACATTAATGGTTATAACATTTATTCATGAATAAAACATTTTGAGTTCATAATACATGAATCATATTAAAAGTAATGAACATGATCAATGAGTTAATAAAATTTTTATAAGGCATGGAATTTGTGGATTACACATATTAATAAAAAAATATTATGTCAATGCTAACAACCATGACATTCATAACATGATAGACATCTGCTAACCACGTAGGTAGCAGCCTATGGCTTTGTATGACCTCTCATGTAAACTATATCTGGGTAGTGGATCATCATTTATAACCTTTTATAATATAAAACAATAATCATTTCCCAATTTATTGGAGGAAGATATAGATCCTATATAAAAAATAATAGAAATCACACATATGGGTTCCACAGGATCATAAAAAATTCATCATATCATAACCTTTAAAAATAAAAGGGTTTTAAAAAATTGCATCATATCATAACATGTAGCGAAGTGATAGGTTTCATAATAATTAAATCCTTTAATCATAGAATAATAATTGGATAATGAAGTCAGTTTCATAATAATTTTATCATATTATAACCTATTGAAGTGAAATTGGGATTCACAAAAATCAAGTATTCCGAAACCCTAGGAGAAATAATAATAATTGAATCATAGTTTCATATCCCCAATAATAAATATGTAACATAAAAAGATGTCATATTTGTTAGAAAATAATTTTGAAGGATCATTTAAAACATTTATTTAATAAAATATCTTTTTAAAATAAGATGATGGTAAAATATTTGAAAATATATTTTTTAAGACAATCATGATTAATTATATAATATTATTTATAAATCATTTATAACATTTCATGACGGAAATTGTTAGTACACTTTCAAAAAAATTAAAACATAAAATATTTCAAATATCCTTTGGAATTTTGAAATATTTTATATAAAATATTAAAATTTATAAAATATATTGAAAAACATTTTTTATTAAAATAACATTGAAAACCAAAAAAGTAATCTTGAAATCATTGTGTATCCTTAAGAGAAGAAATGAAAATTCATGTATTTCATGTATGAAACAAATATTCTTTTCAAATTTTCATTAAAAACCCAAACATGATTTTTTATGAATTTACATGATTATTCCATTGAAAACATTTTGTAAAATTTAAAATATATATAAAAATTACCTTAATAAATAATTTTAATAATGTTGAGTTTTAATGAAATAAATAGAAAACATGTTTTTTGGGAAAAAGTGTTTTCAACCAAGGTGATAAATGTATAATATTTTTCAAAAAACATATTCTAAATTAGTTAAATTACATAGGAGTGAAATATGTAATGACATTTCTTTTCACCACTATATAAATCATTTTTTTCAATTTTATTACTTTATTTTATTATTATAAATGTGTTATATGACCTAATTAAGGTCCCAAGAGCATCTATGACTTGATCGACGATATGAGTTTCGAAAATATGTTAATCAACTCGGTCGCATGGTTAGAATCAACTGACTTTCCTAGGTCACACAATTAGTTATAATTGTACGAGTGGGTGGGGGTTGTGGTACCAAGGTTCAATTGGAGCCACATGGCTTTACTACAAGTGTGTGACTCTCGTAGTATTACAATATTTGGACAATATGTTTCTGTACATTTGGTTATTGCATGATTTGGAAACTGTGTGCCGAAAAAATCACCCACTTATTTTTGTTGAAAAAAAATTTCCCCTATTTTATCTCTTATGGATATTTCTCTTTTCCCATTATTTATATTGTGGATGAAATAGGTTCTCATACTCCATTGATATTAATGACAGCGAAAGCTAGGCATTGAGCTTGATCACCCAACAGAAGTCATATCCTGAATCTATAAGAAGCATTGGATCCATCTCAGTGAGATCCCATATTGTTCTAAATCCTATATAAGATCTCCGTAGAATCCAATGTCTTGTTTAAAAGAATCTTAGTTTCTCGATTTAAATGGAATTAGGCCGTTTCTCTGATATCTTCCAACCTTATTTTTATTCAAGACCAATATCAATGCAGGAGTTATCTACGACCTTGTATTAGGTGGTGATGTTTTCCCTTTTGATTTTAGTCTCTACATATTTGTGCCATTTTTTCACACACCTTATATTTATTAGTGACCCCAATTATTTGATTCATTCCTATATAATTGATCCTCACACATTAATTCATTTCTATAGATCCTTTTAGTAGGTGGTGCTTCGTGAAGGTGGATGTCTACACTTTCATGAGCAACGTTATCATCTTCAGTGATAGAAAAGATAAGAAATAAAATGGTATGTAATCATTTTATATTGATTTAAATTTTATTATTATATTAATTATATCATATATATATTATCTATTAATTTTCAATATACATACTATCTTCCATATAATCAAAATAGTGAAAATTAACCATATCACTTCGCAAGGTGGTAGTCCGACATACACACAAACAATGTTATAATATCCCCTAAAAAATTGAAATTAATCAGGAATATTTATACATATATGTGATACAATGAATATTTAGGTACAATAATGTTAAAAATATCATTATATATTTTATACACATCATCATACCGAGCTGCGAGAGGTTGTAATAGAAATAGCAACGACATAAGTATACAATGTGGTAGTCAAATTTACACATGAAAGATTATTTTATCACCTTTTATATTATCCTTAAAAAAATTCATGATATGTAATATACTTTGGTTATTAATTCATCATTATTTAATAATAGGTTATGGAGGTTTACAAAGAAATAAATTTAAAATTCTTGTAAAATAATGTAACATATTCATCTGGAAACCTCCACATGTTTGTACCAAAGCCTTCCCAATTTTTTTTATGGAAAAAATTATAATTATAAGACGCTAATAGTAAAATTTGAATGATAATTGGGTGGGTATTTTCGGATTTAAATGGTTTTTTGGGTGTGAATAATAGAAGATAGTGGGTGTCCTTTTATATGATATGTTAGCGGAATGATTTTAATGTTTTAAAAATAAAATGATGTATGTATATTTATATAATGAAAAAGGATAAAAATAGAATATTATTGAGAATTAAACAATATTATGGTTTATACATTTCAATAAAATAGATTTTATTCGTGTTTTCTTCCATGTTACTTTTATCTTTTTGGTTTAACCCCTAGTAAACAAATTTTTACTTAAACCAAAATAATTAATTTTTATAGTTTTACTATCCATTTTTATCAAAAATTATGTCTACCCTGTTAAATAATATAAATTTTATAATTATAAATATAGAATATATTTTTATAAACTCACTATACAGATGTGGAATATTTTAACTGAACATCAATCACAAAGGAACGATATGAAAGTGTTTTTTCAAAAAGAAAAATTTCAAAAGTCTACAATGTTTTATATGAAATTTTAAGTAATAAATTTCTTAGAATTTTAAAAATGATTTAATAGACATGTAAATATACAAATTTTATTTTAAAAAAAATTAAAATATAATTTATCTTTATAAAAAAATTATATGAAAAAAATGTTGTGAAATAAAATTTAATATTTTTCTCTATTAATAAACAAATATTCATTTCAGAAAATTCTAAACAATTCACCATAATACAACATTTAAATTTAATTCTGAAACTAAATTTTATTTTTTCAAATAAATTTTAATAAATTTCCTAAAAAATAAATTTAATAGAAACCCATGATAATTGATAGGATAATAGGTTTTTGAGAAGTGTTATTATTTTTCTAAAACAAGACGATTTTATATTATCTCTATCTGTAATAATAATAATTTTACGAATATAAATATAAATATATGAATATATAATAAAAATAATTATTTTAAATCATTACTCATTAGGTATTATCTTAATTAATTAAAATTAAGAAACATTATGAACTTTAAAATAATGTTCATAAAAAATAACTTTTTTAAACTAGAAAATAAACATATACTAAAATAAATTATAAAATAGATGAAAATTTCTTTACGTGTATTAAATATAAATCAATAATAACAATGTTTTTTAAAACATAATTTTGATTTTAAAACAAATAATCCTTTTAGAAAATTTTATATTTTTAACTATTCACTGAAGAATTAATATTTTCCAAAAATCCTAAATTTTTTTGATAAATATTTTTTGACATAATGATATAATTTTTTTGATAATTTTATCAATTAAATTTTTTAATTTCATTAAAATATTATATCATTAAAATAAATAAGAATCATTTTTTAAGAGTATATTATTTGATGAATATAATTACTTTACTAAAAACAAATTTTTTATATAAAATGGATTTATAAATAAATATATATTGAGTAGAAATATATATATATATATATATATAAATATATATATTATGAAGTAGTAAATATTATACATAAATATTAATTTAATGAATATTTTATATTAGTCATATTTTAAAAAATATTATTTCATTTATTTTTTAAGCTCATTATCATGTGTCATGAATGTTATCGAAGAAACTCAGTGTGCCATGTAATTAATGATGAACAATATTTTTTTATATAAAAAATTATATATAAAATTTTATTATAATTATAAACAATCATATATTCTTTAATATTAAACCCTTTATGGACATATCACATTCAATACATATCATCATATCATATGTAAAATATAGAAAATAAATAATGATAAAATATTATTTTTATGGGTAAAAAAGGAAAATTTGTAAACAGAACACGAGAAAAGAGGTATGAAAAATTATATAACATATGAAAACCATACCATAAAAATAAAATATCTTGAAACAGTTTCAGGTAAAAATGATTTTCTTTTCATAACATAAGATTCATTCAGAAATATAAGATCATGGGTCATGAGAGAATAAAATTTTCATAAGCTAATGAATTTTAATATTCACATAAGTATTGTAAACATCATGTCAATGATATCAAACATAAAATTAATAAAATTTATGTCTTGGGATAACCACTAATGTACCTAATTGGGGAATGGGATAACCTCCCTTGTACCCTCATTCAGGCTTGGGATAACCAGCCATGTACCCTCATTTGGGCATTGTATAACCTCTCATGTACCCTCTGATATCATATAAAATTAATAATTAGAAAATTAATTTTATAGAGAAGTTGGTCCCACCTATATTTCATTATAACATATCTACCAACTATTATTATAACATAATCACCAAAACATAATGGAAACCATACATATGTGTGGCACAATATCACAAAATATTCATTTTATCAAAACCCATAAAATGAAATTGGTTTCATAAATCCTTTATCATTTCAGATCCCGTAAATATAAATGGGATCGATAACAAAATTATCATATTATAACCCGTGTAAAATATAAAGTATTACTCTTTTCATCATCACCATAATCCATCCAATGATAGAATAAGAATGGTATCCTTGAATCATATCCCTAGTAAATAATATGAAACATCTTGGAATTAATATGATATATAAAAATAATTTTAATGATCAATTGGAATATTAATTTTAGAAATAATACTTTCCACTTTTGGAACACAATTCCAAGAAAATTAAACATTTTCAATGTATATTTATTGGAAAATAAACATTGTAACATATAATGGAATATTTATAAATAATTTAAATATTTTCATATTGAAAATATCCTTTCTTATTTTTTTAAAAAAAATCAAAACATAAAACATTTCAAAATTTCTTTTATATGAAAATATATTTGAAAACCTATAAAAGAGTTTTTAATGATAATTTAACACATTTAATTAGAAAAACATCATTTATTAGAATTTTATCAAAACCGTAAATTCACAAAATATCATTGGGACCATTTTCATTTAAAATACATTTTAATAAATAAAAAAGGATATTAAAATCATTCAGTGGTAATGAAATTAGAAAATGTCATATATATTAAAAAAATGTCTTTATTAATATTTTTTGTAAAATCCAAACATGTATGGTTTTCATAAAGTCATGGATATTTCATTTAATATATTTGATCAAAAAACAAAACAGGGGTAAAAATTATTTTTTAAAATCTTATAGGATAATTAAAACATTTTAGAATAAATTTTTTAAAACATTAATATATAAAAAGGGTTATCGACCGAAGAGATAAATAAAGTCATATTTCATTAAAAATGTTATTTTAGATTCATGAGTAAAAAGGGGCTAATATAATGTTAAAAATTTATTCTCAATGAATAATAATATGGGTTGAATATTCATGATTTTAATGTCAGATAGATTTTTATACTCCATCGTTGAGAATATATACATAAACAATCTTAATAAACGATGAGATTTTATTGTAAAAACCATTCCCATTTGGAACTATTGAGTCATAAGAACCATGAGGGAATAATATTAATAAAATATTATGATATCAATAGATTAAATAAATCATTATTTTACTTTTCAAATGAGTTGTATATATACCACATAAATAGAATATGTCTTAATGATAATTGAGACAAAAATCTCGTTCCACAATTGTAATGATGGTAATTTAAAGCCCCGGTAAATTAAATATCCATTGAAGATTTATATTTCATAAAAATTTGTATATTAATTTTATAACAGGTTAATAAGGTAGTATATACACCACCCAATGAAAAAAAGTGGTGAATAATGCATATATCATCCAGAAAGAAAATATTGACGAGAAATTAATTACCATTTTGGAATTATTTAATTTTAATCACCATGAAAGATATATCCTCAAATGGATATGTACATCTTCATAATTTATAATAAAATAATAATAAAATTAATACATATAAATTATATAAACCACCATAAGGAAAAATGTGGGGAATATGGAATGTGTCTCACAGAAAAAAAGGGAGATGAATATTATATAACATATTTCTCAACATTCATCAAAAATCATAAAACATATTGTGTAATAAATATATATTTATTACAAATATATTGAAATACCATAATTATATATATATATATAATATATGATTTACCCATCACTATTTCTTTCAATTTTATTAAGAATTATATGTTAAAGTCATATTTTGGTAAATACTTTCTCTATTGTTGTGCATGTTTTTATTTTTTATTTATCATAATGTTACATTGGTAATGGTTCCATCATCTATGTGATGTTAACAATGATATAATTATCATATATTTTTTTAAAATATATGTCTCATTCTTAGAGATTTTGTGAAATCATTTATTTCCAATAAATATAATGTTTTCTATATATTTTGGTACATGAAACATTGTGTTTATATTAGGTTAAAAAACAATGATTTTATCATGAATTACATGAAACACTATGTTTGGTTTTCATTGAACAAAATACCGAGTGTATCATGTGTTATACACAATATTGAGTATAAATATAATGTGACATGTTATTTATATATTATTAATTAATATTTATCACCTAGACATTGTAATGGTGGGTATGTACAATATTTACTAAATTATAAAAATATAAGTGTTACACAATGATATATAATAAATTATTTACAAAAAAACTAATTATATATGAAGATTAGAAACATATGCTAATTAATGATTTCTTTTTCTAATAAACTACTTATATAAATTAACTATAAAAATAACTTTTGGTGATTTATATTAATTAAATTTATATATTATATGTTAAATTTAATATTTAAATTTCATTTTACGTATCTTCTAGGAATGTAACAAAATAAATCCCTTAGAAGATAACATTTTCAATGAGTATAGAAAAATAATTGTCTTTATAATGAATTTTCAATTCCATTAAAAACGTAAAGACATATATATTGATTTAAGATAGTTTTCAATATAAGATTAGTAAAAGTATTTATTTGAATATAATTTAGTTATTTGGAATCAAATTAATATTTAATTTTTATGTAAAAATAGTACAATTTTTTTAAAATTTTTCTCTTTTTAAAACAAATTTCTCATCTCGTCTGCCAGATTTATTTAAAATTTATAATTTTCAGATATTTGAGTGTATCATGAAAATATTTGTCACTTATTTTTTAATAATAATATTTTTGAATAATAAAATATTATCAACTCAATTTTTGACCACTATGGATATTGAAAAGTGTAAAAATTAATTACTAGAGTTAAGTTAAAAAATATCTTTATCTTAGGGATAAAGTAAAAAGAGAAGTTTTAAAAATGACCAAATACTTATCTAACACCATTTAATTATCATATTTTAACCTTATCTCTTATATTTTCTTTAGTGGGAATTTTTTTATCCTTATTTTATGTGAAATATATAGGTATAACTTTTTCTATTCAAAAATTACTTGTATACATATCACATCAATCATAAATAGCCACCTTATATCCTCTCATCTTCACAAATCCAAAATCTATTAGTTATTCCAATTACTGACCTAATAATATTGTTTCTTACCTAATATTATCCATGGAGAATAATTTTGTTCATAAATATATCCTAGGATGCCTTTTGGAAAAAACCAATAAATGTTGTCCAAAAAAAAGAGATACCATTCCTAACATAGTGTTTTATTTAATTTCTCTATATACCTCATTAATTTCTTATTGAACCCTAAAAATACAATGACCTAATTATTTTAAAATTACAAAGATATAATTATGTTAATGGAATAATCTAAATCCATGTTCATTTCCATTAAATGGGAAATTAAATCATCATCCATTTGTACGATTGACTATTGCCTCATGAACAAATGTTACTTATTTTCCATCCCCTCCAATCATGGTTGGATATAATCATGGACTTAGTTATTATATATTATATTAATTATATTATCACACCTCTAGAATTATTATAAAACATTAATATTCTTACCTCCAAACCTTTTGGGGGACAATAATTTTTTTCATGTTTATGATAGAATATCATCTCACGAAATGATGTGATGTGGTTCCCATTTCAAATTATTTATAATTATAATGAAAAAATCCTTTGAAACCTATTTATTTTACATTTGGTATACCATGATAAAATGAGTATGAAACCCTATTCATTTAGGATGGATTATATTATAATGAAATGATTAAATGTTTATGAATACCATTTCATTTACATGTTTTATGCTATGATGTCATTATTTTAAAAACTAGTTCTTTTCACGGGTTATGATATGATTAATTTTTAATGATCTAGTGTAACACATATGTATGTCATTATATGAAATTTGGGACCTATATCTCACTCCAATAAATTGGGTTAATACATAAATTTATTGAGATAAAATGTATTGTAATGTGGACTAAATGAAGTTAGGTATGAGTCATTTTCAACTATTATTATCTTTAATGTGAAAAATGAAATCTATTATGGTTTGGGGAGTGAACCCAGTATTCTATGATATCCATGAAAATGATCATTAACCACCAATGAAATTATTTTTTATTCTTATTTTTATGCCTAAAATCAATGTCTTATGCCACTTTTTTGTTATCGTGGTTCAAGTTTGATGATTTCCTTATGATTTGCATCTCATGAACTGGAAATATTTATTACATGACTCATGGTTATGATATTTGATATTTAGGGTGTGGTTTTCTTATATTATACCCATGTTATCATACACATATGATCATGTTATTCATACCTATGTCCTTTTCCCCCTTAATTAGAGATTTAGATCACCCTATATTGTGTTTCATTTCCAAGGGATATGAAGAAAGGTTTTTAGTTGGGTATATGAAAGAATATTACAATGTAATAAGATCATTATGAGTGTTTTTGATGATTTTTTAGGAAATAAAAATATTTCTTATAATGTCTCTAATATAATTATACCATTACGATCCTCAAGAATTTATTTTCATAATTCTTTGAATATTCATCTAAAAATATTTATTATCTATTTATGAGAATTTCGTGTCCTTACAGTTGGAATCGAAGAATATTTTTGTTATCCTTTTGAAACATGGATGAGAAAGGCTTAGTGATATAACTAAGGATATTTCTATTTAAATTTATAATGATAAATCTAAGCATGATTAAATGTTTTTTGAAAATGGAATGGAATTTTTGAATGTAATAAGGAGTGTTTCTTCCTAGAAATTACATCTCCTATTGTCACTAAAATAGAATGTGCACTTAACACAAGTGTTCTAATGGGTAATAAAACCCAAAAGGTTGAATTTATCTAGGATATATCATCACCTAACTTATGATAGTAGACCATTCTACATTCCTGGTTTGAAACATCAAGAGGATATCTGTTAGAAAATCACAAAATATTTACAAACCTTCATCGCTTATGTGAATATATTATGTCAATAAATGACCTAGGTACTGGATAATGTTCCATATATTGAAAACATTTTTTCTATTTTTGGACATTATATAGGTGATTTTGTATGGATTATGTGATTTTTCACTAATAAAATTGTTCCTCTCATTGTTCGTTTTTGTTTTTGTCAATGGTTAGAACCAGAATGAACTGGGTTAACATTGAATGTGATAGATAATGTGTTGGTGAGAAACCAAATTGATTGATGATATAAGTGAATAATAATTTGATTATTCCAAATCGGTCATCATTATATATGATTATAAAATTTCACATCAACCATCTCCTAGACATACCAAACAAGATAAGAATATGGTTATGTTTAGAGTTAATGTGGTAGGGACTATAGACGATGTAAGGTGTGAGTTTTTATATATCAAGAATATGTTGATAATGTTTCAAGTGAATATCTCATAGGAATGAGATGATATTTTGAGTATTTAGATGATGTATAAAAATAAATTAATTTTTAAGGGAAAATTAAAATCACATTTAACACAACAGATTAGAGTAATGGTCTTCCTAAGTTACGATAAGGATTTGAATATTTTTAATTATGTAGGTTTGTGAAATAAGAAAATCAGTGTCTTATGGTGATTAATCATGATTAAAATCATAATGGTTATGCCAGTAATAGTTATACTGTTAATTATAAAGTGACTACGAATGGGATATGTATATAATAGGTTGTTCTAATAGGGTTGTTTATGATAAATGTGAGAAACATGATAAAATTTTGGTTGATTAATGTTAATATATGATTCATCTTTCATATTTTAGGAATGATATATTATCGAATAATATGGTTAATAATAGTTAATGGTTTAAGAATGAAGTTTAATGATTGATGGTTTTTGTGGGAATTAAAGATTTATGTTATATGAATCAAGAAATATATAAGGATTATTCAATTTTGGTTTTTAATTAAGGGATTTTCATGAATATTTAGAATGATACTTATGACCTAGAAATATAATTTATTAGAAAGGTGATATTTTATGGAAAACACAAAAATAAGGAAATATTACCCTTAATATGTAACAAATGTTGAGATAATAATGTTGGGGTAAGGGGATTATAAATATGAATAAATTAAATCATATAGTATGTATGACCTTGTAACTGGAAAATGATTTTGGAAAATGTGTTTTATGTTATCATTGCTAGAGTTTAAACAAAAATATAGAATATATTAAATAATTATTTATTTAATTTATGGAATAGGGAAAGATTTATTTTATAAAATATGGTTTGTTTTCATTAATTTTTTATTTAATTTATGATATTATCTTGTTTTAGGAGAATATTTTATTAATGTATTTTCATATTTGTTATGATCAATTAAGTGGTACTTCATTTTGTTCTGGTGATTAATAATAATTTTTTTTTCAAAATTTAATGACTTTAATTCTATATTTTTAGATTTTAATTTTTTCTAAACATGGGAAAGCCATAGGATATACTATTCATGTAATGGATGAAGTTAAAAGTTTTATTTTATTGGATAAATTTTGCTAAAATTTATAATTTTTATTTTAATTAATGAATGAAGCAATGAATTACAATTATGTTACAAATCTTATGTTACAGTAAGTGTTTCATTATTAAAAAAATCATGCTCATTTATTGGATTAATATATTAAGTGTACATTTATTGAATAACAACCAAATAATGAGATCATGGTAATAATATTTGATTTAATTAGGTATGTATATAATCTCATGAAATTATTTCTATATTAAGAAACAAATCATAAAATAAGATTTTATTCATTTACAATAATTTCCAATGAATGAATGGTATTCCCAATGATCAGAGGTTTATGGATTTATAGTAATTAATTTTTTCTTGATAATGTTATCTTTTAAAATTTATCATTATTTTGGCATTAGTTTTCTCATCCATGTCCTTGTTTCCACTTCCCGTAAATGTTCCCCTATAAGGAACCCTAATTCTTTGTCATTGTTGGTTACCTTAATAGACCCATTTCACTATTTTGAAGATGATTATTTATAATCCCTTTTTTTAATTTGGGTTTCCCACAATTTTATTTCAAAATTATCAACTATTTTTTACTATGAACAATTACAAAATTTGTGAAATAAATTTATTTAGGGGGGGGGGTAGAATACAAAAACTGGTGATTTTGTGATTTTTTTCATATAAATTTATCCTTTTTGAAATTTTATTTTAAAAACATATAGTTTATATTGAATTATAAATATAATGGGTTTTATTTCATTAAATGACACAAAAAATGTTATTTTGTTTCAATATTTACCAACTATAGCTTTCATTTCAAGCAACACCGAGTATATCGGGAAGCTAACATCCTTAAAGATGCACTTGTAAACAAGGGAGTGCACGAGGAGGCTTGTTATTCTTCCAATGATCATTCTCATGTGATAGTCCCAATTTTTCAATATTATAAATGTAATTGTCACAATTTAATCTATTGTAGTGATAAAGTTTCATTAATACAAGAGACTTCACACTCACCTTTTTAAAAAAAATAGAAAATAAAATAAGAATCATTTGAAAAAATGAAAAATAATTTTGAAAAATAATTTTATAACTAAATTTTAATTTTTTTTTGATAATTATATAAATTAAAACCAAGTATTTTTTGTTAAATATAAAATTTAACATTCATCTTATGATTTGTCTATGAATGAGATAATCAAAATCAAATTTTATGCTTAAAAATATATTTTTCTAAAAAAAGTTCTTTAGTCTTGTTTTTTAAACTTATTTTTAAAATTATTTATTTATAATTTTATAAATTTTATTTGACACAGTTAAATTATTTTATCAAATCATAATTTAAAAGTTTTCTTATGGTGAATTTTATTGATTTTTCTGAGAAGTTTAATATTTCGATGATTTTTGAAAATGTTGTGTTTTATTATGAATTTTTATTTCATTTATAGAATAAATAGACAAATAAATTATTGTAATATAGTTATAAAATAATCATTAATACACTTATATATCTATTTATGAATTTAAATTCATTATAGTCATTTTAATTTTAATTTTTTATAAAAATTTAATCTTCATAACATTTTCACTTTCAAAACCTGCTTTTTTCTCACATCTATGGGGTTAATATTAAATTAAATTTTTTTCGATCCTATGTATGGAATATGAGATAATATAATAAATATTATAAATATTAATAATTTATACTATTTAATATTTTAATGTAATTTTTTACTACTATTAATTGTAAATTATTAAAACATTGTTATCACGTTTAAGGTAAAAATGGGTTTTTGAGGGGTTAAACTAAAATGATAAGGCATCAGAATGACCCAAAACCTGTCCAAAACACATTTTATTTTAATATTTTGACCAAATATATTCTATGATATAGAATATACTATTCTGGGTTCTTCTGGGATGTTACAAATGTGGGTATACCATTTCCTTTTCTGTTATTAGAAGTTTGCAACTCACTACACTTATAAAATGCCACTGTATCTCCTCTACAATGAAAACATCCATAACTAATTTCTTCAACAAATACATTACCAAATAATGTATTTAATAAAATAATTTTATCATATAATAGTTAGATTTTTATAAATATATCATATGATTTATTTTTTTGCATACCAAAAGATGTTGTCTGAAAAAGAGTTAATGCCACAAACAAGACGTTTTATTTTATTTATCCATTGAAATATAGAAATTATTATAAAAACATGATTATATAATAACATTGTTATCTTAATTATAGTAATATTATATTATTTTAATTTCATAACCAAAATCCATCTCCCATTTCATCAAAATGTATACGATATAATCATTCGTGTGTACGTCAAACTACTATCTCATGAATTAATGTTTTTTATTTCCCATAACCACATCACATGTATGGATATAATTATGTATTTTTTATTTATATTTTATATTTATGATATTATTATATCTAAATAATTACAATAACACATATACCTTCTTATATTGAAATCCATTGGAAAATAATAACGTCACTCGTGAGTATGGTAGACCACCACCTCACAAACTGATGTGACTCATTAACTCTTTACATCATAGGTAATAAGGATGGATTATAGTAAAAATATATATATATAAACATTAATATATACGTTTAATATATTATTTTCCTTTCATTATATAAGTTCATTGAGAAAATGTGAACAGTGTTCGGGTGTACGTACGACCTACCATCTCTTTGAATGGTGTATATAATTTTCTGTCTATAAATATTATTATTCACTATAAGTACATATATATTGAATATTTATGATACATATATCATTTTAAAAATTATGGAGATCATGTAACCATGATCAATTTAATAGAATAATAAAAACAAATCAAACCATAAATGGAAAACAAAGTAGTTATTACTTGAAAGGTTGTTTTACTAAAAAATTGTTAATAAAAAGATAATAAAATTTCATATGTAAATAGTATATGGAAATGTATATATAATATAGTGAATAAAAATAACTATATCGAAATTATACTTATTATATAAGATCTCTCAATCCATCTTATAGAATTTGAGACATAATGTATGAGATTTCTATCAGACTTTTTTTGTGAGACTCCAACCATATTAACCACATGTTTATTTTATGTTATGTATATAATACCCATGATTTTGATTTAATATTATTATAATAAAAATTATGATATTTAAAAAAAAATTTAATATCTATATTTTTGTGTTCTATGGTTCAAAAGTTACCTATTTGGTTAAGGAAATTTTTTATAATTATAAATCATTGAGATATATGTTATGTTATGGACCTATCATCTTTTATGATGTATATATACATCTCCTTTGACATGTAATATGATGATTTTATTTATTATCAAAATATTCAATGTTTAATTTAGTGTTATTATTTTATGGGTCTTATGAATCAATGTTACCAAAGTTGTAATGGTTTACCATTTGAATCCCATTATTTATCACGAGTATTTAAGTTTATGCTTTAGATGATAAAATTTTATGATTCACCACTCAATAAACTGATTAATTATATTCTCCATTGGTAATTTAATTATAAGACATATTTTCATACATTTTATTTCCTTATGTACAAAATAATTTGATGGAATAGTTTTAAGAAAAATCATCTTTCATTCTCTCTTTGGTTAAAAACACATTTTTATTCTAAACCCATGTTTTTATAAATGTTTACAAAAATATTTTTAACAATAAAAAACAATTTATTAAATACTTATTTACCAATTGTTTACCTTTTAACAAAAAAATATTAAATTAATATTTACTTCATTTTCAAATCAATTATTTTTTATATTTTACTAAATATGTGTAAGGAATATTCAATTCAAATTGTATGTAAAGAATTATATTTCCTATTTTTATGAGGACACATTTTATCAAATATTCTATTATATATTTTGAAAACTATTTTAGAGGATAAGGTTTTTGGAAAAATTTATTCCTTAAAATTTTTTTTCAAAGTGTTCATGATATTTTCTAGAATAAATGATTTGAATAATTTTCATAAGCCTACATTAAATATATAATTATTTATTATCAATGAATATAATTTCAAAAATATTTTATTTCTTTTTATAAATTGATTTGAAATGAGAAGTGATTTTCATCAATAAATTTTCTAAGTGCCTTGTCAAAATTATTTTCTATCTATTATTTCATCATTTGATATTATTTTAACTTTTTAGGGTATTTTATATAAGTTTTCTATTACTATTCATTAAATGAATGGGATTATTTTTTTGATGATGAGATATTTATATGGCATGTTTCTTTTCAATGGGTTATAACATGATAAAATGATCATGATAAGTAATTCATTTTCCTTGTATTATTTTATGATCAATGATAAAATGTATATGAAAACCATTTCAATTCCATGAATTATTTTGTGATTTTATTCTTATGAATCCCATTTCATTTCTTGGGTTCAAATATGATGAATATTTTATGATATATTGGAACACATTTGTAATATTTTCATTATGTGATGGGTTATACCTATATATCCATTAATACATTGGGTAAATATTCAAATCTCATATGATAAGTAGGAATTTAATATTGATATAATAAAGATCAGTAAGGGAAATTATTGGATATGATTGTCTAATGAGTGAATTATGACCACTATGATGTATTTTGGGGAGAACACATTCCATTATAATAGCCTCTGAATGGTCATTTAATACTGAGGAAACGATGATTTAGGATTATGTGAAAACCAAAAAACTATGTCTTATGTAAATTTTATGTAACACTTGTTCAATTTTATTTATTTAATTACGATTAAATTATTATGAACTACCGATCTTTAATCCATGTCCTTTGATTTTCATCTTTTATACGAACGATATGGTTTTAAAATGTTATGATCATTTTCAAATGAACATATGCTCATATTATACATACTTATCACCCTTGTTTACCATTACTTATCATTTGACTCTAACTATTCTTAGGCTTTATTTTCCAAGGATATAATGAAAGGTTTTAAGTATTGTATTTCGAAGAAGAGTACTATGTGAGAATATCTTTATGTGATATATTGAAGACCTTTCGTGAAAAAAATACTACTAATATAACATTGGAAGATATTCGGGTAGTTTATGGCCAATAATAACTTCTATTAAGGTGTTAATTGGAGACTAGAGGGGGTGTCCATTTATAAGTGGGTGATAGCAACACGTTTGTTTTTTCAAAATGAAAAGTTTGACCCATATTATTCATATACCAAAAGTCCAAAATTGGGTTATTATAAGAACATATTGGTTTTAATGTAATAACATTTCTATAAAATGATTTTTGTTCATGTTTATAGGTAATTTTACACATTGTCAGTATAGTTAACCCCTAGTGGACTAGATTTAAACATATTAATGATATTTTCTTACTTCTTTTACAAATAATATTGGTAAAACGTTATGTTCACAAAATTGAATATTTTTAATTATGATGATTCAAAAATTTTAATCCATCTTACCAAATTACCTTAATATATGATTCATAATTTAAATTAAACAAAACTACTATATGTTATTAAAATGTGGTTTTCTAGATATAAAATATTAAAACATATAAAAATATTTCATATGAAAATTCAATATGAAAATGGGTTTAATGGCATAAATTTGATTAATAAAAAATATAATTAAACTATTTAAACTTATAAAATTATATTGATACAATTGGGGTGTTTTTAAATTTTACAAAATGAAATATACTTACTAACAAAAACAACTATTTTCCCTTAATTGTAGAAAATTATACATTCTCAAGAAATTATAAAAACTCAGTAGTAGATAATATTGACAAAAATAATTCAAAAATCATGTTAACTTTTTCACATAATGAATATAAAATTTTCAAAAAATAATTTTTAAATAAGTCTACAAATTGAAACAAAACCATTTTTCATGAAATTGTAGTTTTTAAATGTAAAACTGGAATTCTTTTTATTAGATGTCCTGAAAACAATTTCACAAATTAAAAATAATTTATTGATTCTATAGTTTATAAATTTCCAAAAAATAAATTAAAATTAATAAATTTTGTAATTTTATGATTTTATTTTTCGAAATTTATTTCAAAAAAATGGTTTTCTCTATTTTTCAATGGTTCTAATTTTTATTTATAAATAATTCTTCACCAAAACATTTATTCAGTATATAAGCAGATATATTCTTTTTTATAATTTACTTTATCCTTTTCATTATTATCATTAAAATGTATAAGATATATCTATCATATTTTATAATAATATTTTTATATTATGTTTCATTTTGATAAAAATCAATGTCACGTATAGCATAAGATATCAACGAAATTAAAAATATTTGAAAAAAATATTTACTCTATCATTTTAGTGTAGAATTATATCCCAATTTTAAAAATACCTTCTTTGGAATTTAATACATTACCTACAGTCTTTTTTTTTAAATTTTATAATTCTGTTTTGGAAACTACACATAATAAAATTTTCGAAATATATTCCTTTGAAAAAGATAAATAATGTTAAATACAAGGCTCATTTAGAATAAAAAATAAATAGGATTCAAAATAGGAAAATATTGGTGGTAAGTGAAGATATAGAAATAGAAGAAAATTAATTTCTCTTGTCATTGTTCATAAAAATTTCAATGATCATGAAGAGGTAAATTCCTACAAAACCATAAATTTGTTTTGAGTAAAAAGACCATTTATTCCTCATAAATGGAAATAAAATAATTAACCTTTTATATCGTGAAATTGTTTACTAATATAGAGGAATATTCATAGGAAATATAATTAAATGAATTAATTACATTTAGTAAGTACAATGTCATACATAGGTTATTGTTCAATCAGTTTACACAAAAAATTTTCTCTAAAAAGTAAAAAACAAATTATGCCACAACCACTAGTGGATTGTAAGATCTATAAAATAATCATAATTTATTCCTTCTATCATATTTTATTATCACAAAAAAATATGTTATAATAGGTTATACAATATGAATAAATCTCTGTATGGTGAAATAACATATTAACCCTAAAACCACCTTCAATTCTAATAATAAACCATTCCATATGTGGATAGACATAAAAATCATCCAGAATTTATAATTTATAAATAATTCCTCAAAATTTTACAAGATCAAAAGTATATTAACCCTCCAAATATTATAAAATATCTCTTAATTTTTAAATACCATGAATATGAATACTACAATCATATTTTCTCCTAAAATAAATTAATAACTATATTTACCACAAATAAATAATTAAAACATATATTCTTCATTAAGGAACCACTTCCCTTAATAACGTGTTTTCTAAAAAAATCACCATTTCATTAAATCGCTTTTCTAGGTCATCTATACTATTCTAGATATTCTTGAAAATCCACAATAAACCATTTCTATTGAAAAATCCATATATATTTATCATGATTCATGAAACAAAATTTTTGATATAGGAAACAAAATAACTTTTAAAAAATTAGATAATTGATAAACCATTATCTTTTATACATCATATTATTCCTTAATACAACTATCCTAAAATATAAAATATGAAAAAATTAACATTCACCAGGTTAAATTTAATAATTATTCTTATATTTAACATAATAAATACTATTAAGACACCCCAGACCTTTCATATATCAGTTTTATTCGATTAGTTATAAATAAATACTTTTACATGTACTACATTACTAACTCTCTTCTTGAAATTTTACACTGGGAAATTTATTTAAATAATTCCCATTATTTTAACATTAATTTCATTCAACAGTTGATGATGACTTAAAGAGACCATTAATATCAAAAATTTCATAAACATAACTTATTATTTTTCATTAGAAATTACATTATTTGTGTCTTTCAAATCCACAATCAAAAAAACATCCCATTCATCTAAGACATATCATTACATACATGTTCCCACCTTCTAAACATAAGGGAAAATTAATATTTATTCCTCAAAAGTGTATGCCTTTAGATATCTTAGTAAACACTATTTTTCTATTCTTTGAAGAGTCCAAGAGTTGGTTAAGGTGAAATTTAATAATAATAAATCATATAACTTTATTTTAATTAATCACAATTTTCCTTCACTCAAATTTTCATCCTACATGGTTGGTCATAAAGACACTTTCTATCACATTCAACTTTATCGATGTTACTTTTGGTTCCCCCTATTGTATAAATCCAATAATCAGGTTTATATAATAACAATTATATTCATAATTGACATAATAATGAAAAATCATTTCTATGATGTCTAAATTATAATTTGTATTTTCTCTATATGACACCATAAGATTATCTGTGGAAATTCATGGTCAATATTCAAATACTTCATGAATGATCGTAATTATTTCATGAATTTCTAAATCATATCCCCAGGTGTTTCAAAATAGTTTTTTTTAAGAAAGACCCATTTACATTCACTGGGTGATGATTGATTCTACCTCAATACACCTTTTTTTTGTTATTACCTCTAGGAACCTCTATTATAGATCCACATACAATTTTAGTATCAATATAAGGATGTAATTTCTTGGAATCCACTTACACTATATTTCACCAAAATTTATAGATATGTTAATTGAATATTTCCTATTCTTATATATATCTTTATACACATTCTTATATATATCTTTAAGGGTATCCCTATTGTTTTCTCATTCTATTTTTTAGAGGATAACTAAAAATATTCTTTTCTTCCATCTATATTAAACATTATTTTTATAAAATATATAATACAAATTTTTATACGAATATCATTACATTATAAAAATAAAAGTCTGATAATCATAATGGTATAGTTTCTTTTGAATCAAGGATATATAAAGAACTAGTTCATAAACGTTCTACATCATCTACCACTTTGTTATTCAAAACATGAATCCCTTATTAACATATCATATGAAATACTTATCATTATAATTTGGGGAAATTAAACTTAAGAAAGGGTGATATAAGATTATTATTAAGGATAGTCATGTTAAATTTTTAAAGAAAAGTTGTCATAAGTGTGTGAGAATATTAACATAAAATATGAAAACCATAAACAATATATAAAATTTTTATAATAATGAGTTATGGAATATGGATTGATATTTTATAAGACATGAATTTTTATGAAACCAAATAAAATTATTCATGAGAACATATCATTGGAATAGGGACTGAAATTTCAATATAGACATAAGATTTTTCAACGAAAGAGATAATTATATTCAATTTTTGGAAGAAATTATACTTATTATATACGATGTCTCAATTCATATGATAGAATTAAAGACCTAAGGTATGAGATTTCTCTCTGAGTATTATTTTTTTTGGGACTCATATCATATTAACCACATGTTTATTTTATGTTCTATGTATAATACCCATGCTTTTGATTTAAGATCATTATAATAAAAATTAAGATATTTAAATATACATTTTTTAATATCTATATTTTTGTGTTTATGGTTCAAAAGTTACCAATGTGGTTAGGGAAATTTTTCCTAATTTTACATCCTTGAAATATGTGTTATGTTATGCACCTATCTTCTTATATGATGTATATATACAACTCCTTTGACATGTAATATGATGATTTTATTTATTATCAAAGAAATTATAGTTTGTATTTTACTAAAAATGTGTAAAAAATATTTATTTCAAATTATATAGATCGAATGATATTTCAGATTTTTATGACAACACATTTGTTGAAATATTCCATCATAAATTTTAAAATCTATTTTCAAGGGTAAGGTTTTTAGAAATATTTATGATTTAAAATTTGTTTTCAAAGTGTACATGATAAATTCTTTAATAAATTATTTGAATAATTTTCAGAATCCTTCTTTAAATGAATAATGATTTATTATCAAAAAAAATAATTTCAAAAATATTTTTTAATTTTTTCATAAGTGATTTGAAATGAAAAGTGATTTTCATCAATAAAGTTTCCATGTGCCTTGTCAAAATTATTTTCAATATATTATTTCATCCTTTGATATTATTTTAACTTTGCAGGGGATTTGATCCATGCATTCTATTACTATTCAATTAATGAATGGTATTATTTTTGTAATGATGAGATGTTTATAAGGCCTGTTTCTTTTCCATGGGTTATAACATGATAAAATGATCAAGATACATGATTTATTTTCAATTAATTATTTAATTTTCAAGGATGAAATGTATATGAAACTCATGTCTTTTCCATGAAATATTTTTTGATGTTATTCTTATGAATCCCATTTCGTTTCTTGGGTTCTAATATGATGAATATTTTATAATCATTTGGAACACATATGTAATATTTTCATTATTTGGTGGGTTGTACCTATATCTCAATTCAATACATTGTGTAAATATTTAAATCTCTAATGATAATTAAGAATTTAATAAAGATTTAATGATGATCCGTAAGAGAAATTATTGAATATGATTGTCTAATGAGTGAATTTTTACCACTATGATTTCTTTTGGAGTGAACACATTCCATTATGATTTCCTCTGAAATGATCATTTAATAATAAGGAAATGATTGTTTAGGATTATGTGAAAACCAAAAACCCATGTCTTATGTATATATTATGTAAAAATTGTTCAATTTTTTTTATTAATTTACGATTCAATTATAATGAACTACCGATTATTAATCCATGTCCTATTATTTTCGTCTTTTATATGAACTATATGGTTTTCAAATGTTATGATTATGTTCTCATGAACTTATGGTCATATTATACTTACTTATCTCCCTTTATTAACCTTACTAATCATTTGAGTTCAACTATCGTTATGTTTTATTTCCCCAGGATATAAAGAAAGGTTTTAAGAAAGGTATTTCTAAGAAGAGTACTATGTGAGAATATCTTTATGTGATATATTGATGATCTTTCATGAAAACCATACTGTTCATATAACATTTGACAATATTCTGGTAGTTCAAGGCCAAAAATAATTTCTATTATGTTTTTAATAGAAGATTATAAGGGGTGCCCATTTATAAGTGGGGTGATAGCAACACTTGTTCATTTTCAAAAGGAAAATTTTGACACTTGTTTTTTACATACAAAAAGTCAAAAATTGGGTCATTATAAAAACCTATTGGTTTTAATGTAAACTTATTTCTATAAAATTGTTGTCGTACATGTTTATAGGTCATTTTACACCTTTTCAACTTAGTTAACACCTACTAAACTAGCTTTAAACATAACAATGATATTTTTTTAATTTTTTTACAAATATTTTTCATAAAGAATTATGTTCACATAATTATATAATTTTATTTATGATTATTCAAAAATTTTAATCAATCTTTCAAAATTACATTCATATATTATTCATAATTTCAATTAAACTAAACTACTATATGTTATTAAAACATGGTTTACTAGATATAAAATATTCATACATATAAAAATATTTCATATTAAAATTCAATATGAAATCGGTTTAATGGGATAAATTTGATTAATAAAAATATAATTAAACTATGTAATGTTTCTAAATTATACTGATACAAATGGAATGTTTTTAAATTCTACAAAATGAAATATACTTCTGATCAAAATCAAATATTTTCCCTTAATCGTAGAAAAGTTTTAACTTTTAAGAAAATTATAAACACTCAGTAGTAATAATATTGAAAATAATATTTCAAAAATTGTAATAATATTATAACATAATGAATATAAAATGTTCAAAAAATATTTTTTAAATAAGTCTAAAAGGTGAAACAAAACCATTTTTCATAAAACTGTAATTTTTATATTTAAAATTGGAATTATTCTTTTTAGTTGTCCAGAAAAAAATTTCACAATTTAAAAATAATTTATTGATTGTATAGTTTATAAACTTACTTAAAATAATTTAACATAAATAAATTTTTTAATTTAATGATTTTTTTTTGAAAATTTTATTTCCAAAAAATGGTTTCCCCTATTTTCCAATGGTTCTAATTTTTATTTATAAATAATTCATCACCAAAAAAAATTTAGTATAGAAACCAAAAAATAATTTTTAATAATTTATTTTATCCTTTTAATTCTTAGCATTAAAATTTATTAGAGATATCTATAATATTTTATAATAATATTTTTATATTATGTTTCATTTTTTTAAAACATGATGTCTTGTATAGCATATTATATCAACGAAAAAAAAATTATATGAAAAAAAAGAAATTATTTACTCTGTCATTTCGTTGTATAATTATATCCAAATTTTAAAAATCGTGTATTAGGAATTTTTTTACATTCTCTATAGTACTGGTTTTGAAATTTGATAATTATTTTTGGTAAAATACACATAATAATTTATTTTAAAATATTCCTCTGAAAAAGAAAGAGAATGGTAAATATAAGGCTGATTTAGAATAACGCATAAATAAGAATCAAAATAGGAAACAATTGGTGGTATGAGAATATATAAAAATAGAAGAAAAGTAATTTCTCTATTCATTATTCATAATAATGTGAAAGATCATGAAAAGGTAAATTCCTACAAAACCATAAATTTGTTTTGAGTGAAAACACCATTTATTCATCATAAATGAAGATAAAATTATAACATTTTTATATCGTGATTTTTTTTACTAATATGGATGAATTTTCATGGGAAATATAATTAATTGAATTAATTACATTTAAAAAGTACAATGTCATACTTTAGTTATTATTGAATCTGTTTACATAACATTTTTTCTCTAATAAGTAAAAAAAATTATGCCATAACCACTAGTGGATCGTAAGATCTATAAAATAATAATAATTTATTCCTTATATCATATGTTATTATCACAAAAAAATATGTTTTAATAGTTTTTCCAATATGAATAAATCTATATATGGTGAAATATCACATTAACCTTAAAACCACCTTCAATTATAAACATAAACCATTCCACAAGTGGTTAAACATAGTCATCTTCTATATTATCAATTTATTAATAATTCATCAAAATTTTCCCAGATCAAAACAACATTAATCTTCTAAATATTAAAACATATCTCTTAATTGTCACATACCATTAATATAAATATTAAAACCATATGTTCTCTTAAAATATATTAATAACTAGAATTACCACATATAAATATTTAAATAATATATGCTTACTCACTCATTGAATAAATCCACATATTATCATATATATTCCATAAATATAATAATTCTACAAACTCCATCGAAGATAACATCAATATCTTTTCAAGGGAAAAATCATTTCTATGTTTATCAATTCTACCGGATTTTCGTTTTCCATACGAGTCATCAATTTATACAAACTAAAATTCTTATATCAACATTATAAACATATTAAGGAAACTCTTCCTTTAGTCATGTGTTTTATAAGAAATTCACCATTCCATTAAATCACTTTTCTAGGTCACACATACTATTCCAGATATTCTCGAAAATCCACAATGAAAAATTTCTATTGAAAATTCCATATATATTTATCATCAATCATGTAACAAAATTTTTGATATAGGAAACAAAATCAGTTAAAAAAATATACATCATTGATAAACCATTAAGTAGTATATATCATCTTATTCCTTAATACCACTTTCCTAAAATATAAAATATTAAAAAATTAAGATTCACCAAATTAAATTTAATAATTATTCAAATATTTAACATAATAAATAATATTAAAACACCCCATACCTTTCCTATATATATTTTATTTTCTTAGTTATAAATAAATACCATTACATGAACTACCTTAATGATTCTCTTCATGAAATTATACACTGGGAAATCTATTTATATAATGCCCATAATTTCAACATTAATTACATTCAACAATTGATGATGACTTAGAGAGGCCATTAATATCAATCATTTCATAAAAATAACTTATCATTTTTTATTATAGATTAAATTATTTGTGTCATTAAAATACACACTCAAAACAACTTTCCCTTCATCTAAGACATCTAATTACATATATTTTCCCACATTCTCAACATATATGAAAATTAATCTTTATTCCTCAATGGAGTATTACATTAGATCTCTTAGTAAACTCTGTTATTCTCTTCATTGATGATTCCAAGAGTTATTGAAGGTGTAATTTATAAATAATATATCATATAACCTTATTTTAAATAATCATAATTTCATTCACTCAAATTTTCATCCTACATCATTGGACATCAACACAAATTCTATCACATTTAACTCGAACGATGTTCCATTTGGTTCCTTCCATTGTATAAATCCAATAATCAGATTTATAAAATAATAATTATATTCATAAATGACACAATAATTAAAAATCACTTCTACAATGTCTAAATTATAATTTTTATTTTCTATATATGAAACCATTGGATTTCCTGTGAACATTCATGGACCATATTCAAATACATCATGAATGCTCATAATTATATCATGAATTTCCAAATCATATCCCTAGGCGTTTCAAACTAGTTTTTCAAAAAATACCAATTTCCATGAACCGGGTGATGATTGATTCTACCTCAATACACATTTTCTATAGATATTACCTCTAGGTACCTTTATTCTAGATCCACATCGAATTTTAGTATCGATACAAGGATGTAATTTCCTAGAATCCACTTACAATATCATTAACCAAAATTCATAGATATGATAATAGAATTTTTCCTATCCTTATATATATCTTTATACATATTCTTAGATATATCTTTAGGGGAATCCCTATAGTTTTCTCATTCTATTTTTTAAGGGATAACAAAAAATTTTATTTTCTTCCATGTATATTAAACATGAATTTTATTAAATATATCGTACATATTTTTATATGAATATTCATTAAATTACCCAAACACAGACCTGATAATCATAATGGGATAGTTCCTTTTGAATCTTTGATACATAAAAAACTAGTTCATAAAAGTTCGACATCATCTACCACTTATTTATTCAAGACTAGAATCCCTCATTGACATATCATATGAAATAATTATCATTATAATTTGGGGAAATTAAACATAAGAAAGGGGGATATAAGATTATTATTAAGGCTAGTCAAGTGAAATTTGTAAAGATAAGTCGTCATAATTGTATGAGAATATTAACATAAAAAATGAAAACCAAACACAATATATAAAATTTTTACAATAATGAGTTATGGAATATGGATTGAAATTTTATAAGACATGAATTATTAGTAAACCAAATAAAAATAGTCATGAGATCATATCATTGGAATAGGGAATGAAATTTTGGTATAGACTGTCATGACCCGTCCTCGGGGCCCGTGCTGTGACTACCCCAAGCCCGCCATCCATAGGCCAGGGGATGGCGACTAGCACCAAAGGCATAAATATCGATAACTGGCAAGGAATTGCCTTTATAAAAGTAATGAAAACACCACAGAGTAAAAGCGGAAGTAAAACACTAAGTACAAAGAGAAGTGCTGAAAGGTAAATGGGCCAGAATACAAACCCAAAAGGAAGTACAACTACAACTGAACAAAGTACAACAGAAAAAGACAACAGCTGGAAGAAAGGAAGTGGCTCCTGGGTCTTCCTCCTCGGATCCTACATGAAGGGTAGGTACAGATGGCGCAACTCTTGGATCTTCCACCACTGATCATACCTGAAGGGTAGGTACAGATATCCTCCTCAACTCTCTCGCCCGTCAACCTCCTCCATGTGTCGTCTTGTCATGTAGTCCACCTCTAGGTACTGAATCATCGTGTATTCCACCTCCGGGTACTGACTCGTCGTGTAGTCCACCTCCGGGTACCGTCCAGTCCTTGAACACTCGGCCACCGTCAGTACTGCCCATCGTCTGCAACCTACACAACGAGGTGCGGGCAAAGCCCGTGTAGGGGTGAGTATAACGATACTCAGTAGGGACCCAGAGACCCTCAAGGTCTCACTAAAACCAACATGGTTAACCACAAAGAATATCTCAATAGATAACCTCTACTTAAGTATATGCCCATGCATATACCTAAGTTATTAAGTAACCCATCTCAATCATGAGGAAAACACAAAGATCA